>JAYESA010000008.1:15203230-15948230 GCA_036927795.1 Iris macrosiphon
GTGACAAGTCTACCCTCCTTAAAATAATTTTGTCCTCGAAATTAAAAGACGAAACTAGGACAGGAATGCAAAGAAAGAACCATACCTCAGGGCTCGAAGAGATAGGGGTATCGCTCGCGCATTTTATCCTCCCTCTCCCAGGTCGACTCCCCTGGAGAGTGATGCCTCCACGCGACGCGAACCAAAGGAATAGTCTGGTTCCTCAACACCTTCTTCCGTCGATCCAGAATCTCCACCGGCTGCTCTGGATAGCTAAGAGTATGGCCCACCTCGATCTTCGAGTGATCCAATACGTGACTGGGATCCGCCACGTACCGTCTCAACTGCGACACGTGGAACACATCATGAACTCCCTCCAGCGTATGCAGCAACTCGAGCCTATACGCCACGGCGCCGACCCTCTCAAGGACACGGAAGGGTCCGACGAAACGTGGGCTAAGCTTTCCGCCTCCACCGAAGCGAATAGTGCCCCGCGTCGGAGAAATCCTCAGGAACACCAGATCTCCAACCTAGCACAAACAAGGTCTCAGCACTTAGTCTAAAACAAGCAATCACAAGCAAACACAAAAACAAAATCTAGATTCTAAGCTATACCTCGAACTCCAAAGGTCTCCGGTGGCTATCGGCCCAATGCCGCTGCCTGTCCTGCACTACCCGAAGTCTATCTCTAATGAGCTTGACCTTCTCCGCTGCATCAACCACCATCTCTGGGCGAAGCAAAGCTCTCTCACCTACATCATCCCATGATAACGGAGTGCGATACCTCCGTCCATACAATGCCTCAAAAGGTGATATCTCGATACTGGCTTGGTAGCTGTTGTTGTAAGCAAACTCTACCAAGTGCAAGTGATCCTCCCAAGAGCCTCTAAAATCCAAAACACAAGTGCGAAGCATGTCCTCAAGCGTCTGAATGGTCCTCTCTGACTGACCATCTGTCTGTGGGTGATACGCACTACTAAACTTGAGCTGGGTGCCCAAGCTAGCCTGCAGACTCCTCCAGAAATGTGAAGTAAAGCGACTGTCCCGATCTGATACTATGGTCACTGGAACTCCATGCAGTCTGACTATCTGGCGTACGTACATCTCTACTAGTCTTTCTGTAGACGTACCCACTTTGAATGGTAAAAAGTGGGCCAATTTGGTCAACCTATCCACGATGACCCAAATCGCATCCTTCCCGCCTGGAGAACGGGGAAGTCCAGAAACAAAATCCATAGTCACATGCTCTCATTTCCACTCCAGAATGGGTAACGGCTAGAGTAATCCTCCTGGCCTCTGCCTCTCTGCCTTCACCTGCTGGCACACTAAGCATCGGGATACGAAGCGTGCTACCTCCCGCTTCATCCCGTACCACCATACATGCTATCTCAGATCTCTATACATCTTGTTGGCACCTGGATGCATAGAGTACTGGGATCGATGCGCCTCCTGGAGAACCTCCTCGCGCAACGACCCACTCGGCACACATAACCTGGTACCGTGCCGTAAGGAACCATCATCAGCAATGGTGAAGTCATCTGCTAAACCCATCTGAACCTGCACCCTGATGCTCCTCAGGGACTCATCCTCAAACTGTGTAGCCCTGATCCGATCTACCAACTCTGACTGAATCTGCAGTCACCACATCTGCATCTCAACTCCAGGCACTATCACCTCAATGCACAAGCTCTCTAGATCTGCCAGAAGATAACGATCTGTAGTCAGGCACATAGCTACCGGATACCTGCTCAACGCATCCGCAACTACGTTCGCCTTCACTGGATGATACTGCAACGATATGTCAAAGTCTTTTATCAACTCCAACCATCTCCTCTGCCTCATGTTCAGCTCTTTTTGGGTAAACACATACTTTAAGCTCTTGTGGTCTGTGAAGATCTCCACACGCTCTCCGTATAAATAGTATTTCCATAACTTCAGAGCAAAGATGACCGCTGCCAACTCCAAATCGTGGGTAGGGTAGTTCTTCTCATGAGGACGTAATTGCCTGGAAGCATAGGCAATCACCCTCCCATTCTGCTGTAACACACAACCCAGTCCCTTCCCCGATGCATCACTATAGATAGTGAATCCTCCAGAACCTGATGGCAACGTCAACACTGGAGCGGTCGTCAACCTCCTCTTCAGCTCATCAAAGGCGATCTGGCACTCCTCTGACCAAACAAACTCCACGTCCTTCCGAGTCAACCTGGACAACGGCTCTGCAATCCGGGAAAAATCCTGAACAAATCTCCTGTAGTAGCCTGCCAGTCCCAAGAAACTCCTGACCTCGGCTACTGAACTCGGAGCACTCCATGCCTCGCTGCGGCTGAACCCCCCCTCCATCTCGCAAACACACACACCCACACTCCTATACATATATATATAATCATATATATATATATATATATATATATATATATATATATATATATATATATATATATATACATACATACATACATATATATCTATAGATATATACTACTAGATAGATATATATATACACACTTATACCCTCTAACACTCACACCTACACACTCACAAACACACTAATACACACACACACTTAAACACCTATCAACACACAAACACATATAAATATACATAGCTATATATTTATATATATAGAACCTATTTATATATATATATAGACACACACTTATCAAATATATATATATCCATACACCTATATATATATATATATATACATATACACACACAAGCACACTTACACATATACATATATATATATATATATACACATAGACATATACATACACAAGCACATAGATATAAATACACACATATATATATATAAATATATATACATAAACACACATACATATAAATATATACATATATATATATATATAGACACATATACATTAACACAACACAACACACAACAACAAACAAACCACACGCCCCACTCACACCCAACGACCCCGACACTCACCAATACCCTAAATTATATAAATTATAATTCGAAAACTCTAGCACTCACTCCCCGATACTAACCCAACGCGCGCACAAGCCCGAAACGAGGAAACTAAGTCGAAATGGCCGTTCGGTCATTTTGACGAACACGTGGTGCGCGGCTTGGAAAATCTCCTGAAACGCACACCAAACGAACTCGGAATCAGCCCAAAATTTATTCACGCGCTCTAAACGATGCCTAGATCCTAGAAAATATGCTCCCGCATCGATTCTAGGTTCGTGGCAGAAACGCGCATGCACTTAGAATCGGCGACGACGAAAAGCCCCAATTTTGCCCAAAATGCCCGTTTCTCTGCGACACGATTTTCCGTGTCCAAAAGGAGACACGCACTCACCCTCTAGACACCCGACAGCGTCTATCTAGGTTCGTCTAACCTAGGGCATCACCCAAAATTGGGACAAATTCGGATTCCACCCGAATTCGACACAAAACCTAATGTCAAAGTCTCTAAACTCAACCAAACTAGTTCCAACTTCCTCCCACGGGTAGGCTTAGGGTCTAGGAGGGTTCTACAACACTAATTACACTATATAAAAGTAATTAGAAAGGGGAAAGTTAGGTTTTACCTCTTGGGAGTTGAAATCCCAAGGCCAAAGTCTCACAACCCCCAGAAATTACCTCCCTCAAGCTCCAAGCCACTAAATCTAGCTTCCACACTAGATCTAAGCTCCTCACACCTAGGTTAGGGAAAATGCAAGGTTAGGGCTAGCATAAGGAGAAGGAATAGAAGAAAGAAAGAAGAAAAATGGAAGAAAGACTTACTTTGGAAGAAGGAAGAAGAAAGAAGAAGTGGAGAAGAAGAAGAAGTAAAGAATGTGAAAGGGGAAAGAAGGGGGCTGCTCCTTGCTGCTGTGGTCGGGAATGGGGGGTAGGTAGGCCGGCCATGGGTAATAAAGGGGTTCTCCAAAGTGGCAAATGTCCAAAATGCCCCTCCGAAACTCGATTTTGGGTTTCGGGGTCCAAAAATACTCAAACTAGCTCCAAATCTCCCCGACTAACCTCCTAAAAATAAAATAAATATTTCTAAACCCCAAAATAATTCTCATAAGGGTGTGGGCTGGGTCGGACATGGGTCCACTAGGGTCTGACATGGGTCCAGGCTAGCCAAAACTCTAAAACAATCATTAAAAAAATAATATAAGCACTAAATAAATATAAATATAATTAATTAAATACAATCCAGTATTTATCAAATAAAAATAAAAATAAAAAAAATCCTATTTTCTAGAATTGGGTAGTGACACCCGCCCACAGCAGCAGGTTTCCCCCGCGGCCCAGCTTCCCTGATCCATCTCCCCCGCTCCCTTATATATATATATATATATATATATATATATATATATATATATATATATATAATGATTTAAACCCTAACCCTGATATATATATATATATATATATATATATATATATATATATATATATATATATATATATATATATATATATATATATATATATATAATAATTTAAACCCTAACCCTGACCTCCGACTCCTGCACCCCCGCACCGCCACAAGAGAGTCGCCTGCACCCCCACCGCCGCCAGAGAGACGCCAGCACCGGTCACAATAACAACCGCGCGAGCAACCGCAGTAGCAACAGACAACGACGACCACTCCTTCGCGTATCATTTTCTGTCTTATCTCTCGATCGTTTTCTGATCCGTCTTCGTCGGTATGATCACAACCTATCCCTCTTTAAACTCCATTAATTAGTTTCAATCGAACATAGTTAAAAAGTAGGTAGAAATCGAAGCCAAGATGAGAAAATTTTATATATTTAAACTGTTATAAACTGTCTCAACGACCTATATTTTGAGGCTAATATCTTTCAACATAGACATCCAAATTGAAATCTACTTTTTGCTGTGTAAATCCTATATAACCAAGATTATTTTCTATTAATTAGTTTATTTTATTTTGTTTTCGAACTATGGATAAATCAGGTAGAAAACTCAGAAAAACTTGATTTTAAAACAATAGAATTTTGTGATACAGAGTACGTCCCGCCAAACGGGACAGCCTCATCATGTATCAATTATATCGAAAGGCGCGTATGGTATATCCTGATATGTGGGCTTTCACATAAGTTGATTCGGACGTATGTGCGCGTCAAAATCAACCCGTATCTGCAAAAAGTCTCCGTATCGTAACTTTTGCAAACTACCATCCCACTTTGTGTACGCTCGTCGGAATGCAACGAAACTTGCGCCATTAGATTCGTGGTATCACGCTGGTCCTGTGCCCCAATTTTTACGTAATTCTGAGACAGTTGACCAAGTCGCCTATTTGCGGGACCCACGGTTTGACTTGAAGGACGAATTTGTGATCGGCTCACCGAAATCCAAAATTGGACATACCGTTGAGTTTGTATCGATGTTTAAATTTTGTTTGACCTATAAATTATTCTATTTAGAGACTTTTACCTCTGGCACATATTTTGGTGTAAAGTGGGCCACATGTGGACCCCGTTTTGACCCAAAATTATCGTTTTGCCCCTGTGTGCAAATTGGACGAAAGGGTAGACTTTTCTGACTATCTCGCTTATTCCGGGAATGTTGATGATATTTATTTTAGCATCCGGAGATGTTCATTCTGATGCCATAGTTCTGATCCCTTGTGCTTGACGTTTAGACGCTTACACTTCTCAACTTTCTTGCCAGGCAAGTATACCTTGCCTAATTGCTTACAGTACTTTGCATGCTTATCATATTTTTATATATTCATTATATATGTGTTATCTTTCAGTCATAATTATATACTATATATGTTGACATGCACTTGACACATAATATCATGGGAGGAAAGGACAATCAGTAGGCGTATGAGCTACCCACTCTGGTAAACCTTAGTAACTAGCACGCACTATGGTAGTTGTGTCTCTATGGTCGCTACCCTCAAGGTATGTTAATTTTTGGTGTCGTGATGGTCGATACCCTCGAGGTATGACGGCTTCTGATGTACATGGACGTGTGTGTGAGTTGTGAGATAGCATATGTAGCCTACACCTACCCATACGTCGAAAAAGGTTGTACTCATTATACATTTATATAGATTATCTAGTATAGCGTACTTATATATTTTCTGTCTATTATGCATGTTTTACTGTATTCAATTGGCATGCTTCTATGTATCTTGTTACATCTCACGGAGGACCTGGTTGTCAATACCACATTTTAGGAAAAAGGGTATTTTAGTAATTTCCTATTTAAATAAATATTGTGCATAGTAAATAATTTTTGTTGTATTATTTAATTGTTGTTGGATATTATTTAATTATTTTGGACTTATTTTAGTAGACCCAACTAGTGTAGTTTGGACCCATGGACCAACATGAATTAAATAGTTAGATTTAGCCCATTTAGAAAGCCCATAGTTAAGGAGATGGATTAAATTAATTAAGTGATTAGACTAGAAGCTTCCTTCCTTAATTATTTCTTCATGGGAGGCCCCAAGGGGTACATTGGACATTTTATAATTGCTTGGGGAAGGGGGCATGGCCGGCCTATATTAGAGGGGGGAAATTTCTCTCTCCTCTCATTCTCATTCCAAATCTAGATCTAGAATTTTTCACTCCCAAATTCCCTCCATTCCCATTCCAATTCCCCACCAAATTCATTCCAAATTCTTCCCAATTTACCATTAGAAAGTTGAGAAGCAAGGATCTAGAAGGAGGAAGCAAGGATCTACAAAGAGGAGCAAGGATCTACAATTTGGAAGCAAGTTCATCTCAATTGGAGGTTTCATTGGGAATCCATCTCCCAATAGGTATAATTCAGATTTTTCCATTTAAATAGCTTCTAAATCTAGGATTTAATCATGTAAAATCAACCTATATGTATGTACTACCCATAGGACTTTGTTTTGTGTTCATAGGAGACCCATGGAGAAAGTTATGGTGCTTTTTGTGTTAATTTTGTTGGAATTCCGAATTTACATTTTGTTGTGTGTATCAATTGATCCTATTGATCAATTGGACATGAGCTTATGTGTTTGGGGCTAGTATCGTGTCCATAATTTGGTACATGTGGTTCGTATCCCAACTATTTGGTGATACGTGTCATTTTGGGGGTTTTCCCTCCGACACGGGGCTTTGAACATGTCGTATTTTGACACGGACACATAGATCTACTTTTGACACTTTAATTTATTCATAAATATTATTTGTGATTTGTTTGTATCCTTCGGGATGCAATTGGTTGTGTGTTGGACTCGTGTCACATGCGTATCCTAGATCTAGTGGGATACGGTGTGATACTCTCCAATTGTGTAGATTTTTGAATAGATCTATTTATGTATGGTTTAAATTCTTCAATTATAATTAGTAAATATATATAGATATTATATATTTATTTTGTGTATTTATTATAGTAATTATTGTAGCATAGATCTATATATTTTTGTGTGTGCTAATATGATGTACAAATATAATATGTAGCTTTCTTGCATGTAATTATATATGTACTTATGTTAATAGTATAAATTATACATAAATGTTTTATAAAATATATTTATGTGTTTAATTGTGTAATTATATTATTTATAATTATTATATAATTATTTGTATATTAATGTATATATTTTAGGTGTGCTTCTAGCCATGTAAAATATGAACATTAAAATGTGCATGTGTTGTAACTATTGGTATTTAATTATAAGTTTATATGTGCATATATATATAAGTATATAATTATTTATTTATATATATGTATTGTGATTATTATTGCATATATATATTTATATATATATATATTTCTGTGTTTTAGTGACAGTGGGTTTGTGACAGTGAAACTGTCGCTAAATAGGCGGGTCAGCAGCAGCCGCTGTAGCCCACTGTGCATTAATGACAGTTCTGTCATTAATGCTGCGGGCGGAATCTTAGCAGCAGTGGCGACAGTTTTCGGTGACAGTTGATTAACTGTCACCAATGCAGCAGCAGTGGGTTTTATTACACAGTGGCTTTTGCGACGTTTTTCTGTGACAGTTGAGACTGTCACTATTAAACCTGTTTTATTTTATCTTGTTTTGTTCACTGTTTTCAGTGACGCTTTGACAGTTTTAAATTATATTTTATATATTATTATTGTATATATATATGTGTATATATATGTGTTTTGTGAGGTATAATATTTGTAATAATATATTATGTTATTTGTATACATATTGGTTTGTATATATATTATTTTAGGGTATATATTATTTGTATTAGTAGTATACTTTGTGTGAGTATGATTTGGGATCTAATTTTTATTCCTAAATTGTTGTATTTTATTTCTATATTATTTATATAGATTTCTTGTGAGGTTGACCTTGGTTTGACCATGTTTGACTTTAGTTGACTTTAGAGTTGACCATAGTTGACTTTTGACTTAGAATTTATTTATTGACCTAGAAGTTGACTAGTTTGACTTGTTCTCTTTCCGGGACCTTGTATTAATGTGGTATTCTATATCTAGGTCTTCGAGGTACTGAGTCAGACATCTGTGAGACTGTTCTTTGGACTTCAGGCGAGTACATTCTCTGATAGTTTCTCATTTATGATATCCTCTATGTTCGTTGTATCTAGTGTAGATTTACATATTTCTCTCGACACTATGGTTACACGGATTGGTATATCCGGATCTCGTCATGAGATGTTATTCCTTGGTATATGGTGTATATGGTGCAAGTATTGTTTTATTGGTTATCTTGTACATGTACAGACACCGATTCTCGGGGAGACTAGCTATCTTCTTGGGGAATCTAGTGCCATAGCATACCGTGGTTGGATCTATTATACCAGTTGGGGTGGGGAGTATTAGTATAGATATGTGATCAAATCCCTATTGAATAAAGTATTGGTAAGCGAATAGTGTTGATCATGCACCGCACGTATGATTAGCCAGGCCGCATTGTATCTTGCCCAAGCCGATCACATGTTAAGCTAGTACTCACACACTTAGTCATTAGTATCATTGTTTCATTGGCATATTGTTCATTATTGTATTTCTTTCCAGTATTTCCTTATTGTCTATATATCTCTTGTATCTATTTTGTGCATCTTATTTATCCACAGCTATTTACTGTTACATAGTTTTTATCATGGATTAGAACTGCTGTTAGAGATGTACTCTGCTCTTTTCCTGACTGGATATATTTTTCCAGATGACACTGAGGAGTACCCTACCTATTATGGACCCCAGGATGTTGTGGGTTTAGATTCGGAGACCCTGGCTCAATAGGGACTTATCCCAACTGAGACAGTTGACCCTGGAGTGTAGCTTGTAGTATGATAGTATTCTTTTGTACTGGATTTGTCTCCAGCTTATTTTGTTACTCTTCAGACTCATTGATGTATTATTTTAAACTCATGAGTTGTATGGTGACTATTCTATTCTTATCTGATCGTGTTCATTCTATCTTAGTTCTGTGATTGAGTACACTATCTTTTGGTGGTTCATTATATTAGATAGACTTTCTAGACAGCGTTCTACCGCCGATTCTGCGGCGTAGGTTGGGCGTTGTTTCCGACTAGTACCCTTACCCCGGGTGCTGGTCGTGATACGTTTTTGGTGGTGGCCCATGCAGGTCAAGCTTCACAAAGTATGTGATATCGTGGTAGTGTGATAACTTAGTTGTACTACTGCGAGCTTGCGATAGGATATAGAAAATAGGCTGAGATACTCAATCACATCTAGGAAAATTCTTTTGATTCAACTATTCTCCTTTGATATTGCTACTTGATCTCTTAATCTGTTCTTTCCTTGAATGTCTTATATCATGTGCCATATTGGTTCTATTCTTCTTGATTCCTTTCCAGCTTTAGCTTTGTTTGATAGTGGTGCTTCCCATAGTTTTGTATCTGTTTCTTTTGCTCTGAAGCATGGTTTGGTTGCTGAGTCTTTGCTTAGGACTTGCAAGATCATGACCGGGGGAGGCATTATCCTAGTTAATGATATTTGCAAGGACCGAAGAGTTACTCTGGGAGGCCGGAAGTTGAGTGTGTGTCTACTTGTAATGCCACTTCCGAGCTACGACATTGTACTCGGGATGGATTGGTTGAGTAGGCACCGTGCTAGCATAGATTGTAGAGGAGGTAGAGTTTTGTTTGGTCCGCCAGGAGAGCCAGAGTTTGAGTTTGCTAGAGGAGCTACGGAGCAGGGGAAAGGCATTATTTGTGGAGCTATGGTGGAAGACAAGGAGTTGCCACATCCGTTGATAGCAGAATTCTTGGATGTGTTTCCTGAGGAATTGCCAGGATTGCCACCAGATCGAGATATTGAATTTTCTATAGACTTGGTGCCAGGTGCAGAACCAATTTCATAGCATCTCTATAGAGTAAACAACAGTGAGCTGGTCGAGTTGAAGAAGCAGGTGGACGAATTATAGGATAAGGGGTTTATCAGATCGAGTTCTTCACCATGGGGAGCCCCGGTATTGTTTGTACCAAAGAAGGATGGATCGGTGCGCATGTACATTGATTACAGGGCTTCGAATAATCTCACTATCAAGAATAAGTATCATTTGCCACGGATTGATGATCTGTTTGATCAGTTGAGTGGTGCGAAGGTATTTTCTAAGATAGATTTGAGATCAGGCTACCATCAGGTGAAGGTGAAGCCGGAGGACATACCGAAGACTGCTTTTAGAACTCGATATGGTCAGTTCGAGTTTATGGTGATGCCGTTTGGTTTGACTAATGCACCGGCGGTATTTATGAACTTGATGAACAAGGTGTTCCACCAGTACCTTGACAAGTTCGTGGTGGTGTTCATCGACGACATACTCATATACTCGAGGACACCGGAGGAGCATGAGGAGCATTTGAGGATTGTGTTGGATGTGCTGAGGAAGGAGAAGCTGTATGGGAAGTTGTCCAAGTATGAGTTTTTCTTGGACAAGGTAGAATTCTTGGGGCATGTTGTGACTGGTGATGGTATTTCAGTAGATCCGAAGAAGATTTCAGCAGTAGAATCTTGGAAGACTCCGAGTTCGGTAGCAGAGATCAGGAGTTTCTTGGGATTGGCAGGCTACTACAGGAAGTTTGTGCAAGATTTTTCGAGGATTGCCGAGCCGATGACCAGACTCACAAGGAAGGATGTGGAGTTTGTTTGGACGGAGGATTGCCAGGTTGCTTTTGAAGAGTTGAAGAAGAGGTTGACGTCTGACATTGCCATCAGGGTTCGGAGGTTTCACTATTTATAGTGATGCATCGGGGAAGGGTTTAGGTTGTGTTCTTCAGCAGAATGGGAAAGTGATTGCCTATGCATCCAGGCAATTGCGTTCTCATGAAAAGAACTATCCTACCCATGATTTGGAGTTGGCAGCTGTCATCTTCGCTCTGAAGTTGTGGAAATATTATTTGTACGGAGAGCATGTGGAGATCTTCACAGACCACAAAAGCTTGAAGTATATTTTCACGCAGAAGGAGTTGAACATGAGGCAGCGCCGGTGGTTGGAACTGATGAAGGATTTTGATATCTCTTTACAATATCATCCTGGGAAAGTCAATGTAGTTGTCGATGCTTTGAGCAGGTATCCGGTAGCTATGTTCTTGACGCAGGATCGATATCTGTTGGAGGACTTGGAGAGCTTGGGCATTGAGGTGATTGTTCCTGGGTGTGCTATACAGATGTGGGGATTGCAGATACACTCAGATTTGATGGACAGGATCAAGGCAGCACAGTATAATGATGTATCTTTGAGGAGTATTAGAGCTCAGGTGAGAGCAGGATTGGAGGATAATTTCACTATTGCAGAGGATGGATCTTTGAGGCATGGAGTTAGATTGTGTGTGTCTAGTGGAGAGTTACGCGAGGAGGTGTTGCAGGAAGCGCATCGCTCTCAGTATTCCATACATCCAGGTGCTAACAAGATGTATCGGGATATGCGAGATAGTGTGTGGTGGTATGGCATGAAGAGGGAAGTGGCACAGTTTGTATCCAGATGCTTAGTGTGCCAGCAGGTGAAAGCCGAGAGGCAGAGGCCAGGAGGGTTACTTCAGCCATTACCCATTCCAGAGTGGAAGTGGGAACACATTACTATGGATTTTGTGTCCGGACTTCCACGATCTCCAGGAGGGAAAGACGCGATTTGGGTCATTGTTGATAGATTGACCAAGTCGGCCCACTTTTTGCCTTTCAAGGTGGGTTTGTCTACGGAGAAGCTGGCAGAGATGTATGTGAGGCAGATCGTTAGGATACACGAAGTTTCCGTCAGCATAGTCTCAGATCGAGATAGTCGTTTCACTTCTCATTTCTGGAGGAGTTTGCAGGAGAGTTTGGGCACTCAGCTCAAGTTCAGTACTGCATATCATCCCCAGACAGATGGGCAGTCAGAGAGGACTATCCAGACTCTCGAGGATATGTTGCGCACTTGTGAACTAGATTTCAGGAGTTCTTGGGAGGACCATCTCCATTTGGTAGAGTTTGCTTACAACAACAGTTACCAGGCCAGTATAGAGATGTCACCCTTTGAAGCTCTATATGGTCGGAGGTGTCGTACTCCTTTGTCTTGGGACGATGTTAGAGAGAGAATTTTGCTTGGGCCAGAGATGGTTGTGGATGCAGCGGAGAAGGTTCATTTGATCAGAGACAGACTTCGAGTGGCGCAGGACAGACAGCGACATTGGGCCGATAGCCATCGGAGACCTTTGGAGTTTGAGGTATAGTTTAGATTTTGTTTGTGCTTGTTCTTGTTTGTTATAGATTAAGTTCTTAAGATGGTATTTTGTTCTAGGTGGGTGGTTTGGTGTTTCTGAGGATTTCTCCGATACGAGGCACGATTCGCTTCGGTGGAGGCGGAAAGCTTAGTCCGCGATTCATCGGACCTTTCACTATTCTAGAGAGGGTCGGTGCAGTTGCTTATAGACTAGACTTGCCACCTGCATTGGAGGGAGTGCACAACGTGTTTCATGTGTCACAGTTGAGACGATACGTGGCAGATCCTAGTCATGTATTGGATCACTCAGAGATAGAGGTAGGCCCTACTCTTAGCTATCCAGAGCAGCCAGTTGAGATTCTGGATCGGAGAAAGAAGGTGCTGAGGAACCAGACTATTCCTTTTGTACGCGTCGCATGGAGGCATCACTCTCCGGAGAAGTCTACTTGGGAGAGAGAGGATGACATGCGAGAGCGTTATCCATATTTGTTTGTACCTTGAGGTATGTTATTTCTAGTTCTGTTCATTAGTTAGTTGTGATTCTTTAGTTCTGTTCTGTGTTTTTCTAGGGGTAGTTTTCGTCTTTGAATTTTGAGGACGAAATTATTTTAAGGAGGGTAGACTTGTCACTACCACATTTTAGGAAAAAGGGTATTTTAGTAATTTCCTATTTAAATAAATATTGTGCATGGTAAATAATTTTTGTTGTATTATTTAATTATTGTTGGATGTTATTTAATTATTTTGGACTTATTTTAGTAGACCCAACTAGTGTAGTTTGGACCCATGGACCAACATGAATTAAATAGTTAGATTTGGCCCATTTAGAAAGCCCATAGTTAAGGAGATGGATTAAATTAATTAAGTGATTAGACTAGAAGCTTCCTTCCTTAATTATTTCTTCATGAGAGGCCCCAAGGGGTACATTGGACATTTTATAATTGCTTGGGGAAGGGGGCATGGCCGGCCTATATTAGAGGGGAAAAATTTCTCTCTCCTCTCATTCTCATTCCAAATCTAGATCTAGAATTTTTTACTCCCAAATTCCCTCCATTCCCATTCCAATTTCCCACCAAATTCATTCCAAATTCTTCCTAATTTACCATTAGAAAGTTGAGAAGCAAGGATCTAGAAGGAGAAAGCAAGGATCTACAAAGAGGAGCAAGGATCTATAATTTGGAAGCAAGTTTATCTCAATTGGAGGTTTCATTAGGAATCCATCTCCCAATAGGTATAATTCAGATTTTCCCATTTAAATAGCTTCTAAATCTGAGATTTAATCATGTAAAATCAACCTATATGTATGTACTACCCATAGGACTTTGTTTTGTGTTCATAGGAGACCCATGGAGAAAGTTATGGTACTTTTTATGTTAATTTTGTTGGAATTCCGAATTTACATTTTGTTGTGTGTATCAATTGATCCTATAGATCAATTGGACATGGGCTTATGTGTTTGGGGCTAGTGTCATGTCCATAATTTGGTACATGTGGTTCGTATCCCAACTATTTGGTGATACGTATCATTTTGGGAGTTTTCCCTCCGACACGGGGCTTTGAACATGTCGTATTTTGACACAGACACATAGATCTACTTTTGACACTTTGATTTATTCATAAATATTATTTGTGATTTGTTTGTATCCTTCGGGGTATAATTGGTTGTTTGTTGGACTCGTGTCACATGCGTATCCTAGATCTAGTGGGATACGGTGTGATACTCTCCAATTGTGTGGATTTTTGAATAGATCTAATTATGTATGGTTTAAATTCTTCAATTATAATTAGTAAATATATATAGATATTATATATTTATTTTGTATATTTATTATAGTAATTATTGTAGCATAGATCTATATATTTTTGTGTGTGCTAATATGATGTACAAATATAATATGTAGCTTTCTTGCATGTAATTATATATGTACTTATGTTAATAGTATAAATTATACATAAATGTTTTATAAAATATATTTATGTGTTTAATTGTGTAATTATATTATTTATAATTATTATATAATTATTTGTATATTAATGTATATATTTTAGGTGTGCTTCTAGCCATGTAAAATATGAACATTAAAATGTGCATGTGTTGTAACTATTGGTATTTAATTATAAGTTTATATGTGCATATATATATAAGTATATAATTATTTATTTATATATATGTATTGTGATTATTATTGCATATATATATTTATATATATATATATTTCTGTGTTTTAGTGACAGTGGGTTTGTGACAGTGAAACTGTCGCTAAATAGGCGGGTCAGCAGCAGCCGCTGTAGCCCACTGTGCATTAATGACAGTTCTGTCATTAATGCTGCGGGCGGGATCTTAGCAGCAGTGGCGACAGTTTTCGGTGACAGTTGATTAACTGTCACCAATGCAGCAGCAGTGGATTTTATTACACAGTGGCTTTTGCGACGTTTTTCTGTGACAGTTGAGACTGTCACTATTAAACCTGTTTTATTTTATCTTGTTTTGTTCACTGTTTTCAGTGACGC
The DNA here is from genome assembly GCA_036927795.1 of Iris macrosiphon. Classification (NCBI taxonomy): domain Eukaryota; kingdom Viridiplantae; phylum Streptophyta; class Magnoliopsida; order Asparagales; family Iridaceae; genus Iris; species Iris macrosiphon. The sequence continues at coordinate 15,218,359 of JAYESA010000008.1, forward strand.
TTTGACAGTTTTAAATTATATTTTATATATTATTATTGTATATATATATATGTGTATATATATGTGTTTTGTGAGGTATAATATTTGTAATAATATATTATGTTATTTGTATACATATTGGTTTGTATATATATTATTTTAGGGTATATATTATTTGTATTAGTAGTATACTTTGTGTGAGTATGATTTGGGATCTAATTTTTATTCCTAAATTGTTGTATTTTATTTCTATATTATTTATATAGATTTCTTGTGAGGTTGACCTTGGTTTGACCATGTTTGACTTTAGTTGACTTTAGAGTTGACCATAGTTGACTTTTGACTTAGAATTTATTTATTGACCTAGAAGTTGACTAGTTTGACTTGTTCTCTTTCCGGGACCTTGTATTAATGTGGTATTCTATATCTAGGTCTTCGAGGTACTGAGTCAGACATCTGTGAGACTGTTCTTTGGACTTCAGGCGAGTACATTCTCTGATAGTTTCTTATTTATGATATCCTCTATGTTCGTTGTATCTAGTGTAGATTTACATGTTTCTCTCGACACTATGGTTACACGGATTGGTATATCCGGATCTCGTCATGAGATGTTATTCCTTGGTATATGGTGTATATGGTGCAAGTATTGTTTTATTGGTTATCTTGTACATGTACAGACACCGATTCTCGGGGAGACTAGCTATCTTCTTGGGGAATCTAGTGCCATAGCATACCGTGGTTGGATCTATTATACCAGTTGGGGGTGGGGAGTATTAGTATAGATATGTGATCAAATCCCTATTGAATAAAGTATTGGTAAGCGAATAGTGTTGATCATGCACCGCACGTATGATTAGCCAGGCCGCATTGTATCTTGCCCAAGCCGATCACATGTTAAGCTAGTACTCACACACTTAGTCATTAGTATCATTGTTTCATTGGCATATTGTTCATTATTGTATTTCTTTCCAGTATTTCCTTATTGTCTATATATCTCTTGTATCTATTTTGTGCATCTTGTTTATCCACAGCTATTTACTGTTACATAGTTTTTATCATGGATTAGAACTGCTGTTAGAGATGTACTCTGCTCCTTTCCTGACTGGATATATTTTTCCAGATGACACTGAGGAGTACCCTACCTATTATGGACCCCAGGATATTGTGGGTTTAGATTCGGAGACCCTGGCTCAATAGGGACTTATCCTAACTGAGACAGTTGACCCTGGAGTGTAGCTTGTAGTATGATAGTATTCTTTTGTACTGGATTTGTCTCCAGCTTATTTTGTTACTCTTCAGACTCATTGATGTATTATTTTAAACTCATGAGTTGTATGGTGACTATTCTATTCTTATCTGATCGTGTTCATTCTATCTTAGTTCTGTGATTGAGTACACTATCTTTTGGTGGTTCATTATATTAGATAGACTTTCTAGACAGCGTTCTACCGCCGATTCTGCGGCGTAGGTTGGGCGTTGTTTCCGACTAGTACCCTTACCCCGGGTGCTGGTCGTGATACATTTTTGGTGGTGGCCCATGCAGGTCAAGCTTCACAAAGTATGTGATATCGTGGTAGTGTGACAACTTAGTTGTACTACTGCGAGCCTGCGATAGGATATAGAAAATAGGCTGAGATACTCAATCACATCTAGGAAAATTCTTTTGATTCAACTATTCTCCTTTGATATTGCTACTTGATCTCTTAATCTGTTCTTTCCTTGAATGTCTTATATCATGTGCCATATTGGTTCTATTCTTCTTGATTCCTTTCCAGCTTTAGCTTTGTTTGATAGTGGTGCTTCCCATAGTTTTGTATCTGTTTCTTTTGCTCTGAAGCATGGTTTGGTTGCTGAGTCTTTGCTTAGGACTTGCAAGATCATGACCGGGGGAGGCATTATCCTGGTTAATGATATTTGCAAGGACCGGAGAGTTACTCTGGGAGGCCGGAAGTTGAGTGTGTGTCTACTTGTAATACCACTTCCGAGCTACGACATTGTACTCGGGATGGATTGGTTGAGTAGGCACCGTGCTAGCATAGATTGTAGAGGAGGTAGAGTTTTGTTTGGTCCGCCAGGAGAGCCAGAGTTTGAGTTTGCTAGAGGAGCTACGGAGCAGGGGAAAGGCATTATTCGTGGAGCTATGGTGGAAGACAAGGAGTTGCCACATCCGTTGATAGCAGAATTCTTGGATGTGTTTCCTGAGGAATTGCCAGGATTGCCACCATATCGAGATATTGAATTTTCTATAGACTTGGTGCCAGGTGCAGAACCAATTTCACAGCATGTCTATAGAGTAAACAACAGTGAGCTGGTCGAGTTGAAGAAGCAGGTGGACGAATTATAGGATAAGGGGTTTATCAGATCGAGTTCTTCACCATGGGGAGCCCCGGTATTGTTTGTACCAAAGAAGGATGGATCGGTGCGCATGTGCATTGATTATAGGGCTTCGAATAATCTCACTATCAAGAATAAGTATCATTTGCCACGGATTGATGATCTGTTTGATCAGTTGAGTGGTGCGAAGGTATTTTCTAAGATAGATTTGAGATCAGGCTACCATCAGGTGAAGGTGAAGCCGGAGGACATACCGAAGACTGCTTTTAGAACTCGATATGGTCAGTTCGAGTTTATGGTGATGCCGTTTGGTTTGACTAATGCACCGGCGGTATTTATGAACTTGATGAACAAGGTGTTCCACCAGTACCTTGACAAGTTCGTGGTGGTGTTCATCGACGACATACTCATATACTCGAGGACACCGGAGGAGCATGAGGAGCATTTGAGGATTGTGTTGGATGTACTGAGGAAGGAGAAGCTGTATGGGAAGTTGTCCAAGTATGAGTTTTTCTTGGACAAGGTAGAATTCTTGGGGCATGTTGTGACTGGTGATGGTATTTCAGTAGATCCGAAGAAGATTTCAGCAGTAGAATCTTGGAAGACTCCGAGTTCGGTAGCAGAGATCAGGAGTTTCTTGGGATTGGCAGGCTACTACAGGAAGTTTGTGCAAGATTTTTCGAGGATTGCCGAGCCGATGACCAGACTCACAAGGAAGGATGTGGAGTTTGTTTGGACGGAGGATTGCCAGGTTGCTTTTGAAGAGTTGAAGAAGAGGTTGACGTCTGACATTGCCATCAGGGTTCGGAGGTTTCACTATTTATAGTGATGCATCGGGGAAGGGTTTAGGTTGTGTTCTTCAGCAGAATGGGAAAGTGATTGCCTATGCATCCAGGCAATTGCGTTCTCATGAAAAGAACTATCCTACCCATGATTTGGAGTTGGCAGCTGTCATCTTCGCTCTGAAGTTGTGGAAATATTATTTGTACGGAGAGCATGTGGAGATCTTCACAGACCACAAAAGCTTGAAGTATATTTTCACGCAGAAGGAGTTGAACATGAGGCAGCGCCGGTGGTTGGAACTGATGAAGGATTTTGATATCTCTTTGCAATATCATCCTGGGAAAGTCAATGTAGTTGTCGATGCTTTGAGCAGGTATCCGGTAGCTATGTTCTTGACGCAGGATCGATATCTGTTGGAGGACTTGGAGAGCTTGGGCATTGAGGTGATTGTTCCTGGGTGTGCTATACAGATGTGGGGATTGCAGATACACTCAGATTTGATGGACAGGATCAAGGCAGCACAGTATAATGATGTATCTTTGAGGAGTATTAGAGCTCAGGTGAGAGCAGGATTGGAGGATAATTTCACTATTGCAGAGGATGGATCTTTGAGGCATGGAGTTAGATTGTGTGTGTCTAGTGGAGAGTTACGCGAGGAGGTATTGTAGGAAGCGCATCGCTCTCAGTATTCCATACATCCAGGTGCTAACAAGATGTATCGGGATATGCGAGATAGTGTGTGGTGGTATGGCATGAAGAGGGAAGTGGCACAGTTTGTATCCAGATGCTTAGTGTGCCAGCAGGTGAAAGCCGAGAGGCAGAGGCCAGGAGGGTTACTTCAGCCATTACCCATTCCAGAGTGGAAGTGGGAACACATTACTATGGATTTTGTGTCCGGACTTCCACGATCTCCAGGAGGGAAAGACGCGATTTGGGTCATTGTTGATAGATTGACCAAGTCGGCCCACTTTTTGCCTTTCAAGGTGGGTTTGTCTACGGAGAAGCTGGCAGAGATGTATGTGAGGCAGATCGTTAGGATACACGAAGTTTCCGTCAGCATAGTCTCAGATCGAGATAGTCGTTTCACTTCTCATTTCTGGAGGAGTTTGCAGGAGAGTTTGGGCACTCAGCTCAAGTTCAGTACTGCATATCATCCCCAGACAGATGGGCAGTCAGAGAGGACTATCCAGAATCTCGAGGATATGTTGCGCACTTGTGTACTAGATTTCAGGAGTTCTTGGGAGGACCATCTCCATTTGGTAGAGTTTGCTTACAACAACAGTTACCAGGCCAGTATAGAGATGTCACCTTTTGAAGCTCTATATGGTCGGAGGTGTCGTACTCCTTTGTCTTGGGACGATGTTGGAGAGAGAATTTTGCTTGGGCCAGAGATGGTTGTGGATGCAGCGGAGAAGGTTCATTTGATCAGAGATAGACTTCGAGTGGCGCAGGACAGACAGCGACATTGGGCCGATAGCCATCGGAGACCTTTGGAGTTTGAGGTATAGTTTAGATTTTGTTTGTGCTTGTTCTTGTTTGTTATAGATTAAGTTCTTAAGATGGTATTTTGTTCTAGGTGGGTGGTTTGGTGTTTCTGAGGATTTCTCCGATACGAGGCACGATTCGCTTCGGTGGAGGCGGAAAGCTTAGTCCGCGATTCATCGGACCTTTCACTATTCTAGAGAGGGTCGGTGCAGTTGCTTATAGACTAGACTTGCCACCTGCATTGGAGGGAGTGCACAACGTGTTTCATGTGTCACAGTTGAGACGATACGTGGCAGATCCTAGTCATGTATTGGATCACTCAGAGATAGAGGTAGGCCCTACTCTTAGCTATCCAGAGCAGCCAGTTGAGATTCTGGATCGAAGAAAGAAGGTGCTGAGGAACCAGACTATTCCTTTTATACGCGTCGCATGGAGGCATCACTCTCCGGAGAAGTCTACCTGGGAGAGAGAGGATGACATGCGAGAGCGTTATCCATATTTGTTTGTACCTTGAGGTATGTTATTTCTAGTTCTGTTCATTAGTTAGTTGTGATTCTTTAGTTCTGTTCTGTGTTTTTCTAGGGGTAGTTTTCGTCTTTGAATTTTGAGGACGAAATTATTTTAAGGAGGGTAGACTTGTCACTACCACATTTTAGGAAAAAGGGTATTTTAGTAATTTCCTATTTAAATAAATATTGTGCATGGTAAATAATTTTTGTTGTATTATTTAATTATTGTTGGATGTTATTTAATTATTTTGGACTTATTTTAGTAGACCCAACTAGTGTAGTTTGGACCCATGGACCAACATGAATTAAATAGTTAGATTTGGCCCATTTAGAAAGCCCATAGTTAAGGAGATGGATTAAATTAATTAAGTGATTAGACTAGAAGCTTCCTTCCTTAATTATTTCTTCATGAGAGGCCCCAAGGGGTACATTGGACATTTTATAATTGCTTGGGGAAGGGGGCATGGCCGGCCTATATTAGAGGGGAAAAATTTCTCTCTCCCCTCATTCTCATTCCAAATCTAGATCTAGAATTTTTTACTCCCAAATTCCCTCCATTTCCATTCCAATTTTCCACCAAATTCATTCCAAATTCTTCCTAATTTACCATTAGAAAGTTGAGAAGCAAGGATCTAGAAGGAGGAAGCAAGGATCTACAAAGAGGAGCAAGGATCTATAATTTGGAAGCAAGTTTATCTCAATTTGAGGTTTCATTAGGAATCCATCTCCCAATATGTATAATTCAGATTTTCCCATTTAAATAGCTTCTAAATCTGAGATTTAATCATGTAAAATCAACCTATATGTATGTACTACCCATAGGACTTTGTTTTGTGTTCATAGGAGACCCATGGAGAAAGTTATGGTACTTTTTGTGTTAATTTTGTTGGAATTCCGAATTTACATTTTGTTGTGTGTATCAATTGATCCAATAGATCAATTGGATATGGGCTTATGTGTTTGGGGCTAGTGTCGTGTCCATAATTTGGTACATGTGGTTCGTATCCCAACTATTTGGTGATACGTATTATTTTGGGGGTTTTCCCTCCGACACGGGGCTTTGAACATGTCGTATTTTGACACAGACACATAGATCTACTTTTGACACTTTGATTTATTTATAAATATTATTTGTGATTTGTTTGTATCCTTCGGGGTACAATTGGTTGTTTGTTGGACTCGTGTCACATGCGTATCCTAGATCTAGTGGGATACGGTGTGATACTCTCCAATTGTGTGGATTTTTGAATAGATCTAATTATGTATGGTTTAAATTCTTCAATTATAATTAGTAAATATATATAGATATTATATATTTATTTTGTATATTTATTATAGTAATTATTGTAGCATAGATCTATATATTTTTGTGTGTGCTAATATGATGTACAAATATAATATGTAGCTTTCTTGCATGTAATTATATATGTACTTATGTTAATAGTATAAATTATACATAAATGTTTTATAAAATATATTTATGTGTTTAATTGTGTAATTATATTATTTATAATTATTATATAATTATTTGTATATTAATGTATATATTTTAGGTGTGCTTCTAGCCATGTAAAATATGAACATTAAAATGTGCATGTGTTGTAACTATTGGTATTTAATTATAAGTTTATATGTGCATATATATATATAAGTATATAATTATTTATTTATATATATGTATTGTGATTATTATTGCATATATATATTTATATATATATATATTTCTGTGTTTTAGTGACAGTGGGTTTGTGACAGTGAAACTGTCGCTAAATAGGCGGGTCAGCAGCAGCCGCTGTAGCCCACTGTGCATTAATGACAGTTCTGTCATTAATGCTGCGGGCGGGATCTTAGCAGCAGTGGCGACAGTTTTCGGTGACAGTTGATTAACTGTCACCAATGCAGCAGCAGTGGGTTTTATTACACAGTGGCTTTTGCGACGTTTTTCTGTGACAGTTGAGACTGTCACTATTAAACCTGTTTTATTTTATCTTGTTTTGTTCACTGTTTTCAGTGACGCTTTGACAGTTTTAAATTATATTTTATATATTATTATTATATATATATATATATGTGTATATATATGTGTTTTGTGAGGTATAATATTTGTAATAATATATTATGTTATTTGTATACATATTGGTTTGTATATATATTATTTTAGGGTATATATTATTTGTATTAGTAGTATACTTTGTGTGAGTATGATTTGGGATCTAATTTTTATTCCTAAATTGTTGTATTTTATTTCTATATTATTTATATAGATTTCTTGTGAGGTTGACCTTGGTTTGACCATGTTTGACTTTAGTTGACTTTAGAGTTGACCATAGTTGACTTTTGACATAGAATTTATTTATTGACCTAGAAGTTGACTAGTTTGACTTGTTCTCTTTCCGGGACCTTGTATTAATGTGGTATTCTATATCTAGGTCTTCGAGGTACTGAGTCAGACATCTCTGAGACTGTTCTTTGGACTTCAGGCGACTACATTCTCTGATAGTTTCTCATTTATGATATCCTCTATGTTCGTTGTATCTAGTGTAGATTTACATGTTTCTCTCGACACTATGGTTACACGGATTGGTATATCCGGATCTCGTCATGAGATATTATTCCTTGGTATATGGTGTATATGGTGCAAGTATTGTTTTATTGATTATCTTGTACATGTACAGACACCGATTCTCGGGGAAACTAGCTATCTTCTTGGGGAATCTAGTGCCATAGCATACCGTGGTTAGATCTATTATACCAGTTGGGGGTGGGGAGTATTAGTATAGATATGTGATCAAATCCCTATTGAATAAAGTATTGGTAAGCGAATAGTGTTGATCATGCACCGCACGTATGATTAGCTAGGCCGCATTGTATCTTGCCCAAGCCGATCACATGTTAAGCTAGTACTCACACACTTAGTCATTAGTATCATTGTTTCATTGGCATATTGTTCATTATTGTATTTCTTTCCAGTATTTCCTTATTGTTTATATATCTCTTGTATCTATTTTGTGCATCTTGTTTATCCACAGCTATTTACTGTTACATAGTTTTTATCATGGATTAGAACTGCTGTTAGAGATGTACTCTGCTCCTTTCCTGACTGGATATATTTTTCCAGATGACACTGAGGAGTACCCTACCTATTATGGACCCCAGGATGTTGTGGGTTTAGATTCGGAGACCCTGGCTCAATAGAAACTTATCCCAACTGAGACAGTTGACCCTGGAGTGTAGCTTGTAGTATGATAGTATTCTTTTGTACTGGATTTATCTCCAGCTTATTTTGTTACTCTTCAGACTCATTGATGTATTATTTTAAACTCATGAGTTGTATGGTGACTATTCTATTCTTATCTGATCGTGTTCATTCTATCTTAGTTCTGTGATTGAGTACACTATCTTTTGGTGGTTCATTATATTAGATAGACTTTCTAGACAGTGTTCTACCGCCGATTCTGCGGCGTAGGCTGGGCGTTGTTTCCGACTAGTACCCTTACCCCGGGTGCAGGTCGTGACACTGGTCCCTTGCCAGGTATAGATGATCAGGAGTATCTGCAGAAGTACGGGCCAGGACCTGACGCATTACTCTCTGCCGAGGAGGTCTTACCTTCTGAGCATCTTTGGTTATCTCTAGCGATGGATCTCTTAGCTGATTCTCTTCTATCATCATCTTATTTCATATTGGAGATTTATCCTTCTCTCTCATTTTAGTATTGATATAGTCATGGGTAGTGGATTTGTCTCCACCCGACTATCATTTTTGGATTATTCAGACTCATTATTCTGGTTTAGTTATTTCTTTACTATGACTTATTTTGTGGATAAGATTAGTATTTTCTGTGACTTATGACAATATATATACTGCATGTAAGTTAATATTCATATTATAGCGTACGTGTGTATTATGGTATCCATATATTGGAGTTGCTATATACGTGCGGCTGACTGTAGAAGCATAAAAAATACGCTGGATAGCTATACGTAGCATATGGATGCGGAGCAGCATAAACAGAGGACCTCAGAGTCATCAAACGTGCAACAGAGCTTTTCTGCTGAGCACAGCGTGAAATATAGGCTCAAGGACCATCCGCGTAATACAGTATGTCCAGGCTGCTTCAGCGTAAACAGGGTGCTTCATCGCCTTTATGGCGTAAAAAACTTATCCGCTTTCAATGCAGCATTAAAAAGCGTACAAGGAACGCTTCATATTCTTCGAAATGAACCTGTCAGATCCTGCAATGAACCTGACGTCTGGACTTCTGACAAAGGAATACTGTACGACTACCCAAACGACGGCAATAATGATGGCGCGGCACTGCAACCCAGGCTGTCATTTACCACCATTTCCTTTGCGTAAACTGCTTTTACGCGTATGAAGGAATACACTGCCTAGTTTTACACGGGCAGATGAGAGCTGTTTACGCTCCGCAGAAGACAAACCGCCTACCACGTCAAAAGCTGCACTACGTACAGGGCTCGAGGCACGTCTCTGCATTTAATGCGTAGAGCGGTGACAGTTTCTCGAGGCACATCTCTGCATTTAAAGCGCCGAATACTGACAGATGCCCGAGGCACGTCTCTGCATTTGGTGCACAGAAGGGTGGCAGACCTTTAAAACACGCCTCTGGATTTAATGCGCAGGATGATGGCGGATCTCCGTATTTAATGCAGGAGATTTGATTAAATGTCACCGAACCGTCGTTTAGTGACATCCCCTTTGCGTAAACTACTCCTACGCATACAAGGGAATACGCTGCCTAGTTTTACACAGGCAGACGTGAGCTCCTTACGCTCCGCAGAAGAGAAACAGACTGCCATGTCAGCATTTACTCTTCGTACAGGATTCGAGGCGCGTATCTGCATTTAATGTGCAGAATGATGGTAAATCTTAAAGACAAGCATCTGCATTTAATGCACAGGATGGGGGCAGATCTCTGCATTTAATGCAAGAGATTTGATTATATCTCCAAGAGCCGTAATTCCGGCTAAGACGTCCACATCATCACTCTGGCACGCTACGCAGCGGCTTCTACGCTCATTCAGCTTCTATGCCTGCTCGGCTTCTACGCCTATTCGGTCTTCTGTGCCTACTCGGCTTCTATGCCATCAGGCTTCTACGCCTACCTGGCTTCTATGCCTACTTGGCTTCTACGCCATGGTGACAGACATTGGCTTCTACGCCAACCTCTTCTACACGAGGGATACCTACCTACGTGGCTTCTACGCCGTGATCTTCGCAGCAGTTATACGCGTTGTCCCTTAGTTGGACTCGCGTCACACGCTCATTCAAAAGGTCATCTATACGCAGGCATTGGTTATTTTAAACCGTCGTGTAAAAGGGTGTTGTACTTTCCACTACTCGGTTTCTATACCGACTGAGTGGTCACTGTCACTAAAACTCTATAAATAGAGACCTCTATCAACAGAGGACAAGGTCGGAAAATTGGTCAAGAAATCCAATATCAGATCCAAGGTCGACAAATTGAAGAGAAAAAGAGAGTAAAAAGGTCCTTTGAGAGAGAAGAATCCGGAGCTCAGGTAAAGAGTAGTGATCGACGACTCTTCGGAGCTGTTCTCCGTCTTCTACGGCACTTCTTCATCATCGTGTGGTCCAAGGGCTAAAGTGATCGACTACAGATCAGACACCCATAGCAATATTTACCCAGATTAAATAAATTGTACTTCCACATCCTCGTATAGGATTAACATTGTACAAGCTTGTTTGTAAACCAAAGAAGAAAAGGGTTTTCTTTCGTAATAAAGAACCCGTAGTTTCTTTACGATCCTTTCATTTATTTTTATCTGAAATAAGATGGCGACTCTGCTAGGGACATCTTTCTCTTATGATGAGGAAGCAATTGCTCAACACGATGCGGTATCCGTAGGATCCGTGAAGAAGACACTAGTCGTCAAGTTCGACCAGTCTGCCTACGAAGATATGCTCCGAACAAGGGGTAGCTCTCACTTTCTCTCTGTCCAAAACAACAGGAAGCTGCGTAAGGTCTGGATGCCCAAGACATCCTCTACCATTCCTGTGGATTCTCCGATCTCTTCGATCTCTTCGACCAATGAGGTTGTAGCATTGCTCCCTTCGCGCCTTGCACGTAAAATTCAGTCGCCTGTCTCTGACAGGGCCGACAAAACTTCTGGCAATGTCTCAGCGCTAACCCAGAAGTATACTCTGCGCCTTGCGCGTAAAATTTAGTCGCCTATCTCTGACAGGGCCAACAAAACTTCTGGCAATGCCTCAGCGCTAATCCAGAAGTATAATCTGCACTCTACACGTAAAATTCAGTCTCCCGTCCCTAGCAGAACAGACAAAACTTCGGACAATGCCTCAGCGCTAGTCCAGAAGCATACTCCGCGCCCTGCACGTAAAATTCAGTCTCCCGCCCCTGACGGAATAGACAAAATTTTTGATAATGCCTCAGCGCCAAATCAAGAATCCCAAACGCGCTCCGCGCATAAAAATGTATCTGCCTTCCACAAAAAAATAGATGATCCCTGCAATCTACACAGGGGAAAGCAAGCGGCGGACTACTCAACTTCTCGGCCTTTACGCCAGCAAGGGAGCAATCTGCCCGCCCTCCGAATTATGCGAGAAGCTGATGGCCGACTGAGGACATCCTCAGCTTTACGCCAACCAGAGCAGAGCTCCAAATTACGCCAGGCGAAGCCCCTAAGCGTAAAGAAGGCTCCAGTTGCGGAAAGGCACCCTACTCGGAGATTATCCGCCACCCAGATGGCCAACCTGTTGTATACGGGTGGCACAGGGAAGACTATGGTTCCCATCATCCGTATGCCCACCGATGTAAACAGAAGGAGCAAGCCATCATCTTCTTCTTCTGTAACTCCTCCTGACCTGCGCAAGTATCTAATCTAGAAACGCAAGGAGAGGGGATCTTCCAGCTTGTCTATTATGCCTCCTAGTGAGCACTGTTGTAATAGTCATAGGATTATAATTAATTATTGCTGTTCTGAAGCAAAATGGTCAGTTTTCGACCGGTTGAGCTACTCTCCATCTTTCCAGGAAGAAGGGCCCACGCATGCATCTGTGAACATGGCTTCCCATATACCTGGAGGAGGGTCGGGCTCAAGACGTCAGCCCTCTAGAACTCCAAGCCGAAGGAGATTCAACATGCTCCTTAGGAACACTGAAGCTAGGGTGTTCCAAAACACTCGTTCGAGGTCACAATAACCGGCTTCGTACTCTTCTGATGATACTGGGGGTTGCCAGTCTCCCAAATCAGACGCCGAAAGTATAGAGTCAACTTCTACAGAGACATATACTCATCCTTTAAGGATGCCCAGGGAGATGGGAGTTTATGCCATTGGAGATGAACACGAGAAAGCTTCCCCGTCAGGGAGCGCTGAGCAATGCATTACTACGCTGGAGACATCTCTGAAAGAAATGCAATCCATGATGGAGAACATACACCAGATGATGCTAACTTAATATACGACTACTATGGCTCAGGCATCGGTCCCGCCAACTCAGACACGTGTGGGGGTGGACTTACCACCATCCAACATGATCCAGGAGCCTGTTCTAGATCAAGAGTCAGATGTTCCTCCAATTTCTCACCCGGAGAATGTGTTAATGCAACCAATTCCACACCACTCCGTGGTTCCGCTACCGACTGAAAATCTGATGCAGGCAGTACGGGAGTTGAAAGCCCAATTCGATGCCTTGAAGCACAAAGATCAGCTCAAAAAATTAGGAATCAACCAGCCTTACCCGGCTATCTGGGAAGAGGCCCCTTTTCCTCCTAGATACAAACCACAGACCATGGCTCTGTTCAAGGGAAAAATATCACCAAGTCAGTACATGAACTACTTCAGCATGATGACGGTGTTGCTACAAGGGAATGATGCCCTCCTTACTCGGGTGTTCAAGGGCTGTCTCTCAGGAGTGGCTTATCAGTGGTACCGTAGCTTGGCGGACAACTGCATTACTTCCTTCGAAGACTTTAAAGCTCTATTCTTTGCACAATTTTACGAGGGAGGAATGGACATGTCTATGTTCTCTCTCATCGAAGTCAAGCAGAGGGAAAAAGAGGACGTTCGTACCTTCATCGAACATTTTCGTCAAGCCACTTTACAGATGCCTCCGGGAGTCCCAGACTCAGCATTGGTGGACATTTGCAGGAAGAACCTTCTTTCCGTGATCTCGGTGTTCACAGGACCATATCAGTTCCATGATTGGCCCTCGTTCATCATCTCAGCGGTAGCCGCCGAGGACAATAGTCGCAAGGCGCGTGACAATGGCATCATGATCTCTACCTCCGACAGAGGTAAGAGGTCATCCCCTAACGGCGACCATCCTCGCAGTTCCAAAGGAAAAGAAGCTCTAGCGATCAATACATCCAGACAAAAGACTGCGGCAACTACGCAGACAAAACCTGGGACTTCCAGGCCCATCGAAGTATACTCTTTCGACGACGACGATATTCCGAGCATATTTGAGTATCTCGTCAAAAGTGGCAAGATCACCCTTCCGGAGGAGAAGCGGCCCAGTGAAGTTGGCAGTGCTAACAACCCCAAGTACTTCATCTTCCACAGATACGTACACCACTCGACAAAGGCGTGTTACATATTAAAATAGAAGATCCAAGAGCTGATCGATGCTAAGGCCATCACTCTGTGCAACAGCGAGAAGACGGTCACGGCTAACATGATCTCTCTGTAATTTGGAAATCTGCCTCCCCAAGAAGTCCCGGACGGTGTTATACCTATTTCCTGGACGACGATGAACATCGTTAATCTCCCTCCGGCTAGGGGTCAAAATCATGACCTGCTACCCCTAACTACCCAGTGATGCGAGATTATGTGGGTTCACCCAGACCTGGTATCGAAAATCGAGAAAGAGACTAATACTACTAAGGCTAAGTCTAGGAAAAACTCCAAATGCAAACCATGCCGTATGGTTGCAACTTCTTCGACATCAGACGAAGACGAGGTTTTGGCTACAGCAACCCGTTCAGGGAAGGCTTACCTCAAGGACTACGGAGCGAGTCAGGAAGATGCACCGGCAGACACTTCAGCTGCCAAGCCTTCAGAACCAGAGCCCGCCGTACCAGAGGCCGGTCCTTCGAGACCAACTTCGGCGGATAGAGGGAAGCAAAAAGAAGTGCGCTTCGATAAACCTGTGAAAAACATTCAAAACAAAGGTTTAGAGAAGCCGTACAACTTCAACATCCTGGCCCAACTGGCTAATACACCAGCCAGGTTGTCCATCTTCGAGCTACTCAGGCTCTCTCAAGACACTCGTCTAGCCCTGAGTGAAGCATTGATGCAGGCGGATACATACTTGACCCAGCTCAAGTCCCCTGACGAAGAACCCGTGGCATGTCCTCAATGCCACAGTGTGATAGAGGTGGTCCCAAACATCACTTTCACTCAAGACGATATGCTATTAAAACATAACAGGCATGACAGGCCCCTCTATTACACCGGGTACATCGGTTCCATGGAGGTCGACCGGATTCACATAGATCCGGGATCCTCAATCAGCATCATTCTTCATAGTCTGCTCAGACCGCTAAGGATTCCTACCAGCGAATTGGCTCACACCACCACTACGATCGTGGGTTTCAACGTCGAAAGAAGTAAGCCGTTGGGGAAATTCGCCTGAGGATCCAGATTGGCAACCTCAAATCGGTGGCTACATGTTACATCATCGATTAAGAGGTGTCCTACAATATTCTGCTGGGAAGACCTTGGATCCACGACCACAACATCGTTCCTTCGACTCTACATCAATGCTTTAAATATGTAGACGCCCAAGGAACAGTACAAACGGAGGTTGCTGACCTGAACCCATTCAAAGGAGTAGAATCATACTACTCTGATGCCGTGTTGTACTCTCAAGACTACACGGAAGAGGTGTCAGCACAAGCAGAGAAAGAATTCCATCGGGAGCCAGAAGAATCCTCTGCCAAGCAACCTCTGTCAATCAAGGTAAAAGGACGGACTACTCGTCCAAAAGCCATATAGCCTATGGCTATCCACCTGAACAAGACCAGGTCAGGGAAAGGGGGTGATCCTCTAGTGATCACTTTGAACCAGAAGCCTCCACCCTTGGTCATCAACCTTCGGCATAATGGGCAGCCGAGTGATGTAAATGCAACCAGGAATACAGTTTCTGATAATAATAAAGGACCTCTTTTCCAGTATATCGACGCTCGAATTCTAAATCAGGGATCCTCTCCCCATGATAAAATAGAGCCTATAGCACAAAAATTCTTGGCAGCTATAGATTCCTATCATCCATACGTGTGGGAAGTAGCATCATCATCCAATGTCATCATGATCATGATATATGGACCACATGAGGATTCTATCTTTATTGTTCCACCTGCCCGCAATGGTCAGCGTTCAATAATCTTCGGCCGCATGCGCAACGAACGGACTATACAAAAAGATTCCTTCGATGACGATGCTGGTAAAATGCAAGTTCACAGGTACAGCCCGCAAGCTTTGAAGATCATGCGAAGTATGGGTTATGACTTGAAGCTGAAACCAGGTCTCAACTACGGGAAAGGCAAACAAATACCGCTGCTCGGCGATCCCCACTACCAACAAACTCGTTTCGGGTTAGGGTATGTCATCTCCCTTGCAACTTCTTAGTCGAACGAGGATATCTTTTCATCTTTTCAAGACGGCTCGTCGCCCTCTGACTCATCTCACGCTCTCGAGCAAACATTATCAGCAAATATGGTAGTGACGGATTCCTTCGAATCAGACGAACAAGAATCTGAACTATTTGAGAATGACGCTTGGGCTCAGCAAATGGATACACAATGGAAGTTCCACTTCAAGCAGAGAGAACCTCCCACTGAAGACAAAGTTATCCATATTGACGTTGGGGATGAACTTTCACCAAAGCCGATATTTATCAGTAACAATCTTTCCCCAGCTGAAAGAAAAAAAGTTATCCAGCTGATAAAAGAATATATCGACGTCTTTGTGTGGAATTATGAGGATATGTCGGGCCTCGATCCAAAGGTAGCTACTCATAAGCTCAATATATTGTCCGATTCAAAGCCTGTGAAGCAGCACCAACGCCGGTTCCGCCCGGATATGATGGACACCATTGAAGCTAAAATCAAGAAGTTGATAGCCTGCGGCTTCATCCGTGAAGAACAACATCCTGACTGGGTCACTAATGTTGTCCCGGTCATGAAGAAAAATAGGAAAGTACGAGTCTGTATCGATTACCGAGATCTGAACGCAGCCTGCCCCAAGGATGAGTTTCCTCTTCCCATCACAGACGTCATGATTGACAATACATGCAATTTGAACATATGTCTTTCATGGACGGATTTTCAGGATACAATCAAATCAAGATGCATCCTGAAGACGAGAAGCATACTGCCTTCCGAACACCATTGGGGGTATATTGCTATACGGTCATGCCCTTCGGATTGAAAAATGCCTGGGCTACGTACCAACGGGCTATGAGTAACATATTCCATGAACATTTACGCAAGACAGTGGAGTGTAACATGGACGATGTAGCTATCAAAAGCCGCCTCAATGATAATCACATCCGAGACTTGAAGACAGTATTTGAATTGATGCGCCAACATCAACTCAAAATGAACCCTACAAAGTCCTTTCTGGAGGTATCTAGTGGCAAATTTCTGGGATTTGTCATTACCGCCAAAGTCATTCAAGTGGACCCTGATAAAGTCAAGGCCATATTAGAAATGCGACCGTCCCACAATCTGAGGGAACTCAGGAGATTTCAAGGTCGTCTGGATTATATCCGGAGATTCATATCCAACCTCTCCGGGAGATGCTAGCCCTTTTCTCGTCTCATGAAGAAAGGTGTATCCTTCGTATGGGACGAAGCCTGTCAGCAAGCGTTCAGAGATATCAAACGCTACCTCACTAGTCCGCCAGTTCTGGTGCCTTCCGTCATAGGAAGACCATTTGTGCTGTATGTTCGAGCGATGGTTCATTCTCTGGGAGCTCTTCTCGCACAAAAGAACGATATGGGTCACGAGCAGGCTATCTACTACCTCAGCAGGATGATGGTCGGAGCCGAACACCGGTACAAACCAGTGGAGAAAGAATGCTTGGCTTTGATGTTCGCTATTCAGAAAATGCGACACTATGTCACAGGCCAAACCATTCATATCATCTCCAGAATCAATCATCTTCGGGTGCTGATAAACAAGCCAAGTGTTCTTAATTCCCGACTCGCGACTTGGGTGATGTTATTAATACCGTATGACATGGTGTACATCCCTCAAAAGTCCGTCAAAGGCCAAGCATTGGCTGACTTTCTAGCTGCTCATCCGATCCCGAAGACCTCCAAACTGTACGAGGACATTCCCGACGAAGTTGCGGAATATAATTCCTTAATGGAAAGTGATGCATGGCAACTGTTCTTCGATGGTTCCTCCAGGATTGGTCCCAGGGGAAACGTGGTTTCGGGGGTAAGAATTGTCCTGGTTACTCCTGATAAGTTCGTCATCTACCGAGCATATTCTCTTAGCGAGTCTTGTTCCAACAATATGGCAGAGTACAACGCTCTACTAATCAGGCTCCAAGTCGCTAAAGAGCTGGGGGTCGAATCTCTGGAAGCCTTCGGTGATTCTCTGCTCATCGTCAATCAAGTCAGAGGAATATATAAAGTCCAGAATCCAGACCTCATCCCCTATCACCAAGCAACGGTCGAGATAGCCATGACATTCAAAGGATTCTTCCTAGAGCATGTACCTCGATCTCAGAATCTGGAAGCTGATGCCCTAGCCAGTCTAGCGACAGATTTAGCTACTCCTATAAGAACAACTTCCACATCGAACGCAGTCACGCTATAAACATCGATCCTCCTACGAGAGATTGGAAAGGTCCCTTTATAGATTTTGTGGCATACAGAATCTTGCCGGAGGACCCTAAAGAAGTAATATCCGTCAAAAGACGATCATTGCGCTTCTACTTCGACGCGTCGTCACAATGTCTATATCGCCGGTCTTATGATGGACTATTATTACGATGTCTCTCTGGTGATGAAGCACAGCAGATTATCCGTGAAGCTCACGACAGCGTGTGCGGGGCGCATCAACCCGGTCCTAAGCTACAGGATCGTATCAGGAGAATGGGCTATTACTGGCCCACTATGATCGCAGACGCAATCAAGTATGCCAGACAATACAGAGCCTGTCAAGTCCATGCAGACTTTATCCATCAACCTCCTGAATATCTATATCCTACGGTTGCGTCCTAGCCTTTCGAAGCATGGGGTATGGATATAATTGGTCCTATTCACCCGTCTTCTTCCAGAGGTCACCGGTTCATACTGGCCATCACAGATTACTTCTCCAAATGGGCAGAGGCGATCCCTCTTGCTGAGGTAAAGACATCTAATGTGATCAGCTTCATCAAGCATCACATCATTTATTGCTTTGGGATTCCCCGAAGGATAATCCATGACAATGGGCCTCAGTTCGTCAGCCATGCGTTCCACCGATTCTGCGATAAAAATCGGATACGAAATATGGCCTCTACAGCATATTATTCGGCTGCTAATGGTTTGGCGGAAGCCTTCAACAAAACCATTATCAAGCTCTTGAAGAAGTTTATCTCTTCGAACAAGAGAGATTGGAACGAGAAGCTGGGAGAATATCTCTGGGCATACCGCACAACGGTCCGAGCACCGACAGGTTGCACACCATTCTCATTGGTCTACTTGAGTGAAGCAGTTCTTCCCATCGAAATTCAAATTCCGTCACTTAGGATAGCTATGACTAATGAGTTGACTCAAGAAAAGAATGACCTGTTAAGGCTTCAAGTGCTAAAAGGATTAGACGAGAAATGCCTCCAAGCTCAATAGCTCATAGCGTTCTACCAAGCACGCATTTCCAGAGCTTTTAATCAAAAAGTAAAGGAAAGAGTATTCAAAGTCGGCGAGCTAGTCTTAGCCGTAAGAAGGCCGATGATTCTTACTCACAGGAGTAAGGGCAAATTCCAGCCCAAATAGGAAGGCCCTTACGTGATCGAGACAACATTCTCAAATGGCGCTTACAGGTTAGCCCAGCCTAATGGAGACCTGCTAATGGCACCTATCAATGGCAAATTCCTGAAAAGGTACTATGCTTAACCTCCTCTGCTCAAGTGGAATATGGCAAAAACCTCATTCTGACAAAACTACTTCCAAAACGAAACTAGTTGGATCGTATTCTATCATGTTCATATAATCTCTGAATAGATATGTTTAACTGATTTGGAACTTCGAGACCTATCACGTCCATATTACCTCTGATAGTATTTTGTGTACAAACTTTAGTCCAAGCATATTCTATCATGTCCATATAACCTCTGAATAGATATGTCCTGTTAAAGCATATTCTATCATGTCCATATAACCTCTGAATAGATATGCCCTGCTAAAGCTTACCGAGAGTATATCACGTCTATATTACCTCTGATATTACTTTCACCCAAACCTGTCATTTATATTCTGAAATGATGGGTCCACAAAGTCAGATGAAAAGCCTCTCTATTATTCCTAAAAGAAAAAGATCAAAAGTACATTAAAAAGCAAAAGTACATCATGAAGGGGGAGCGGTCAGGTCGCGAAGCTGCTGCGCCAGTGCGGCCATCTTCTCAGCCCTGGAATCCAAGACATCAGCGCGAACCCGCTCCAGCCGTGCCTCGTCATTAATCAGGAGGGACAGTTCGGCTCTAGCCCGAAGAAAACCAGCACGGGCGACTCCTGCACTCGCCAAGTTCTGTTATGCTATGACCAGTCGGCTATTCACCACATCTAGGCCTTTCGACGACTGAGAAGCCCACTCCTTTGCCTGAGCAAGCTTTGCCTCCAGTTTGTGGACCCTCGCTACATTTTTGTCATGCTCGGCCTGGCACTTCGTTTGAAGAGCAATAGTCTTCTCCAAGACGACTTTTCCTTCATCCATCTCCTGCTGATTTGTCTGGATGAATTTATTCAGACCTTCCATCTTTTCAATAAGATACGCAGTCAAGGAGTCGTATCTAGCCTGGACCAGAACTTCAACGCTGTCTCGAGATAGCCGCAGATATTCGTTAATGGGTTGCTCCAAACCATTAACCATCGCCTCCAGGGTGTCAGCTACCCCAGTGTCGCTGAATTCCATGACCGCCTCTATCAAAAAATAAGAGGACCTCTTCAGCGACGCAAAGCTCAGATTCTTTGCTAACACCATTGATATTAATATTTTCAAAGTAGTGTAGAAGATGCCAGTGTACTGCTCGGTCAGCGCAGCTAGATCCGAATGGACGCTGGGAGTGTCCGCAATAGTGGCGAGTTCCCCTCCAAAAACAACCGCAGACGATGTTGCCACGGTCGTCGCCTCAACAAGAGTGCGACAAAAGAAGAAGCGCCAACACCGGACGAAGTGACCGGCGTACTCAAAAGAGGCATTATCGCAATGACAGGCTCATCCTCCTCTTGAGATATCGAAATCTCTTTGACAGGCGAGCCGGCACCGCCCAAAGATGTTTTCTCTTCAAAATCAGCCACCTCCGTGTCGCCACCAGGACCTGACAAAGAGCCGAAGGGCGCATCTACACTGCCCTCCCCGAAAAGGTCTTCCCCTGAAAAGAAGACAAAAGGAAGTTAATATCAACATAATGTTAATTTTCCTAAAGAAGAGGCCTGAAGACGACATTTACCCAAGGCCGACGGCATGTATGTCGCATCTGCAACCTGTATAGCTAAATCATTTCTTAATGATGCTAGACAAGCTGTCATACCTGGAGAAGGGGGTCTGCTAACTGACACAGGCAAATAGTCTTCCAGGTCCTCGTCAAATTCCAACCGAGGCTCATCGGCTGGAATCTCGCCAGGTGCGCTCACAGGCACGGCAGGGGTCCCTCCCGATGCCGATCCAGCTAAAGGTATACGAAACCTTATTATACTCAGCCCCGGAGGCAACCTCGTTCCACTACCTGAAGCAGTAGCAGCGACGGCGGCCTCCAGCGGAGATTCTCCGGCACCGCCAGCCGTGACTGTAGAAGGTCCCTCTCTAAAAGACGAGGAACCTCCAATCAAAGAATCATCTCCGACATGGGGAGATGCAGGCTCACTTCCAGGAGCCTCAATACCAGGAATCCAGAGAGGACGATCAACCGTCTTCTTCTTCCTCTTGCGAGGGGAAGTCTCCTTCGGAGCAGGAGCCCTTCGCTTCCCAGAAATAACCAAAGGCCCTGCAGGCAGAGGTACTTCACCCCTCGATACCGCCAACAGAGGATCATCCGGATTGACGGACTCCTCACCCTCGTCGGAAGAAACCAAGAGGACTTCAACTCTTCCCCCAGACTTGGAAGAGGGCACCCTAAAACTTCCATGCATATCAAAATCGCGATGGAAGGTGTTCGTTGCCACATAGAACTGGGCATACGAGTACAGGATGCGCAGCTCCGTAGAGAGTGTAATGACCGACACAGTAAAAATTGCTCTAGTGCAACCCATGAGGAAGTATCGCCAGCCTCTCGCTCCATCGATGAGTCCACCCCTGGACCGGAAGCTAGTGACGGCGTTGCCCACGTGCAACTAATCATACCCAAACTGCCTGGCAAACCGACTAGGCAGGTAGGGCTCCAAGAAGCAATGGTCTTCACTTCTGTACAGTAAATGAGAAGGTCTAATGCAGACCAACCAATTAAAAGTTTCAGGGGAGAGATTGGTCTTCTTTCTACCTGCATCCTCAAGCCTAATCCCCGATTGATTACGATGTACATAGGGGACAGTGCAGAAGAGCTTCCAGCTGTGACTGAAGCCCAGCACCCACCGACAGTCTACAACTGTGTTCACATTCCAAGAAGACTTCTGGTAGTTCAACAAGAAGCTAGCTCCCGAGCTACTGCCAGACCCGGGAGACATAATCCTGGGGTTATAGAGAATTAACCATCCCATCAGGTACAGGTATGATAATTCTACCCTGGGAAAGCTATCACACCGAGTTTCATCGGCGAGCAGCCCGTCAGTCATGGCCCTCAGGCCAGCTTGTATACGACATACCATGGTAGGGAGCAAGCCCAGTCTTGTCCCGAACACTAGACGCACTGCAGGCCATAGCATGTTGCGGTAAATACGGTCCGCAGATGCGATGCCAGGTACCACCAGTCGGTGCAACCATATAGAGAGGAAGCCAGCCAGTTGAGCTTCCCTGGACAGAGGCCTGCGGCAATGCCTCAAATAACTATAGGCCTTAGTACCTACAGGATACTTTCCCGTCCCTTCATCGAGGAGCAGGTTCGGAGCACCAGCGTCTACCATAAGATCGTCGACTACCTGAGCATTAAGCACGTTCAGAGGATTCACAGGCAGATCCTTGCCCTCCAATACCTTCTCCAGCTTAGCAGTCCTGGACCTGTGAAAGAAGAGATAAGACGTCCATTTGTTGATGTGAGCCAAATCTGAGGGCTCACCATAGAAGGCGGTGCAAGCGAGGTAGTGGCACATCAGCTCCTGGTACACTTCCACTACCCGAGGGTTTGAATCCCCCAGCTCCCGGTTCATAGGAACATACTCTTCATACGGAGTATCCCCCATCGGTAGTCTCGAGATCTCTGCCATCTCATGGAGGGTCAATCCTAACTCCCCCAGTGGAGTGGCAAAAGTCCCGGTGAGCAAAATATATCGCTCCATCAGTGCCAGAAACAGGTTGGGGTTAGGAGGTAACCCAATACTGGTGGTACTCACAGCTGTAAACAGACCAATACTCTCCAACTCGGTCTGAAAATGCTTCAGGGCCCAATCAACTAAACGAGCCCATCGAAGATTTGTAGGGGTGATCCACCCGCCGCACCGAGGGTTCACCTTAGGGTATACCCCCCCCCCCCCCGTGCCACATGAAATTATTACAGAAAGTCGGTAATTGGACCGGCTGGATCACTAAGCTGTCTTCACTCGGGACACTGCCCGGGTATAGTCCCCTGAACATCATCACAGAGTCGGAAGGGCGGCTGACAAACGACCCCTGATCAGCTCCTTTCAGATGAAAGATCTTCCCCGGCTTGCCGTGAAGATCGGGAGTCAGCGTCCACGACATCCTCCTGGGATGCTAGCATGGAAGAAAGCCGAGATGGGATAGTCTTTCGGCATCTTGGGCAGATACAAAACCAAACCCTCGGCAGGGAAAACCCAGAGTTCTCTCTTGGGCTTCGTCTGGGACTGCTTGTCAATCATGTCCCCGAAGAGAAAAGCCGGTTTTAGGTACTGGTCCCCGTCTATGTATGTCAGGGGCTCTCCGTTGATCAAGTTCAGCAACGTTTGCTCGCCCTGAGCCGATATCAAAATTTCTCTTCCTTCGGGATACTGGGGCCCGGAGATAGGAAATGTCACGTGTGACAGATCCTCCAGGTAGTTGAAGTGCAGCATCCCGGCGGCAGAACACATCACTTCAGCTAGCGGAGACTCATGCAAGTTAACTGCAAAAGTACAAGGGAAACACATCAGTTCCTGTAACTAGGCATTACAGATCTTGTAGCATATGCCAAAAGGCAACAGTCTGTGCTATACGTCGAGACTATACAAACTTGATCATTTATGCCGAAATTTTTATCCAGAAGCGTAAAATTCAAGTTGGCAGTATACAGTCTGTGCTTTACGCCAGACTGCAAAAATTTAAGTTGCTACGCCAGAATTTTCATCCATAAAGCGTAGAGCTCAAATTTTATAGTATACACCCAGTTTTCGGCAGTCAAAGCTTTTACGCTCAAACTGCGAAAATATGGAGTTTTTACGCTGACACATTAGAAATGTGGGCGTAAAAGATGAAAGGTCTCTGTGAATCATCTTCCTCAAAGAGGCTATCAACACAGAAGATGACCTAGCGCGATCACGTACAACGTGTGCGAAAGATTTTCAATCGTTCTTTTTCGTCCCAAAAGCTCTACCTTTAAGGCCGGGTGCACTGCTCGTCGTCGGGATGCTCCGCTCAAAATAAAGTTCGCCTTGCCCGACCAAAGATGCTCGCTTGAGCGGAGGAACGAGAAAAAGAATCAACCTTCTTTCCCTTAGTGGAGGAAGTCTGCTTCGAGGCCATTACGGGAAACTTTGAAGACTCGGAGAAGAAACGAAGAAGAACTCGAACAGTCGAAAGCTTTCTCTCGCAGAAGACGGATGGAAAGTTTTTTTTCTCAGAAACTTGGGGTATATATAGAGTTCGGATGGACTCCTCGGATCCCGAACCAAAATCTCCTAATTAATATTCGGTTATGATTGGGTACTACGTCAGCCTATTACTCAGAGAAGGCGGACAGTCAGCGAATTCGAAAAGTTTTCGCGCAAAGCAGATTCGTGGTTTTTATGCTAAGGAGCTTTCTACGCTCGATAGCTACAGATCTACGGTTTTACGCTCACAGGCTATAAGTCTATGGTTTTATGCCCGGATGCCTTTGTGCTCGGTAGCTTTTACGCTCGAGAGGCTACAAACCTACGACTTCACGCTCAGCAGCTACAAATCTATGATCTCACGCTCGGTGGCATTTAATTTACGCTCAGAGGCAACAGATCCACGACTTCATGCTCAAAAGATTTCCTTTTCACAGACTACAAATCTACAGTTCTATGCTAAGGAGCTTTCTACGCTCGACAGCTACAAATCTACGATTTTACGTTCACAAGCTACGAGTCTATGGTTTTACGCCCGGATGCCTTTGTGCTCGGTAGCTTTTATGCTCGAGAGGCTACAAACCTACGACTTCACGGTCAGGAACTATAAGTCTATGATTTCATGCTCGGTGGCGTTTAGTTTATGCTCAGAGGCTGTAAACTTATAATTTCACGCTCTATGACTTCCCGCACATCTGAAAGATACGCCGGCTAGAGTACGCGTACATCTGAACAATCCTCAAGGCGGTCAATTACAGGAGTTCACACAGAAGATACTCCTTCTTGACCACAAAATATCCCAAGTACCCGAAGCATACGGAGTTCAACATCGAATACTCTTCTCCTTGGGTCGATTGGAAGTTCATCCAGACTCCAGTCTGAATATTTCATCTACAAAATTCAAGATGGCGACTCAGTTAGACAGCCATTTCTTGCCCTATTCCAAGGGATTTTTCGAGAAATCATTCTTGAAGATGATGTCTGAACAGGAATTATGTTTATCAGAAGTAACAGTTCAGAATTCTACGCAGTTCCTCACTCCTAAATAGCAGGACAGTTCGAATACTCAAATGCTAAGCAGCTTTCTACGCATCCCTAGTTATGCGCAAAAGACAGGACAGGACCTAGCACTCTTTCTAAACAGAGTCGGCGTAAAGAATCAGACGTATTAAAGCTACACATATTCAGACTTCACAGCAAAAAAAAAGTATGGCAAGATGATCATATGCAGAGAAGAAAGACGACTTTATTAAAGATTAAAATCATGATTACATATGAGGGAAATCCAGTCTACAAGGGTTTTCTTTATTTTCATGATTACATATAAGGGAAATCCCGTCTACAAAGGACTTCCCCATCGTCGGCTGAAGATCGCGCCCATAATCTGTTCTGCCAGGTTCTCGCATTGGTGGAGATCTTTCTCTTCTTCCATGGCAGTTCATCGACATCCACAGTCGATGAACAAGAAGATGATCAGTGGCGGGAGGATACAAAACTGGGCATAGACCCATCCTCCAATAGAAAAGCAGGGTAAATCTGCTTTTCTACATCCAACGCCACTCGAGGATGGCAGTTACAGTTTGTCTGCTCTCGTCCCCGGAGGTAACGGGAGAAGGTGCCACTTGTAAGCAGCATGGAAAAATACGACCCTTTCTCTCTCCGGAAGAACCGCCATACAAAGTTTCTGATTATTCCGAGCAAAGGAGGCTATGATATCCTTCCATGATCCATCGTTGCAGAGGACATTTGCTCGAAGACGCCATCTTTTCGGCTTCTTACATGCTGGAAGAACATGGTCTTCTTCTTCCTCAGGTCGACTCGACGAACTCCGGCGATCATCTTTCGGTGGTGAAGGAAATATAGGAAGAACAGGGTAACTCCTCAGCCTTTTTATAGGCGAGAGAGATCACACCGATAACTCCGCCATAAAGTCAGCCTTGAAAGAACGTATCAGCCTTGACCGTTTCAGGCTCTATTCAGAAACGTTTCGAGTTACGAGGAACGGTTCATGCTTCATTCAAAGCGTTTCAAATTACAAGGAATTTAAAA
Organism: Iris macrosiphon; assembly: GCA_036927795.1. NCBI lineage: Eukaryota > Viridiplantae > Streptophyta > Magnoliopsida > Asparagales > Iridaceae > Iris > Iris macrosiphon. The sequence continues at coordinate 15,244,606 of JAYESA010000008.1, forward strand.
GCTTTGAAGGGGGTCTTGTAGAAGCATAAAAAATACGCTAGATAGCTATACGCAGCATATTGATACGGAGCAGCGTAAACAGAGGACCTCAGAGCCATCAAACATGCAACAGAGCTTTTCTGCTGAGCACAGCGTGAAATATAGGCTCAAGGACGATCCGCGTAATGCAGTATATCCAGGCTGCTTCAGCGTAAACAGGGTGCTTCATCGCCTTTATGGCATAAAAAACTCATCCGCTTTCAATGCAGCATTAAAAAGCGTACGAGGAACGCTTCGTATTCTTTGAAATAAACCTGTCAGATCCTCCAATGAACCTGACGTCTGGACTTCTGACAAAGGAATACTGTACGACTACCCAGACGACGGCTATAATGATGGCGCGGCACTGCAACCCAGGCTGCCATTTACCACCATTTCCTTTGCGTAAACCACTTTTACGTGTACAAAGGAATACACTGCCTAGTTTTACATGGCAGATGAGAGCTGTTTACGCTCCACAGAAGACAAACCGCCTGCCACGTCAAAAGCTGCACTACGTACAGGGCTCGAGGCACGTCTCTGCATTTAATACGCAGAGCGGTGACAGTTTCTCGAGGCACGTCTCTGCATTTAAAGCGCCGAATACTGACAGATGCCCGAGGCACATCTCTACATTTGGTGCACAGAAGGGTGGCAGACCTTCAAAACATGCCTCTACATTTAATGCATAGGATGATGGCGGATCTCCGTATTTAATGCAGGAGATTTGATTAAATATTACCGAACCGTCGTTTACTGACATCCCCTTTGCGTAAACTACTCCTACGCATACAAGGGAATACGTTGCCTAGTTTTACACAGGCAGACGTGAGCTCCTTACGTTCCACAGAAGACAAACAGACTACCACGTCAGCAGTTACTCTTCGTACAGGATTTGAGGCGCGTATCTGCATTTAATGTGCAGAATGATGGTAAATCTTAAAGACAAGCATCTGCATTTAATGCACAGGATAGGGGCAGATCTTTGCATTTAATGCAAGAGATTTAATTATATCTCCAAGAGCCGTAATTCCGGCTAAGACGTCCACATCATCACTCTAGCACGCTACGCAGCGGCTTCTACGCCCATTCAGCTTCTATGCCTGCTCGGCTTCTACGCCCATTCGGCCTTCTGTGCCTACTCGACTTCTATGCCATCAGGCTTCTACGCCTACCTGGCTTCTATTCCTACTTGGCTTCTACGCTATGGTGACAGATATTGGCTTCTACGCCAACCTCTTCTACACGAGGGATACCTACCTACGTGGCTTCTACGTCGTGATCTTTGCAGCAGTTATACGCGTTGTCCCTTAGTTGGAAATGCGTCACACGCTCATTCAAAAGGTCATCTATACGCAGGCATTGGTTATTTTAAATCGTCGTATAAAAGGGTGCTGTACTTTCCACTACTCGATTTCTACACCGACTGAGTGGTCACTGTCACTAAAACTCTATAAATAGAGACCTCTATCAACAGAGGACAAGGTCAGAAAATTGGTCAAGAAATCCAATATCAGATCCAAGGTCGACAAATCGAAGAGAAAAAGAGAGTAAAAAGGTCCTTTGAGAGAGAAGAATCCGGAGCTCAGGCAAAGAGTAGTGATCGACGACTTTGGCATCGTGCATCCATCCTCTTTCGCAACCTTCGGAGCTGTTCTCTGTCTTCTACGGCACTTTTTCATCATCGTGTGGTCCAAGGGCTAAAGTGATCGACTGCAGATCAGACACCCATAGCAATATTTACCCAGATTAAATAAATTATACTCCCACATCCTCGTATAGGATTAACATTGTACAAGCTTGTTTGTAAACCAAAGAAGAAAAGGTTTTTCTTTCGTAATAAAGAACCCGTCGTTTCTTTACGATCCTTTCATTTATTTTTATCCGAAACACTGACATGCTTACGTATTCCTAGTCCTACGTATTTTAGGACTGGGGCGTGATAATTTTTAAAAGGTAGGGGCACAATCTAGAAATAAATAAACCATCATTAAAGACAATACATTAAAAAATCTTGCCAATCGAGTCGAGCGCGTGAGGATACCACCGGCGGGTATCGTCCATCTTGTCTCATGGGTAGACTCGTCGAAAGAATAATGCTTCCAAGTGATTCGAACTAGACTGATAGTCTGACTTTTTAACATATTCTAACGAAGGCCCAAAAATTTAAGCTGCTCTGAATGATAGTCTACACTCTCAAACAATCTCACTAAAGTCATCCAAGTCTCAAAACTAAATTATGATATTCGATTGTGATGTTGCCACTCGTTCTTATGAAGACCGTTCTCTGACCCAAAGAAAAGACTTGTGCCAGAAGATGAGAGATAAAAAAGTAAAAAGGTAGGAGTATGCAACACACAAAAAGAACTTCAATAAAGCATGAAAAGATAAAAGGTAAAGGATGGAAAGGCAAGGGAACTAGACAAGGAGCAATAACAAAACTTGTTGCCGCACCAAAAGCTCGATATGAATATTAATCATGCAAGAGTAAGAATCAAAAGAAATTAAATCAAATATTCACCAATATGGAGGAGGCTGTTGCAATGGTTACCTGCACTTACTCTAAATATGTAGCATCGATCCTACTATTGATAGTGTTGACTCGGCTAATGTTACACGCTTTATTGAAACTGGAGAGCCCGAACCATGGGTTGTAAACTCATCTGGTCTCCTGTCGGAGCTACTACTGCCCTGTCGTATTGTGAACACTCCACTGCTCGGTGACCTGTTCCTCCATATATCAGACATTGGTTGTTCAACCGATAACAGTTCCTTTGATCATGTCCCTTCTTTTCGTAATAGTCACATACCACTGGTAAAATCTCTCGGTGCTGATATTCTTGTATTTGATGATGTTGGGCTCCTTAAAATTCTGTTGATGTGGAAACTACTGGTAGCTTACTAAATCTGCATTGTGTTGCAATATGACAGTAGTAGCTTACTAAATCTGTATTGTGTTGCAATATGATTAGCCCCTCCACAAAGTAAGCACTTGTTGTTCATCCAACGATACTCCTCTTGAAGGTGTCCTTACTTGCCACAGAAAGTACAATAGGCAGGAGCAATCTGCTGGGGTTGGTGGAAATAATGCGTCGATCCTGGTATTGAGTCCATGGCAGTTAGAGTTGTCGACAATAGGGGTAATCCTCCAGTGAGTTGCTTCTGCTCCTCTTTATCTCTTATCTTTCTCAAGATGTTCTCCTAGTTTTCGGCTGCGTCCAATATGGCCTCAAAACTAGTAATTTGTTGAATTGGTATGTATGGCCGAAGCTCCAAGCTGAGTCCTCCCTCAAATTTTTCTGCTCGTTCTATTTCTGTCGGCACTACGGAAGGTGCAAATTTACTAAGCCGATAAAACTCTGCTGAATACTATTCCACAGTACGGTCGTCCTACTTTAGGTTGGTGAATTATTCTTGTAGCATACGTCTGGCCGTGGAGGAGAAGAATTTCCTCTTGAACTTCTCTATGAAAGTATCCCAAGTGATAGGTGAGATGAGTCCCTACTGTGTTGCACTCCACCAATCATATGATATATCCTTAAGCTGGATTCGAACCACTAAAACATGTTCCTCTAGAGGTATCTGAGTTGCCTCTAATAGGATCTCTATATCCTGTAACCAACGGTCTACCGCAAGTGCATCCTTTGTCATCGAAGGTAGAAGGGTTAAGTTGTTAGAAGGTTATCACACTACTTGGACATTGGCATTGGACCATCTTCCCAATTGTTGCTAGTGTCGTCGTCCGAGAATTCTCTATTCCTTGTTGTAGGAGTTAAATTTGACGTTGCTACATTTCCATCATCCTTTGCATCATCGTCATCGTAGCCATCAAGTAGCCATTAGTGGCTTGCTGCTGTGGTGCAGGTGCCTGTAATGATCCTGCCTGCGTTTGAGCCTGTGTGTGTGTTATTGCTTGGGCATGAGTATCCATCTCTCTGAATAAGAAATAGATAAGAAAGTTCAAAAATAATTATAAGAATCCAATGGTAGGCGATAAGTGAAAGATATTTGGGAAATCAAGAACGGACAAGATATTTCAAGAAAAGTTTCAAAATTCAGTTTATGGATTGAGATCCTAACACCCAACAAATCTCAAACGAGACCTGCATAGGCCACCACAAAAACCATGTCATGCCCCAGTCCCAAAATACGCGGGACTGAGCCACGTGGCAATGGCCAGCTATGTCTACTATAGACTCTTGCCCAACAGTAAATGTATAAGTTATCTATAATTGGGTATTCTAGCATGCATATCATATAGTTGGCCTATTAATATATCTCAATCAACATGGGTAATGAAAGAAAGACAACATATAATACAAAAGTTGGCCACCCGATAGCATTTATGTTCGAATATGTCCGAGACACAAGAACATGTGCATATAAAAACTAAACTCATAAAAGTAGAATACCATGGGTAGCACATATCGCTCCTCATGAAATAATACTAAAATAAATATGAAAGATAAAGATAACGATACGAGGTGAGGGTACCCACGGCTGCTCGGGTACGGGCACCTCAACCTGACTCCTCGGTGGTGGCGTAGCTGGATCAATCCTTTGTCACTCACTTCCCGAAAACCTGGATACACAAATCCAGCACATAAATTCAGGGAGAGCGAGGGTCCAAAGGAAGACACAATCATAATATTACATCAAACACAATTATATACATAGGTATGTAACTAAGTCCATCATATCAATTAAATCATAACAAGAGCAAGCTACAATAATGTACGGGTATGAAGTAAATAGAATATACTAAAGACATGAGTTAAGAGATTTGGTAGGAAATTCATACATGCGTGCGGATATGCCTGCATATGAGTTACCTAAAAAATAATACATATAAATACAATGACGGTAGATAAGAGAACATCCAAGTATCGCAGTGAAAAACCAAAGTATAAACATCAAAGGTAATCTGGTTATCATAAAATAATAAAATCAAGTTGTTCTAAAGGTACAAACCAAGCAAGCTATTCCAAAACACAAGTCAACAAGCTGTTCCAAGTCAAGTTAAGCAAGCTGTTCCAAATCAAGTCAACAAGTTGTTTCAAGTCAAGTAAAGCAAGTTGTTCCTAATCAAGTGTTATGTAAGCTGTTCCAAATTTAATCTAAAAGTTTACAAAATTTTTGGCAGAGTCTCCTTTGTATTTTCTATGGTTTCGCAAACCTGCAAACACACAAATAAGGGCCATAACCCATCCATACCCAGTCTATGTCAACAGCGCAACCCGCCAGACTCACAACCCATATCCACACAATAATTCTAGTCACGACACAACCTGCCGGACACACAGAGAAGTGAGTATTAAAGAGTTTGCATATTGAAGAAAAACAACAATTAGCATCGTATATATAGGGGACTAATAAGTAAGCAGTGAATAAAGGTCTATCTATCAGGAAATATCCTGGCAGTAAAAAGGAAAGCCTAATGCCAAGGGGAATAACCACATCCACGTGAATCTAACCATGACCAACACAATTGTAAATATAGTGTTGTATGCTAGTGGCCACATGATTTTGAGTTAAGGAAAGGTAAATATATCAAAACTCTCACAACTAATAAATAAACAAACGACATAATTTTATAGGTAACATTAAATACAAATTAGCTAGGTAAGTAATTATGATACTAAACTAGGTAGGGGTACATCTATCAATTAGGATAGAAAGAGAATGATATCTAACCAGCATGTGAGGTAAAGTGTTTAGACTATAGCAACGAGCAACTAAGCATTATTTGTACTATCCCAAATGAAGCAATTAAATAGCAGTTATTCAATCAAGTTAATTGTTTAGCTTAATTATTAATTTCTTCCAAATCCTAATTTATGCTAAAAATAAAGTGCATATAAATTTGAGTTTAATAGACTATTACGAGAGGCGGGTGACCACTCGCCTGAGCGTGAAGGGTGCAATCGCGTCCTTGGTTGTGAGGCTCTAGTCTACTCTAATTTTGACGCGTCCAAAGATGTATCCATAGAAACCTTGAAATAAACGACTAAATAATGAATACGTGAAATAATAATATAGCATATTTCGAAGAAGCAAGTAGGGATAAAATTATACTAAGTCAATGTCCCAGACACAGATGACCGGCTTGGTGCCGATGCGGATGCAACTACTGTACAGTATCTTCTTCCTTATGGGTTAGGGGATTCTCGAGCATGGGAGGATGATGGAGAACAAGAAGAGCAGTTGCAGCAATGCAAGCCGCAGTAGCAGCAAATAAGGCAGCAGTAGTTTAAGCAGTAGCAGCAGTAGGTCAAGGGAGAAGGAGGGGAGAGGTGATGGTAATGGTGGTGGTGGTCGTGGCAGTTGAGGGTGGTGGTGGTGGTGATGGTGGTGCAGTCAGTGGTGGTGGAGGTTGTGGTATTAGTGAAGGTGATGGCGGTATTGCTGCTGCGGGTAGTCGGGACGGGAAGGAAGAAGGTGGAGATAGGGGTGGTGCTGGTGATGACAGTGGTGGTGAAGGTCGTGGTGATGATGGTGTTGTGGGTAATGGCAGTGGCGGTCTGGGGGTGGAGGTGATAGTCGAGGAGGAAGGGGGTGGTCCGGTGGTGTCTGAGGGTAATGGTGATGGTGGTGGGATGCTATGGGGTTGAAGGTGATGGTGTTGGTAGTGGTCTGTTATGGTGGTGAAGGTGATGGTGATGGTGGTAGTCGTGGTGATGGCAGTGACGGTGGTGTTGATGGTGGTGGTAGTGGTGGTGATGTTGTGGTTGTGGTGGTGTTGGTGTTGGTGTTGGTGTCGGTGTCGGCTGTGGTAGTGGTGTTGTCGGTGGTGGTGGTGGTGGTGGTGGTGTAGACGGTGGTGGCAGTAGTGGTGGTATTGACGGTGGTAATAGTGTGTAGTGATGTTTTAGGGTTTCAAGGAGAGAGAAAAGGATGAAGAAGAAGAAGAAGAATAAGTATGTGTGGAGAGGTCGGCTGTGGAGAGGAGAGGGAGGAGAGAGAGTGAGGGGAGGTCTCCTTGGGGTTAGGGCCGACTACCTAGGGGGTGTCCTTAAGTAGAGCAAATATAGGGTTGTGATAGGGAGAGTTTGAAAAAGGGCTAGGATTATATGTAAGGTGAATAGCACCATGCAATCAGAGAGAGGGTGAGATATGACCGGTCACATAACCAAGGGGGTGGGTTTCTTCATTTGATTTGCACCAATAGGAGGTTGACATCTTGTATTACCTTTGTATTTGGATCCCTAAGAGTTTTGGAGATGTACAATGAAGAAAAATAAGAATTTGAAGTGTGGAAATATGGGTTTGGTGTTTTATAGGATGGGGGTGGGTGTGTGGTATTTTGTATGAGTCACATGAGGGTGTGTAAGGGTCTGAGTTGGGATTTGGTATAAACCCCCTCACCCAAAATTAGGTCTACTTGGCATAGATAGAGAAACTAGGACTAGTTTGAATCCAATTATAAATAGAACACGGCATTTTATTTAATTATGCAATATTTATATCACTTAGTGCACCTTACCGTTGCTTCGATAATTGGAGCACTACACTAGCCATTATCTTCCTACAAATTTTATACCCTTGTCCTAGACATGCCCGCCTACTACTCTGACCTTTGTATAACTTATAATTTGCTCTCTTGTGCTACATTTTAGTCGCACAATATTCATCGCGGACATTTATAATAAATTCTAAATAAAATCAAACTTTTTATCCTTGTGCGTTCCAATCGAAATTGGAGACACAATCTTGACCCGTTTCGTGCAACCTAATTTATGACAATATTCTACTCTGAGCCCTCTATGTCCATGACACTTTTGTCCCACCTAATTTTATCCCCATGTAATTCTAATTAATTCCAGAACACCTTGAGCATTAATTTTAAATTACTTTAATCCAATTTCTATCTTTGTACAATTTTCTAATTGTTGGGCACTTTTATGCAAAAATGCATTAAGGTGTCCACACCATTAGACATGACCCATGAAGAAATCTATTTTTTGTTCATGTGGATTTTTCTCATGAATTTTTGGAGTGTACAACGCGCAACATCGTCCCCCATTTAATTCTAGCCTTGCATTTAAATAATGCAAATTATAGCCCTCCCAAACATCCCCATGTGAGCCCAAGGCCCAACCCAAGAGGATGTTGACTAAAGTCAAATTTTCCTAGGTCAAACCAACCCTCCTTCACATGTATATTATTCCTTTTTTCTTTCCCTTTTCTATTTTTCACCAAAACCCATATACATCCAGCCGACCCATCGCTTCTCTCCCTGTTCATCTCCTTCCCGCTGCCATCCCGTCGCCGGAGCCCGCCGTCCTCGCCGGAGCTCAGTCTGGCCTGGTCGACCACCAAGCCACCACCTCCGTGCAGCACAGCCACCACCCGCACGAGCCTATCCTCCGGTCCCCGACTGCACCTGTCCCCGTCTCCTCGTCAACGAGAACCCGCCACTCGCCTGCCTCGACCCCGCCGGCCTCGCTAACCCGCCGTAAACCCCATCTCCTCCCTGCTCGACGCTTCTCTTCTCCTACCATTACCCGACCAATACCACAGCACCACCAGCACCGCCACCACCTTTTCTCCTTCCTCCTATTCTCCTTCCCTAACTCCTTCTCCTCCCCGGCCACCTCCCCCAGCCATCACCACCACAACACCAGCAATACCTACAGCAACACCACCGCCACTAGAGCCTCCTCCCTCTACCACTGGACGACCCCTAGCCTTTTTTCTTCCTCGACTAGCACCGCAGCCCCTTCACCTTGCCGGACTTCCCCAGACCCGGTCGGACTCCGGTCAGCAGCCATCACCAGCATCATCATCATCACCACCATTACCATATCATCCTCATCCCCAAACCCTAATCACCATTATCCCCATCATCGTCCTAGTCATCATCATCATCCACTCTCATCATCACCACCATTACCATCATCTCCACCATGATCATCACCATCTTATCATCATCATTAACAACACCTTAACCCTAATCGTCCATATCATCATCCTCGTCATCACCATCATCCACATCATTATCCTTGTCATATCCATCACCCATATTATTATCCTCGTCATCACCATCCTTCACATCATCATCCTCGCCATCACCATCACCCCATCCTCATCCACATCACCACCATTATCATCATTTCCAATACCATCGTTATCACCATCGTCCACATTGTCATCCTCGTTATCACCATCAACCACATTATCGTCACCGTAGTCGTCATCATCGTCATCATCGTCATCGTCGTCAACTACATCGTCGTCATTGTCGTCAACCTTATCGTCGTCACCGTCATTTTCGTGCGCATACCCTGAGGTTCAAACCTGGCCATCTTCTCCTTTTTATGTGTGCTTGTGTATATGCTATTAGGACATGAGTATTGCTTTATGACTGTAGTTGATATCGAACCCTGAGTCAGTGAACCCAATGACTTGTACGCGTACACATACGCGTATTAGAATTTAAGTGATATATATATATATATATATATATATATATATATATATATATATATATATATATATATATATATATATATATATAGATGTATTATATAAGTAATTATATGCTTATGACTATATATGTATTTATATTGTACGATCCTAGGACACTGTAGATTATCCCGTGTTTACCTTGACCATGTTGACCCTAAGAATATGTTAGATGACTGCCTTGTGTACATTTACGTACTAGCCTAGACACATGTTATTTTGACTGTCTGATTTTGATACAATATTTAATATAGGAAAACCGCGTAATTAGTCGCACAATTGACCATGTTAGTTGACCCGTGTCACCCCTAGCGTACCCTCTGAGTCCAGTGTATTTTTGGTTATGTGTGTGCTAGTGTAATGACTAATATTGTATTGTATTATATTATATGTATAGAGAACCGATTAGATTTATCTGTGCGACTTCAGGAGCAGATTATTGGTACTTCGCAGCTTCTTGCCAGGCAAGTATACCTTGCCTTGTTGTACTGTTTAAATTCAGTTATTATTTAGTTGCATGTTTATTTATTTTAAACTGTGTGCATACGAGAGAGACTCGGGTGCAGTCAACGAAGGTGTTGACGTTAGGACTTGTGTCTGACCTAGAGTCTAGTGGACCCACCTAAAGTTGTGAAGTTATTGGCATGACTCCCCAGGCCTTGACACGTATCATTACACGTCACAGAGTGAGTTCATGTAGGGACGCGTGCCTCATTCTCGACTGGCCATTGGTGTGAGTAATACGTGTGACGGTATTTAGCTTAGTTGTTTATTTCTATAGAGACTTGCATTATAGTACGAGATGTCCACGTCGTGTTCACGACTTATATATCTACATTGGGCGGGAAGGACGACTAGTAGGCGTATGGGATACCCACCTCCTTTATACAGATACCGCACTTGACGGAGTGATACGGACGTATATATTATTACAGATACCATGTTCTTTAGAGTGTTGGACGTTACTTGGTGATTTTTACAGATACCTGTTTGTGGTATTAAACGAAAGAATGAAAGTGTATTTCAATGACAGGGTTTATTCGAAACCCGTGCCCTTTGGTTTACAAACAAACTTGTACAATTTAATCCTATACGAGGATGTGGGAGTACAATTTATTTAATCTGGGTATAAATTGCTATAGGTGTCTGATCTGCAGTCGATCACTTTAGCCCTTGGACCACACGATGTTGAAGAAGTGTCGTGGAAGACAGGTAGCAGCTTCGAAGGTTGCAGAAGAGTGTGGATGTACGATGCCAAAGTCGTCGATCCCTGCTCTTTGCCTGAGCTCCGGTCTCTCTTTCTCTCTCTCTTGACCTTTTGATCTGGTATTGGTTTTCTTGACCAATTTTCTGACCTTCCAATTTGTCGACCTTGTTCCCCATTGATAGGGGTCTCTATTTATAGAGTTTTGGTGACAGTGACCACTCCGTCGGTGTAAAAACCGAGGAGTAGAAAGTACAGCACCCTTTTACACAACGGTTAAAATAACCAATGCCTGCGTATAGATGACCTTTTGAGTGAGCATGTGACGCGTGTCCAACTAAGGGGACAAAACACGTATATCTGCTGCGATGATCACGGCGTAGAAGCCACGTAGGTAGGTATCTCTTGTGTAGAAGAGGCTGGCATAGAAGCCAAATGACTGTCACCCTGGCGTAGAAGCCAAGTAGGCATAGAAGCCGAATAGGCATAGAAGCCGAACAGGCATAAAAGCCGAATAGGCATAGATGCCGCATAGGCGCAGGAGCCGAATGGTCGTAGAGGCCGAGTGGTCGTAGAGACTGAGTGGGCGTAGAAGCCGCGTGAGCACAGATCCTGAATGGGCGTAGAAGCCGCTGCGTACCGTGCCAGAGTGCTGATGTGGACGTCTTAGCCGAAATTACGACTTTTGAAGATATAATCAAATCTCTTGCAGAGATTTGCCACCATCTTATGCATTAAATACGAAGGCGTATTTTGAAGGTCTGCAGCCCTTCTGTGCATCCGTCGCAAAGACGTGCCTTGAGAGAAACTGTCACCGCTCTGTGCAATTAGACGTGGAGAAGTGCCTCGAGTCCCGTACAAAGTGCAGCTTTTGACGTGGCAGGCGGTTTGTCTACTGCGGAGCGTAAAACAGCTCATGTTTGCCTGTGTAAAATAAGGCAGCGTATTCCCTTGTACGCGAAAGAGCGGTTTACGCTGAGGGGACTTCAGTAAACGACGGTTCATTGATGTTTTAACCAAATCCTCTATATTAAATGCAAAGATCCGCCATCATACTGTGGGGCGCATCCCGAGGGGTCTGCCATCGTTTCCAGTCGTCTGGGTAGCCGTGCAGCACTTTTTGTCAGGAGTCAGAGGTCAGATTCACTGCGTGACTTGACAGGTTCATTTCGGGAAAGACGAAGCGTTCCTCGTACGCTTTAACGCTGCTTTGAGAGCGGATGAGTTTTACGCCAAGGAGGCGATAAAGAACCCTGTTTACGCTGGAGCGGCCTGGACGTACTGCACTTACGCGGATGGTCCTTTGAGCTTATTCTTCATGATGTATTTTAGCGAAAAAAGCTCTTTTGCACGCTTGATGGCTCTGAAGGCCTCTGTTTACGCTGTTCTGCATCAAGAGGCTACGTAGATCCTCCCAGCGTATTTTTTATGCTTCTACAAGACCCCCTTCAAAGCTTTTAAATTCCTCGGAATTTGAAACGCTTTGAATGAAGCATGAACGGCCCCTCGTAACTCGAAACATTTCTGAATGGAGCGTTGAAACGGTCGATGCTGACTTTATGGCGGATTTTATTGGGGACCGCTGTGATCTCTTTCGCCTATAAAAAGGCTGGGGGGGTTAACCTGTTCTCCCCACATTCCCATCACCATGCAGAGATGATCGCCGGAGTTCGTCGGGTCGACCTGAGGAAGAAGGAGATCATGTTCTTCCAGCATGTAGGGAGCCAAAAAAGACGGCATCTTCGAGCAAGTGTCCACTGCAACGATGGATCATGGAAGGATATCTTAGCCTCCCTTGCTCGGGATAATCAGCAACTTTGTATGGTGGTTCTTCGGGAGAGACGAAGAATCGTATTTCACCATACTGCTTGCAAGTGGTGCTTTCTCCAGTTACCTCTGGTGACGAGAGGCAGACAGACCGGCTAGAGTGGCGGTGGTCTGTAGGAAAGCAGAATTATCCTGCTTTCCTTCTGTTGGAGGATGGGTCATATGCCCAGTTTTGTATCCTCTTGCCACTGATCATCTTCTTGGAAGAAGAGGAAGATCACCAATGCGAGAACTTGTCAGAACAGATTCTGAGGGCGGCCTTCAGACGACGAGGGGGTATCTCCTTTGTAGACAAAGTTTCCCTCAGATATAATCATGAAAAATAGAGAAAAAAACCCTTGTAGATTGGATTTCCCTCATATGTAATCATGATTTTGATTTTTAATAAAATCATCTTCTTCTTCATATGATCATCTTGCCATATGTTGCTGTGAAGTCTGAATATGTGTAGCTTTGACACGTCTGAATCTTTACGCCGACTCTGATAGAAAGAGTATTAGGACCTGTCCTTTACGCATAACGAATAGTCCATAGAACGCTGTTTAAGCATTTTGAACATTTAGAACTGTCCTGTTGCTAGGACTGAGGGACCGCGTAGAGCTCTGAACTGTTGCTTCTGATGAACAGAACTTTGTTCAGACTTCGTCTTCAAGAATGATCTCTCGAAACTCCCTTGGAATAGGGTCGAGGATTTTGGCTGTCAAACTGAGTTGCCACCTTGATAGACGAGATGTTCAGACTGGAGTCTGGATGAACCTCCAATTTTGGACCCGAAAAGAGTAATTTCTCAATATTTGAACTCTTTATGCTTCGGGTACTTGGGATGCTCTGGGTCAAGAACGAGTATCTTCTGTGTGAACTCTTGGCAATTGACCGCTTTGGGGACTATTCGAATATGTGGAAAGTCGTGGAGCGTAAAATCATCAGTCTGTAGCCTCTGGGCATAAAATACCATCGAGCGTGAAATCGTAGACGTGTGGTTCCTGAGCGTGAAGTCGTAGGTTTGTAGCCTCTCGAGCATAAAAGCTACCGAGCACAAACGCATCCGGGCATAAAACCATAGACTTATAGCTGTCGAACGTAAAGCCGTAGATTCGTAGTTGTCGAGCGTAGAAAGCTCCTTTAGCGTAGAACTGTATATCTGTAGCTCCTGAAAAGAAAATTTCTTCGAGCGTGAAGTTTGCGGATCTGTTGCTTCTGAGCGTAAACTGAGCGCCACCGAGGGTGAGATCATCGATTTGGTATCTGCTGAGCGTAAAGTCGTAGGTTTGTGGCCTCTCGAGCATAAAAGCTACCGAGCACAAAGGCATCTGGGCGTAAAACCATAGACTTATAGCTTGTGAGCGTAAAATCGTAGATCCGTTGCTGTCGAGCGTAGAAAGCTCCTTTAGCGTAGAACCTGCTGAACCGTCTTGCACGAAAAACTTTTCAAATTTGCTGACTGTTCGTCTTTCAAGGGTAGTGGGCTGACGTAGCATCCAATCATAACCCACTATTAATTACGAGATTTGGTTAGGGTCTCGAGGAGTCCGTCCGAGGATTCGAGGAGTCGACCCGAACTCTATATATATCCCAAGCTTTTGAGAGAAAAACTTTTTATCTATCTTCTGCGAAAGAGAGCTTTCGACTGTTCGAGTTTTTCTTCATTCCTTCTCCGAGCACTTCGAGTCTTCCGAAATGGCGCCGAAACAAACCCCCTCCGCTAAGGGAAAGAGTATAGGTTCTTCTTCTCATTCTTCTGCCCCAGCGAGGGAGTCTTCGGTCGGGCAAGGCGAACTTCCTTCTGAGCGAAGTATCCCACCGACGAGCAGCGCACCAGGTCTTAGAGGTAGAGCCTTTGGGGTGACAAAAACGACAAAAATCCTTCGCACATGTTGAACATGACCGTGCTAGGTCGTCTTCTGTGCTGATAGCCTCTTTTGAGGAAGATGATGCACGGAGACGTTTTCATCTTTTACGCCCACATTTCTAATGTGCCTGCGTAAAGACTCCATATTTTCGTAGTTCTGAGCGTAAAAGCTCTGGCTACCGAAAATAGGCGTATATCGTAAAATTTGAGTTTTACGCTTGTGGAGGGGACTTCCGGCGTAAAATAACCAAATTTGTACAATCCTGCGTAGAGCATAGACTGTCGTTTCTTTGGTCTGTATGTTTATGCAAGATTTGTAATGACATATTTTTCTTGCACTTTTGCAGTTGATTTGGGTGAGTCTCCACTGGCCGAGGTGATGGGCTCCGCTGCCGGGATGCTGCACTCGAACTACCTGAGGATCTGTCCCACGTGGTATTTCCCATCTCCGGACTCCAGTATCCTGAGGGAAGGGAGTTTTTGATATCGGCTCAGGGCGAGCAGACGCTGTTGAACATGATCAACGGAGAGCCCCTGACATACGTAGACGGGGATCAGTACATAAAGGCGGCTTTCCTCTTTGGGGACATGATTGATAAACAGTCCCAGACGAAGCCCAAGAGGGAGCCCTGGGTTTTTCCTGCCAGGAATTTGGTCTTGTATCTGCCAACGATGCCAAGGGATTATCCCATCTCGGCTTTCTTCCATGCAACGCATCCCAGGAAGATGTCGTAGACGCTGACTCCTGATCTTCATGGCAAACTGGGAAAGATCTTTCATCTGAAAGGAGCTGACCAGGGGTCGTTTGTCAGTCGCCCTTCCGGCGTTGTGACGTTGTTCAGGGGACTGTGCCCGGGCAGTGTCCCGAGTGAAGACAGCTCAGTGATCCTGCCGGTCCAATTGTCGACCTTCTGCAACGACTTCATGGGACGAGGCGGGATATATCCCAAGAAGAATCCTCGGTGCAATGGGTGGATCGCCCCAACAAACTCCCGATGGACATGCCTAGTTGACTGGGCCTTGAAGCACTTCCGAAGAGAGCTGGAGGGCATTGGACTGTATGCCGCTGTGAGTACGACGAGCGTCGGGTTGCCTCCCAATCCTAATTTATTTTTGGCACTGATAGAGCGATATATTTCGCTCACTGGCACCTTCGCCACTCCACTGGGGGAGCTGGGATTGGCCCTCCATGAGATGGCAGTTGTCTCGAGACTGCCGATGGGGGATACCCCATATGAAGAGTATGTTCCCACCAATCGGGAGTTAGTGGACTTGGACCCTCGGCTGGCAGAAGTATATCAGGAGCTGATGTGTCAATACTTCGCGTGCACCACTTTTTATAACGAGCCTTCTGATTTGGCTCACACCACCAAGTGGATGTCCTACCTCTTCTTCCACCGAGCGAGGGCCGCCAAGTCGGAGAAAGTCTCGGGGGGCAAGAATGAGCCCATGAACTGTTTGGGCGTGCTCAGTGCCCAAGTCGTGGAGGATCTTATGGAGGAGGCTAAAGCTCCGGATCAGATTCTCGTCGAGGGGGTAGAAAAGTACCCTGAAGGCACTAAGGCCTATAGTTACTTGAGGCGCTGTCGCAGGCCTCTATCTAAGGAAGCCCAGCTGGCTGGTTTCCTCTCCATATGGCTACGTCGAGTAGTAGTGCCTGGTACTAGCGTCCGCGGACCGCATTCACCGGAACATCCTGTGGCCGGCAGTGCGCCTGGTGTTCGGGGCAAGACTGGGCTTGCTTCCTGCCATGGTGTGCCGTATACAGGCTGGCCTGAGAGCCATGACTGATGGGTTGCTCGTCGATGAAGCTCGGCGTGAGAGTTTTCCCCGGGTGGAATTACCATACCTGTATTTGATGGGATGGTTAATTCTCCACAATCCCCGGGTGATGTCTCCTGGCTCCGGTAGCAGCTCGGGGGGTGTATTCTTACTGAACTACAAGGACTCTCCCTGGAACGTGAGCACAGTTTTAGACTGTCGGCTGGTGTTGAACCTCAGCCACAGCTGGAAGCTCCTCTGTACTCCCCCTCATGTACATCGCAATCAATCAGGGACGAAGCTTGAGGATTTAGGTGGAGAGAAGACCGATCTTTCTCCGAAAGCTTTCAATTGGTTGGTCTGCATTAGACCCTCCCATCTGCTATACAGGAGCGAAGACCATTGCTTCTTCGAGCCCTACTTGCCTAGTCGGTTTGCCCGGCAGTTTGGGTACGATCAGTTGCACGTGGGCAATGTCGTCACCAGCTTTAGGTCCAGGGGCGGACTCATTGATGGAGCTAGAGGGTGGCGATATTTCATCATGGTTGTACGGGAGCAATCTTCATTGTGCCGGTCGTTACAACCTCCACGGAACTCCACATTCTCCATTCTTATGCCCAGTTCTATGTGGCGATTAACACCTTCCATCGTGATTTTGACATACGTGGAAGCTTCAGGGTGCCTTCTCCCAAGCCTGGGGAAGAGTCGAAGTCCCTTCGATTTCTTTGGACAAGGGTGAGGAGTCTGGCACTCCGGATGAGCCTCTGGTGTCGGTGTCGAGGTGTGAAGTGCCTCCGCCTGCGGGGGCTTTGGTAGTCTCTTCTGGGAAGCGACGGGCTTCTGCTCCGAAGGAAGCTTCTCTTCGTAAGAGGAGGAAGGAGACGGTTGCTCGTCCTCTCCGTATTCTTGGTATTGAGGCTCCTGGGAGTGAGCCTGCATCTCCCCATATCAGGGATGATTCTTTGGCTGGAGGTTCCTCGCCTTTTAGAGAGGGACCTTCTACAGTTCCGGCCGGCGGTGCCGGAGAATCTTCGCTAGAGGTCGCTGTCGTGGCTACTGCTCCAGGTAGTGGAACAAGATTGCCTGTGTGGCCGAAGAATATTGGACGCTGACTGCTGCAGGTAGGCGGGACAATGAAGATAGAATCCTCATGGGGTCCATACGTTGTGATGACGTTGGATGATGACGCTACTTCCCAGACATACGGACGGTAGGAGTTTATAGCTTCCAAAAATTTTTGTGCTATGGGTTCTACCTCGTCACGGGGAGTGGATTTCTGTTTTAGAATTTGAGCGTCAATATACTGGAAAAGAGGATGTTTATTATCATCTGGAACTCCGTTCCTGGTTGCATTTACATCAGTTGGCTGTCTGTCACGTCGAAGGTTGATGACCAAGGGTGGGGGCTTCCGGTTCAAAGTGATCGCCAGAGGATCACTCCCTTCTCCTGACCTGGTCTTGTTCAGGTGGATAGCCATGGGCTCTATGGCTTTTGGACGAGTGGTTCGTCTCTTCACTCTGATTGACAGCGGTAGTGTGGCAGAGGATTCTTCTGGCTCCCGGTGGGATTCCTTCTCTGCATCGCCTGCCACTTCTTCCGTGTGGTCTTGGGAGTACAACACGGCATCGAAATAGTAGGATTCTATTCCTTTGAATGGATTTAGGTCAGCCACCTCCGTTTGTACCATTCCTTGTGCGTCTACATATTTAAGGCATTGATGTAGGGTTGAAGGAACGATATTGTGGTCGTGGATCCACGGTCTTCCCAGCAGAATATTGTAGGATACCTCTGAATCGATAACGTAACATGTGGCCACCGATCTAAGGTTGTCGATCTGGATCCTTAGGCAAATTTTCCCCAACGGCTTACTTCTTCCGGCATTGAAACCCACGATCGTAGTGGTGGTATAAACCAATTCGCTGGTAGGAATTCTCAGCGGTCTGAGTAGACTGTGAGGGATGATGCTGATCGACGATCCCGGATCTATGTGAATTTGGTCGACCTCCATGGAACCGACGTATCCGGTGTAATAGAGGGGCCTGTCATGTCTGTTATGTTTTAACAGCATGTCGTCTTGAGTGAAAGTGATATTTGGGACCACCTCCATCACGTTGTGGCATTGAGGACACGCCACTGGTTCTTCGTCGGGGGACTTGAGCTGGGTCAAGTATGCCTCCGCCTGCATCAGTGCTTTATTCAGGGCTAGATGAGTGTCTTGGGAGAGCCTGAGTAGCTCGAAGATGGACAACCTGGCTGGCGTATGGCTAGTTGGGCCAGGATGTCGAAGTTGTATGGCTTCTCTAAACCTTTGCTTGGAATATTTTTTACAGGTTTATCAAAGCGCACTTCTTTTTGCTTCCCCTTCTCCGCCGGAGTTGGTTTTGAATGACTGATATCTGGTACGATGGGACCTTGCTCTGAAGGTTTGGCCGCTGGAGTGTCTGCCGGTGCACCTTCCTGGCTTGCTCCGTAGTCGTTGAGGTAGGCCTTCCCTGAACGGGTTGCAGCAAATACCTCGTCTTCGTCTGATGCCGAAGAAGTCACGATCATATGGCATGGCCTGTATTTGGAGCTCTTTTTGGATGTAGGCTTAGTAGCCTTAGTTTCTTCCTCGAACTCTGCCACCAAATCTGGATGAACCCACATAATCTCGCCTTGCCGGGTAGTCAGGAGTACCAGGTTATGATTTTGATCCCTAGCTGGAGGGAGATTGACGATGTTCATCGTTGTCCGGGAGATAGGTGCAACACCATCCGGGATCTTTTGGGGAGGCAGATTACCAAACTGTAGAGAGATCATGTTGGCCGTGATCGTCTTCTCGGTGTTATGCAGGGTGATAGCTTTAGCATCGATTAACCCCTGGATCTTCCTTTTCAGTATGTAACACGCCTTCGTCGGGTGGTGTACGTATCTGTGGAAGATGCAGTATTTGGGGTCGTTAGTATTGCCGACTTCCTGGGGCTGCCTCAGCTCTGGAAGGGTGATCTTGCCACTTTTGATGAGACACTCGAATATACTTGGGATATCGTCGTCGTCGAAAGAGTAAACTTCGACGGGCCTGGAAGTCCCGGGTTTCGTTTGCGTGGTTGCCGCAATCTTTGGTCTGGCCGTATTAATTGTCAGGGCTTCTTTCCCTTTGGGACCACGAGGATGGTCGCTGCTAGGAGATGACCTCTTGCCTCTGTCAGAGGCGGAGATCATGATGTCATTGTCGCGCGCCTTGCGACCGTTGTCTTCGGCGGCTACTGCCGAGATGATAAACGAGGGCCAATCATGGAACTGATATGGTCCCGTGAACACTGAGACCACGGAAAGGAGGTTCTTCCTGCAAATGTCTACCAATACAGAGTCGGGAACTCCTGGAGGCATCTGTAAGGTGGCCTGATGAAAACGTTCGATGAAGATACGAACGTCCTCCTTTTCCTTCTGCTTGACTTCGATGAGAGAGGACATAGACATGTCCATTCCTCCCTCGTAGAATCGTGTGAAGAATAAAGCTTTGAAGTCCTTAAAGGAAGTAATGCAGTTGTCCGCCAAGCTACGATACCACTGATAGGCTACTCCTGAGAGACAGCCTTTGAACACTCGAGTGAGGAGGGCATCGTTCCCTTGTAGCAACACCGTCATCATACTGAAATAGTTCATGTACTGGCTTGGTGATATTTTTCCCTCGAACAGGGCCATAGTCTGAGATTTGTACCTCGGCGGGAAAGGGACCTCCTCCCAGATAGCTGGGTAGGGCTGGTTGATTTCCAGTTTCTTGAGCTGATCTTTGTGCTTCAAGGCGTCGAACTGGGCTTTCAACTCCCGTACTGCCTGCATCGGATTTTCAGTCGAAAGCGGGGCCACGGAGTGGTGCGGAGTTGGTTGTATCGTAACTCCAGCGGGAGGTAAGGCATTCTCTGAGTGAGGAAGCGGAGGAACTGCTGACTCTTGATCTAGCGCAGGCTCTTGGCTCGGGTTGGATGGTGGTAAGTCCATCCCCACACGTATCTGAGTTGGAGGGACTGATGCTTGAGCCATGGCAGTTGCGTGCTGAGTTTGCATCATCTGGTGCATGTTCTCCATCATGGATTGCATTTGTTTCAGAGATGTCTCCAGTATAGTGATGCGTTGTTCCGCGTTCCCTGACGGCGAAGCTTCCTCGCAATCATCTTCAACGACGTAAACTCCTATCTCCCTGGGTGTCATTGAAGGATTAGTATAGGTCGCTGTAGAAGTCGACTCTACACTTTCTGCCTCTGATTCGGGGGCTTGGCGACCCCCAGCGTCGGAATCAGAAGAGGACGAAGCTGGTTATCGTGACCTTGCGCGAGTGTTTTGGAACACCCCGACTTCAGCGTTCCTGAGGAGCTCACTGAACCTCCTTCGGCTCGGGGGCCGGAAGGGATGACGTCTTGAGCTCGACCCTCCTCTACGTATGTGCGAAGCCATGTTCACAGATGCATGCGCGGGTTCCTCCTCCTAGAAAGACTGAGAGTAGCTCAATCGGTCAAAAACTGATCGTTTTGCTTTAGAACAGCAGCAGTCAATCATAATTTTATGACTATTACAATATTGCTCGCTAGGGGGCGTAATAGACATATTGGAAGGTCCCCTTTCCTTACGCTTCTGGATTAGAAATGCGCGCAAGTCAGGAGGAGTAGAGGAAGAAGACGAAGGCTTGTTTCTTCTGTTCCCATCATTGGGTATACGGATATTGGGCACCCCGGTTTTCCCTGTGCCACCTGTATACAACAGGTTGGCCATCTGGGCGGCGGATAATCCCCTGGGAGGGTGTCTTTCAGCAATCTGAGCTTGTTTTACGCCGAGGGACTGTGCCTAGCATAAATTGGAGATTCGCTCAGTCTGGCGTAAAGTTGGAGAGGCCCTCAGTCGGCCATTGGCTTCTCGCGTAATCCGGAGGGTAGGCAGATTGTTCCCTTGCTGGCGTAAAGGCCGAGTAGCTGAGTATTCGCCTGCTTGCTTTCCCTCGCGGAGATCACAGCGCTCATCTGGTTTACCGTAGAGGTCAGATGTTGTCTTGCGCATGGAGCGTGATCTGTACCTCCGATTTGGCGTTGAGGCACCATCGGAAGTTTTGTTTGTACCGCACGTAGCGGGAGACTAATTTCTGTGCGTAAAGCGCAGTGGATACTCCTGGGTTAGCGCTGAGGCTTTGCCCAAAGTTTTGTCTATACCGCGCGTAGCGGAAGACTGATTTCTGCGCGTAAAGCACAGTGGATACTCCTGGGTTAGCGCTGAGGCTTTGCCCGAAGTTTTGTATGTACCGCGCGTAGCGGGAGACTGAATTTTACGTGCGGGGCACGGAGGGAACGATGCTACCACCTTATTGGTCGGAGAGATCGAAGAATCCACAGGAACGGCGGAGGATGTCTTGGGCATCCACACTTTGCGCAGCTTCCTGTTGTCTTGGACGGAGAGAGAGTGAGAGCTATCCCCAGTTTGAAGCATGTCTTCGTAGGCAGACTGGTCGAAATGAACGACCAGTGTCTTCTTCACGGATCCTACGGATACCGCATCGTGTTGAGCAATTGCTTCCTCATCAGAAGAGAAAGATGTCCCCAGCAGAGTCGCCATCTTGTTTGTGGTATTAAACAAAAGAATGAAAGTGTATTTCAATGACAGGATTTATGCAAAACCTGCGCCCTTTGGTTTACAAACAAACTTGTACAATTTAATCCTATACGAGGATGTGGGAGTACAATTTATTTAATCTGGGTATAAATTGCTATAGGCGTCTGATCTGCAGTCGATCACTTTAGCCCTTGGACCACACGATGTTGAAGAAGTGCCGTGGAAGACAGGTAGCAGCTTCGAAGGTTGCAGAAGAGGGTGGATATACGATACCAAAGTCGTCGATCCCTGCTCTTTGCCTGAGCTCCGGTCTCTCTCTCTCTCTCTTGACCTTTTGATCTGGTATTGGTTTTCTTGACCAATTTTCCGACCTTCCAATTTGTCGACCTTGTTCCCCATTGATAGGGGTCTCTATTTATAGAGTTTTGGTGACAGTGACCACTCCGTCAGTGTAAAAACCGAGGAGTGGGAAGTACAGCATCCTTTTACACAACGGTTAAAATAACCAATGCCTGCGTATAGATAACCTTTTGAGTGAGCATATGACGTGTGTCCAACTAAGGGGACAAAACACGTATATCTGCTGCAAAGATTACGGCGTAGAAGCCACGTAGGTAGGTATCCCTTGTGTAGAAGAGGTTGGCATAGAAGCCAAATGACTGTCACCCTGGCGTAGAAGCCAAGTAGGCATAGAAGCCGAATAGGCATAGAAGCCGAACAGGCGTAGAAGCCGAATAGGCATAGAAGCCGCATAGACGCAGGAGCCGAATGGTCGTAGAGGCCGAGTGGTCGTAGAGACTGAGTGAGCGTAGAAGCCGCGTGAGCACAGATCTTGAATGGGTGTAGAAGCCGCTGCGTACCGTGCCAGAGTGCTGATGTGGACGTCTTAGCCGAAATTACGGTTTTTGAAGATATAATCAAATCTCTTGCAGAGATTTGCCACCATCTTATGCATTAAATGTGGAGGTGTATTTTGAAGTTCTGCAGCCCTTCTGTGCATCCGTTGCAGAGACGTGCCTTGAGAGAAACTGTCACCGCTCTGTGCAATTAGACGTGGAGACGTGCCTCGAGTCCCGTACGAAGTGCAGCTTTTGACGTGGCAGGCGGTTTGTCTACTGCGGAGCGTAAAACAGCTCATGTTTGCCTGTGTAAAATAAGGCAACGTATTCCCTTGTACGCGAAAGAGCGATTTACGCTGAGGGGACTTCAGTAAACGACGGTTCGGTGATGTTTTAACCAAATTCTCTGCATTAAATGCAAAGATCTGTCATCATACTGTGGGGCGCGTCCCGAGGGGTCTGCCATCGTTTCCAGCCGTCGTCTGGGTAGCCGTGCAGCACTTTTTGTCAGGAGTCAGAGGTCAGATTCACTGCGTGACTTGACAGGTTTATTTCGGGGAAGATGAAGCGTTCCTCGTACACTTTAACGCTGCTTTGAGAGCGGATGAGTTTTACGCCATGGAGGCAATGAAGAACCCTGTTTACGCTGGAGCGGCCTGGACGTACTGCACTTACGCGGATGGTCCTTTGAGCTTATTCTTCACGCTGTGTTTTAGCGAAAAAAGCTCTGTTGCACGCTTGATGGCTCTGAAGGCCTCTGTTTACGCTGCTCTGCATCAAGAGGCTGCGTAGATCCTCCCAGCGTATTTTTCATGCTTCTACAATACCAAACTCTATAGAACGTTGGACATTATTATATTGCAGTGCGCCCATGTTATAGGGGGCATATGTGGCATATACTAGTCAGTCATGATGATTGGTAAATTACGTCAGCATATGTCTAGCCTACACTTCCTATACGTACTAAGTTATCCTCATATTGCATTCACTTAGATGGCTAGCACACCCCTTTAATTATTCAGTATTTACTTTATGGCATGCTTCGATGTATCTTGTTATGTCCCTCTGAGGACCTGGTCCTTTTCCAGGTGTAGATGTTCATGAGTAATCGCAGGAGTGCAGATCCGAACTTGCTACTTATATTGCGATGAGGTCTTCTCTTCGAGCCCGTGATTGTTAGTTGATATTCTTATATTGTGTTTGTTATGTTGCATTTATATATTCTAGTTTGGTAGTGGCTTTGTTTCCACCCGACTACCATCATTAGATACTTTATATTGAGATCTAGTTTCATAGATATTGGTTATTTATGTCTATTTAATTTTTGTGGATGAGATTTAGTTATGCCATATGACTTATGATAAATATATACCACTTATGAATTATTGTTCATGATACAGCGTATGCATGTGTTATAGTTTCCATATATTAGAATTGCCATATAACATATGGCTGGCATGCTTACGGGTCCTAGTCCTACGTATTTTGGGACTGGGGCATGACATTTGGTCTAGTTTTGGGCTAGGTTGAGTCGGTTGCCTCAAATTAAAAAAAATTGTGTCATTTGTATTCTAAAATAAATTAGAAGTGCATGAGATCTAAATTGGGGGTGACACAAGTGTCATAGACGTAGGAGACTCGAAATAGATTATCATTAAATATTAGGTTGCAAGAATCGGGTCAAGGTTGTGTCCCCAATTTTGATTGGAAGGGGCATAGGTGCGAAGTTTGGTTTAAAAATTAGATATTGTTGGAAAAATATTGTGCGGTTAAAACAAATCCCAGGAGTGGGTATTTATGAGTGATACAAAGGTCAGGATTGGAGATTGGCTGGTCTAGGTCAAGGTTGTGGATTTTGTTGGATGGTAAAGGCTAGTATTGTGCTCCAAATATTGTAGTAACGGTAAGGTTCACCAAGAGTTACAAATATAAATAGGTTTTTATTAAACCCTATTTTATAACCATATTTGAATCCAAATTAACCATAATCGCTTGCTATAACAGGTATACCTAAAATTTGGTTAAGGGAGTTTACACAATTTGAAACATTGCATGGTAAATGGTCGTGGACATGGGCCTGTGCACAAGGCTTACGGATCCTCGAACAAGATAGGCTCCGGGGCGCCGGGATCGTTCGGCCTAGGAAGAGAAAAAATTATTCTTCCCATGGCTGGCAGAATAGCATGGGCAATTGCGGAACCTTCAGTCGGACTTGCAACCTGGGTTGGATGGGCGCTCTGTATATTACGGATAAGACGGTACCTTCGGTGGGGCATACAACCTGGATTTGATGTGTCATTTACTTATCAAAGAGAGAAGTCCAATATGGCGGCATGTGTGTCACCAGTGACCATTATATAGATAAGGCGTATATTAACGAACGTCTAATATAAGGGCGAGAAAAGTGTCAGTCTTGAATTAGTGCAATGGTATGCGCATCGGCATTAGAAGTATAGCGCGAACAAGTGACGTATTTCAATATTTAGATGAGGTGGGCTATCGAACGTTTCGGCCAGGAGGATGAATGTTATCTTGCCTCAAGCAAGAGTGTGCACATCGGCTATATTTAGAGTTGCTATTGAGCGAGGTGACTCAATGTGTTTCATGCATTTCAGACGCGATACAAAAATAACATGGTTAGTTATCGAGTCTGTAGTATCCCATCCCCGATTCGACTAGATGACACACTACGTAAATGCTAGTGGCTAGTTTGACTCAAAATCTGAACTTAATTTAAAATGACCCGTTCGGCATTGAAACGTGGCAGACGAATAAACGAGAATCAATCCAACTCATAGTTTGGCTTCTGTTGGAATAAGTCCTAGATGCAGCGGTCTGCGTCTCGACGAGTGAGCTCCATATAAGAGTCCCTTCGACGGGACCAGTCGGCTGTCGCTTTTCTTGAACATTTTTGTTATGAAGTTTTGTCTAAAGTATTTTCACGTCATTGTCTGCATTCGCTAGGATGGATTAAGAACGAATTCTAACACGATACTGGTGCCATTGCAGGAACGTGCGTAGTTGAAGTTTAATCGTAGCAAATCGAGTCTCCTTCCTCGACACATTCTCTAATCGGTGGGTGGTTTGGTCCCTTCTTCTCTACTCGGTCGCGTAAACACATACTTTGTCTCGAATACGTTCATATCGATGACGTTCGGTTGAATATAAATATAAATGTTATCCACAATGTATGCTTACCACTAAGGAATAGAACATGGGATAACTGTAAATAGTCGAGCGCATCTATGCGCGTGGCCTATAACATAAGCTTCGTATGCGTGGTCGATAGTTGGGGTTCGAACCACGAAACTGTTGAAAGAAATACGATACTAGAATCATCGATTTGTGGCCAGGTGTCTCAGAATATTTGGTGCCTACAAGTTTGCCAAATCGAACATATGGCTTAGAGGAAAGCTTGAATCAGTGCATGTGTTCATAAATAATACTTCTTAAATCTGCTTCATGTCATGCATATGCATCATAGATAAACCGTTCAAGCATTTGCATGGTCATGGATAACTTGTGCACAAGGTTAATATTTTCTTGAAATGGTATCCGGGGTACCGTAACCGAATCAACCTGAGGGGAAATAAGGAACATTCTAAGGCACGGGGCATTGTCGGACCTCCAAATGGCTCACAACTCGACTGGGAGGATTCACCAAAATGCCTTAAAATAGTCCATCATGGTGTCTTCAATATCACCAATGACCGCATATAAGATAGTACTCATGCTAATGTATTCTTGTGCAGGGAGTAAGTATTCTATGTTTTAATACAGGGACGTGCACGTCGAGTGAATAAGCTATCACCGATGCATGCGTTATATATTCAACTTATTGCTTTCAAAATATGCTTGAGATATGAACTGCAAATTCACTCTAGTTCACAATAGTAAGATAATATTCAATCCATGTGCCCCTTTAATAAGCATCGTCGGTTTAGGCGAGTGGGCTCGTCCCGCTCACCAGTACAAGTAGGAGTACTGATACCCAACATCTCAGGTGTCGGGAATACGGATGGCGCAAGGTAATAGGTCGAAGCTGACGATCGAAGAGACGACGTGAATCTCTTCCTATTTTGAAGTATAGATAAAGCCTAATCCATTTTGAAGGCATTTGGTAACAATCTATACGAAGGATGTATTGTATGGGGTAACAATTATTATTTATGGCAGCTTATTTTATTTTTGTTATTTCAATCAAATGTAGCCGACTCGGCATAAGAAATGTACTTCATATCAATGTAATATATTTCAAGTTATGAATGAAAAATCAAGTTTCTTACTATTCAAATGATGTGTCTTAATATTTTTGCTGCAATGTGACTTATACTCTATGGTTCAAACGAATTGCCAAAAATATACGTTATTGCCATGTGCGTTGTATAACCTAGGCATGTATTACATCACGTTCGGGGGACGATTATCGACTTCACGGAGTCTGGACGTGACAAGTGGTATCAGAGCACTAGGTTCACTTCCTCAAATTTTAAAAATATTTTCTTGAGGTTTTGATACGATTTTCTCGAAAGAATGTTTTCGATGTATGTTGTTGCATGAAATAATAGTCCCATACAGTAAACCCATAAATATTTTACGAAGTACTAATGGGTTTACTCTTTTTTGTAGCGATGGCTAAGAAGAATAACACCGTTGTTGCAAGGAGTGCTCCGGTTATCCCGAATGTCACAGAAAGCTCGGGAGAGTCCGAAGGGGCGGGTTCAACCGATGGGACGGAAAGGATGCTGTATATGATGGAAGTGCAGAAGAGACAAGCAACGGCCTAACAAGCATAAATTTAAGCCCAATTTGGTGCGCAACAGAAACAAATAGATGCGATGATACAGATCATCACAACCTTGGTGCCTAGTAACAACATGGCTACGGTGGCTCCCACGCCCCGAGTCATGGCGAAGAAAGATGACGAAGAAGAAGAAGTCCAGCACCCGACCAGGAT
Source organism: Iris macrosiphon (assembly GCA_036927795.1). NCBI lineage: Eukaryota > Viridiplantae > Streptophyta > Magnoliopsida > Asparagales > Iridaceae > Iris > Iris macrosiphon. Next base: position 15,272,103 of record JAYESA010000008.1, read on the forward strand.
TTCTTGCAGAGCAGGAGAGTTCACAAAGATGCACCCGCCAACATTTACTGGGAAGGCTAAACCAGACATAGTGATGGGGTGGATCACTAAGCTCAAGGGACTGTTCTTCCTCCTCTTCATCAAAGGATCCAAGTGGGTGGTGTACACAGCAGTACAACTAGAACTAAGGGCGTATGACTGGTGGGAGGCCACCAAACAGGGAATTTATGACACAAATCCGCACTTTAAAATTACTTGGGAAATATTCAATGACGCCTTCCTTGAGCAGTATATCCCCCGCATGGTGCGACAGTAAAAGGAGGATGAGTTCTTCGTATTGAAACAAGGCAACATGTCCACGGATGACTACGACTCAGCCTTCGCAAAGCTAGTAAAGTTTGTATGGGCCTTCCTACCGGACAAACAGTCGTGGTGCCACCACTTCGAACAGGGCTTAAATGACGACCTTCATCGGGATATCATGAATTAACGATATGCAACCTACCGAGAGTGCTATGGAACCTCCATGAAAAGCGAGCAGCTATTTGGGCACAATTCACAAAAGACGGGACCGATCTTTCGCAACAATTTTAACAAGCGCCCTAACAAAGTAGGCAATTCCGGTGCATACAAGCGTTCGAATATGTTCGAGCATAGGGGTCCTTACCAAGGAGTACGGTGCAATAAGTGTAGCAGAAACAGACACAAGACAGAGGAGTACTTTATGAAAGCATGCCTTAAGTGTGGTCACTTTGACCACAATATATTTCATTATCCGGGGTGTCAGAATCCTCCGAGGAACAACATACAGAATCAATATCCTCTGAGGAACCTTCTGAATCAGAATAGGGGACCTCCACTTTAAGGCGCGAATGCAACACCAGTGAACCCACATAATTAGCATCCTGGAGCACAGGAAAGAGTCTATGCATTGACTCATGAGGAAGCGTTCGCTTCTGACACAGTTATAACAGGTATATTACTATATAAAGATATACCTGTTAGAGAACTTTTCTATTCGGGTGCAATGCATAGATTTATATCTGCTGAACTTGGTAAAGAAAGTAAATTAGCTACAACATCGCTAGATATGAACCTTTGTGTTAGTACCACATTAGGAATAAACATGCCTGCGAGTTTAGTTTGTAGGAACGATTATCTCTGCATCGGATGAAGGAAGCTATCATTGGATGTCATCGTACTAGACATCACCGAGTACGATATAATCCTAGGCATGGATTGGTTAGGTGCATGCCATGCCACGATTGACTGCGTTGAGAAGAGAGTTGTGTTCCGTCTACCTGGCAAAACAGAGTTTTCGTATTCGTGCGGCTCAACGTCAAAGACATCAATGATAGTATCGACGGTGATGGCAAGGCACGAGATGTATTCAGGTTGTGAAGGGTACTTGGCTTTAGTTAAAGACACTCATAAGGAAGGTACAAACATGACTCAGGTAGACGTTATGGCAGAATTCCTTGATGTGTTTCCAAATGAGCTACTCGAAATACCACCAAATTTGGAGATAGAGTTCACTATCGACACCTTTCCGGATATGAGACCGATATCAAAGGCACCGTACTGGATGGCGCCTGCATAACTAAAAGAATTTAAGGTACAGTTACAAGAGTTGATTGACCGAGGCTATATCCATCAGAGCATTTTTCCCTAGGATGTTATGGTACTGTCGTGTAGAAGAAGGACAAATCAATGCGGCTATGGATTGACTATTGGGAACTAAACAAAGCAACGGTGAGGAATCAATATCCCTTGCCTCGGATAGACGACATGTTCGATCGACTTTAGAGAGCATCAATGTTCTCCAAGATTGATCTCTGGTCGGGCTATCACCAACTAAAAATTAAGCCTGAAGATGTGACGAAGTCAACGTTTCGAACCAGATAAGGTCATTACAAATTCCTAGTGATGTCGTTCGGTTTGACGAACACTCCAGCCATATTCGTGGATATGATGAACATAGTCTTTCGACCCTTCATAGATAAATTTGTGGTCATGTTTATCAATAATATCCTTATATATTCAAAGAGTAGGGAAGAGCACGTGGAACACTTGAAGACCGTGTTGCAAAACTTGCGAGAGCATCAGTTGTTTGCCAAACTAAGTAATTGTGAATTCTGGATGAGTAGCGTGTCATTCCTAGGACACGTTATCTCGGCAGAAAAAATTTCGGTTAACCCAAAGAAAATTGAAGCAATAGTAGACTAGAGGCAGCCTACATCGGAAAGCGAGATTCAAAGTTTTCTAGGCTTAGCTGGCTACTAGCAGTAGTTCATAAATAACTTTTTGAGAGTGGAATTGCCTCTGACTTGCCTCACCCAGAAGGGAATGTCATTCATATGGAGCGGTGACTGTGAAACTAACTTCCAGGAGTTAAAGACACGGCTCATCTCAGCTCCAATCCTTGTACTTCCGGAAGGGCGTAAAAGATTTCAGATTTATAGTGATGCATCGAGACTCGGCTTAGGGTGCATTCTAATGCAATGGGATAAGGTGATCTCTTACGCTTCGAGCCAGTTGAAGCCGCACGAGAAGAACTATCTAACGTATGACCTAGAACTGGCGATAATTGTGTTCATGCTGAAATTATGGCGACACTATCTCTACGGTATCGTTTATAAAATCTACACGGATCACAAGAGCCTCAAGTATCTTTTCACCCAACGGGAATTGAACTTACGACAGAGACGTTGGTTGAAACTCATAAAGGACTATGACTTGACGATCGCTTACACGTCGGACAAAGGAATATGGTAGCGGGCACTTTGAGTCAAAAGTTTGTGGGTTCACTATCAATAGACGGTCGAGTACTATGAGATCTAAAGGTAATGGGCATCGAACTCAGAGTTCAAGGCCAAGGGGAGCAGCTGGCTCAACTACAACTTGAACCGAGTTGCGAAAAAAGATAAAGTCTGCTTTAAAGAAGATGCGCGAGCTGATTTCAACAGAAAAGACAACCGACTTTGCAGAAGACTCGAGTGAAACATTGCAAGTGAAGGGAAGATTGTGCATTCCTAAAAATTTAGTACTCAGAAGAGAAATAATGTCGAAAGCCCACTATGCAAAGTATTCTTTACATCCGGGGAGCACCAAAATGTATAAGGACTTGTGCACAACTTTTTGGTGGCATGACGTAAAAAAGGATGTGGCAACCTTTGTGTCACAATGTATGGCTTATCAACAAGTAAAGGCCGAACATCAACGGTCAGGCAGGGAGCTGTAGAACCTCTCTATTCCCGAGTGAAAATGGGACAATATCGCAAGGTACTTCATCATCGATTTTTCGACGACGATGTAGGAAATAATGCAATTTGGGTCATTTTTTATATTGACCAAGTCCGCACATTTTATTGCGATCAAAGTAATATGGAGCTGTCACGACCCGCACCCGGGGTAAGGGTACTAGTCGGAAACAACGCCCAGCCTACGCCGCAGAATCGGCGGTAGAACGCTGTCTAGAAAGTCTATCTAATATAATGAACCACCAAAAGATAGTGTACTCAATCACAGAACTAAGATAGAATGAACACGAATCAGATAAGAATAGAATAGTCATAATACAACTCATGAGTCTAAAATAATACATCAATGAGTCTGAAGAAAAATACAGAAATATGCTGGAGACAAATTCAGTACAAAAGAATACTACAAAACTATAAAGCTACAACTCCAGGGTCAACTGTCTCAGTTGGGATAAGTCCCTCTTGAGCCAGGGTCTCAGAATCTAAACCCACAACATCCTGGGGTCCATAATAGGTAGGGTACTCCTCAGTGTCATCTGGAAAAATATATCCAGTCAGAAAAGGAGCAGAGTACAACCCTAACAGCAGTTCTCAAATAATGATAAAAACTATGTAACAGTAAGTAGCTGTGGATAAACAAGATGCATAAATAGATACAAGAAATATATAGACAATAAGGAAATACTGGAAAGAAATACAATAATGAACAATATGCTGATAGAACAAGAATACTAATGACTAAGTGTGTGAGTACTAGCTTTAACATGTGATCGGCTTAGGAACTTGCACAAGAGTATAATGGCCTGGCTGATTATACGTGCGGTGTATGATCAACACTCACAAGGAACAAGACATGCACAAGGAGGGTATGATCACATATCTACACTAAAATACTCTCCACCCCGACTGGTATAATAGATCCAACCATGGTACGTTATGGCACTAGATTCCCCAAGAAGATAGCTAGTCTCCCCGAGAATCGATGTCTGTACATGTACAAGATAACCAATAAAACAATACTTGCACCATATACACCATATACCAAGGAATAATATCTCATGACGAGATCCGGATATACCAATCCGTGTAACCATAGTGTCGAGAGAAACATGTAAATCTACACTAGATACAACGAACATAGAGGATATCATAAATGAGAAACTATCAGAGAATGTACTCGCCTGAAGTCCAATGAACAGTCTCACAAATGTCTGACTCGGTGCCTCGAAGACCTAGATATGGAATACCACATTAATACAAGGTCCCGGAAAGAGAACACGTCAAACTAGGCAATTTCTAGGTCAATAAGTCAATTCTAAGTCAAAAGTCAACTATGGTCAACTCTAAAGTCCACTAAAGTCAAACATGGTCAAACCCAAAGTCAACCTCACAAGACATCTATAAAATAATATAGAGATAAACTACAATAATTTAGGAATCAAAATAGATTCAAAAAGAACTCACACAAAGTATACTAATAATATAATTAATATATACCCTAAAATAATATATATACAACCCAACATTTATATAAATAACATAATATATTATTACAATTATTATTCCTCACAAAACACATATATATATACATATATATATATACAATTATAATATATAATATATACATTAAATCTGTCAAAGCGTCATTGAAAAATAGTGAATAAAATAGATTAAATCAAAACAGTTTAAATAGTGACAGTCGGGACTGTCACCGAAGGACTGTCACCGAAACCCAAATAATAAACTGCCACTGCTTTGGTTTTCGCTGACAGTTAAACTGTCGCGGAAAAACGTCGCAGAAAAGCTGCTGTTTTCCGCTGCTGCAATTAATGACAGGTTTGTCATTAATTGCCCGAAGGCTACAGCGGCTGCTATTAGTCGGCTAATTAATGACAGTTTTTTACTGTCATTAATTCACTGTCACTAAAACAAGTTGTATATATATAATTATATATATATAAATAGAATATATAAACAATATATATATATATATATATATATATATATATATATAAACAGAATATATAAAACAGTATATATATATATTAATACAAAAATGTACATATATATATTAATATACACATAAACTTATACCTTCAAATATTTAACAAAGAACATATAATTTACATGGCTAGAAGCACACCTAAAATATTTACATTAATATCCAAATAATTACATAATAATTATAAATAATATAATTACACAATTAAACATACAAATATATTTTATAAAACATTTTATGTATAAATTATATTATTTAACAAGTAGTAACATATATATTTGCATGCAAGAAAGCTACATATTATATTGTACATTATATTAGCACACCCAAAATATAGATCTATGCTACAATAATTACTATAATAAATACACAAAATAAATATTTAATATCCATATATATATATACTAATTATAAATGAATAATTGAACCACAATTAATTAGATCTATGCAAAAATACACACAATTGGAGAGTATCTCACCGTATCCCACTAGATCTAGGATACGCATGCGACACGAGTCCAACACACAACCAAATGCACCCCGAAGGACACAAACAAATCACAAATAATATTTATGAACAAATCAAAGCGTCAAAAGTAGATCTATGTGTCCGTGTCAAAATACGACATGTTCAAAGCCCCGTGTCGGAGGAAAATCCCCAAATGACACGTATCACCAAATAGTTGGGATACGAACCACAAGTATCCCAATATGGACACGACACTAGCCTCAAACACAAATCTCATGTTCAATTGATCTATAGGATCAATTGACACACACAACAAAATATAAATTCGGAATTCCAACAAAATTGACACAAAAAGCACCATAACTTTCTCCATGGGTCTCCTATGAACACAAAACAAAGTCCTATGGGTACTACATACATATAGGTTGATTTTACATGATTAAATCTCAGATTTAGAAGCTATTTAAATGGGAAAATCTGAATTATACCTATTGGGAGATGGATTCCCAACGAAACCTCCAATTGAGATGAACTTGCTTCCAAATTGTAGATCCTTGCTCCTCTTTGTAGATCCTTGCTTCCTTCTTCTAGATCCTTGCTTTCTTCTTCTCTAATGGTGAATTGGGAAGAATTTGGAATGAATTTGGTAGGGAATTGGATTGGGAATGGAGGGAATTTGGTAGTGGGAGAATTCTAGATCTAGATTTGGAATGAGATGAGAGGAGAAAGAAATTCCCCCCCTCTTTAATAGGCCGGCCATAGCCCCTCCCCCAAGCAATTGTAAAATGTCCAATGTACCCCTTGGGGCCTCTCATGAAGAAATAATTAAGGAAGGAAGCTTCTAGTCTAATCATTTAATTAATTTAATCCATCTCCTTAACTATGGGCTTTCTAAATGGGCCAAGTCTAACTAATTAATTCATGATGGTCCATGGGTCCAAACTAAACTAGTTGGGTCCACTAAAATAAGTCCAAAATAATTAAATAACATCCAACAATAATTAAATAATACAACAAAAATTATTTACCATGCACAATATTTATTTAAATAGGAAATTACCAAAATACCCTTTCCTAGAAAATGTGGTAGTGACAAGTCTACCCTCCTTAAAATAATTTCGTCCTCGAAATTCAAAGACGAAAACTACCCCCAGTAAATCACAGAACAGAACTAAAGAATCACAACTAACTAATGAACAGAACATAACAAGGAACAGAACATAACTAGAAATAACATACCTCAAGGTACAAACAAATATGGATAACGCTCTCGCATGTCATCCTCTCTCTCCCAGGTAGACTCCCCCGGAGAGTGATGCCTCCATACGACGCGCACCAAAGGAATAGTCTGGTTCCTCAGCACCTTCTCTCTCCGATCCAGAATTCCAACTGGCTGCTCTGGATAGCTAAGAGTAGGGCCCACCTCTATCTCTGAGTGATCCAATACATGACTAGGATCTGCCACGTATCGTCTCAACTGCGACACATGAAACACGTTGTGCACTCCCTCCAATGCAGGTGGCAAGTCTAGTCTATAAGCAACTGCACCGACCCTCTCTAGAATAGTGAAAGGTCCAATGAATCGCGGACTAAGCTTTCCGCCTCCACCGAAGCGAATCGTGCCTCGTGTCGGAGAAATCCTCAGAAACACCAAACCACCCACCTAGAACAAAACACCACCTTAAGAACTTATCTATAACAAACAACCAAGAACAAGCACACAAAATAAAATCTAAACTATACCTCAAACTCCAAGGGTCTCCGATGGCTATCGGCCCAATGCCGTTGTCTGTCCTGTGCCACTCGAAGTCTGTCTCTGATCAACTGAACCTTCTCTGCTGCATCCACAACCATCTCTGGCCCAAGCAAAACTCTCTCTCCAACATCGTCCCAAGACAAAGGAGTACGACACCTCCGACCATATAGAGCTTCAAAAGGTGACATCTCTATACTGGCCTGGTAACTGTTGTTGTAAGCAAACTCTACCAAATGGAGATGGTCCTCCCAAGAACCCCCGAAATCTAGTACACAAGTGCGCAATATATCCTCGAGAGTCTGAATAGTCCTCTCTGACTGCCCATCTGTCTGGGGATGATATGCAGTACTGAACTTGAGCTGAGTGCCCAAACTCTCCTGCAAACTCCTCCAAAAATGAGAAGTGAAACGACTATCCCGATCTGAGACTATGCTGACGGGAACTCCATGTATCCTAACGATCTGCCTCACATATATCTCTGCCAGCTTCTCCGTAGACAAACCCACCTTGAAAGGCAAAAAGTGGGCCGACTTGGTCAATCTATCAACAATGACCCAAATCGCGTCTTTCCCTCCTGGAGATCGTGGTAGTCCAAACACAAAATCCATAGTAATGTGTTCCCACTTCCACTCTGGAATGGGTAATGGCTGAAGTAAACCTCCTGGCCTCTGCCTCTCGGCTTTCACCTGCTGGCACACTAAGCATCTGGATACAAACTGTGCCACTTCCCTCTTCATGCCATACCACCACACACTCTCTCGCATATCCCGATACATCTTGTTAGCACCTGGATGTATGGAATACTGAGAGCGATGCGCTTCCTGCAATATCTCCTCTCGCAACTCCCCACTAGGCACACACAATCTAACTCCATGCCTCAAAGATCCATCCTCTGCAATAGTGAAATCATCCTCCAATCCTGCTCTCACCTGAGCTCTGATACTCCTCAAAGATACGTCATCATACTATGCTGCCTTGATCCTATCCATCAAATCTGAATGTATCTACAATCCCCACATCTGCATAGCACCACCCGGAACAATCACCTCAATGCCCAAGCTCTCCAAGTCCTCCAACAAATATCGATCCTGCGTCAAGAACATAGCTACCGGATACCCGCTCAAAGCATCGGCAACTACATTGGCCTTCCCAGGATGATATTGCAAAGAGATATCAAAATCCTTCATCAGTTCCAACCACCGACGCTGCCTCATGTTCAACTCCTTCTGCGTGAAAACGTACTTCAAGCTTTTGTAGTCTGTGAAGATCTCCACACGCTCTCCGTACAAATAATGTTTCCACAACTTCAGGGCGAATATGACAGCTGCCAACTCCAAATCATGGGTAGGATAGTTCTTTTCATGAGGACGCAATTGCCTTGATGCATAGGCAATCACTTTCCCATGCTGCTGAAGAACACAACCTAAACCCTTTCCCGATGCATCACTATAAATAGTGAAACCTCCGGACCCTGATGGCAATGTCAAAATAGGAGCAGACGTCAACCTCTTCTTCAACTCCTCAAAAGCGGCCTGGCAATCTTCCGTCCAAACAAACTCCACATCCTTCCTTGTGAGTCTGGTCATCGTCTCGGCAATCCTCGAAAAATCTTGCACAAACTTTCTGTAGTAGCCTGCCAATCCCAAGAAACTCCTGATCTCTGCTACCGAACTCGGAGTCTTCCAAGATTCCACTGCTGAAATCTTCTTCGGATCCACTGAAATACCATCACCAGTCACAACATGCCCCAAGAATTCCACCTTGTCCAAGAAAAACTCACATTTGGACAACTTTCCATACAGCTTCTCCTTCCTCAGCACATCCAACACAATCCTCAAATGCTCCTCATGCTCCTCCGGTGTCCTCGAGTATATGAGTATGTCGTCGATGAACACCACCACGAACTTGTCAAGGTACTGGTGGAACACCTTGTTCATCAAGTTCATAAATACCGCCGGTGCATTAGTCAAACCAAACGGCATCACCATAAACTCGTACTGACCATACCGAGTTCTAAAAGCAGTCTTCGGTATGTCCTCCGGCTTCACCTTCACCTGATGGTAGCCTGATCTCAAATCTATCTTAGAAAATACCTTCGCACCACTCAACTGATCAAACAGATCATCAATTCATGGCAAAGGATACTTATTCTTGATAGTGAGATTATTCAAAGCCCTGTAATCAATGCACATACGCACCGATCCATCCTTCTTCGGTACAAACAATACCGGGGCTCCCCATGGTGAAGAACTCGATCTGATAAACCCCTTATCCTGCAATTCGTCCACCTGCTTCTTCAACTCGACCAGCTCGCTGTTGTTTACTCTATAGACATGCTGCAAAATTGGTTCTGCACCTGGCACCAAGTCTATAGAAAATTCAACATCTCGATCTGGCGGCAATCCTGGCAATTCTTCAGGAAACACATCCAAAAATTCTGCTATCAACGGATGCGGCAACTCCTTGTCTTCCACCATAGCTCCACAAATAATGCCTTCTCCCTGCTCTGCAGCTCCTCTAGCAAACTCGAACTCTGGCTCTCCTGGCGAACCAAACAAAACTCTATCTCCTCTACAATCTATGCTAGCACGGTGCCTACTCAACCAATCCATCCCGAGTACAATGTCGTAGCTCGGAAGTGGCATTACAAGTAGACACGCACTCAACTCCCGGTCTCCCAGAGTAACTCTCCGATCTTTGCAAATATTATTAACCAGGATAATGCCTCCCCCGGTCATGATCTTGCAAGTCCTAAGTAAAGACTCAGCTACCAAACCATGCTTTAGAGCAAAAGAAACAGATACAAAACTATGGGAAGTACCACTATCAAACAAAGCTAAAGCTGGAATGGAATCAAGAAGAATAGAACCTGCGATGACATCTCCGGTGGGTTCCTCCTCTTCGACTGTCATAGCAAACGCTCGTCCCTGCCAAGCACCTCCCTGCTGCTGATGCTGGACAAAACGCTGCTGCTGTGTCGGAAGCGGTCCCCTCGGTTGTGCTGCAGGTGGTCTCATCTGTGCCCTCGGAGCTGGAGCTGCTCCCTGAACTGCACGACGAGGACACTCCCTCAATTGATGCCCTTCAGTACCACAATACAAATAAACTCCTAGCCTCTTTCTGCAAACTTCCCAGATATGGTCGGGCTTCTTGCAGAAGTTGCATAGAGCTTGCTGTAACTGCCTCTGCTGCTGAGGTGCCTGGTGAAAAGGCGCTCTAGCTGGAGTCTGGTTCTGCTGTGGCTGCTGGAAAGGTCTGGACTGGAAATGAGGACGTTTGGCAGATACTGCACTGCCGTTGGCCCCCAAAAAAGAATCACGGTCTCTCTTGGTCTTCAAACCCAGATCCCGCTCAACCTTGCGTGCCTCCGCAAGTATCTCCGAGTATGTCTCATAAAAAGACGAAATGAGAATCTTCACCTCCCAGTTTAGACCCTCTCGGAAACGAATAGCTCGAACCTCCGGCTCCCTCACCAGATACTCTGCAAATCGGCTCAGCCTACCGAACTCTGCAGCGTATTCCTCCACAGACATGCTTCCCTGAATGAGACTCTCAAATTGTCTCCCCAAGTCAAGCCTGTCTATCCGGGCGAAAAACTTCTTCTTGAAAAGGTCCCTGAATACCTCCCAAGATTGTCCTGCGTCAACTAGAACGGGCTCATTCCTGAACCAGGTACGAGCGACGTCGAACAGTTAAAGTCCTACCGCCTCAACCTTCAGATCTTCAGAAAGACGGGACACCCTCATAAGACGCTCAATGTCCTCGAGCCAATCATCAGCATAGACGATGCCCTCCGTCCCTTTGAAAACCCTAGGCTCCAGTTTCTTGAAGTCCTGAATGTTGCCTGGCCGAAGCTGAGCAACCTGAGGAACAACCTGCTGCTGGACCGGAACTCCTCTCTCAACTACAGCACGAGCAAGCTGATGAGCACTCTCGATGCCCTGCCGTAGAACGTCGGTCTGCCTCTGATGTGCCTTCGACTGAGCCCTCTGTGCCTCGAGCATCTCACGAAATAGAGTAAACATCTGTGACACCTCTGCTGGCACAGGAGGTGGAGGTGGAAACCCCTCAGATACAGCTGGCACAGTCCTCTGAGTGGGTGGTGGACCTCCGAAAGCAGCTGACACTCCAATCACCGGAGAAGTGACTGGTGCAGGCCCTCGGGATGTCGCAGACCTCTCAGAAACTGCTCTCCCTTGCTGTGATCTAGTCTTAGGCGGCATCTTGAGACAAAGCGAAAGAAAGAATCAATATGGCACAAGATGTAAGATATTCAAGGAAAGGACAGTTTAAGAGATCAAGTATCAACGTCAAAGGAGAATAGTTGAATCAAAAGAATTTTTCTAGATGTGATTGAGTATCTCAGCCTATATCCTATATCCTATTGCAGGCTCACAGTAGTACAACTAAGTTGTCGCACTACCACGACATCACATACTTGTGAAGCTAGACCTGCATGGGCCACCACCAAAAACGTGTCACGGCCCGCACCCGGGGTAAGGGTACTAGTCGGAAACAACGCCCAGCCTACGCCGCAGAATCGGCGGTAGAACGCTGTCTAGAAAGTCTATCTAATATAATGAACAACCAAAAGATAGTGTACTCAATCACAGAACTAAGATAGAATGAACACGAATCAGATAAGAATAGAATAGTCACAATACAACTCATGAGTCTAAAATAATACATCAATGAGTCTGAAGAAAAATACAGAAATATGCTGGAGACAAATCCAGTACAAAAGAATACTACAAAACTATAAAGCTACAACCCCAGGGTCAACTGTCTCAGTTGGGATAAGTCCCTCTTGAGCCAGGGTCTCAGAATCTAAACCCACAACATCCTGGGGTCCATAATAGGTAGGGTACTCCTCAGTGTCATCTGGAAAAATATATCCAGTCAGGAAAGGAGCAGAGTACAACCCTAACAGCAGTTCTTAAATAATGATAAAAACTATGTAACAGTAAGTAGCTGTGGATAAACAAGATGCATAAATAGATACAAGAAATATATAGACAATAAGGAAGTACTGGAAAGAAATACAATAATGAACAATATGCTGATAGAACAAGAATACTAATGACTAAGTGTGTGAGTACTAGCTTTAACATATGATCGGCTTAGGAACTTGCACAAGAGTATAATGGCCTGGCTGATTATACGTGCGGTGTATGATCAACACTCACAAGGAACAAGACATGCACAAGGAGGGTATGATCACATATCTACACTAAAATGCTCCCCACCCCGACTGGTATAATAGATCCAACCATGGTACGTTATGGCACTAGATTTCCCAAGAAGATAGCTAGTCTCCCCGAGAATCGATGTCTGTACATGTACAAGATAACCAATGAAATAATACTTGCACCATATACACCATATACCAAGGAATAACATCTCATGACGAGATCCGGATATACCAATCCGTGTAACCATAGTGTCGAGAGAAACATGTAAATCTACACTAGATACAACGAACATAGAGGATATCATAAATGAGAAACTATCAGAGAATGTACTCGCCTGAAGTCCAATGAACAGTCTCACAAATGTCTGACTCGGTGCCTCGAAGACCTAGATATGGAATACCACATTAATACAAGGTACCGGAAAGAGAACAAGTCAAACTAGGCAATTTCTAGGTCAATAAGTCAATTCTAAGTCAAAAGTCAACTATGGTCAACTCTAAAGTCCACTAAAGTCAAACATGGTCAAACCCAAAGTCAACCTCACAAGACATCTATAAAATAATATAGAGATAAACTACAATAATTTAGGAATCAAAATAGATTCAAAAAGAACTCACACAAAGTATACTAATAATATAATTAATATATACCCTAAAATAATATATATACAACCCAACATTTATATAAATAACATAATATATTATTACAATTATTATTCCTCATAAAACATATATATATATACATATATATATATACAATTATAATATATAATATATACATTAAATCTGTCAAAGCGTCATTGAAAAATAGTGAATAAAATAGGATTAAATCAAAACAGTTTAAATAGTGACAGTCGGGACTGTCACCGAAGGACTGTCACCGAAACCCAAATAATAAACTGCCACTGCTTTAGTTTTCGCTGACAGTTAAACTGTCGCGGAAAAACGTCGCAGAAAAGCTGCTGTTTCCCGCTGCTGCAATTAATGACAGGTTTGTCATTAATTGCCCGAAGGCTATAGCGGCTGCTATTAGTCGGCTAATTAATGACAGTTTTTTACTGTCATTAATTCACTGTCACTAAAACAAGTTGTATATATATAATTATATATATAAAAATAGAATATATAAACAATATATATATATATATATAAACAGAATATATAAAACAGTATATATATATATTAATACAAAAATGTACATATATATATTAATATACACATAAACTTATACCTTCAAATATTTAACAAAGAACATATAATTTACATGGCTAGAAGCACACCTAAAATATTTACATTAATATCCAAATAATTACATAATAATTATAAATAATATAATTACACAATTAAACATACAAATATATTTTATAAAACATTTTATGTATAAATTATATTATTTAACAAGTAGTAACATATATATTTGCATGCAAGAAAGCTACATATTATATTGTACATTATATTAGCACACCCAAAATATAGATCTATGCTACAATAATTACTATAATAAATACACAAAATAAATATTTAACATCCATATATATATACTAATTATAAATGAAGAATTGAACCACAATTAATTAGATCTATGCAAAAATACACACAATTGGAGAGTATCTTACCGTATCCCACTAGATCTAGGATACGCATGCGACACGAGTCCAACACACAACCAAATGCACCCCGAAGGACACAAACAAATCACAAATAATATTTATGAACAAATCAAAGCGTCAAAAGTAGATCTATGTGTCCGTGTCAAAATACGACATGTTCAAAGCCCCGTGTCGGAGGAAAACCCCCAAATGACACGTATCACCAAATAGTTGGGATACGAACCACAAGTATCCCAATATGGACACGACACTAGCCTCAAACACAAATCTCATGTTCAATTGATCTATAGGATCAATTGACACACACAACAAAATATAAATTCGGAATTCCAACAAAATTGACACAAAAAGCACCATAACTTTCTCCATGGGTCTCCTATGAACACAAAACAAAGTCCTATGGGTACTACATACATATAGGTTGATTTTACATGATTAAATCTCAGATTTAGAAGCTATTTAAATGGGAAAATCTGAATTATACCTATTGGGAGATGGATTCCCAACGAAACCTCCAATTGAGATGAACTTGCTTCCAAATTGTAGATCCTTGCTCCTCTTTGTAGATCCTTGCTTCCTTCTTCTAGATCCTTGCTTTCTTCTTCTCTAATGGTAAATTGGGAAGAATTTGGAATGAATTTGGTAGGGAATTGGATTGGGAATGGAGGGAATTTGGTAGTGGGAGAATTCTAGATCTAGATTTGGAATGAGATGAGAGGAGAGAGAAATTTCCCCCCCTCTTTAATAGGCCGGCCATAGCCCCTCCCCCAAGCAATTGTAAAATGTCCAATGTACCCCTTGGGGCCTCTCATGAAGAAATAATTAAGGAAGGAAGCTTCTAGTCTAATCATTTAATTAATTTAATCCATCTCCTTAACTATGGGCTTTCTAAATGGGCCAAGTCTAACTAATTAATTCATGTTGGTCCATGGGTCCAAACTAAACTAGTTGGGTCCACTAAAATAAGTCCAAAATAATTAAATAACATCCAACAATAATTAAATAATACAACAAAAATTATTTACCATGCACAATATTTATTTAAATAGGAAATTACCAAATTACCCTTTCCTAGAAAATGTGGTAGTGACAGGAGCGTCGATCAGTTAGCGCATATTTACATTGACGAAATTGTTCGACTCCACGGGGTACCCGCCAAGATCGTTTCAGACAGAGACGGGCGATTCTTGTCGCATTTTTGGACGAGCCTTCATTATTCAATGGGAACAAAGTTGAATTTTAGTACCGCATATCATCCTCAAACAGATGGCCAGATGGAGAGGGTGAACCAAATACTTGAAGATATGTTGCGGTTGTGTGCTATTGTCACTCTCCGTTCCCGATATACGTATTTTGAAAGTATTTTTATTTTTAGCATGGTTGCATGTGCATAGAGACTAGACCCATTCTTTGGTTTAACCTTGCTCTATTTTGTGGGTTGGTTCAACTCATGAGAACCTTTGGTTCAACCCTCAAACCCTACCATATTTAACCCAATATTTTTTTCTCTCTCTTCACTTCTTCATTCTTCCTCTACTTTAGTTTTCTCTCCCCATTTTCATAGGCAAGTACACGTTGCATGAGAAATAAAATTCTCCATATTATTATTTTATTATGTTTATTATGTGTTTCTAAGCGCTTTTAGTTTTTGGAGTTTTCTTTTTTGATGGATGGATTAGTGTAGATCTATATTTCTAAACTTAGGATTTTAGGAGTTTTTCTTGGTTTTGATCTATTAAATTATGTCATTGAAAACCAATTTTGGCTATATGATAGAGCTTTTAATTTAGAGCATTTTGGCTTTTGGTTCACCCGATTTGGACTTAAAATGAGGATTTTATGGACAAAACAAGATTTTAATTTTTGGAGCTTTTTCGCCATGGCTGAACTTGCTGTTGGAGAAAACGAAGTTCCCATGCGGCCAGTGGGCTTATGCGGCCGAGAGTGCCATGCGTCCCGAGAGGGTTATGCCGCCTAAACTCTTGCCGCATACTGACAGCATGTGTCTATCTTGTTCGACGCATAACTATTGTTTACGTAAGTGTCCTTGAACACCTTGTGCTTTCACTCACTGAATGAATAAGAAATTTGCTAAGTCCTAGAGAACTCCATACGGCATTGAACCCCATTCAGCACCGACACCCATGCGGCCAAGAGAACATGCGGCCCCTATTAACTTGGACGCGTGACTCTAAAACCGTTGGCACTTATTTCTATGGTTTTATCTTTTCTTCTTGACACACTTTATGGCTTGTCCCATCAGTCACTTTATGTCACATCACTGACACTTTATTTATTTAACGATCACTTCAATACTTGTCCCAAGAAGTAGACCTTAACCTTGGGCATGTAGCCAAGTGGTCCATGCGGCCTGACTTTCCATGCGACCCTGACTTCATATGCGGCCTGACTACATATGCGGCAAGGATTGTCATGCGGCCTGACTTCCTATGTGGTCCTACTTGTTTTGATTGAATATTTTCTTGACTCTTGTGACCCAATATATAATTGGTAATTGGACTTGAATACTGTAAGACCCATAATCCTAAAAACCGTATAAATCTTTTTTTATTAATTATTAATTTAATTGTAGTAATTAGTGGCAATTATTGATTTTTATTAATTTTTATTTTAGGTGTTGGTGCACTTAGGGAATTTATGGAGCAATTATAAAAATTTTCGAATTTATTTCATGTAGGAGACCCCCTGAGCAGTTGCTAGCTTAATAGTGTGCATTATTATAATCTAGAATTTTTCTTATGAGTATATATATATATATATATATATATATATATATATATATATATATATATATATATATATATATATATATATATATATATATATACATATATATATATATATACATATATATATATATATATACATATATATATATATATATATATAATGGGAAAAGTAATAAAGAAAACAAAACAAAACAAAACAAAACAAAACAAAACTACTAATAACTATTAACTATTACAACTAGTTTGCTTCCAACCAATACCATTGCTTACACCCGCTGCCTCTTTTTCCTTGTGAGCAGCCACCAACCCCCCTTTAGCAAATGTAACCACCCCTTTTGTAATCCCACTTGGCCGCGGATACAACCCCCCCCCTTTTCTCTCTTTTATATATATATATATATATATATATATATATATATATATATATATATATATATATATATATATATATATATATATATATATATATATATATATATCTTCATATTTATTAAATCCTAACCCTATAATCATCCAAACCCTTCCTCTTCCCATCTAGACCTAGAGAGCGCCGCCACCGCAGCCGGAGAACCCCGCCAGGCCGTCCAAACCGATCACGACGACCGCGACCCCGCGCACTGCAGATTCCCGCAGCGAGGTACCTGTGTTCCGGAGTTGTTTTTCGTCGACTCGCTCAACCAAACGCCACCCCGTCTTCACTGGTATGCTCACCACTTAATCCTCTTCCATATCTTTATGATAGTAGATCTCGAACAACAAGAAATCCTAGGCAAAAACAGCGCCAAAGTTGGCAAAAATAGACCAAATTTTGGGATCGCAGAAAACTACGGTGACCACCCATGTTTCAGAGTCGTATCTCCCACCACAGAGATCCGAATTCGATGATTCTTTTTGGTATGCGTAGACCACTTGACCGACTTTATTTTTTGTTAAATAATCCTAGATTATTAACTGCTATAGACAGAATTAAATTCGTTGGAAAACTCCGCGAACCCACTTTTCCATATTTCCAAAAGTTGTGAAATAGAGCGCACCCCGGCAAACGGGACCGCCCCGTCGTGTACCAAGTGTACCGAACGGTGTGCGCAGCGTAACCGGATACATAAAAAGTCATGAAAACTGATTTGGACGCGTGTGCGCGCCGAAATCAGCCCATATTCGTGGACACATCCCGTGTCATAACTTTTATAGAAGTCACGCGCATTTTGTGCATGCTCGTCAGATTGTGACGAAACTTACGCCACTGGACACGTTGTAACGCGCTGGTCCTGTGACCCAATTTTCACGTAATTCTGAGATAGTTGACCAAGTCGCCAATTGGCGGGCCCTACGGTTGACTTTTTGGACGAAATTGTGTTCGGCTCATCGAAATCCATATTTGGATATACCATTGGGTTCATATTGACATCTAGAGTTATTTGACCTATAATTTGCCCTATTTAGAGACTATTATCCTTGGCACACTTTTCGGTACAAAGTGGGCCACATGTGGACCCCTTTTTGACCCGAAATTATCGTTTTGCCCCTGTGTCCAAATTGGACGAAAGGAAAGTGCTTTTTAGCTATTTTGCTTATTTTGGGAACGTTGGTGATATCTATTTCAGCATCCGAAGATATTTGTTCTGAGGCCGTAGCTTCTGATCCTGTGTGCTTGACTTCTGGACAGTACACCTTACAGCTCTCTTACCAGGCAAGATACCTTGCCAAATTGCTTACAATATTTTGCATGCTTAGTATATTTTTGTATATCTATTGTATTTCTGTATATTTCTTGCATGTGTAGTTTTTTTTCAGTCATTACTATGTATTAGATATGTTGACACACACATGGCACTTAGTATCATCGAGGACAATCATTAGGCGTATGGGCTTTTAACCACTCTGGTAAACCGTAGTAACTAGCACGCACTATAGTGGTCGTATCCGATGGTCGCTACCCCTGAGGTATGTCGATTGATGGAGTCCGAGGGTCGCTACCCTAGAGGTATGTCGACTGATGATGTCCACTGACGAGTGTATGAGTTGTGAGGATTAGATCGAGTAGCCTACCCTTGCCCATACATCAAAAAGTTGTCCTCATTTGCATTCATATAGATTGTCTTATACAGCGTACTTATATATTTTCAAACAATATGCATGTTTACTGTATTCAAATTGGCTTGCTTCTATGTATCTTGTTATGTCCCTCTGAGAACCTGGTCCATTTCCAGGTGTATCTGTTCTTGAGTAATTGCAGGAGCGCAGATTTGGATGGTTATATATGTTTCGTGGATGTCTTCTCTTCGAGCCGTGGTCGTTAGGTGTTACTCATATATTGTGATTATTGTATTATACTTTTCCATTCGAGTTGGTAGTGGATTTGTTTCCATCCATCTATCATCTTTAGATACTTCTTATTGAGATCTTGTTATATAGATGTTGGTTATTTATTTATATTTGATTTTTATGGATAAGATTTAGATTATACCCTATGACTTGTGATACATTTTATACCAATTGTGGATTGATATTCATATTACAGCGTACGTGTGAATTTTGGTTTCCATATATTGGAGTTGCCATATCCATACGGCTGGCATGCTTACGTGTTCCTAGTCCTACGTACTTTTGGGACTGGGATGTGACATGTTTTTGTGGTGGCCCATGCAGGTCGAGAGCATATTATCTCGGTTACGTTACTGTACTGAACAAGCCTGCACCTAGGAATAGAGTATAGGATCTCATCCACAATTGACTATGATTCGCTCTCCTTCCAATCCATTCTATCTGAATAATTGTATCCTGCTTGATTCCTGTACTTTCCTAATAGTTCTTTAAGTATAGCCTTCTGCTAGAATATAGGAACCCCTGTTATTAGGATGATAATTATGGTAGCACATCTACTAAGAATACAACGAGAATATAGACACACCACTAAGTTTAGAATATCTAGTGAACCCTAGAATTCCTTATCTATAGATTGGTTTACCATTACCCCTTGATGTATTATAAAGACTTGAGAGTAGTATAGACACTACTAGAGTTAGCCAGAAGGTTTACCATAATATTTTACCCTAGTATTGAGGAACCAATAGAAAACCAAAAATTGAAAATTAGGACTGAACCTAACCTTCATAGTTAGATAAGTATTGGAGAACTATAAACTTAGATCATTGTCTTATTAGTAGCAGACAGTACCTTAGGAAGCCAAGAGCAATGAATATAATATTTCTCTTGATCATACCTCGAACATAGCAACTAGCATACCACTCCTCCTTAGAAAACCACGATGCTATCTAGAGCCCTATTTTAATTTTATATATTGTTCCTCTGCGACCTTAGCGTTTGTTAATTGTGCGACGACCAAATTATGTTCTTCTTTTCTTCATCTTTTAACTCGTGCCACCGGACACCTCTGAATATAGACCAAGTATTTTTATTCTATGATTAGGATATATAGTTGCTGGGACTATAGTTGTAAATGTTAAATTTTGAAATTTTGTGCTTAGTAGTTAGAACTTGATGGTTTAAGCTATTCTTGTAGATTGAGACCTGGCAATTATCCCTTAGTTTTAAATTGCGTAACATGTACCCCCACCTCGATACGAGTTAGATCATTTCCCCTTGACGGCCAGTAACTCTTCTATCCTTACTATTGACACTTGCTCTATGAGCACTATGATTAAGACATAAGACAACCATGACCTATGTAATGAAAGAGGATACCCTAATAAGTACCAAGACCTCCTTCTCGTAGACCTTAACAGGAGTTTCTACGGTATCCTTAAGGCAATTACAGTATTAGTTATTGATATAAGTTGGGTAGTATACCTCACAATGTAGTATCATATAGTCTTTTGACCTATTATTGAAGTGTGATTGAACAACATTAACTGTATGCTAGCTTAGGACGACAGTGTTTTTTTTTTTTTGACTGAAGAACTTAGAGGCTATACCCCTACTTTGTCGACTATCGACTTAGACAAGGTATTAGTATGACAACTGTAGAGATTATGGAGTCTTATCTTTTGTGAACTTGAATTGTTATGTACCTTCTTGCATCATAATCCAGCGTATTATGTTTGTTGTACTACCTTGACTTATGCTGCTATTATAGCCTAGTTTTTGCAAAGCTTATTCTTTTATCGAGCTTGCTCATGATATAGGTATTATTGGGTGCACACAATGATACAGTTGTCTAATCAGAATTGGTGTATTAAGGTCTAGCTAACCTTAGTGCGCTTGGTTCGCTCTTCGCATGACTACTTTACGTGGATTAAGATAAATGGTAGTAGACAGATATACTTGCCCCTAGACATGTCTGACACATCGTATCGGTTATATAACTGTACTGATACGAGCATGTAAATAGAAAATTACCAAAAATAGGATTACAATCTACAACTGTCCTGACAACTCTTTTTTCGAATTCTTTAATCCCTTTGAACCTCGTACTTGTATCCTATCACCTTCACCTTGAATTCTTTATTATTGCTCTCCGTCTTCCCTTATTTCGGAAAGACGAAACCTCGTGCTGGTATAAGTTGACACTGATAGTACTAGATATATCCCATAAAGCTAATCACATGACTTAGTGACTTTCTTTTATAATTGGTTAAGGACATATCATAGATGATGTGTTTGGTGTTAAAACCTTGAGGATTGAATAACATGATTAAATAATTTGAGGAATAGTTTTTCTAGATGTATAGCCTTAGGTGATAGATGGATAAATTTTAAGTTCGGGAGATTGTGAACCCTCACCCAAAATTTGACCTATTTGGGTGAGATAGTGAGACTAAGGTTAGATTGAGTCCAGTTAGAGATAGAACACGATATTTTATTTAATTTTACAATAATTATATCACTTAGCGCATATTATCGTGCTTCGATAATTGGAGCACTACACTAGCCACTGCCTTCCTATAAATTCTCCACCCTTATCCTAGACGTGCCCATCATCCAATTCTCATCTTTGTGCAATTTTTTAATTGTTGGGCACTTTTATGCAAAAGAGTATTTAGGTGTCCACACCATTGGACATGACACATGAAGAAACCTATTTTCGCTTATGTAGATTTTCTCATTATTTTTTGGGATGTGCAACGCGCAACATCGCCCACTCCCTTAAACCTGGCCTTACATTTTAAACAATGCAAATCTTATACCATCCTTGACTTTCTACCGTGGCTTAATTTTAATTTTGATGACGAAATTTTTATAAGTTGGGTAGAATGTAAGACCCATAATCCTAAAAATCGTATAAATCTTTTTTTATTAATTATTAATTTAATTGTAGTAATTAGTGGCTAATTAGGAGAAATAGATTTTTATTAATTTTTATTTTAGGTGTTGGTGCACTTAGGAGATTTATGGAGCAATTATGAATTTTTTTGAATTTATTTCATGTAGGAGACCCCTTGAGCAATTGCTAGCTTAATAGTGTGCATTATTATAATCTAGAATTTTTCTTATGAGTATATATATATATATATATATATATATATATATATATATATATATATATATATATATATTTAATGGGAAAAGTATTAAAGAAAACAAAACAAAACAAAACAAAACTATTAAATAATACTACTAATAACTATTAACTATTACAACTAGTTTGCTTCCAACCAATACCATTGCTTATACCCGCTGCCTCTTTTTCCTTGTGAGCAGCCACCAACCCCCCTTTAGCAAATGTAACCACCCCTTTTGTAATCCCACTTGGCCGCGGATACAACCCTCTCCCCTTTTCTCTTATATATATATATATATATATATATATATATATATATATATATATATATATATATATATATATATATATATATATATTTATTAAACCCTAACCCTATAATCATCCAAACCCTTCCTCTTTACATCTAGACCTAGAGAGCGCCGCCACCGCAGCCGGAGAACCCCGCCAGGCCGTCCAAACCGATCCCGACGACCGCGACCCCGCGCACTATAGATTTTCATAGCGAGGTACTTGTGTTCCGGAGTTATTTTTCGTCGACTTGCTCAACCAAACGTCACCCCATCTTCACCGGTATGCTCATCCCTTAACCCTCTTCCATATCTGTATGATAGTAGATCTCGAACAACACGAAACCCTAGGCAAAAATAGCGCCAAAGTTGGCAAAAATAGACCGAATTCTGGGATCGCAGAAAACTGTCGTGACCACCCATGTTTCAGAGTTCGTATCTCCCACCACAGTGATCCGAATTCGATGATTCTTTTTGGTATGCGTAGACCACTTGACCTAGTTTAATTTTTGTTAAATAACCCTAGATTATTGACTGCTGTAGACAGAATTGAATTCGTTAGAAAACCCCACGAATCCACTTTTCTATATTTCCAAAAGTTGTGAAACGGAGCGCGCTCCTCCAAACGGGACCGCTCCGTCGTGTACCAAGTGTACCGAACGGTGCGCGCAGCGTAATCGGACAGGTAAAAATTTATGCAAACTGATTTGGACGCGTGTGCGTGCCGGATCAGCCCATATCCGCGGACACACCCCGTGTCATAATTTTTGTGGAAGTCATGCGTATTTTGTGCACGCTCGTCAGATTGCGACGAAACTTGTACCACTGGACTCGTGGTAACACGCTGGTCCTGTGACCCAATTTTTACGCAATTCTGAGATAGTTGACCAAGTCGCCAATTGGCGGGCCCCACGGTTGACTTTTTGGACAAAATTGTGTTCGGCTCATCGGAATCCATATTTGGACATACTGTTGGGTTCGTATTGACTAGAGTTGTTTGACCTATAATTTGCCCCATTTAGAAACTGTTACCCTTGGCACGCTTTTTGGTGGAAAGTGGGCCACATGTGGATCCCACTTTGACCCGAAATTACCGTTTTGCCCCTGTGTCCAAATTGGACGAAAGAAAAGTGCTTTTTAGCTATTTTGCTTATTCTGGAAACGTTGGTGATATCTATTTCAGCATCCGGATATATTTGTTCTGAGGCCGTAGCTTCTGATCCTGTGTGCTTGACTTCTGGAACGTACACCTTGCAGCTTTCTTACCAGGCTACCTTGCCAAATTGCTTACAGTATTTTGCATGCTTAGTATATTTCTGTATACTTATTACATTTTTGTATATTTCTTGCATGTGTAGTTTTTTTTCAATTATTACTATGTATTAGATATGTTGACACACACATAGCACTTAGTATCATCGAGGACAATCATTAGGCGTATGGGCTTTTAACCACTCTGGTAAACCGTAGTAACTAGCATGCACTATGGTGGTCGTGTCCGATGGTTGCTACCCCCGAGGTATGTTGATTGATGAAGTCCGAGGGTCGCTATCCCAGAGGTATGTCGGCTGATGATGTCCACTAACGAGTGTATGAGTTGTGAGGATTAGATCGAGTAGCCTACCCTTGCCCATACGTCAAAAAGTTATCCTTATTTGAATTCATATAGATTGTCTTGTACAGGGTACTTATATATTTTCAAATAATATGCATGTTTACTGTATTCAAATTGGCTTGCTTCTATATATCTTGTTACGTCCCTCTGAGGACCTGGTCCCTTTCCAGGTGTATCTGTTCTTGAGTAATTGCAGGAGCACAGATTTGGATGGTTATATATGTTTCGTGGATATCTTCTCTTCGAGCCGTGGTCGTTAGCTGGTACTCATATATTGTGATTGTTGTATTGTACTTTTCTATTCGAGTTGGTAGTGAATTTATTTTTATCCATCTATCATCTTTAGATACTTCTTATTGAGATCTAGTTATATAGATGTTGGTTATTTATTTATATTTAATTTTTGTGGATGAGATTTAGATTATACCCTGTGACTTGTGATACATTTTATACCACTTGTGGATTGATATTCATATTACAACGTACGTGTGGATTTTAGTTTCCATATATTGGAGTTGCCATATCCATACGGCTGGCATGCTTACGTGTTCCTAGTCCTACGTAATTTTGGGACTGGGGCATGACAAATATTGTATCTGTGCTGATACCACTATTGTCTGATTATTATTCATGATTTAATGTGCGCCGAGGTACGACACATCCTGTCACGTGTTAAGTGATTATATTTGGGTTGTGCATCGAGAATACCTCCAAATTTCTGAATGCATGATATTATAATATACATTGTTTTCCCAACACGGGATTAATAAGTGAGTCAAACTACCAAAGTGTGGCTAGGACATTGATTATATGAATGTTGCATACACGCTAAGGTGAATCCAGATTTGACTTCCATGGATTCGTATCTAGTGTGCCCGTACTTTGTATGACATCTTAAGGGAAATTCTCGTGTGACCACGTCTTGAGATTTCAAACACAACATAGGGCTAATTAGGTAACTAAAAGTGGTAGTAACATTGGAGAGAACGGTATCCCGAGATCATGGCAACGAACCTTCCCACAGAGATTCATTCAAAGTACGCTGTGGCCTTGTCACGCCCCAGTCCCAAATACGTAGGACTAGGAACACGTAAGCATGCCAGCCGCATGGATATGGCAACTCCAATATATGGAAACCATAACCCACACGTACGCTGTAATGTGAATATAAAATCACATGGGGTATATATAATATCATAAGTCACAGATATGCTAATCTCATCCATACAGCAAGTCATAGAAAAGAAATACTAAACTAGAATAAGGAGTCTGAAATATCTAAAATAATAGTCGGGTGGAGACAAATCCACTACCAATGACTATAATACAAATACGGAAGAGGGTTAAGGGGTAAGCATACTGGTGAAGACGGAACGGCGTTTGGTTGAGCAAGTCGACGGAAAATAATTCCGGAGCGAAGGTGCCTCGTGTGGGAATTTACAGGACGCGAGGTCGGAGTCGTCGGGATGGTTCGGATGGCTTGGCGGGGCTTCTCTGGTTGCGGTGACGGCTCTAGATGGGAAGAGGAGGTCTGGAGATTTAGGTTAGGGTTTTTGAAAGATAAATATATATATATATATATATATATATATATATATATATATATTATATAATAGGGAGAGAGAGGGAATAGGGTGGTTCGGCCAAAGGGGGGGTCGGGTTCACTAGCCGCTGAAGGGGTCGGTTCACAGCAACTAATTGCTAAGGAGTGGAGCAAAGTGCTTAAAGGGGGCAGTCCTTGTAGCAAGTTAGCTGCTGTAGGGGGAATAGCAAACTAAGGAATGGTTTTAAGTATGTTGTTATTATTACTACTATTATTATTATTATATTCTTATTTAATTAATTCTTTTACTTTCTTTTCTTTTTCTTCCTAAATATATATATACATATATATATTTGTGTATACATATATATTATATATATTCATAAGAAAATTCATGGATTAGAATAATGCACACCATTAGGCTAGCAACTGCTCAAGGGGTCTCCTACATGGAATAAATTTCGAAAAATTCCTGATGGTCCCATAAGTCCTCTAAGTGCCCGAACACCTAAAATAAAAATTATTAAAAATCTATTTATCCTATTTAGCACATAATTACCATAATTAAATTATTAAAAAAATAATAAATACGATTTTTAGAAATAGGGGTTTTACATTCTACCCAACTTACAAAAATTTTGTCCTCGAAATTGACACTAACCCATATTCATAATTCTAACTATAACTATTATACTACATTGGTATCTAGTAGGACTCCTAAAACTCATGGTCTGCTATTCTAACACTTTCTCATCTATTGTCCATCCACTATTTTATCATCCTCTAACTCGTCTACACTACCCAACTTATAAAATTTCTACTAGTAGTCACATTCTTTGAAGCTATTGTCTAGGTTTGTAAGGTAAATACATATATTGGGTCGAGAATCTTGGGATACCTGTCTAGAATCTCATAACTATGACTTTTCCCATAACCGTCAAGTATCATAGTCTAATACTGCCACGCCACCTGGCCAGTATGGCTGCAAGTAATTTGACTATTCTACCATAATCGTCTGGCGGCAACTGTCGCTACCTCGTTGGCGATTTGTCATAGTCATCAGTTCGTAACAAGTGCCTTCAACTCTTTCCTAGGCATAGTCTAAGTTTTTAGGGAGACACTTAAGGTCTTGACTAACTATTAGGGCTATGATCTAGCTCAAGTGATCTAACAATTTCTACTAGGCTACATGGTGCTACTTAAGGGTTAAACTAATAAAGAATACAGATATTGCTATAGTGCATATATATATTAAGAACTCATCCTTAGTTATTAAGCATTACTAACATATTTATGTTTTACTAACAAAATAGAGGTGAGGTTGATATGAATCAAACAATTCATAATGGCACGAAAGATACGACTATGATAGAAAGAGTTAAGCACAAGATAAGGAACGAATATAAAATAAGGAGATGAGTCACCCAAGAGGGCGAGATAAAAATAGGGGAGAATACTACTACTGCTACTCACGTCATCCATTAGCATCGCGTGTATGCCACCTGAGTAAAATATACCTACATCCTCATAACTACTAGACTACCATATATATAATTCTATATCTATTTGTGCATCTAAGATCTTGTGTCACAATGGGGTTATGAGTATGCAAAGACAATTATAACTAAAAGGTCATACCTGTATCTACGGCTTCCTGTGTCTGCTCTCCCATACTTGTCATAATGAGTGCTTGGCCTTGTCCTTGGTTGTTCAACTGGGGTCTAGTCCCCTCCATTTGTGTAGACTGTAGAAGCAGTGGTTGGTCCCTTTGGTCTTCTATACTTGAGGGTGTATGCGGTATTCCTGATTCTAATGCCATAGGTCTCTGGTTCTGTTTAGGACATTCTCGGGCTTGATGGTGACTTGATCCACATATCATGCACAACCCCAATCGACGATGACAGTCTCTTAGAATATGACCTATCTTACCACAATAGTGACAAGTACGGAGCTCCTTGGTTGGATATGGTACAGCACTCTCTGATTGCTGGCGTGTCAAAGGGTGTCTAATGGGTCCTCCTTGCTGTGTCCTTACTGGTCCTTGATAAATTCTCTGTTGAATTCTGTTGCCTTTGCTGATGGCCTCTTGGATCCTGGCCTCTGTCAATAACTCGGCATAAGAGATCCGGGACTGTGAGCTAGTATAGTGCTGGAGCTCCCGAGTCAGCCCATGGTGAAACCTCTTAGCCTTCTCTAAGTCATTAGGTATTAGGACTGTGCCATACTTACTGAGACGGCTAAACTCTACGTCATACTCATCAACCGTCTTGTCCCCTTGCTCTAGATGGAGGAACTGATCGTACAATGCGTCTCTTACTGTATCCGGGAAGTACTTTCTCTCAAAGCATTCCAAGAATTGTTCCCAAGTCTGACGCGTACCCAACTGGCGCTCCATTGATTCCCACCAGTGATGCGCGTTGCCTTCTAACTGAGTCCTCACGCCTATCATCCATAGGTCAGAAGGTAATTATGATGCCTCTAATAACTTCTTGGTATTGGCAATCCAGTTCATGGTCTCCTCTGGGCTCTCATTACCCTTATATGGCTTAGGGCCCATCTGCACAAAGTCCTTGACTGAACCAACCCGAGCTTGTGGTACTGAAGCTAGTGCC
The DNA here is from genome assembly GCA_036927795.1 of Iris macrosiphon. Classification (NCBI taxonomy): domain Eukaryota; kingdom Viridiplantae; phylum Streptophyta; class Magnoliopsida; order Asparagales; family Iridaceae; genus Iris; species Iris macrosiphon. The sequence goes on from JAYESA010000008.1 coordinate 15,300,641, forward strand.
TGGGTTGGTACAGGGGCTAGTGCAGCCATTCTCTCGAGTGCTGCCAGAAATTCTAGCCTCTGCTCTGCTGTTTGCTGCCTTTGTTCTTGCATTATCATCTGAAAGAATTGGAACAGCTGCGCTTGGCCATCCTGCGGTGCTAGTGGAGCTGGAAATGTCCCATTAGGTATCGTGGAAGGAGTTGATGGAATTTGATTGTTAGTCAGTCCATTCGGTCCAGGAAAAAGAGGTATCGTTGAGGTCACTCCTAGTGGTTGGTTGTCGTCCCCTGGAGATGTGTTGTCCCCGGTGGCGGCATGCCCGTTATGCAAATTCATCTCTCTGCAAGAGATGGACGAAGGATTAAGAAGAGTACATGAATCAAGCAGGATGCAAGAACTTAAGTAGGACATATTGGAAGGAAGGTAAGTTATAGTCAAGTGTGGATGAGATCAAAAATTCTAATCCTAGGTGCAGGCCCGCTCGGTACAGTGACGTAACCGAAACGGCTAACTCGACCTGCATGGGCCACCACAAAAATATGTCACGCCCCAGTCCCAAATACGTAGGACTAGGAACACGTAAGCATGCCAGTCGCATGGATATGGCAACTCCAATATATGGAAACCATAACCCACACGTACGCTGTAATGTGAATATAAACTCACATGTGGTATATATAATATCATAAGTCACAGATATGCTAATCTCATCCACACAGCAAGTCATAGAAAAGAAATACTAAACTAGAATAAGGAGTCTGAAATATCTAAAATAATAGTCGGGTGGAGACAAATCCACTACCAATGACTATAATACAAATATGGAAGAGGGTTAAGAGATGAGCATACCGGTAAAGACGGAACAGCTTTTGGTTGAGCGAGTCGACGGGAAATAATTCCGGAGCGAAGGTGCCTCGTGTGAGAATTTACAGGACGCGAGGTCGGAGTCGTCGGGATGGTTCGGATGGCTTGGCGGGGCTTCTCTGGCTGCAGTGACGGCTCTAGATGGGAAGAGGAGGTCTGGAGATTTAGGTTAGGGTTTTTGAAAGATAAATATATATATATATATATTATATAATAGGGAGAGAGAGGGAATAGGGTGGTTCGGCCAAAGGGGGGGTCGGGTTCACTAGCCACTGAAGGGGTCGGTTCACAGCAACTAATTGCTAAGGAGTGGAGCAAAGTGCTTAAAGGGGGCGGTCCTTGCAGCAAGTTAGCTGCTGTAGGGGGAATAGCAAACTCAGGAATGGTTTTAAGTATGTTGTTATTATTATTACTATTATTATTATTATATTCTTATTTAATTAATTCTTTTACTTTCTTTTCTTTTTCTTCCTAAATATATATACATATATATATATTTGTGTATACATATATATTATATATATTCATAAGAAAATTTATGGATTAGAATAATGCACACCATTAGGCTAGCAACTGCTCAAGGGGTCTCCTACATGGAATAAATTTCAAAAAATTTCTGATGGTCCCATAAGTCCTCTAAGTGCCCGAACACCTAAAATAAAAATTATTAAAAATCTATTTATCCTATTTAGCACATAATTACCATAATTAAATTATTAAAAATAATAATAAATACAATTTTTAGAAATAGGGGTTTTACAGGCCTGACCACTACAGATACTGTATATCATCTGCCTTAGTGGAGTACATTATTTGACTATTATTATGTCGAGCCACTATTTCAATATAGGAATACTGGAAACGCTAATACCGTATTTTTAGCGCAGTGGCCCTACGGGGGACTGATGCATCCTGCAAGTGCCTATTTTATTATTTGGTTCGGTTAACTCATGTTCGGCACTGGCATGATCTGAGGATACTTATTATTCATTATTTCTGAGATAACCTCAGACTCCACAAAATAGCAAGCCGTACAAATGATTGGCCGATATAATAAATAGATTTGGTTGTGATTGTATTATTCAGCTAGTAGCCTAGAAAAGTGGACTATCATAGTGTGATGGTTCAACCCTTGTCCTTGTTTGGTTGTAGGGTTGAGCCTTCGCGCTAGGATATGCCATGGTCCTAGATTACAACATTGAACCTATGTATTATTATATTTTTTTGGGGGGATTTTGTTTCTCTTTTTCGTGCTTCCTTTGTGGTTGTTAGAGTTATTTTATTTTGTTATTTATCATATGAGGGTATAATAGTAATTATGGGTGTATTGCATATCAATATAAATAGACATGAGATGCAACTTAGGGTTTAAGGCCCTTGCAATCTCATTTCTCATATTCTCTCTTCTCCTACTTTCTTTTCTCCTCTCTATCTCCAAACTTAACTTGGTATCAAAGCATATATTTGTAAGTACTGTACATCCCATCCACGACAGGGCCGATCGTCGTTCGTCGTTTATTTTCATGATTCGCCGTTCATCGTTCGTTGTTCGTGGTCGTTCGTGGTTCGTTTATGAGATCTAGGATTTCTACAGATCTCCGTTGGTTATTGTCGTCGATTGAGGTTCGTTGTGAGATCTAGGGTTTCAAAGATTTTATCTTTCTGTTGCATCTGCAAGATGGTGGTGACCAAATCTTCTAGCGAGGTTAATAGTGGTGGTGGTAGCGAAGGTGGTTCTCCTTTTACTATTATTCATAATGATGAATTGGGAAAGTCGATTACAGCGGTGAAACTCAATGGTGCGAACTACCTTGCCTGGTCCAAGTCTATCAAAGTGGTGTTAAGGGCGAAGAAGAAGTTAAAGTTTTTAATGGAAGAACCCCTGCCTGAAACGTCCGCTGAGTATGAAGATTGGATGAGTGCAGATGCATACGTTATATCGTGGTTGTGGCATAGTATGGAACCACATATCGCTACTAATGTTCATTGGTGTGAATCAAGCAAACAGATTTAGGCATCTCTGAAGAATCATATTCGCAGAAGCAAAATGTTGCCCGTATCTATGAGTTGTACGAGTTATTGTTCAATACAAAGCAAAATAGGAAGTCTGTGAATGAATATTTGGCTTCAAAGAAGGCTTTGTGGGAGGAACTGCTTCAATATCATCCTGTTACTACTGATTTGAAGGAAGCTCGGAGACAAAAGGAAGAGTTTTATGTTTTACTTATCATAGCCGGCTTGGATCCTGCGCTCGAACCTTATAAAGCTCAAATTCTTGCTGGAGAGCAGTTACCTACGGTGACAGATACTTTCTTCCATCTTAATCGTTCCTTTCTGGAACAGAGTTCTGTGGTGCCGAGTACTGACTCTTCTGCCCTAGTTTCTAGTGTTGTTGGTCGTGGTGGTGGACGTGGTATTGGAAGTGGCAGTAGAGATGGTGGTCATAGTTTTGGTCGAGGAGGAGGCCGTAGTGGTAGAGACAATGGTCGTGGTGGTGGCCACGGTGGTGGTGGTGGTGGCCGTGGTCAACCACGGAAGTATAACTATTGTGGAATGCTCGGTCATGTAGAAGACTATTATTAGGACAAGTAGGGCAAACCATAATATGCACATCAAGTGCATGATGAAAATATGCAGTCCCAGGTTACCACTTCTGCTTCCAGAGATGATACTTCAGGTTTCAATCAGACTTCAACGTCTGATACCTCATCTCCATTTCAACAGATCCTCCAGAAGTTGAATGTGCTTGCTAGTACCACCTCCCAACCTACTACAACCATGGCACATATAGGTAATCCTGCTTTTGTGGCAACCCAGTCACCATCTACCTCTTGGGTCATCGACTCAGGAGCAAGCTCTCACATGTCTGGTATAACATCTATTTTTCATAATCGTATTCTATGAAACATAATATTATCTTGGCTGATGGGTCTACTCATCCTGTGCTTGGAAAAGGTGTCATTCACCCTACTCAATCACTATCATTATTTGATTCATTATATGTGCCTAATTTTCTATTTAATTTGTTATCTGTGAGCCAATTAACCAAATCTCTTCAATGTTCTGTGATATTTTCTCCCAATTCGTGTGTTTTTTATGATCTCAGGACGAAGAAGATGATTGGTTCGGGGCATAAAAAAGATGGACTGTACTACTTGGATCTACCTGGAAAGGCCTTTACTTATGTTTCTACTTCTCCGTTGCAGTGGCATTATCGTTTGGGGCATCCGTCTTTGGCTAAGTTGCGTCAAGTTGTTCCTAGTTTGAGTCATGTTTCTAGTCTTGAATGTGAGGCTTGTCAGTTAGGCAAGCATCACCGTAGTTCCTTTTCTTGTCGTAGTGAGAGTCGTCAATTAGAGTCTTTTGATCTTGTTTATTCTGATATTTGGGGTCCGTCTAGAGTCAAAATTCCAAAAGAATTTTAGTATTTTATTATTTTTATTTATGATTATTCCAGAATGACTTGGTGTTATTTAATGAAAGAAAGATCTGAGTTTCCAAATGTGTTATCTGCCTTTTATAATGAAGTCTATGTTCTGTTTGATAAACGTATCAAAATTCTGCGTTCTAATAATGCTTTGGAGTATACTCAATCTTCTGTGAACAGTTTCTGTGTTGATCGTGGTATGATTCATCAAACCAGTTGTGTCCACACCTCTCAACAAAATGGTATAGCCGAACGCAAACATCGACATATTTTAGATGTGGCTCGAACTCTCATGTTCAATATGCATGTCCCTAAACAATATTGGGCAGATTCTGTTCTTACTGCATGTTATCTTATTAATCATATGCCATCATCTGTATTAAATAACAAAGTTCCATTTACCATATTACATACAGATGTCGCACCTTTTTCCTTATCTCCTCGAGTGTTTGGGTGTGTCGCTTTTATTCATAACTTGGAACCTAATCGAGATAAGTTGGCTCCTAGATCTCTGAAGTGTGTATTTCTTGGTTATCCCCGTACTCAAAAAGGTTATCGTTGTTATAGTCCACAGTCACACAAATATTATGTCAGTGCGGATGTTACATGTTTTGAGTCTACCCCTTTCTTTCCTTCAGGAGACCGTTGTATTCCTTTTACAACAGATTTGATATCTTCCATACCACTTCCGGTCATTCCTGAATCAATTTCTGTCTCCATTCTCCATTTATAGGTTTATCAGAGATCCAAGGACAGGCCAGGGGTTCTGCAGAATTCAGCCTTCAACCAATCATCTTCTGTACCTGAGGTTTCTCCTCTCAGAAAAATATAATGCCTTTGTACCACAAAGAATAAGTATCTCATTTCTAACTATGTTTTATTATACCGTGCTTCATCATCTTTTCATACATTTGTTGTTTTATTGTCTTCTATTTTTATTCCCAAAACTAATAAGCAGGCTATGTCATCTTCTGGTTGGAAAAGTTCAATGGATGAGGAGATGTATACTTTACATCAAAATCAGACTTGGGAGCTTACATCACTTTCTGTTGGAAAGCAAACAGTGGGTTGTAGATAGGTGTACACTGTTAAGTATCACCTTGATGGTTCTGTTGAACGCCTCAAGGCACGATTGGTTGCCAAAGGGTATACTCAGACATATGGCGAGGATTATATGTAGACTTTCTCTCCAGTGGCTCGGCTGAATTCAGTTCGGATTCTTATTTCTGTGGCGGTTAATCACCAATGGCCTATATATCAGCTGGACATAAAGAATGCTTTCTTGCATGGTGAATTACAAGAGGAGGTTTATATGGATCAACCACCGGGATATATTGTAGCAGAAAATAAAAAACTCGTATGTCGATTGAAGAAAGCATTATATGGACTGAAACAGTCACCTCGTGCTTGGTTTGACAAGTTTAGTTCAGTTCTCATTCAGTATGGCTTTCGGCGTACCACATCAGATCATTCAGTATTTTTCCATTCTTCCTCAGCAAGTATTATCGTGTTGATTGTTTATGTTGATGATATCATTATATCTGGAAGTAATTATGCTGGAATTGTGGACTTGAAGGCCTACCTTAGTCGTCAGTTTTATACTAAGGATTTGGGTCTTCTTCGATATTTTCTTGGAATCGAGGTTGCTCGATCTAAGAAGGGTATGTATCTGTCATAACGCAAGTATGTTCTAGACTTGCTCTCCGAGACTGGGATGTTGGAGTGTCGGCCAGTTGAGACTCCTATGGATTATCATGACAAGCTTGATGCTAACAGGGGAGAGTTATTTGAGGATGTTGGATATTATAGACGTTTGGTTGTCAAACTTATATATCTTACTGTTACTCGACCAGACATCACATATGTAGTTGGAGTAGTTAGTCAGTTTATGCATGCCCCTCGGCAACCACATTGGGAGGCTATCTCTCGCATTCTTCTATACTTGAAGGGTGCACCTAGAAAGGGTTTGTTGTACAAATCTTTCCAGTTGCTTACGGTGACTGGGTTCAGTGATGCTGATTGGGCAGGCAGGCACAGTGATAGGAGGTCTACTTCTGGCTATTGTACGTTTGTGGGTGGCAATCTTGTCATGTGGCGTAGTAAGAAGCAGAATATTATGGCTTGTTCTAGTGCAGAGGCCAAGTACCGTGCGATGGCTCATACAGCTTCTGAGATGATGTGGGTGCAGTCTCTTCTTCATGAAATAGGAATTATGATTCCTATTCCGATGGAGATGTATTATGATAATCAATCGGCAATGTTTATCGCAAGTAATCCGGTGTTTCATGAGCGCATGAAGCATATCGAGGTGGATTGTCATTTTGTTCGTGATTTGTTGCTGAAGAAACAGATTGTCACTCCTTATATTTGGTCAGAGGATCAATTAGGTGATATCCTCACCAAACCACTCGCTCGTGCTCCATTTTTTAATTTATGTAGCAAACTGGGCATGTCTGATCTATATGCTCCTGCTTGAGGGAGGGTGTTTGAGTTTTTTATTTTTTTATTTATCATATAAGGGTATAATAGTAATTATGGGTGTATTGCATATCAATATAAATAGACATGAGATGCAACCTAGGGTTTAAGGCCCTTGCAATCTCCTTTCTCATATTCTCTCTTCTCCTACTTTCTCTTCTCCTCTCTATCTCCAAACTTAACTATGGTACTTGCTATTTGGGGTCTAACCCCACTAGTTTTGGATGGCCAGGTTTCGAGCCAGCACCTGAGGATCCAGCGTACTTTCTCCCAACTGATGGCGCGTACCAGTAATATGGTCGCAGGGGAAAGCGAGTGAATTTTTTTCTTCCATTCTCGTCATTACACATTTACTTTTTTTTTGCGTTTAGCCACCGACACTGTTAGCCGGCTCATCTGGACACTAGTTTTTCTTACATGATTGTATTTAATCAGACTGCAGCTGAATCACTGTCATGCATTTTTGTTACTCTTCCAGCTTCTTACTTTCGCACAGCTAGACTCCAGAACATTTTGAGAAAGTGTTTGAAACGCCTTATTGCTTATCATATATGCTCTATGCTTACTGTTTCTTGTTTGAATGATTAAGATATAAAAGTTCTTGACCATAGGAGACTTGATTGTAGTATGTACCCCCTTGTCTTATACAACAGTGATCTCCGTACGATGTATAGTACCTTGTACGGGGTAGCTGGCCATGTCCGTCTCCGTATTCTGGTACTGGGGCATGACAACTATAGACTTGAAAACTAGTTAGGACACGCACTTGTCGTTAGCAGAATTTGCGTATAATAATAGTTATCAGTCGAGCATTCATATGGCACTATATGAAGCGTTGTACGGAAGAAATTATCAATCACCTATATGTTGGGAGGAAGTCGGCAAGCGACAGGTACTCTAATCGGAACTAGTTGAGCAGGTCGTCGAGAAGGTCCGCATGATTCAAGACGGACTTTGCTTCGCACAAAATCGACAAAGGAGTTATGTAGATACCCATCGGCGACCATTAGAATTCATGGACGAAGACCACGTATTCTTGAAAGTTACACCAATACGGGGTGTAATGCAGTTCGGGGTTAAAGGCAATCTAAGTCCAAGGTTTGTTGGTCCCTTCGAGATTCTCGAGAGAGTGGCAGCGGTAGCTTATCGAATTACACTACCACCGGCCATAGCGGATGTGCACGATATCTTCCACGTTTTTCAACTACGAAAGTACGTGCATGACCCAAGTCACGTAGTTAACTTCGATCAAGTGGTGCTGAGCACAGACTTGTCATACTCATAGGAAGTTGTGCAAATTTTGGACTGTAAGGAGAAGGTTCTGCGAAACCATTCGGTTCGCGTGCAGTGACGGAACCTTTCGGTCGAAGAGTCGACATAGGAAATGGAGGCGGAGATGAAGGAGAAGTACCCTTCGTTATTCGTCAAGTCGGAGGTAGGACCCTTGTTAAGTTTTGGGACATAATATTTTCTTGGTAGTATATTATGTAGTTTCATATCCCCGATCCGACCGGACTACGCACTACGTAAAGGCTTGTGGCTAGTTTGACTCAAAATTTGAACTTAATATAAAATAACCCTTTCGGCATTGAATCGTGGCGGATGAATAAACGAGAATCATTCCAACTCATGGTTTGGTTTCTGTTGGAATAAGTCCTAGATGTAACGGACTACGTCTCGGCGAGTGATCTCCATATAAGAGTCCCTTCGATGGGACCAGTCGGATGTCGCTTTTCTTGAACATTTTCGTTACGAGATTTTGGATGAAGTATTTTTGCGTCTTTGTCTGCTTTTATTTTATAAGTAATTCGCTAGGACGGATTGAGAACGGATTCTAACACAATGCTGGTGCCATTGCAGGAATGCGTGTAGTTGATGTTTGATCATAGCAAAGCGAGTCTCCTTCCTCAATACATTCTCTAATCGGTGGGTGGTTCGGTCCCTTATTCTCTACTCGATTGCGTAAACACATACTTTGCCTCGAATACGTTCATATCGATGATGCCCGGTTGAATGTAAATATAAATGTTATCCACAATGCATGCTTTCCACTAAGGATTTTAACATAGGATAACTATAAATCGTCGAGTGCATCTATGCGCGCGGCCTATAACATAAGCTTCGTACGCGGAGTCGATAGTTGTGGTTCGAACCACAGAACTGTTGAAAGAAATGCGATACTAGAATCTTCGATTTGTGGCAAGGTGCCTCAGAATATTTGGTGCCTACGGGTTTGCCAAATCAGAACATACAGCTTGGAGGAAAGATTGAATCAGTACATGAGTTCATAAATAATACTGCTTAAATATGCTTCGTGTCATGCATATGTATCATAGATAAATTGTTCAAGGATTTGCATGGTCTTGGACAAGTCGTGCACAAGGTTAATATTTTCTTGAAACGGTATCCGGGGCACCAGAACTGAATCGACCTGGGGAAAATAATGGAACGTGCTAAGGCGCGGGGCATTGTGGGACCTCCAGAAGACTCGTAACTCGACTGGGAGGATTCACCGAAATGCCTTAAAATAGTCCATCATGGTGTCTTCAATATCACCAATGACCGCATATAAGATAGTACTCATGCTAATGTAGTCTTATGCATGGGGTAAGTATTATATGTTTTAATGCAGGGACGTCTGCGTCGAGTGAACAAGCTATCACCGATGCGTGCGTTATATACTCTACTTACTGCTTTCAAAATGTGCCTTAGATATGAACTGCAAATCCACTCTAGTTCACAATAGCAAGATAATATTCAATTCATGCACCCCTTTAATAAGCAACGTCGGTTTAGGCGAGTGGGCTCGTCCCCCTCACCAGTACAAGTAGGTGTACTAATACCCAACATCTCAGGTGTCAGGAATACGGAGGGTGCACGGTACTAGGCCAAAGTTGAAGATCGAAGAGATGACGTAAAGCTCTTCCTATGAAGTATAAATGAAGCCCAATTCATTTTGAAGGCATTTTCTAACAATCTATACGAAGGGTGTAATGTATGGGGCAACAAGTATTATTTATGGCATCTTATTTTTCTTTTTGTTATTTCAATCAAATGTAGCTGACTCGGCATAAGCAATATACTTCATATCGATGTAATATATTTCAAGTTATGAATGAAAAAGCAAGTTTCTTCCTATTCAAATGATGCGTCTCAATATTTCTGCTGAAATATGACTTATACTCTGTGTTTTAAATGAATTATTAAAAATATACGCTCTTGCCTTGTGCGTTGCGCAACCTAGGCACGCACGATATCACGCCAGGGGAACGATTATCGACTTCACAGAGTCGGGGCATGACAAAGTCGACCGAGTATAACATACTTGTCTGATAAAGTAAATTCAATGCTATACATGCGTACATGCTTTCATAACTTCAATATTTATATGCGAGCATGGTTTACTACTTTTGATGCATGCCTCAACATGAACTGAAACGCATCTAAGTTTTAAATAGAAATATCACCATATAATATGTATGCTTCACATGATTACTTAGTGTCGGTTTAGGCGAGTTGGTTATCATGCTCACCAGTACAAGATGCATACTGATCCTCTAACCCCCAAGTACGAAAGATCGCTCGGATGTACCATAGGCGTTGGAAGCTCGAAATGGCAACATGCAGGTATTCGGTAGGGATACGTGCTTGATATACGAAGACATGATGTATGGAACGGTGGAATCCTTTGTGAGAAAGAGAGATCAATGAGTGTCGTAAGCCAAGTTGGCATATTTTAGGGGCTATTTAAAGCCTTTGTAACCATTGTAGTTATATATAAAAGAGCTTCGTTTCGCATACTCTGTGTGTTTTCATATTGACTCTATAAACCTTCCGCTGTAACTCGATGTTTACTAAGAAAATTATTATATTTTATCTTCTTTCCTTGTGCGTTGCACAACCTAGGCACGTACGGTATAATATCCGGGGGACGATTATCGACTCTATGAAGTCGGGACGTGACAGACCCACTAGTAGTCTGTAGCGAGCATGATCTGTGAGAGGCTCACAATATGTGGGGAGAAGCTTCACATGAAGCTCCAAAGGAGTATCAACTATCCGACTATCCGATAGGCCAGTAGACAAAATAATATCAAGTATATTTCTGTTTAGAAACAAGTATCCCTCTCTTACCATGTGCAATCTCGAGTCTAAGAAAATAGTAAAGATAGACAAGGTCCTTCATCTGAAACTGATAATGAAGGTACTTTTGAGTAGCTGTAATCCCTGTTTAAAAGAAGAACTCGCCCTTGCAATGACAACCGCATAAACAGAGAATGATGACGACCGCATAAACAGAGAATGATCCTGAAAATATTGCTAAAATCTGCCTCACAAATAGCAATTCGAAAACACTCAAACAAGCTCGAGGAGCTTGCTTGAGACCATAAATAGCACGATGAAGATGACAAGCATGTCCCGATGGAGTATAAAGGCCAGGAGGGGGATGCATATAGAAAATCTTGGATAAAGAACCGTGAAGAAAGGCATTCTTCACATTCATATGATAAAGTAGCCATCGATGAACGACAGCAACAGCTAGTAATGTATGAACTGTAGTCATCTGAGCAACATGGACAAAGGTCTCATCATAATAAATCCTATGCTCCTGTGTAAAACTCCGGACAACAAGGCGAGCCTTGTATCGCTCAATGGATCCATCAGGTCGATAGTTAACCTTGAAGACCCACTTGCAACTAATAGGATTGATTCCGTATGGGAGTGGAATGACATCCCAAGTATATGTCTGCTAAAATACTCGAAACTCCTCTGACATAGCCTCTTGCCACTCAGGCTACTGAACAACCTCTTAATAAAAACTGGACTCTCGTATAGTATAAATACCAGTAAGAAAAGAATAGAATTGTGGAGAATATGAGACTAATGTAGCAAAATAAAACTTGTCCGATGGACCAGAACAATCAAGAGTAAAATGAGCCGGAGGTCGATGAGTACGTTGGGACTGGCGGAGAGGTTGTGGTGGAGACTTAGATGGTGGAGAAGATGGTGCAACAGAGGCTGGTGGAATATATGGAGGATTCTCATGAGGCAGTGACAGAGGTATCGTATGAGGAGTTGTACTAGGAGATGGGAGCAAAGGAGTAGGATCAATAGAAATACTAGACGACAGAGCTGGAGGAAACAAGAAATGAACATCTGAAGATGGAACAATGAAATAAGGAGAGTCCTCTAGAAAGGTGACATGACAAAATAGATGAAGACAATAGGCCAATGGGTGATAACAATGATATTCCTTGTGCTCGAAACTATAATCGAGTAAGACACACTTGGCTGATCGAGCTGTCAACTTTGTGTGCTCAGTCAAAGGAAGAAGAAGAACAAAACAAGTGCACCCAAAAGTGCGAAGCAATATGTAATCAGGACACGAAAAAGACTCTCATAAAGTGTCCGACCAGACAAAACAGAGGAAGGAGTGATGTTGATAAGATTAACAAAAGTAAGAATGACCTTTGTCCACAATGTTTAAAGAACAGAAGAGTATAACAAGAGAGCACGACCAGTCTTAAGAATATGATGATGTTTACGCTCGGCTACCCCATTTTGTTCATGAGTATAAGGACCAGACTGCTGAAAAAAGGGTGCCATGAGATTGCAACATAGATCTCATCGTAGTGGAGAGAGACTCACAAACACAATTAGAACGAAATATTTTAATTATAGCATTGAATTGAGTATGAATCATAGTAGTAAACAACCTATAAATGTTAGGGAGTTCAGAAGGGAGACACATAAGAAAGACCCATGTATAATGAGTATAGTCATCAATAAAGTTCACATATTAAAAAAAATCATTCATAGATGGGATAGGAGCAGGTCCCCATATGTCAGAGTGAACTAATTCAAAAATATTATTAGGATTTTATAAACTCTTAGAAAAATGTAGGGCTAAGTGTTTTGCCAATTTACAACTCGTACATGTGGATAAAGAAGAGAAAGAACCACGTCCAAGAGCTCCACTATGGAATAAAATCTTTAGATGGGGCTCTGAAATATGACCTAAGCGTCTGTGCCATAAGTCGGCAGCAGACGTGACAATAGCAACATGACTAGAACTCAAATGTTGAGTTGATGGAAGATAAAAAATCTCTAAGTGGTACAACCGCCCCTTCCTACGAGCACGCCCAATCGTCTAGCTCGTACGATAATCCTTAACAAAATATGTGAGGGAATAAAAAATAACAATAAATTCGCTGTCACAAAGGTTACTAACTGATATGAGTTGTAAAGTAAGATGGAGAATATGTAAAACAAAAGAAAAACTCAAAGTATCGAAATAATAGAGAAAGATTTAGTGATGACTAACTGAGAACCATCAACTGTGTGTAAAGATGAAAAGTGGGATGTTAAAGACGTAAGACTAGTTAAGAGACTAAGGTCATATAAGTCATATGATGAGAAGAATCAGAGTCTAATATCCATGAAATAGACGTACTAGTAGAGGTAGATGCAGAGGAGCCAGCAAAGACAGGTTAACGTTAGAGCCGGAGCTGGAACTCTAACTGAGTAAAACGGTACTGAATATCTGTCGATGTTTGCGTGCAATCAATAATGTGAGCCTGGGGTACTGGAGAGCGAGTCAGGAGGTACCATTTGTATTTATCCGCTTTAAGAATTGAGTTTTTAAATATGGATGAAGAAGAAAACAGCTATCCACTGAATGACCAGACTTATGGCAGTGAACACAAATCAGACCAGAATGCTGACGAGCATAACAAGTGGTAGCAGAATTATCAGACTATCCGTAATAAGTACATGAAACACGAGCATTCTCGAAGTGAAAGACTTTAAAACTGCTCAAATATAACCATTTTTTTAAAATTCTGAAATCGCCAAAGAATATCAGACGAATCTCAAAATTCAAATCAGGACGACTTTAGATGTGACCTGTCTGTGCATCCAATATTTTTTGACCAGAAAGTTCTTCTTACTCCAAGAGGCTTGGGAACTTGCTGTTTGCTTACTTCTTACTTCTTGTTTGCTTTAATTTAGATGAAGGTTTTTCTTTGCTTTGCTACTGGCGTTGCACAAAATTGGATAACAACACCTTTGGCTTGAGGTTTCTACAGCTCTGCCGAATCGGAATCAGGTCCGGTCCTGAGGTTTAGTAGGTCCACGACGGAAAAAAAAATATTGTGATATTTTTTATAAACGTCAAATTTTTTTTATAGATAAATTTTATTAATAACGATTGAATTCAAAAGAAGTATATAAAAATTAAAAATATATATATCTCAATCAAGAGACAGAGAACCAATATAGCTATAAAAAAGTTAAACTACTCTCTTTGCATTTTCCAGTAGTTCTTCCGGTACATATTTCTTGGACTTAGACCTCCTCCAATGACCAACACAACAAAACAACCAAATCAACCAAATTCTCATTTAAAATGATTTTTTCTTGCATTTTTTGAGACAAAATCACCGATTGTTTGATTAACCATGATATTTTTCAAGATATCTTTTTCAATACTTAAAATTGCTAATCCATTTAATCTCTCTTGGGTCATGCTAGTCCTCAGATAAGATGTTATTAATTTTAACTTTGAAAAGCTTCTTTCTGCGGAGCCACAGTAACTTGAATTTCCCATACATATTCACAAAGATAGAAAGTGGGAAGATGAATCGATTCATATCTTCTTTGGTCTCTCCAACGCCCCCGTCGATTCTTCTTCTCCCAGGACCGCGTGTAAAAAAAACCCACCGTTTGGATCTTGAAAGTTGAATTATGTAGCTGGACATTTAATGCTCCAAAATAGCAGTATATGGACAACAAACTGAAAATAATGGTGGCCCCCTTCCTTTTGGGTCCTTAGGCTGTGGCCCCTGCCCTGCTCCAGGGCCGAGCCTGATCGAAATCTTTCGTGAGCGAGCTCCTCACACACCCGCTCGACCGTCGTCACAAGCGTCTGCTTCGGCTCTTGGAATGGCCCTAGGATTTACAAATCCTAGACTCTGATACCATACAATAAATCAACTATATTAATTTTATTAATGGATGATATAAAAAATAATACAACTATATATATATATATATATATATATATATATATATATATATATATGGAGAACGGATCCATATTCGTATAGAAGGAATATATATCGGCATAGGAGAAGGAATATGTATACCGCTGGTCTAAGATCCAAATACTAATTAGGTTGATTATTAGGACCCAGATGCAAAGTCCACAACTGATTCGAGAGAGAGTCTAAAAATGCCTTCAATGTAATATAGAAAGATTGAACTTGGCTACAGTTCCTAACCAGTATGTAGATGTAGAGGTGAAAATGTCTTAAACCTATTCAAACTTAATCTAGTAGCCAATATCTTTCATTTCCAGAAACTGGACCTAACAAACTTATCAATAATTCAAATGATTATAAAGAGAGTAAATATATTGAAAACATTCAGGAAGAACTAGCCACAATACAGCAAGAGGTAGACGAAAGTAGTTCTACTGCCTGTCTCCGAAAATTGATTACAATGAGAAGGGCTTGGGCTCCAGCTTAGGATTAAAAAAAAAAAAAATTAGTACCATGAGCAGGTCATAGGAAAATGAAATCTTAAGCCCAGCATGCAACAGTTTATGTTATTAAAACATTGATGGCAAAAACAAATTGTCACAAGAAGAGAGCAGTTTGCAGTATTTTGTTGTATCCATTCTCTTCTACAAGCATATCTAGACTCTTAAAACGCGCCCCGCAATTAATAACATGAAGTACTCTCGATCTAAAAACTCACTATCTGAATCTATTTTGTTTCACATTTACAGAAAGCCGTAAACTCCTACTGAAGATCTCGTCCAAAACCCATACATCGAACATTCCAAACCGTCTTTAACCAATCCTCGAGGCATTACTAATATTTACCTCCTTGTGGGCTTGTAGAGAACTACAGTTACGGACTTGGACTGAAACCTGTGGCTTAGGCCAAGGGCGACCATAGATTGGGAAGCCCATCCCTTCTCTATGAAAAGGTGATTAAGAACAACATGCTGCGGGTTTGCAGTGGCGGCTTCCTCCTCAGGGTTCTGCGTTCCGAGAACAGTGAGATGCACCTGCGGAGGAACAGCTGGTGGCTCCTTAGCATAGTCTTCGTCCAGGGGAAATGGCTGACCATAGCTGGAGTCGGGTGATGGAGGGGGCTCAAATTCCGAAACACTTTCAAGATTTTCCGGAACATGTTCCTGATTCACAGAAAAAATACAAGGAAAAGTGTGTTCACTTGCTCCATCAGTACAAGTGAGTAAATATCCATGACATGTATCCAAATATGTAGACAAAACCTATTAGTTCATGCTTTCACAGGAAACCACTCGAGAGTTGAAAACCTCAGGATCCCTTTATGGCTCCAATGTTGTGAGGAAATGGAAAATGAGGTCTTTTATTCCTTTTCTTGTTAAATTACTGAAAATGGACCACATAAATTTCCCATCTACTTTAATGTATTGAAGTCAGTTAGTGTTATAGAGGACATGGATGGCGCTTGACAGAAATGGAAGAAAAGGGTTCAAACAACCGACCTCAAAATTTTGGGATAAAGGCTTTCTTGTTTTTGTTGAACGTATTTGGAAAAAAAAAGGAAGGTAAATGTGTTTCTCTTTAATCTATTTCCTGGAATCATTCCTTATCACTTTCTAAGTGCACATAAGCAAAGTTTCCATAGGAAGATAATCAACCTCTTCCATATTGTTATCTTTCCAACATTTCGACGAATGGATGAAATCAAATAACAGATCCCAGAATTTGGGATAAGGCTTTGTTGGTGTTGCTGTTGTATCTAAACATTTTGACATAGATACTTGTATGTTTAGTGAACACTTACGTTGACATCAAGGATATTGGCGATATGCCCTCTCTCATCAGTTATGGAAGGAAGATCGGGAATGTATCTCCACTCTCCATCCACAATAAATTTGTATTGGTAGATTCCAGATGGGAGGACCAACAAAATGGAATGATCTTTGCCCGACCTCTGCAGAACCTTCCTGTAATATTACAACAAATCAGCTGTAATTAGTTGTTTCCAGTCATTATCTAATTCCATAAATTCAAACTACACAGAACAAGCAAATATTTCCATTCATTGTTTAGAAACAAATATACCTTGAAGTCCAGTTATCCCATGACCCTTCAACTAAAACATCCTTTCCTCCATGATTCCACGTAATGAGTGTAGGAATGCCCTTTTCTAGAGGGGTGTCCAAAGGTCCACAAGTATCGTTCATCCACAACTGATTGAAAACTGGATGGGCATCACTAGCTCTTTGCAAGGGAGCAACGGGATTCTGAGACAAGCTAAAGATGTCAATTTGCCTTGAAATGATGACAGTTATGTTAAACTGTAATTTCACTTCTAAATTAAGTACGCTTTACCATATAGAACAGTGAGGTAGGCATCAATAGCAAAAGGCTGCCATATAGTACAAGAAAAAAAGAGTACTCTTTATAATCAAACAAATAAATGCAAAAATCTCGTAAGACCTACAGAGAAAAGGACTAGCAAAGAACACATTTTCACATAGGTTGCATGGACATCTTCCAAAGGACCATGTCCTTGCCGACAAAAATCTTCCTCAACACTGTTGGACTGGTCCGTCCAGGTCTAGGTTCCAAGGGGGACCCAAAACATGGCTGAAAGTGATTTGCCGTGGTAGTGGGCATGCCAAACATAATTGAGATACGAGAAATTAACATAGTTGCAGTGGATCCTTTCTAAAATTTTCTGGATAGTTTCCAATATACAATTTTACCTTCAACATGTGATGTCTATACACTAGCATGATATGAGGACAAACTTGATACTTTTCTCTTTGGCAATTTATTATCATTGTTAGGAGAAGGAACAATTCTAAAGATAGGAATAAAACAAGTTCAAATATGAGATGGAAGGTACTTCAGTAAATTTAAGTAATAATTATATAATATCCGAGGTCATATTGTTCAAGGGAAAGATTATATTAAGAATGCTCCAGAAGGAAAGAGGGTGAAAATGAAATTGTTAGAAGAAATTAAAGCACACTACAGCCACTAAAACCTGCCGCCAAAAATTTGAGTTCTAACTTAATAGATGTGAAGATTCATTACCTAGGAACTAGTCTTTAGAGATGAGTTTGATAAGCCGATATTGAAAAGGAAACAACAAAATATGGGGTCATAAATTGAAGGATGTTAAGATTCATTTCCTAACAAGATTTTTGGCATGAGTTTGATAAGTTAATCTTGAAGCAGACAAGACTAAACACTTCATCTCCAAAAAAAAAAAAATGAGGCATGAAGATTCACAAGAAAAGACATCGTAGCATCATATGAAATCGAGGTTAGTTATCTGGTGTGCCCCTAACATATGATATATTACTCAGAGTAGCCCATGAGGTTGATGTAAATTCACACCTCTATTATCATGAAACAAAAATACTTTTTTTTGAGATAAGCCAGTTGTTAATGACAGTCCATGACCTGGGCTACTAGCACCAAGACCCCCTACCATTTAATTAAATTATTTTCCTGGGCTGGGATTCGAGCCCACGTCCACTTCTTCTCCCATCACTTACCAGTGCTACTATTGGACCACCCCCACGGTGGTGAATTACAAATACAGTTAAAATACAATAACGACAAAAGAAGTAACAAGTCTTTGCCCTAAATATTTTGTCTCGGTCGTGGATCTTTTTCCTAATGAACCCTACAAGGAGCCAGTTCCGTTTAATTAGTAGCAACTATCTGTTGCATAAAAATAAAGACTAAAGGTAATGTTCAACTATCCTCTTAATAAGCATCTGATATGCTTATGATGACTATGGAATAATTGCAATAATAAATGTCAAGATTAGTTATGAATATAATCGTAAAAACAACATATACAACATTACAATAAGGGAAAATTTTGCCAAGGATATCAATCATTTATAAATCAGCTATTAAAAATAGATTTACTGATTAAAGAGTGACATACAATAGTTACATGAATAGAAAGATTTGAAACAACTGGGCCCTAATTCCTCAATTCCTCATTCTAATGCATGTTAAAGTTACCTTATTAAGAAAAAGAATATCTTGTATGACCATAATATTGTCCCCTTACCCTATTTATTGCGCTTTATAGATTTATAACTTCAAGCGCATAATTATTCTTCAAGATCTTCATTGCAATTTTTCAGAAATAAATTCTGCTAATCCATACCATTACCCTAGAACAGGGATTGTCATTCATTTATTGATTGCTAGAAACTGTTATCAATTACATACTATTTCCTATGGTTTTAAGTATTGACATTTTATCCCATATGATCAGCACACTAAGCGTCTTGATTCCCATTTTTTGTATTTGCATTTATAATAATTGTTATATAACAGAATGTAACTATTGGACATATAGTACATTCATCTAAATATGTTATCAATTGTATATAGCATACTACTTATTTAGTATGTTAGTTAAGGTAATCTTTATTGTATTTGATGTAGTTAACACGTAGGGTCGTAGAGATCCAACAGAGGTGGCACCAGCACTGACGTTTATCTTTTGACAATGTGTAACTTCACACAATTTTGTGTCAAGATTTACGAACCAATGCTGTACAAACTTAGTATATGCACATTTTCATTGTCAACTCCTCACAAGTTTCATGAAGCTGGACACAGTCACTATTAAAATTCGCAATACCGGAAAAGATAGAAAAAAGAAAAAGATTCACTTACTTTGTTGTATTTGCATTTATAATATTTGGTATATAACAGTGTGTAAATATTGGACATATAGTAGTCGTTCATCTAAATATGTTTATCAATTGTATATAGCATACTATTTATTCTATATTGTTAGTTAAGCTAATCTTTATTGTATTTGATGTAGTTTAACATGTAGAGATTCAACAGAGGAGGCAGCAGCACAGACGTTTTTCTTTCGACGATGGGTATCTTCAATCACAATTTTGTGTCAAGATTTATGAACCATGCTTTAGACAAACTTAGTGTATGCATATTGCCATTGTCAACTCCTCACAAGTTTTCATAAAGCTGGACACAAAGTCACTATTAAAATTCGCCATCCTGGAAAAATAAAAAATGATAGAAAATTACATCAATTATGTTATCACCTCTGCTACTCTGCATTGTATCCATATGGTGAAGATGGAGGATCCAAAATAGATGCAGTAGTTCTGACATAATTTTTACGTTTATTATATTTCGCTCTGAATTTGAGAAACCAATGAGGTGTTGCCAACAAAACAATATGCATATGTTTGGGTTTTCTTTGTTTTTAAAGAAGAGTCTTTGTTACCTTTTAATAACAACAAACTTAAATTAAATATAGAGTCCTTATTTTTCAGGACACGGAATACAATGAAAATTAGCAGAGCTGAAAACATAATTGACGTAATTTTTTTATTTTTCAGGGATAAGAATTTTAATCATGACTTTGTGTCCAGCCATATGAAACCTATGAGTTGACAAAAAATATGCATATCATGGTTCTCATAGATGCAATTCAAATTACAAATGTAAGAACAGACTTAAATTAAAGCATACCATATATATATAGTTTGTTTCTGTTCTTTCTTTCACCACGTGTGTGTATACAATGTTTTAAAACGGGTTCACCCATTGGACTGTCGGAGTGACCGATTCACAGTCTAACCGGTTGGACCATGATCCAACCATTTACATCATAAATATTTTTATTAAGAAATTATTCCTTAAATATTTTTCATTCCTAACAAAATCATGATAAAAAAAACAACTAAACTGAATCTATACTCATTTATAGCACCATTCATATCAGATTATCACCATAAAATGTCAAACCATATTCACAGTAATTACTAATCATTCACATTTCACATCACAACTAATATAAAGTAGCTGTTTTAGGCAATTGATGGGAATTATAAATTATAAATTTGTTAGTTGAAGCAGAATCATATAATTAGGTCGAAGCCAGAATCATACTAATATAATTGGAAAATATAAATTTGAAATATACATAACCCACAAGGTTCTAAACGGCGGTAGGCGGATGTGTGGCAGAAAAAGTCCGTCTAGGTGGCGGTTGATACATTTTGGATTTTTTTACTATTTTACCATAATTTTTTGCATTATATACATATTTTAAGGATGTTTCATGCATAACTATCTTGTAGAACAAAGATTTATTAAGTTTTAGTCTTGTAAAAGTGAATCATCGGCCCATAATGCTTGCAAAACTGTTTGGCCAAAACATCTTGTTAAGTATTACTCCGCCTAGGCGCCAATCTACGCCACCAAAGCTACGTTGGCCGCCTACTCTACCGCCTACCGAAAAGCTGTGCAGAGAGAAACCGCCTACCGCTTAGGCAGCAGCCATTTAGAACACTCATAACCCATCATCCAATAATATACAAAACACATCATCCAGATCAAAAAAAAAATCCAAACAAGACCATTACTAAACCCATATAATGCATAGCTCTTTAACCAAGCTTGAAATTGTTATTCCCACGATTACAAAGATCGTGCGAAATACGTAAAAATCGAAATTATAATTGTTACATAAGACGCTTACAAGAATGGAAATAGAAAATACAACTTATGGATTTGTAAAGCTAACAAAAGTCCTAGGCGGTTGAGCCGGATGCCATTTAGAATACTCATAACCCATCATCCAATAATATACAAAACACATCATCCAGATCAAAAAAATCCAAACAAGACCATTACTAAACCCATATAATGCATAGCTCTTTAACCAAGCTTGAAATTGTTATTCCCACGATTACAAAGATCGTGCGAAATACATGAAAACCGAAATTACAATTGTTACACAAGACGCTTACAAGAACGAAAATAGAAAATACAACTTCTGGATTGGTAAAGCTAACAAAAGTGCAACACACTTGCTAATACACTCCTTGTTACAAACACAAGCAGAATACGAGGAATAAACTGTTGAGAAATCTCGCTAGGGTGATGAAGATCACTGTTGCTCAAAGCGAGATTCGATCTTATTTCGTCAATCTCCACGTAACCAGCAAGTTCTGAAAGACGAACTTTTGGAATGCTCACTTGTCACTTTTCCACGAACAGAACTTGAACTCCTTAACGTGCACGAGCCGACATCACTTTGTTACTTCGTGTGACTGCTGCTAACTCTCCTCTCGTAGCATATAGTCTCTTATCCTCCTCTGTAAAAGAGAACTTGTGAATATACAGGGAAGACAACCCCCAAGCAGCCCACTATACATTATGGGTATTAAATCGGAGAATAACTCCCATTAAGTAGTCAATTACATCAGTAACCCCCACTAAATGACAGTTACGTTCAAGAAGCAGCGAAACCGTCATTTTCACACAGCAGTATCCCGCGCGGAAATGCAGCACCAACGCAGCTCCACATGCAGAAGCCCATTCTGCTCCATGCACACTCGCGCTACTCAATGCGCACCCGCGCAAAAGTC
The DNA here is from genome assembly GCA_036927795.1 of Iris macrosiphon. Classification (NCBI taxonomy): domain Eukaryota; kingdom Viridiplantae; phylum Streptophyta; class Magnoliopsida; order Asparagales; family Iridaceae; genus Iris; species Iris macrosiphon. The sequence continues at coordinate 15,322,845 of JAYESA010000008.1, forward strand.
CACGCGAAAAACGTGTGAAAACGAGAGCAGAACATCGCAATTACATGCAAAAGCGTCATTTCGCATCTGATGCGTACACGCAAAGTGTGCCACCAAAGCATCATTTTGTGCCATTCCCCTTAGTCCGAGTCGCTAGGCCCCTTTGGAACCTACCTTCTAAGGGAATCCCAAAGACATGAGTGATAAAAAACATAAATATTTCTTGGGTGACTTGAGCCTTGTCCTCTAGGAAAACACTCCACCACCTCAACCACATGGGCTACCACACCCCATGTGCACAAGTCAATAAAAGAAGAATCTTATATTGAAATACACACTTGGGGTTCCACATGGATGTGGGACTATTTTCTAGAACTCACCATCAAAAACCCCAACAAAAATGTTGTCAAAGACTAACGACGAGTGGATACGATGGATTGCTGATAATGGATCTGACTCGACGGCCATGGCAAAGGAGCAGATAAACAAGTGAATCAAAGCAAAAAAAACTTTAGATTTAAAATAAACTAAACCGGACGGTTATTTCAGCCGTGACTGATTCACATGGCCAAAGCGATTCAAACATTCGTAGCGGTTAACCATTCCAACGATTCAATTTGTTGGACCGACCACTTTCAGTAGTGGTTTACAGTTCAACCGGTTGAACCATCCGTCCTAATCGGTTTTAAAAACATTGTGCGTTGGTGTATCTTGGAGAAGTCACATGTTGTGAGGAGAAGGTAAAATAGTTGAGAGCTTCTTCTTCTCCTTTTGTTTTTGCTTCTATTCAGGTTTGGATTTATTGAGAGAATTGTGGGTTTAGTTGTTTGTTGTTAGAGTTGTTACTCTTGTATACCCATTCTTAGCATCTCTTTACTCTTGTATATCCAATGTATATACTTAGTTTCTGTTCATATTTCTTCTTTAGTACCAAATGGGGTTTGTTATTGTTTTTGTAATTTGGATTGCATAGGATTGAATCTCAAGTATATACATATTTTATAGTTGGCAACTCCTAATGAGTTACATACAAGGGACATAAAGTTGAAATTCTTAATTCCAAGCTAGTTAAGATATAAAAGATTCTGCCAGTTCTGTTGTCACCTTTGTTGGAACCCTCCATATTAAGTACACTGGGTACTTTTAGCAAATAATATGGAATACTTAGAATGTTATCTACAATCAATAATAAATAGTTTCATATTATTGGCTAACATCTTCATCTTATCCATTGTACTGAAGGTGGGAACCAAAAGAGATGATGTTGACATAATTTTCCATGTTTATTATCTTTCAGAAATTGGGGATTTTAATTGCATCTATGTATCCAGACATACGAAAACCATGGGGGGTTCACAACAATAGAATATGTGAATATTTGAGTTTTCTCTTTCTTAAAGTTCAAATTTAAATAAAGGAAAGAGTCCTTTTGGTTGTTCCTTCTTTTATTTAAGTTTGTTGTTATTGGCCAACTTCATGGCCGTAAGAACAAAAATGAACACTTCCAGAAATTGTAGCATGATGATACTTCAAGGAAATTGTGCATCTTCATGGTATCCTTAAGTTCATTACCTCATATAAGGAGAACAAATTTATTAGCCATTCCTGGATAACCTTATCGAGAAACATGGGAAAAAAGATGTGCTCAGCTGTGTCTACCATCTCCAGACATGGCCAAACAGAGGTGGTAAATATAAGAGTCTTGGCAATCTTATCTGAAGCCTGGTCGCAAACAACCCCAAGTATGTTACTCGTTTTGACACAATCATCACGCTGCAATTTTTGACATAATTGATTTGATCCACTACATCAAATTTGTATATAAAAACTTACTATAAAAAGGCAAGATTTTTCTAGATGTTCCTTTTTGTGTGTTTTCAGTAAGGGTGACCTGCCAACTCCGTGGGTTTGGGTCCAACCTAAACGGACTCAGGTATAAATGAGTCGACTCGTTTAACCCAATTAATAAATGGGTAGGTTACTGGTTTAGGGGTTGAACCGTTTAAAAAACTGCCGGTCAAGTCTTAATTTCTTTAACCGACACGTGCATGCTTGCAATATTCCCCAAGCATAAGGTCGTCAACAGCCCAAATTAATAAATGTCTTACGCATGGTTCTATTATTACCTATGCACAAGCTGTCAACGTCCCCAAATGTCAAAAAAAAATCTGAAATTGAAATTGCCACATGGCATGCTAAAGGTTCGTAGTATCGATATCGGAATGGGTATCAGACTAATGGGTATCGGGATCGGCAGTATCGATAGTATCGGCAGTTTCGGATCGGAGTATCAGATTTTTTTTTTTTATTGGAAAGCAAATAATTATTAACAAATTATTAACATTTTAGAAAATATATTTTATACATTTAGGTATAATTTTAAGTATTTTCAGTGTTTTTTCTTAGCAGTTTTAAAATTGAATGAAATAATTGTCACCTTTGCCGATTGGTTTACATGTGATACATAAGTTTTTTTTCTTTTACAACTAATATGCTTTTACACCCTTGTCGATTGGTCTTTTTCGTCCAATTTTCTTTGCCGAATTGACCTGAAAAAAGACCTCCAATGTCGTATCGAATATCGGATAGGGACATGACAAACTGTCTTGGTATCGGCCGTATCGGATCACTATCAGCCGATACTATAAACTATTAATACTAGTCTATGTGACAATAGCTCCCATCCAAATCTTATATATCTATACTTCTATACTACTATATAATAAGAAAAATTGGTTTCACTATGAATTTTTCTTCTTCTTCCAAATATGTGACAACAGCTCCCATCCAAATCTTTTCAAGTAGTAAAATAATAAAAGACTATTGTTTGTTTTCCAAAAATAGTATGAAATACGTGCAACGCACGTGCATATATAGTTATATACTAGTACTAGTAATAGGAAAACTTCTATGCTTCATCGTGAAACTTTCATGTTCCAAAAGTGCCATTATCCAATCTTATATATATCAAAATATGCTTAAATTAACTAGAAATAAAGTATGTAAATTACACACATCCCCACTAACATAATTACTAACCACTAATAATTACACATTTCCAACTAAAATAAATGTTCACCATCTCAAAAATAATATTTACTTCAAAATATTTTATACTATTTCAAAATAGGTTGTCATAAAAATATACATTTAAAAAGTGAGAAAAAAATAAACACCGACAAATATTGCGTGCAACGCACGTGCACGATTTATAGTTATATGTAATCATAATTTCGAGGTGCCCCTCTCTATTCTTTACATAAATCATAGACACAATAACTTTGAAGTTAAGTCTGTAGAAAAATATTTTTTCCATCGACATCTCCTTTTCATGCTTATATACCTCTTCAACCAACTAACTATTAAGAACCTATTTCAACATATAAAAAAATATTATACCATTTCTCCTATCAACTTTCAATCTTAACACTGCCTATTGTTCCTCGACAACCCCATAAGATCGTGGCAACTTTTGCAGATTGCATTGAAGTCACAGTTTATGGTTCATCTCAAAATCCCTCCTAAACTCTCCATCGCATCGCCACCACTCCGGTACTCTCCATCTACGGCCAACCAATTGAGATATTTTTTGTTTTTCTTTTGAGACCAAACAGAATATACTCAATCATGTCCATTAGCTAACGGGTCGGGTCGACTTGACCCATTTATTGACTGATTGGTTTTGGGTTTAGTCTAAATAGGTCATGTATAAACAGGTCTGGTTCAGGTTGTGCATTGACGGGTCGACCCGATTCCAGCCCGAACCTGACCCGATTGCCACCTCTAGTTTTTCGCCCGAAAGAGTGAATTTTGAACTTTCTAGAGGACGTCATTAAGGTTTATATCTTACCTAATTGCTTTTGGGTTCATATTGTTAACTTTGATACCCCAACTGAAATGTGTCATACAGACATCATATAAAAACGTTATACACGTTTTGATTCGTACAGTCTGTAATACTTGCGAGCGAATTTGGTGCGATCTAGTTGCTCCATATATGCTACAGTTGAATCACTAAGTTACAATCATTTGGGATGACGAGAGAAAGTTGCCATGCGAGAGAATTTGGGATGACGAGAGAGAGTTGCCATGCGAGAGAGAGTTGTTAGCTTTTGTCAACGAGAGAGTGAAATACCGAAGAGAAAGAGTTACTTGTTGATAGAAAAGAGTGCCTTCAAGTGTGAGTTGCCGACAAGAGAGTGAATTGGTCTTCTTGGTAGCGAGAGAGTTAAGTTGCGACCTCCAAGGCAACTGGAGAGAGAGTTGTAGCCAATACAGGCGGTAAAAGAGTGAGTTAAGTAGTGGCCTTCTAGGATGCTTGAGAGATTGATGATTCCGGAAAGACACCAAGTTTGTTGTCAAGTGGACGAGGTGTAGGTTTCGGAGACAGCAAATGAGAACAGAGACTACCAAGTCGGCCAAAGTTGATTGAAGGGGGGATAGTAGCTAACAGGTGGACCAACATTAGAGAAAGTTGTTGACTATTAATAAGAATGCCCACGAGCTTGCACGAGGAAAAGTGCTAAAAGAAGAAAAGAAACGTAACCTTCCAAGATATGGTGGAGAAGAACCACACCACCAGAAAACTCTAAAGAGAGAATTGGAGAGAGCCGCAACGATGTTGCTTTCATATATTGCTTTCTGTGAGGAGTCTTTAGGCTCAGGTGTCTGTGCTCCCAACTATGAGCCAAAAGATGGAGTGGAGCATAAGTTTTGCTCTGCCAGGAGTCGCCGGAAGAGGAGCTTGTGGTTGTCAGCACATTTGGGAAATTGAAAATGTCACAAAGAGATCTCAGAGAGAGGACGCACCAAAAGGTTGTCGAGTAGCAGAGACAAGGAGAGCTAGGATTGTTGTGATCATTGCCTGAGCTGGGTTCTCATATCGACGCCAGAGCTGGGCCAGAGACAAGAGAAGACATTAGATGCGCTGCAATTTAGTCTCATATGTGCCTTTTGCTTCTTCAATTTCTACTTTCATCTTTGAGATCTTTAACCCAAATTTCTTTTTGTGAAAAGATATGTTGTGGATCTAAGAAATCTAGGAGAGTTAAGAGTTTCAGATCTGGGAAGGAGATGCAGCCTAAAGTTGCTGGGACAGGAATTAGATGGGGTTGGGACTTTGAGGCATATACATGGGGTGAGAGTTTCTTATGGCTCTTAGGCTTTCAAAGGAGAGAAGAGAGATCCTAGGAATGGAACCAAGGAGTCGGATACAATGTGGAAGAATGGGATATACTGGAAACATTGGGTCTGATTCATTAGGGATATTATGCCAAATATATATAGGGGATAAAAAAAGTGGACAACTATTCTAATAGTGGTCCATGACAACCTACAAATAGCTAATAAAAAGAAAATACAGTAAAGCATTAAAGAAATAACAAAGGCTAGATAATCTTCTACATGACATAATTGAAAAATCTTTACATTATTGTCATTATTGCATATGATATTTTTATGATTATATCCCATAACTAAGCTTGTCAAATTTCTAATTTTAATTATTCCATAGTCATTAAAAGGACATCAGATGTCTCCTGAGGATTGATTAATATCTTTGTACAACAGAGAGTTGCTAATAATTGAACAAACTAGCTCTTTGTAGGGTTCAATAGAGCAAAAGAATCCATGAGTTGACCCCAAATATTTAGGGCAAAGACTTTCACTTATGTTCTTATTGTATTATAACTGTATAAAGGTTATAGTGAAGTTTGGAGATGGAGAGGAGAAGGAGAAGTAGGAGAAGAGAGAATATGAGAAAGGAGATTGCAAGGGCCTAAAACCCTAGGTTGCATCTCATGTCTATTTATATAAATATGCAATACACCCACAATTACTATTATACCCTCATATGATAAATAATAAAATAAAATAACTCTAACACCCTCCCTCAAGCAGGAGCATAGAGATCAGACATGCCCAGCTTGCTACATAAATCAGAAAATGGACCACGAGCAAGTGGTTTGGTGAGGATATCACCTAATTGATCCTCTGACCGAACATAAGGAGTGACAATCTGTTTCTTCAGCAACAAATCACGAACAAAATGACAATCCACCTCGATATGTTTCGTGCGCTCATGAAACACCGGATTACTTGCGATAAACATTGCCGACTGATTATCACAATACATCTCCATCGGAATAGGAATTATGATTCCCATTTCATGAAGAAGAGACTGCACCCACATCATCTCAGAAGCTGTATGAGCCATCGCACGGTACTCGGCCTCTGCACTAGAACGAGCCACAACATTCTGCTTCTTACTACGCCACGTGACAAGATTGCCACCCACAAACGTACAATAGCCAGAAGTAGACCTCCTATCACTGCGACTGCCTGCCCAATCAGCATCACTGAATCCAGTCACCGTAAGCAACTGGGAAGGTTTGTACAACAAACCCTTTCCAGGTGCACCCTTCAAGTATCGAAGAATGCGAGAGATAGCCTCCCAATGTGGTTGCCGAGGGGCATGCATAAACTGACTAACTACTCCAACTGCATATGTGATGTCTGGTCGAGTAACAGTAAGATATATAAGTTTGCCAACCAAACGTCTATAATATCCAACATCCTCAAATAACTCTCCCCTGTCAGCATCAAGCTTGTCATGATAATCCATAGGAGTCTCAACTGGCCGACACTCTAACATCCCAGTCTCGGAGAGCAAGTCTAGAACATACTTGCGTTGTGACAGATACACACCTGTCTTAGATCGAGCAACCTCGATTCCAAGAAAATATCGAAGAAAACCCAAATCCTTAGTATGAAACTGACGACTAAGGTAGGCCTTCAAGTCCACAATTCCAGCATGATCACTCCCAGATATAATGATATCATCAACATAAACAATCAACACGATAATACCTGCTGAGGAAGAATGGCAAAATACTGAATGATCTGATGTGGTACGCCGAAAGCCATACTGAATGAGAACTGAACTGAACTTGTCAAACCAAGCACGAGGTGACTGTTTCAGTCCATATAATGCTTTCTTCAATCGACATACGAGTCTTTTATTTCCTGTTACAACATATCCCGGTGGTTGATCCATATAAACCTCCTCCTGTAAGTCACCATGCAAGAAAGCATTCTTTATGTCCAGCTGATATATAGGCCATTGGTGATTAACCGCCACAGAAATAAGAATCCGAACTGAATTCAGCCGAGCCACTGGAGAGAAAGTCTCCATATAATCCACGCCATATGTCTGAGTATACCCTTTGGCAACCAACCGTGCCTTGAGGCGCTCAACAGAACCATCAGGGTGATATTTAACAGTGTACACCCATCTACAACCCACTGTTTGTTTTCCAACAGGAAGTGATGTAAGCTCCCAAGTCTGGTTTTGATGTAAAGCATACATCTCCTCATCCATTGCACTTTTCCAACCAGAAGATGACATAGCCTGCTTGTAAGTTTTGGGAATAAAAGTAGAAGACAATGAAACAGCAAATGCATGAAAAGATGATGAAGCACGGTGTAATGAAACATAGTTAGAAATGGGATGCTTATTCTTTGTGGTACAAAGGCGTTGTCTTTTTCTGAGAGCAATAGGAAGATCATCTGGATCTGTGATGATGGGAGCAGAAACCTCAGGCACGGAAGATGATTGGTTGAAGGCTGAATTCTGCAGAACCACTGGCCTGTCCTTGGATCTCTGATAAACCTGTAAATGGGGAATGGAGACAGAAATTGATTCAGGAATGACCGGAAGTGGTATGGAAGATATCAAATCTGTTGTAAAAGGAATATCACGGTCTCCTGAAGGAAAGAAGGGGGTAGACTCAAAGAATGTAACATCCGCACTGACATAATATTTGCGTGACTGTGGATTGTAACAACGATAACCTTTTTGAGTACGGGGATAACCAAGAAAGACACACTTCAGAGATCTAGGAGCCAACTTATCTCGATTAGGTTCCAAGTTATGAATAAAAGCGACACAGCCAAACACTCGAGGAGATAAGGAAAAGGGTGCGACATCTGTATGTAATATAGTAAATGGAACTTTGTTATTTAATACAGATGATGGCATGCGATTAATAAGATAACATGCAGTAAGAACGGCATCTGCCCAATACTGTTTGGGGACATGCATATTGAACAGGAGAGTTCGAGCCACATCTAAAATGTGTCGATGTTTGCGTTCGGCTATACCATTTTGTTGAGAGGTGTGGACACAACTGGTTTGATGAATCATACCACGATCAACACAGAAACTGTTCACAGAAGATTGAGTATACTCCAAAGCATTATCAGAACGCAGAATTTTGATACGTTTATTAAACTGAACATAGACTTCATTATAAAAGGCAGATAACACATTTGGAAACTCAGATCTTTCTTTCATTAAATAACACCAAGTCATTCTGGAATAATCATCAATAAAAATAACAAAATACTGAAATCCTTTCGGACTTTTGACTCTAGACGGACCCCAAATATCAGAATGAACAAGATCAAAAGACTCTAATTGACGACTCTCACTACGACGAGGAAAGGAACTACGGTGATGCTTGCCTAACTGACAAGCCTCACATTCAAGACTAGAAACATGACTCAAACTAGGAACAACTTGACGCAACTTAGCCAAAGACGGATGTCCCAAACGATAATGCCACTGCAACGGAGAAGTAGAAACAGAAGTGAAGGCCTTTCCAGGTAGATCCAAGTAGTACAGTCCATCTTTTTCATGCCCCGAACCAATCGTCTTCTTCGTCCTGAGGTCCTGAAAAATACACGAATTGGGAGAAAATGTCACAGAACATTGAAGAGATTTGGTTAACTGGCTCACAGATAACAAATTAAATGGAAAATTAGGCACATATAATGAATCAAATAATGATAGTGATTGAGTAGGGTGAATGACACCTTTCCCAAGCACAGGACGAGTAGACCCATCAGCCAAGATAATATTGTGTTTCATGGAACTACGATTATGAAAGATAGATGTTATACCAGACATGTGAGAGCTCGCTCCTGAGTCGATGACCCAAGAGGTGGATGGTGACTGGGTTGCCACAAAAGCAGGATTACCTATATGTGCCATGGTTGCAGTAGGTTGGGAGGTGGTACTAGCAAGCGCGTTCAACTTCTGGAGGATCTGTTGAAATGGAGATGAGGTATCGGACGTTGAAGTCTGATTGAAACCCGAAGTATCATCTCTGGGAGCAGAAGTGGTGTCCTGGGACTGCATATTTTCATCATGGACTTGATGTGCATATTCTGGTTTGCCCCATTTGTCCCAACAATAGTCTTCTACATGACCGAGCATTCCACAATAGTTACACTTTCGTGGTTGACCACGGCCACCACCACCACCGCGACCACCACCACGACCATTGTCTCTACCACCACGTCCTCCTCCTCGACCAAAACTACGACCACCATCTCTACCGCCACGTCCAATACCACGTCCACCACCACGACCAACAGCACTAGAAACTAGGGCAGAAGAGTCAGTACTCGGCACCACAGAACTCTGTCCCAGAAAGGAACGATTGAGACGGGAGAAAGTATCTGCCACCGTAGGTAACTGCTCTCCAGCAAGGATTTGAGCTTTATAAGGTTCGAGCGCAGGATCCAAGCCGGCAAGGATGAGTGAAACATGAAAATAAACGACGAACGTCGATCGGCCCTGTCAGGGATGAGATGTACAGTACTTACAAATATATGCTCTGATACCAAGTGAAGTTTGGAGATGGAGAGGAGAAGGAGAAGTAGGAGAAGAGAGAATATGAGAAAGGAGATTGCAAGGGCCTAAAACCCTAGGTTGCATCTCATGTCTATTTATATAAATATGCAATACACCCACAATTACTATTATACCCTCATATGATAAATAATAAAATAAAATAACTCTAACAGTTATGTTTAATAACTGAAACGACACCATGAAGCTGGCTATAAAGTGCAATAGATAAAGAAAGCATTTATTATGCCATGCAACATGCGTTCATCACATTTATAAAGACAAAAAAGTAGTCGGGAATGTCTTGCCGATAGACGAAACCAGAATAGTCCTTGTCAATCTATTGGATCCAAGAGTCCAATTGGACATTAAGGAATGGGTAAGAGAACATTTGTAAAACAACATATGATGTTAATTACCTATGTCCTTGGCGAAGGTAAGGACACACCAAATCTATGTGAGGATAACTAACCCTGTGTTGGCAGAAACAAATGGCAATAATCTATTACTTATTGAAGTTGTTGATGATCCTAAATTCTGTAACAGGGTGTAAGGACAGATATTGAAAGTACAAATTAACAGGGTACTTGGGTGCAGTAAACTCACTTGGATGACAATGATCAGAATAGGCTATTGGAAAAGAAGAGATAGGTAGCTCTCTTTCAAGAAGACTAAAAACATCATCACTTTGTATAGGGAAATTCTCTAACAGTGTAGACCTTAGCCTCTTACTGCCCAACAAGATGTCATGGGTCATCATGTGTGGTTTATGTGCCACCAAGTTTGGTAGAAAGACAAGTATAGCAGGCAAAGCAGTCTCACTCAAGTCCTAATCAGATTCACTTTCCTAACAAACAAGTGTAGTAACAAAGTGGGTTTAAATTATATAACATTATAGTGGTAGCATAGAGAATTAATCTACAAGGACACAGATTTGGATATAGACACCATATGGATTTGAAAATTTTGCTATACAATACAACACTAACAAAGCCCTTATCCCAATTTTTTCTATCCAATATCTTTAGAAAATTTAGGACACATGTAAAACATGGATACAATTATATATACACATGTAAACACATTTGTGTGTGTGTGTGTGTGTGTGTGTGTGTGTGTGTACATGTTTTGGATAATAACTAGGTACCAAAAAGTTGAAGGAAGGACCTAACATAAAGAGATGTTACATTCTCATATCTCAATTATGCTTGGAACAATCATACCTATGCTAAATAACTTACAACAATGTTGGTTCTTTTAGAACCTAAATATGGACGGACAATACATAAAACAGATTTCAAGAAAATATCATGTATGAATGAGCCAGATACAAATAAGGATACGAAGACAATCATTAGGAAAAGTATCCGAACAACCTGGATTATATTATTAATTATAATTATATAACAAAATCAAGAAGAACGTTGGAAGTACCAGAAATATCATAAAACCAAAATATCACCCGATAAAGTGTATCAGCCAATAGAGAATTTATTAGATTAGCCTCAATCTTCATGGGTTAAATTCAACAATTTAAGAAGTTTAGAAATTAATGCTTTTATAACCCAACCCAACAACTTTAAAATCAACTAGATTCTCATATAATCCTTTGCACCTAGGGTGTGCCTTCGGTCTAGTCAGTTCAACGGAACCATAATTTTGAAAAATCGCATTTAACGCAGATCGGAAAGTAGTACCAAAGTGAATAGTACCATGCATTATTTGCAAAGTGAATTGAATAGAACTGTATTAGAAATTTAGTTTGGTCCAGTCAACTCGATTGGGCTATGATCATAATGGACCCAACCATATATACTTGTATCTAAATTTAATGGAAATATCATCAAATTGACAATATCTTTAGGTCAAATATTATAATAATGGAAATATCGTGTTCATAAGTAGCAGTTAACAAGGAATTCAGAATTCTAATTATTAGATTTAAAATGGAGTGTTTGTAAACTGATATTTATAGAGAAGATCTAAAAGATGAGCATTAGTGTAAAATTAAGGGTTTTGATTCGGAGAATCTTAAAGATTGCTAAAACCTACAAAATAATTACGATAAATGAAATAAATTTGGATTATCAAATTCTTTCCTAACCCATCTTTATTCTAAAATATACTTGCATCATATTATTATAATCATTATAACATAATCTGATTTGTAGGACTATCATAAATAAATCAAAGCTGGACATGCTCCAGATGCAAAGATTTAGAGATAATACGAATTACAAGATTCTAGTGTGTTTTGTACAAGATTACGAGAAAATGCCCGAGTTTCAATGAATGGGTACTTCGTAGAGGACCCAAACCAGATCTGGACCTGACCCAAAGATTACACAGGTATGGTCCAAGCTCAGAACTTGCATCCTTAGAACTAATCAGCTTGTATTTGGGACTTAATACCCGAATTCGAACCAACTCGACCTGACCCTACACTATAACAAACCTAGTAATAAGCATGTTCTTTATATGCATGCTTTGGTTGCTTTGTAGGTTTATTTTCTTTAGCAGCATGTTTTTTAGGCCACTTTATGATTATTGAGAATGTCAGCATGAATTTGACAATATGTAAACAATATCCAGAGGACCAACAACGGAGGTTATGTGAGTTTTATGAGCATCTTGGCTGAATACCTTCCACTAACATGCACAAATTTCCATTAGAATTTTGGCTGAATGACTCATGCTAAAATAGAATAATGTCTCTGAAGTCTTTATCCCAAAACTTCAGCATAAGCTACACGCATTTACTTTATCCTATACTCCTAAAAGGGTCCTCAAATTAGCAACCTGATCATTTTTTTTAAAACCTAAATCCATGTTTGTTTTGGTCAGCCCTTTGTCCTCGTAGAACCTTCAAGTAGGACAATGACTGCTAACTTGCCATTTGTCACTCGTATAACCTTCAAGTAGGACAGCATCACTGCTAAGTTGCTCATCATTTGTCACTATTGCACATTTCCAAACCTTCTCAACCTACTTCCATCATCTGTTTATAGGTGTTTCTACCTTTTTTCGTCAGGGAATTTTCCTATCCAATAGAGCTGAATCAAAAAGTAGGATGTATATAGCACCCAACAATTAGGGTGGGATAATGGAGAAACTTGGGCTAGTTACAGGAAATAGTACTGCTTATCATAAGAATTTCATTGTGTGATGTGGGTGAAGGGGAGGGGCATGCAGACTCCTGTCAATAGCTAACTAAAAGGCTCAGAAGGGTTAAACTCTACCATTCTTGCTCCAGAGTCTCATGCCATTGGCCTACAACAAGAAGCATAGGAGTATCTTAGAGTTTGCCTTTTGGTGTGGCAAACAATTCAAAATCAACTTTATAACCTACCATCCTACTTTTGCGTTGATGACCTTCAATCACTTAAAACTTTTGTTCCCATGTTTTTGAAGTAGCAATCTGCAGTTCATAGGCTTTTATCCCGTTGATTTTCCAATGTATAACTTACCACCCGGATGGAACTCAAACTTTGGCTTGCAATTTGGTGGATGATACTGGAAGCCACCCAGTGTCTCAGCATATGGAGTAATTGGATTAAACGCAACAATAGAATACAAATCTGGTAGCAGGTATGAGAGGGCTGGAGCCGATTAAGTGGAACCTGGGCAAATGCTTGAACTATTGCTGAATTTGATAATTAATTAGACAACTAACAATCAGTTGATGGGATCCATAATCCAATATTGAGAAATTTTCAATGTAATTCGACAACGAATGCACCTGTCATTTCTATAACAACACTTGACAAACTTTTACATGCCCATGAGGTGCTCAAGAAAATTTTGTTGTGAAATTTTTAGAAAATTATAGGTCATACTTTGTTACGCTTGTTTGACATATGATTGTAATAGTTATTTTTTACAACTGTTATGTGCATATTTATATTGAGTCAAGTTTCTTCATATGGAAACACGAAGAGGCTAATTTTCACTTAAATACCATGAGCTATCTTTACACTATTTTAATAGGCACTTAAATACCTGAAATTTAGTTTTGTACTTAAATACCCTAAAGTACCATATTTTTGCACTTTGAGGCTAATAGTTAGTGGTGTCTGCCCCTTTATTCAAAACCCAAATTTCCTCGTCTTCATCTTCTTCCCTAACCTAACCATGACCTCCACCCAACTGTTGCACACACTTAACATAGCCTCCAGTTGTCGGCATGGCTTCCCCTGAAGGCAACACGACTGGAAAGTGGGAGGTCGGGGATAGGGTTGAGTAGAATTGAGAAGAAGATGCTTAAAAAATGAAGTAATTTATTTTATTTTTAGGGGCAAAAAACTCCAATATAGTCACGTTGATCTGGAGACTAAAATAGTTCAGGGTATTTAAGTGTAAAAGTAGGTATAGTTTTGAGTATTTAAGAGTAAATTAGCAAATGAAGAAAAAAAAAGTTGATAAGAGTATGGACGTGTGCACAAAAACTCGAGAGATATCCTTGTTGTGATTATACAAGTCTATTGTCTATAAGGAACTAATTCTTGCTATATGGTAGTCCATCAAAATGATGATTCTTTTTGTATCATATGAATGCAATTCCCTATAACAAATTGTATCATCTTACCTCTTCGTCGAGTCTAGGGAACTTGGAGGATGCCCATTAGTTGCATGAGCTTAAAGTGCAATCCAAAAAGTAGGCCTACCTACATCATGCCAACTACCTACCTACCTAGGATTTATGGCATAGTCCCATCATGCTCATAGCTATCTTAGCTAGAAATTTAACACCAATATAGAGGGTTGACGTCATGTCGGTAGTTGGTTATAAAAATTCGTCAAATCTTGTATAGAGCTTTCTTATGCTCCATAGCCGACCCCATTATGATGGAAGAAGGAAGAAGGCTTGTATGATGATGATGATTTGGTTTTCTATTTCTATATTATTTATATGTATGTACCATTAAATTTAAACCATCAACAAATAAGTAATTTATAAAATAATTATAAATTCTAATAATTATTACTTTCTAAATAAATAATTCATTGATAATATTATGTTTTTAATATGTTAAGTCCAAAAAGTGCCAACAAGGATAAATTTCATAATCCCAACGACAATTACAGGATTAGAAAATCATGCTAAAATGACGATCATTTGGATTTTGAAATTCAGATTAAATTCTATTCTGAAATGTGTATTTACTAAGCCCCTAACAACATAAATGTCATGACATTTGTAAATGAGTTAATACTCAAATAAATAACATAATTTAGAGGATAATATATACAGGAAAGTGGCGGCGAAGTTGTAGTTAAGATGTAAAATTCGCTTTACTTTTGTTCTGTTAAGAATATTAGTAGTATTAGTGGGCTTTCGTCCCACATCAGTTAGAACAATAATGAGAGGGGTTAGCCTCTCATATATATATATGTAACTCACTCGTCAATAATATTTATCCTATTATTCTCCTCTACATGGTATCAGAGTCATCCCTCTCTCTCTTCACAAAATCCTAACCCTAGTTCCACCCCCCCAAACCCCATGCCAGCCTCCAGAATCCCGCCCGCCTCTAGAACACCCACCACCCTCCCCCCTCCCGAACCTCCGCCCCCAATCTCCAAAACCCGCCTCCAGAACCCCATGCTCGCTCCCCCCCCTATTGTTGCTGTTGCGGCCATTACTGTTGCTGCTCCTGCCATTACGGCTCCAGAACCCCCACCCCCGTCTCCAGAACCCCCTCCTTCGTGCACCCCTTCTCCCCCCCCCCCCCCCCACACCCCACATCACCTATTCCAAACTCTAACCCTAACCCTAGTCGTCCTTCGTAAACTCAAAAACATGTCTATAAACCCTAACCCTACCCCAGCCGCCACCTACCCCAAATCCTAGCCGTCTTTCTACTAAAAAAAAAAGAGTTGAGATTCTCAGAGGGTAAACAATAGTTTGTTTGCCGGAAGCTCTGACTCTCAATATCTGAAAAAAAAGGATCCTCAGAGGGTAAACAATAGTTTGTTTGTCGGAAGTTCTGACTCTTATAGGCTTCAAAAATTTAACAAATAGCAGACAAGTGGTTTGTTTTACGTGAATCTTTGTTTCTTTTTTTACTTGATATTCACATCGGAATCTAACAGAGAGTAACATGGGTTGCCTCTCTGTCCTAACGTGTATGATCCACATTCAATCTCTGCTTTCTATGCGCGTGTCGGTGCTGGCCACGTTTTTTTAGCGCATTGGCAGAGTTGATGTGATTATCAAGTTGTAGAGATCAAACCGACAGTCGAACCCGGAATATTGAAGGATGACAGGCACTAAGGCGAATAGCAGTGTTACAGACACTAGTGTCGGAAAGGCAATGGCGGCACCAACGAGCACTGGCATGACAATTTTCTCAATTTGACTTGTCGATCGACGATTGGACGGACCAGAGGGCTACTCGACATAGAGGAAGAATGTCGAGAAGAAACTTCGGAGAATGCGGTTGTCCAAACATCTGACAACCCTCCAGCAGAGACTGATCCCATATTTGAGTAATGGGAGACAGATGATAGTCGATTATTTATACAGTTGATGAACTCAATGAAACCATCGGTGGAAGACATGGTTCAGAATACAGATTCCATGAAGAAATTATGGGAGGTCCTGACGGCGACGTTTGATGAAAAACGTGATTTGTCTCGTTCATTGGTGTATACCGAGCGAATCAGGGAGACAAATCTTATAAGAACCATTACCGGACCTTTAAGGCTATGACTGATGAGATCAACCGTATTTTACCCCCTGACAACGGATATTAATGAAGCAAGAGCTCAACGTGAGCAGCTTCATGTCATGACATATCTTGTATCTCTCCGTCCTTATGCGGAGTCTGCTCGCTCTCAGATCATTGTTGGATGATCTAGATCTGATGTTTCGTCTCTCATGGAGGCTCACTATCGTGTTTTTCGGGTAGCAAAAGTTATTGAGACCAATCCGGGTGATGCTCCTGTTGATCGATCTGCACTTGGTGTTGTTCGTGCTGGATTTCGTGGTGGTTGTGGTGGACGACGTGGTGGCCGAAATGTTGGTAGAGAACGAGGCAATGACGGTCGTGATGAAGGAAGACCGCGCACATGCTTCAATTGTGGTCAGCATAGCCATTTTCAGTGGCATGGCCATTTTCAGTGGCAGTGTCCTAAAGCTCCTGCCGTCAATGTTACATCAGACGCTCCTGATGATGGCATTCGATATGTCCAGATGACTGCAAAGTCATATACAGATTTTCTTGAGTTCCAAGCTCAACGTCGTGAGGAGGCATGCACATCTGGATCCACGGTCGGGTACTCCGCGACATGTGTGGTGAAGTCGAAGCAGTAGGTGATTGACTATGGTGCGTCATCTCACATGACTGGCGATGCAGGTATGATATACAATTATATATCGGTGGGACGTGTTTCCGATATTACTGTTGCAAATGATGGTTCACTAACAGTCTGTAGACGTAGAAGTGCCCGCCTTTCGTCTGGACTGTCACTCAATTCCGTATTACATACACCGGACAACCAATTCAGTTTACTTTCCATTAGTCAGACTACTCGCAATATGCACTGCTCGGTAACATTTTTTTCTGATGGTTGTATTTTTTAGGACCTGAAGACTGGAAAGACTGTCGGTAGGAAACATATGGCTGGAGGCTTGTACCTGTTTGACGCACCTTCCCCTGTTGCTTGTGTCAGCGTAAATCTCGATCCTTTCGAGCTACACTGTCGATTAGGTCATCCATTTATCCAAGCTCTCCAGAATTTGTATTCATCTTTAGATATTTTTGTTTCTTTTCATTGTAAAACGTGTAGTTTGGCTAAACATCACCGGATTTCCTATCCGATGAGTCAAAATAAATTTGCATCTGCTCCTTTCGAGTTGGTGCATTCTGATATACGGGGGCCATGTCCGGTTGACTCGATGATGGATTTCAAGTACTTTGTTACATTTGTTGATGATTACCCACATGTCATTTTTGTCTATTTGATGAAAAATCGCTCTGAACTATTTAAAATTTGATGCAATTTTTATGTGAAAATCAAAACACAATTTGGTATTCCGATTTAATGCCTTCGAAGTGACAATGGTCGTGAGTATGTCTCGTGAGTTCAATTCGCATATGTCTCGACATGGCATCATCCACCAAACTTCATGTCCTTATACACCACAACAGAATGGTGTGGCTGAACGCAAGAATCGTCATCTCTTGGAAACAACACGTGCTCTTATGTTTCAAGCACGTACTCCAAGAAGATTTTGGTCGGATGTTGTCCTTACAACATGCTATCTTATTAATCGTATGCCATCGTCGATTTTCAATAGTGCTACTCCATTTTCTCGGCTATATCCTGGACGAGAGCCGTTTCCTCTACCTCTCAAAATTTTTGATTGGTTGTGTTATGTTCGGAATATCCGACTAACCCTTTCTAAATTAGATTATAAGGCAATCCAATATGTTTTCCTTGTTGTTTTTCTCCTACCTTGAAGAGGTATTTTTTCTCTCGAGATGTAACATTAGTTGAAACCGAGTTTCCTCCACTTCCACAAACTAAAGGTCCAGTGCCCCAAGTTTACCCAGAAGATAATTTTTTGTTGTTTCATGTTCAAACACAACAGCCCCCGTAAGGGTGCCCTCCCCTACCGAGCCAGTATACCGGTCTGACGGTCCGCAGACAGCGGTTCAGTCAGCACCGCCGTCGCCCGAACAAGCGTCGCAGATGTTCCCTCCGCCTACAGTCACAGAGCCATCCTCCTCCTCTAGCTCCATTGATTCGCCTTGGCCTGTTCCACCAGCTCGACCTCATCGTGCCTGTCGTGATCATCCCTTGTATGTTGAAAACTACAAAGGGCTCGCGAGCCACACTCAGTCCTTGATAGCTACTATTGATGGAATTTAGATTTCCAATACTGCCGAGGAGGGTCTGAAATATCCCGACTGGCGTGCTTCTATGGAAGAGAATAAAAGCACTTCGGGAGAACCATACTTGGGACTTGGTAGATTTACCTACTGGTAAACAGGCAGTAGGTTACAAATGGGTATTCACGATCAAGGTGAAACCAGATGGCACCCTTGATCGCCTAAAGGCTCGTCTGGTGGCTAAAGGCTATTTCCAGACCTATGGTGAGAATTATTTCGAGACCTTCTCTCCAGTTGACAGGATGACATTGGTGTGTGCGCTCTTGGCCTTAGTTGTTCGCTATGACTGTCATTGCTTCAGTTGGATATCAAGAATGCATTACTCCACGGGGATATTGAAGAAGTGTATGTGGTGCAACCTCCCGGGTTTGTTGCAAGGGAGGGTAAAGTGTGTCATTTGTGGAAGGCACTCTACGGTCTCAAACAATCACCTTGTGCGTGATTTGGTCGATTTACACATGTTGATCATTATTCAATTTGGAAGGATACTACTTGGTGTCTATGTTGACGACATTGTAATCACGGGAGACAAAAGTCAGGGTATTTAAGGACTGAAGAAGTTTTTGGGATAACAATTTCAGACCAACGATATGGGATCGCTGAACTACTTCTTGGGCATTGAAGTCACACGGGGTAAGCAGGACATTGTAATGTCTGAAAGGAAGTATGTGTTGGACATACTAAATGATGCATGACTGATGCAAGCCAAGGGAGCAACCTCGTCCATGGATCCAGGGACAAAGTTACTCCCAGACAAGGGGTCCTGATGACCAATCCGGATCAGTATCGTCGAGTGGTTGAAAAACTCAACTACTTGGCGGTAATGATTCGTCCGAACATTTCCTTCGTCGTAAGCATCGCATGTAGATTTATGGCTTCTCCACGAGTTCCACACTGGCAGGCAGTCCACGGAATCTTGCGCTATTTAGTCCATAATTCAGGAAAAGGAATTCGGATAGTGAATCATAGACATACTCGTGTTGAGTGCTTTACCGATGCTGACTGGGGTGCAAGCTTGACGGATAGACGATCTACATCTGGCTACTCAGTATTTATTGGCGGAAACTTGGTATCGTGGAAGAGCAAGAACCAGAGTGTGATAGCACGGTCAAGTTCGGAAGCAGAATATCGAGCCATTGCTCATGGCACGGCAGAAGTGTTATATTTGCAGCATCTTCTACAAGAACTGGAAGAAGAAGCAGGGTCTAATGAAGCAGATATGTGGTGTGATAATCAATCTGCTATCCATATTGCTACTAATCATGTATTTCATGAAAGGACGAAGCACATTGAAATTGATGTCCACTTCGTTCGTGATGAGTATAAAAAGGGGATGATAAAGTTTCATCACGTGAGGACCGGTGATCAGATAGCCAACTTTTGGGTCCTCGGGTGCAATTTTTGTGTAACAAGCTGGACATGATTGACATCTATGCTCCAGCTTGAGGGAGGGTGTTAAGAGTATTAGTAGTATGGGGCTTTAGTCACACATCGGGTACAACAATAATGAGAGGGGTTAGCCTCTCTTATATATATGTAACCCACTCTTCAATAATATTTATCCTATTATTCTCCTCTACATGTTGTTTCAAAATCGAAACCAAACCGACAAAGTAATTTAAAAAGCAAAACCCGAATTGTCTTCTAAAAAATTCAACCAACTAAGCCAATCCATTTCAGTTCATTTGTGATTTGAATTGGATACTGCACATCCCTAGTTGTAACTTCTTCATTCCAAACAACCTTTGTGGAGAAAATAAATTATTTAGACGAGTGACTCATTTCAAACTTCCTTTATCGGACTTCCAGGATCTCCAACAACGAAGCCCAACACCTGCCCCCTATAACAATTAGAAACTCCAAGATTTCAGCAACTTATGCAATCGATATTGTCCAGAAAAGAGTGATTTGTATTTTCTTTAATATTTCTACTTTTTTGTGTGGATTTCTTGACCATTATTTATATCTTTTTTGGGTCTTTCCTGGAAGGTTTTAACATGCTATATTCTAAGTTAAGTTGCCTAATCAAGATGTGTTGTCTATCGATGCTTGATTATCATACTTTTTAACCATACCCAAGTGTGGTAAGATGCATTATTCCATAGGATATTTGGTCTGAAATCAAAATAACCATACATATATAGATAAGTTGAACGTACTGAACAAGAATAAGGAACAAGCATTAAAATATTGAACACATTGGAAAATAAGGAGGATGTCAGGTATTGAACACATTGAAAGAGGATCGTCAAGCACAATGTGACAAGTTCATTATCAAGTCAATAACTAAGAACAAAAATACAACAATAGAATTACATGATGGTTTATGAGTATATTGCATCATCAAAGTTAGCACCTATCAAAGTTGAGTGGGTCAAGTTTAACATTTTGGATGGTTGTGGGTATCAAGTTGTAATTAAGCCTAATTTATAAACAATGTAAGTTTGAAAAACCCACGAAAGAGAAGAAATGTCCTCCAAGGAAAGACACAAAATAGAACAAATATAAGAAGCAAAAAAAATCCAAGATGAGGGGAATATTAAAACCAAAAAGTTCCTTGGAAAAGAAAAATCAGTTATCCGGGTTGTTGAAGTCTCCATTGTAGTGTCGTGCTCTCCGCACGGGGAGCACGATTACGAAACACTGCAGGTATCGTCGATCGGGACAGACTGAATCAAGATCATTTCCTCGTTATAGATTGGTTTCTTCGGAATCAAGTTCCATATTCACTAGATTGTGTCTCGAGGAAGGACTTTGCGACAAAGTCCCGAGGGACCTTTCCACTGCTTGGTTTTCGTTGCCGTTGTCGTTTTTGCTGCCGCTTTGCTTCTTCCGTGTTGGTTATATGAATGTGTTTTCGGAAATGTTTTCAATAGATTTCATTGCTTGCATTCTTCGAACTTCGCATTCATATCGAATTATGGGAGAAAGAGAAGAGAAGGTATTGATCGTCTATTGGTGCCAATGTAGGTGATCGTGTAGGCGACGCTCAAGCGGGACATTGAAGACCTCTCTCTCTCTCAGCAATTCACCAACCAGTAAGTGACTTTAGCTTTGATCCTTCTTTTCAAGTCTTCACACTTAATCAAAATGACTCTCTTGTTGCATGTTCCGACCAACGATACCTTAATAAAAAGACTCAAGATAAAAGAGAGTAGGCTTGAACACTTGGAATGATCGTAAGTTGCATGCTTGTCTGCTATAAATGTATACCATGCCTCTGTTGTAACTAGAACTGATTCATCTATACTTGTGTACTGAGTAGTACAAAATTTCAATGCGATAACTTGAGGCAGGTAGACTATGCTATCAGATATTGCTGCGTAGTTATATTTAAATCTCGATGTCTTGCATGCTTGTTTATTAACTTAATTTTTAGACATTGCATGGTCATAGACAACTTGTACACAAGGATATAGTTCCTCGAACGGTCGTCGAGACACTAGGGCAGATTCGGCCTAGGAGGAGCAAGGATTGTTGTGTTGGCAAACTAGCATGGATTATTCAGGAACTTTCAGCGGGGCTCGCTATCCGCGCTGAAAGGATCGTCGTCTAACCAAGCTATAGTCCAGGATGACTTGTGGTGCAAGTAACCCGTATATATTTGAACTATCGTGCTAACAATGTCTAGTCCACAGAGAAGAACATGGTAAGAATTGTACAAGTTGGATAAGTCGGTCGTGGGTAAGAGTCACCGTTCGGTGACACTTTATTTTGTTTTATTCCTATCGCATGCTCTATAAATTTGAATTAAGACAAGATAGAAAGATTACATAATAATATTGCTTGCTTTCACATGAATCCTGTGTCGATTTGGTGAATTGGGTTAACTCGCCCTCACCAGCTCATTTCAAATGTTTTATTCCTATCGCATGCGACGTTGCGATAAGTTGAGGCCCATCTCATTCTGTCGATCAATCAGTGTTTGTGTACATAACTCCAGAAGCTCGTGTGCATAACTTTTGAAGCTTCTTTTTGCAGTATGCTCTCTCAGGAGGTGTTTATACATTTTGTTTTTAGTAAAAGAATATAATGTATGGAACGAATATCTCATTTCGCGTTCATATTGTAAGCCTGCACAGTAACCCTTATACAAAAACTCATGTAATCGAAGAATATTATCAATGAAAGAAACATTTCCTTTTGTCCAATGTGTTATTTATTTTCTCTGCATAACTCTGTCGTTGTGCTCTATGTAACTTATGATAACCAAAACCTAATAACTATGCCTTATGCGAGCGCAACTTAGGCTCGCACTACATCACGTCCGGGAGACGTCTATCGATTCTACGAAATCGGGACGTGACATTTTGGTATCAGAGCACGGCTTCAGTTCCTTTGACCCTTGCAATGTTCTAAAAATCGACCTAGGCGGCCTTCCGCGGCAACGAAAACTCCCTATTCGGCCATCCTAGGCAGCTAGGCGGGCCTAGGCGCTGCCTAGGCTGACCTAGGCAACCATGTTCGGCTAGGCGAAAAATTAAAAAAAAATTAAAATTTAAAAAAATCAAAAGAAAAATTTTAAAAAGCATATTTCAGGAAAAAATTTGAAAAAATCAATTTCTTTTAAATAAAAAGTTTAATTTTTTTTAAAATTTAAGAAAAAAATTCAAAAAAAATTCAATTTTTCGGTTTGTGCAGACCTTAGCTTCCAATCACTCTGCAACAACGGCGGCAGCTGAGCTGCCAGAAGTCGAAGCCGAAAAGCCCCAGACCGTTAAGGAGAAGAGCCTCTGCCTTCGACATCGCCGAATTCAAGAAGGTCTGCAACACATCGTTCCGAGGGACCGAGGATCCAGTTGTGGCTTTAGATTAGCTGACCGAACTTGAGGACCATTTCGAGCTGCTAGAAGTCCCCGAGGCGAAGCGAGTTGCCTGTGCTCAATTTCAACTTTGGTTGAACGCGCGCGATTAATAGGACGTGCACAGGAGATCTATCCTTGGAGACAGCAAGGACGAGAAGGTCTCGTGGGCTATTTTCCGGAAAGCATTTAAAGATGAGTTCATGCCCCCAGCCATTCGTCGTCAGAAAGAGAACAAGTTCGTGTACCTCACACAAGGAAGCATAACAATGAGGTAGTATGCTACAAAATTCAACAAACTTGCCAAATTTGCTAGCTCCTATCTACCCAATGCAGCAAGTCGTGCTCGTAGATTCGAAGGGGGTCTGCTGCCTGTCATCCATGCGCAATCATACCCTCTCCGCAATAGCCTCATGTTGCTGTCGGTGATGTGCAAAATTCCAACCACAAGCATCATAGTAATGCGGGAGGTCACAATGCTCACAAGCGTCCTAACAATGGCGGTTATCAGGATCACAACCTAGGAAGGAACCAAGGGCCGTACTGTACCAAGTGCAACCGCGTAGGGCATCAGGCCAGTGAATGCCGAACTCGAGATGGGAGATGTTTTAGGTGTGGTTAGATAGGCCACCTTGCTCGTAACTGTCCCGTTCGACCCAATCAGTTCCCTCCGTGCCCTCTACAGTAACAGAATCATGGTTAGGTGTCCCAAGCCAAGCAGGCCACACCACAGTATGATCGTCGTCCAAACGCTCAAGGCCAGGTTTATGCAATGACATAAGAGAAGATGTTCGAAATCCTCAAACGAGTCGTCTCAGTTGCCTACATTGCCACTAGCATTGTCAGATGTGCACGATATCTTCCATGTCTCGCACCTCCGGAAGTATGTACACGACCTGAGTCATGTGGTAGATTTTGGTCAACTGGATTTGTAGGCGGACTTATCATATATCGAAGAACTCGTTCAAATCTTGGACCGGAAGGATAAGCTGCTCCGGAATCGTGCGGTTCCTCTCGTTCGCGTGCTTTGGAAGAATCATTCGATCGAAGAGTCGACTTGGGAGCTTGAATCTGATATGAAAAAAAATTCCTTCATTATTTTCTTAGTGGTAGGTTCCATTCCTAAGTTTCGAGGACAAAACTTTTTCGTAGTTGGTTGTAATGTAGTGCCCTGCTCCCCGAACGGGGAGCACGGTTATGGAACATTGTCGGTATCGCCGACCGGGACAGATTGAATGAAGATCCTTACCTCGTTATGGATTGGTTTCGGAATCAAGTCTCATATTCACTGGATTGTCTCGAGGAAGGACTTTGCGGTAGAGTCGCGAGGGACATTTCTACTGCTTGGTTTTTGTTTTCCTTTCGCTGCCGCTTTGCTGCTTTCGTGTTGGTTTTATTAATACGTTTTCGTGAATGTTTTCAATGGATTTCATTGCTTGCGTTTTTCGAACTTCGTATTCATGTCGAATTCTGGAAGAGAGAAGAGAAGGTATTGATCGTCAATTGGTGCCAATGCAGGTGATCGTGTAGGCGACGCGCGAGCGGGACATTGAAGACCTCTCTCTCTCTCTCTCTCACCAATTCACTAACCAGGCTTTAGCTTTGGCCCTTCTTTCCAAGTCTTCACACTTAATCAAAATGACTCTCTTGTTGCATGTTCCGATCAACGATACCTTAATAAAAAGAATCAAGATAAAAGAGAGTAGGCTTGAACACTTTGAATGATCGTAAGTTGCATGCTTTTCTGCTATAAATGTATACCATGCCTCTATTATAGCTAGAACTGATTCATCTATACTTGCGCACTTAGTACAAAATTTCAATGTGATAACTTGAGGCAGGTAGACTATGCTATCAGATATTGCTGCGTAGTTATATTTAAATCTCGTTGTCTTGCATGCTTGTTTATTAACTTAATTTTTAGACATTGCATGGTTATGGACAACTTGTGCACAAGGATATGGTTCCTCGAACGGTCGTCAGGACACTGGGACCGATTCGGCCTAGGAGGAGAAGGGATAGCGGTGCTGGCAAACTAGCACGGGTTATTCGAAAACTTTCAGCGGGACACGCTATCCGCGTTAAAAGTATCGCCGTCTAATCAGGCTATAGCCTAGGATGGCTTGTGATGCCAGTGACCCGTATATATTTGAACTATCGTGCTAACGATGTCTAGTCCACAGAGAAGAACATTATAAGAATTGTGCAGGTTGGATAAGTCGGTCGTGGGTAAGAGTCACCGTTCGGTGATACACTTTATTATGTTGTTTTATTCATATCGCATGCTCTATAAAATTGAACTAAGAAAAGATACAAAGATTACATAATAATATTGCTTGCTTTTACATGAATATCGTGGCGATTTGGTGAGTTGGGTTAACTCGCCCTCACCAGTTGACCCACGTCTCTACAGGTTCTGCGAGCCAAGACGACATTGCGAGGAGCTGAAGCCCATCTCATTCTATCGATCAACCAATGTTCGTGTACATAATTCCAGAAGCTCGCGTGCATAAATTTTGAAGCTTCTTGTTGCAGTAGGTTCTATCTCAGGAGGTGTTTATACTTTTTTTTTAGTAAAGGGATATAATGTATGGAACGACTATCTCATTTTGCGTTCATATTGTAAGCCTTCGCGGCAACCCTTCACTTGTACAAAAACTCTTGTAAACGATGCATATTATCAATGAAAGAAACATTTTCTTCTGTCCAATATGTTATTCAATTTCTCTGCATAACTTTGTCGTTGTGCTGTGTAACTTATGATAACCAAAACCTAATGACTGTCTTATGCGAGCGCAACTTAGGCTCGCATGACATCACGTCCGGGGGACGACTATCGATTCTACGAAAACGGAACGTAACATCCATAAAATGCTAGATGCCATTGTTGAAAATGTTGAATCATTACAGATGTTGAAAGTCGATGAAGGACGTAGGATAGAAAAGGCTAATCCAAATAGTTCAACGAAGAGGAGGTTATTTGGAACGAACTTATAAAGTGTTAAAGGGTTATAATAGCCATCACGTATATGGGTCGAGGTTTAGAATTGTAGCATCGGACTACAAAAAGGATAATTTATAAACATAAATATCAGGTTTAACCTAGTAATTCTCGTATGAGATAATAAACTGTATATGCGTTGTAGGATACAAAAGTGTAGCATAAACTAAATTGTCCATATGATGTTGTTTAACAAATCGTACTATTTATAGACTATAATGTACGGTAGATGAAGACGTGCATTCTATAAATATGGATTCTCAAATTCTTTTCCAACCCATCTCCGTACTAAAATATTATTGCGACATATTGACTATAACCATAAACAATATAAGCATTGTTCTAAAAGGCGGCCGTCTAGGCGCTAGGCGGCTGGTGTCCGACCGATGTCCGCCTAGGCCTCCCGATGCCCGACTATGCATGTTATGGGGTTTTATGAACTTTTTATACAATTTTCATAAGGTTTTTTTATATATTATTTGAACCGCCTACACATAGGCAACCGTCTAGGCTGACTAGGCGCTAGGTAGCAGGTGTCCGTCCGACTAGCACCTAGCGCTTTTCACAACCATTGAGCATAAGTTATTTGTAGAACTACTACTTGGACCAAAGATCCAGACCCAACCTAGTTTTACTCCAACCAAATTTAGTCAGGTAGGTTTCGGGTCTCAAAAGTAACACGCCCTAGCCCTCAAACAAGTTGCGTTCAGATCCACATAAATCGTTTCCAACTCGACCCCAAACCCACTTCGGAAAGATTTAGAGAGAAGAATAGAAGTTACATGATCATAGTGCATTTCTCGTAAAAGACTACTATGCTAATGGGTACTATGTGAGGACACGAACCTGATAGGAAGCTTAGAGCATCCAAAGTGGAAGTGATTTCAAGTGCTATATTTTTGTTTTAGTCAAAAAATTTAGTACTTGGGAGCTGTAGTGGGCTCTTACTCACACTTGAAAAATGCTAGCAAGCCAAGAGACGCTCCAAATTTTAAGCGTGCCATAGCAAGTAAATAGTAACCAACTGGGCCCACCAAGAAGGAAAAGAAGGAAAAAAAAGTAAATCAAGGAAAAGAAGGGGAAAAAAAGGAGGTTAATTGGGAGTATGAATTTGGTGTGTTATTTGGAGTGTCACTGTGTGCCAATATGAGGAGGACACTCCAAAAGTATTACTTTACACGAATTCTACAAAATTTGGAGTATGGTATAGAGTGTTCCCACTGTGGATGCTCGCTCTTAGAGAAGTAGAGTACTGAGTCCAAAACTCGAAGATGATGTGAAAGTCGCTACTTTAGATTTGGCACTAGCACTATCCGAACTCGACCAAACTCGAAACCAACCCTACTGATATGTGTGTTTTTTTTCCTATATGCGTTCCTTGGTTGCTTCGTGTGTATATTTTTCTTCGGCATAATCAATCAAATACATCAGCATATTTGGTTTCTTGTTTCAAATATAATTTATATGTACCATTAAATTTAGAACATTTCTAAAAAAAGAAAGTAGTTTGAACTTCCTCGTATAAAAGAGGGACTCGCTACTAGGGTTCTTACTGCCTACGAACTCAACTCAACTAAACTCCGTCAAATATAAGTAATTTAATTAATCCAACGCAACCATTCCGTTCATTATTAGTTAGTAATGGAAAATAAATTTGGGGGAAAACGAAGAAATAGCAATTAAAAGAAGCAATTTGGGGCTGGGGATGGGATGAGAGACCTGGGGCGCGAACATGAGGGGAGACATCGATCGCTTCGGGCTCTCCGGCGGGGTCAGGCCGGCGGCCGACGGGTGGGCCCTCCGCGCCGCCGGGAAGTCCGGATAGCCGTCCGATTCCATCGTCGGATCATCCTCGCCGTCGCAGCTGTTCTCCAGTCCCTCCTTCGCGCTCGCGTTCCCCATTGCCCACGGAATAGGAAGAGAATTGGGGGGGTTTTGTTAATTTACCAAAACTGCCACTGGATGGGTTTTTTTTGTTTTTTTTTGTTTTTGTTTGTTGCAAGAAGAAGAAAAGAAAAAAAAAGGAGCGAGAGTGAGTGTTCTACTTTATAAATGAGCAGAGTGCTTCTTCTTCATGAAGTGTGGTAATGTAAGTTCTTTTATACATTTACATATTAGTATACAGGTTCATATTAGTATACAGGTTATAGAAGGAAAAATAAGACTAATTTGCAATTATCATAGATATAATAATAATATTTTACAAGTAATTTATTCTTATATTAAAATAATATTTACAAATGAATAATTATGTTTCTATTAGAGGATTATAATCACTCTAAAAGGATTATGTAATGATGATGGGACCTAACAAAGCTTTGCATGCCTCTTTTATATATATATATATATATATATATATATATATAAACTAGTGTATTACTAATTTTTTGATATAACATTTTATTGTCTAAAATTATTATTATTTATGGATAAAAAAGATATTTACTCATAAACTAACTCAAACTTTCGTATTAATCTAAAACTGTTATAATCATCTCATATATATATATATATAGGATATTGCAGCAATGATTATTGCAACAATCATTGCACCATTCATTCCCAACCACACTTTTTTTTTAAATGTGTGGTTGAGAATGATGCTGACGTGGTACTACTTTATGGATGATTTAAAACCGCACGATTGAAATGAATGTGTGTTGTTGTAATAATTTGATGCAATATTCCGCCCATATATATATATGTCCTATTTTATTGCACACCCAGTACGTATGCACCAACCACTTGTGTAAAGTGGAGTAGCGGTAAGCGTCGTCCCTTTCCAAAGTTGAGACATGTATCACTTTTCAGACCATAACCCATTCTCTGAATGATATTCTTAGCCGGCTGACTATATCAGTAAAGTTGCATCTTGTCTGAGTCTTTATCTGGTTCCTCAGTGAATAAGTCTTTGTGAGGATTAGCCCTTCCGAAGATTATCGATTATCTCCCTTTCTTCTTGCCGGAACTTGAAAGTACGAATCCTGGTAGGGGAGACATGGAGTTCATGTCTGAAAAACTGGCACACATAGAGGTTCTTGACAATGTAGAGCATGCAGGAAGTTCGCTAACGGAAGACTAACATTATAGTAGTTCAAAGCAGTTCCTTTATTGAGAAGGTACAAGATTTCTTTCTCAGGAATTACATCACTGAAAGGATCAGCATCAGACCGTACCAGTATATCTTCATGACTTGCTTCAGCTGCAACTTTGACGAGATTAATCACAAGTGGTGGGTCAGGATTAGGTCAATTCTTGCGATGGAGATTGACAATGAGAGGCTTCGTGGCACGATGGAGAGTAGAGAGGTTTATCACGAATGGATGATCAGACTTCCGAAGGCCTACCACCAGTGGTTCCTTTCTGTTGGTGCAACTCTTTAAGTGTATCATAAGTGGTTCATCTTGAACCGAGTCGACTTTAAATTCGCCATCAGCATCTTCTTCGAGATAATCTGGTGTATAGGATATAGTCGGATTAGTAGGCTTCTACTTCCTTGAATGGATCGACGTCTGCAAATTCTGTTCGGACTACCCCCTGTCAATCCACGTATTTGAAGCATTGATGCAATATGGAGGGCACGATCATATTTTTATGAATCTAAGGTCACCCCAACAGGACGTTGTAATAGACTTCAACGTCCATAACATAGCAAGTGACCTCAATGCAGAGATCTCCTATTTGACATTTAAGGCGTATCTTTCTTAGAGGATGGCTCTTTCCAGCATTGAACCCCAAAATTTTAGTATGGGTGGTCGAGAGCCAATTCATCGGAATCCCCAGAACTTGCAGAAGACTCCTAGGAATAATACTTAATGAAGAACCTGGGTTTGTGCATGCGATCCACTTTGCCGGCTCCGATATAGCCAGTGTAATACAGTGGACGGTCATGTCGATTATTCTTTAGCATTATATCCTCTTGTGAAAAGGTTATGCTGGTATCATCTCTATCACACTGTGACAATGAGGACAATCAATTCGGTCTTCCGTAGACAACTTTATATGTGTCAGATAGGAGTCGGCGTGGAGCAAAGCTTCACTCAAAGCGTCACTAGTTTTCTTAGAGAGTCGAAGCAGGTCAAAGATAAATAGTCTTGCCGGTGTGTTAGCAAGTTGCGCCAAAATGTCAAAGTTATAAGGCTTATCAAGTCCCTGAGGAGTATTCTTCTTCATAGACTTGTCGAACCAAACTTCATTTTGCTTGGCTTTATCCGTACCTGCAGACTTTGAAGGACCTGCTTTCGGTGTAATAAGTGGGGGCAGTGGGAGCATCTTCTTAGGTAGGATCATAGACCCAGAGATTGGTTTTACCCGACCTGGTCTCGCCAGACAAAGCTTCATCAATGTTTGCAGGAAGAACCATATGGTATGGCTTGCACTTCTTCCCTTTTGATTTTTGTTTGGAGCTCGAAGGTACTGTTTCTCGCTCTGTCCTGCAGCAAGTCGAGATGAACCCATATTATCTCACGACGTGGACTAGTGAGTAGAATTAGCTTGGTTGCTTGATTGTGGGTTGGTGGCAGATTGATAACTTCTAAGGTTGCTCTAGGGATTGGGACCACACCATCTTGGACTTCTACTGATGGGAAGTTATTGAATTGAAGTGACACCATGTTAGTTGTGACTGTCTTATCGTCTGACTAGAGGGTGATAGATTTGGAATCTATCAACTGTTGGATCTTTCACTTCATTATGTAGCAGTCATTTGTTAGATGGAGCACATATCGATGGAACATGCAGTATTTGGGGTCATTGGTACGACACTTATTCTTGTCTTCTGATGTCTGGCAGCTTGATTTTGTTGCTCTTCATCAGCACATTGAAGATTTCCATAACATCTTCATCATTAAAGGAGTACGTCTCCTTAGGCTTTGGGTCATATTAAGTCTTTGGCTTTGATTAGAAAGTCCCCTTGGAGAGGTCCACTGTAAGGGCCTCCTTCCTTTTTCTATTGTAGTTATTGTTGTTATTTTGAGGATGCTTTCCCCTATCGTCAGAGTTGGGCACTTTGAACCCCAACAACTTCAGATCGTCGATAGATGCTTCATCTGCGTCAGCATTCCCGATAAAGGTGGACCACAAGTCATACTTGGCTGACCCCAAGCTGAACTTCAGGATTGGGAGCACATTGTGTCTACAAGTGTCCATCAACATAGTTTCGGTATGCCTAGTGGCAATTTCAAAGCAAGGCGCCTGAAATGTTCTATAAAGTTGTGTAGTGGCTCATTCTTTCTTTGTTTGGTGGATGAGTATTGACATTATCACGCCCATGCCGCTTTCGTCAAATTTGGCAAGGTATAGCCTCTCCAAATCTTTGAAAGTCTTGATGCAATTGTCAGACATACTGCAAAACCATTCAAAGGCTACCCCCTATAGGGTACCAATGAATAATTTTGTGAGGTATGCATCATCCCTAGGCATAGGCATAGTCTGGGAGTCAAAATATTTTATGTGCTGACGAGGCGACCTTATTCCGTCAAACAGAAGTAGAGACTATAGTTTGTATTTGGGTAGAAAAACCATATTGTCCCACTCTGGAGGATATGGTTGTGGTACCCCCAGCTTCTGCACTTCGTCTCTATCATTCATAGAGACGACTTGAGCTTCGAGCGAACGAAAGGCTTTAGTATCAATGGATTGTGCAATACCTGTCGGTTGCATTATTGTACGTTGGATGCCTATTAGTTGTGCTGCAAATGTATGGGGCTTCCATTGCCCAAGGTTTTCTGCAGAATTTTGGTTTTCTTCTACCTCAGGGGAAGGATGAACTGGAGGTGCTGGTGTAGCTGCCGTGTTTGCAACTAAAAGTTGTGGGACAGTCTGGAGTATTGTATGCATATTCCAAAATGCAGCTTCAAGGGTATCGAGATGCGGATTTGTGCCAGCAGCACCGCTTCCATCCGGTTCATCTCTAATTACGTACATGCTAATTTCTCTCTCGTCAAAAGAAGAGTAGTAAACTAGCCAGTGTACTTAGAGTCTACGCTTTCTGATTCAGACTCCTAGGATACATTACCCTCTTGAAGGTTTGGGGTGCTATGCACTTCCTCCCCAGGGAGGGTATCACCCTCGGCTTGTGGGTTTTCGTCTTCATGTAAAGCCCTACTCCTGCAACAGGTATGTTGATAGATCCCGTTAGTAGAACCAATACGCTGATCAATTATCGCCCTTCCTCTATCACGGGAGAAAGGTGGTGGAACAATTGCACCTCTTCGAGAGATGTTGGATGCAGTAGAGGAACATTCCGTCTTGGGCTCTATCCACCAGAGGGAGATCTTCCTGCCATATACACAGAGGCAACGAGAAAGTCATTATCGTATGGATCATTTCTTTGGCTCCTAGAACATGGTCCAATCGCAATAGTGGGATACAGTCGATCAAATACAGATTGTTGGGTGGATGATTCAACTGCTTTTGAATAACATTAATTGATTACAGTGTTACAACAACAATGTTCATGAGGAAGCATTACTGCCTGAGCAAGAGACTCCATTTCTTTACTTTTTTGATTAATTACATCATGTAAATTAAGAGGGGGAGTAGAAGGCATATTGGACCCTCGAATAGTTTTCCTGGGTGCGCACCTTATCTGCTTGAGCAAGTGCGCGGGAAGAACTCTTTCCTCGCAATTTGTATAATTTTTCATCTCTTGTGCGTATAAACTGCATCGAAATCAAACACAAGTTGTTTTCTGCACGAAAATGAATGGGGCCCCTGCCTGAGTTGGGGGAGTGACGAGATATTGCACATGCACTTTTTCATGGTGAGACGTAGAATCTTCATTCTCGTTGTTATTTATATGCAAACTTTGGCTTTGGCCGTTGTTAGCGCAACCAAAACGACGTCGTGGCTTCCTTACTTTAGTGGGCACACTGGCGTAACCATGGATGTCATCCACAAAAAAGTGGGTAAAAGTAATCACTTATTTCTTCTTGTCATCAGCGACATTGGGGTAGGAGATTTTGTTAAAGATAGATCCTCCTTTGCTTTGTAAGAAATTATGCTTGTTAAAGGAGTTAGGCCCTATTTAAAAAACTTTAATGGGCATGGTATCCTTTGTATAATATATAGGTTTGACCCCTATACGTATATATTAGGAATCAATATTGTTCATCCCAAAATCTTCCTTATGCGTATTATTCTGAGCGTGCATAGGCTGATGGGAGTGCTCGACACTCAAGTCCTCAATATCGTATTGTGTTCCTCTATTGAGACTCGAGTGTTGGATATTCTTCTTCTTGCACATAGAATGCGGTTTCTGGGTTTACACATTGGCGGAACCCTAGATTGCATTGGCCAGGGCAGTACAACTTTTGTCTTTATCACGTGCGATCTGCAAGGATTTCTGAGAAGCATTCACTTAATACTTCTGCGTCATCTTGGTTTGGTCATATGAGGTGGAAGAGCCAGACAAATCATGCACATATATTGGCGGAGCTATGACCACCACTTTCATCGGGCCCATGTCTTCAACATCTTTGGGATATGTAGCATGGGCTTTAGGAAGGCAAATTTGGCGAGCCTTCTTTGGCTCTGTGATCAATAAGGGGCTTGAACATCCCTCAGAAAGAGTGTCTTCATAAGCTTGTTGGTCAAACTTGATGACCAAAGCCTTTTGTGTTGTTCCTATTAACGCTACATCAGGTTAAGCTACCACCTTCTCGTTTGTGGAGAAGGTTTTCCCCAGCAGAGTCATATTTTGTTCGCCATGGACAAAATTTTTGTTGAACTTTTTATTGTGAATCTTTTAAGTTGTTTAGAAGGTACAAAGAATCCTATACAAGAATGTCTAAGTACAAGTAAGAAAAAAAACAAATTTTTTTGGGAAAATAGTAGTTGTGGAGATCTGATATACGGACGATCACTTTACTCCTTGGACCACCTGAAAACGAGCACGGGAAACTTGCTAAGTCTCAAACACTAGAGAATTTGACAGGAAGAAGGCTCTAACACAAGACAAAAAAATGCTTTCTCGATCCTCTAGGATGACACTGATCCCACGATATTTATAGTTGTTCAACACTGGAACAGTTAGATTGAGACTCTACGAAGAAAATAAGCAATATCTACTATATTTGTCATTTTTGTGCATATTTGAAGGTAACTGTCGCCCACATTGAGGTTACTACCTATGCAAATTAATGTCAGCTCGGCACGTGGCCACCTATACTACGAGGGCTTCGATCGTGGTGATAACTGACTGTCCACATCTTCTGAAATATCGGCATTAAATGCATATGATCTCCTCAATTTCTCAACTGTTCACTAACCTTTATAATTTAGAATTGTTAATTCATAAAATGCGCACAATTATTCTTCGTTGAAGGAAATTGTGAATATGTGCTCACTTTTTATCTTAAACTCCATCTCGGATCACCACGTGGCATCTTACCTGAGGAAATAGTTAAAGGGAATGATTACCTGACATCATTGTCTTGGCCACTGTATACCATCTTCGTATGTCATGTTGGAATATCAGGCGTCCGGCACGCCTTTTAATGGCATTTTGTTATTTAATGACAGACTTTACCTTTACCGGCAAGAAAAGTGCGCATTTTGGCTGCCCGTTTGATTCCGAGGAACAAAATGTGCTTCTATTCGATCTGCAAGATCAAAAGTACACTTCCACTTTGAAGATAGTTTTCTTCTTTGTCATTCTTGCTGGATCATTTTCTGTGCGTATTTTCTATGCTTCTACAAATACTAGCAGCTGTGACGCATGATTCAGCTCTTTACTAATAGACACAATACCCCCTGATCGTGAGGACTTCACTACCTTAGGGTGCTCTCACAATCTCTCCTAGGTCGATCAATTTTCAGTGCTCCAGGAATCGGCAAGGGACTATTACCTTGTGCACAAGTTGTCCGAGACCAATGCAAGAATGAACTTCTATCAAATAAACTTTATGATGCAATAATCATGTAGTAAGTGAATATTTTTATCTACTCTCTTCTTTTCAATCGATCGATAGAGCCAATAGCTATTTTCTCTTCTCGTTTCTTTATACGGTCAAGCCATATCATCTCTTTGCAACAGAACAAGTTCTTTCTTACAGTTCTATCTTTACAGCAACGATAAAAAAAATATGTAATTAATCTTACATTACGCAAGCATAACAACAGTTCTTCTATCTTTTATAACTTAAGCATGTAGTTCTATTCTTGATAGCATACAATAACAGACTTACAAGCATTCTCTATCTTTTCTTATTCAGCATGGCAAAGGTTCTTTCAATTGTAGTAACAATCTAACTTTAGCATACAATCTTCTTCTCTTGATTTAGCATAGCAAGGGTTCTTCTTCTTTTAAGCAAGCAGGCAAGTTCTCTTAAATCATACAGTCAGGTGCTATCATCCTGAGTGATTACGATCGTATTCTTTAGCAATAAGCATACATTCGTTCAGATGGATTCTTTATTAAGCATGAAAGAATCAGAAAGTGAAGTCTTGTCCACTCATCCAGATCAATCGTCTTCTATCCCAACAAAGGAGCTCTCCATGAAGGCTTCCTCTCGAGCCAGCGAACTGATTTCTCTATCATATAGTGCATCGCGGAGTGGGGCACCACATAATTACCCACCGAGAAAAAGTTTCGTAAACTTAAGAAGAAACTTACGATATCCATAGCAGCGATATTCCTTATCCCTCGCCATCATCAATCGATAAAACTCATAATCAATAACATATCTCTCAATCAATGGAACAATCAATAAAATATTTGTCAACATCTTAAAATATTTATGGATTTATTGTATGGAACTTTTATCTCGTCAATGATATCAGGAGGCCAATAGATTTCGATCAAGGAGATATTTTCGAATTAAAACGAATCACGAATGACCAGAGGATCGAATTGCTTTAATACCATTATGTCATGCCCCAATCCCAAAGGACCGCAAGTCTCCACTGGGCGTGATATTGTGTAAGCCCTGTGTAAGCCTAAGTTGTAAGCCCCGTGTAAGCCTAAGTTGTTCTTGTACAAGGCTAGGACTTACACCATAACAAAATAGACTATTCAGAGTTAGAAGAAATAGATAATATTGTAAAAAATCAAATGAATACAATGATACATGAATATAATCTCTTTATTGATATCTTTACAATGATTATAAGGCCTTCAATAGTCGATTGATACATGCCATCTGGGCTTACATCTCTCTTGAGCTATAAAGAATTTATAATGATATCGTTCCATACATTATATCCCTTTATAAAAGCATCTCAAATCTATGCAACATATCTTCTTCTAATTTTTGGCTCCTATGGATGACGATATGTTATCGCTTCGGAACAATCCAACAGGACATATAGCACCTGCGGACAAACTGGTGGGGAGTCGGCACATTGGGGAATGCACTGGTGAGGAACAAAAGCAACACTCTATGAAACAACCACTTAGTAATCATGTGAGAAAATATTGCATTATTAGTGATATTGCTACCTTTTACCTACGTTTATTTCATGCCATATACTAAATCAAGATTCATGTTACGTCCGATAATTTGTAATGCTCCAGTCTCAAAGTACGTAGGATTAGGAATACGTAACATGTTAGCTATGCATTCGACCAGACTCTGGTCTGACTCGAATACGTATAAGCTGTATAATAAGGGTAACTATATAAGAATATTGAAAATATCTATGTCTCAATCCATATAAAGAACAAAATATCAAGAGTGAACTACATGTGCTAAAGTCGGCCGCCCAGTAACACATAAGCTCGAATAAACTCGAGAAATGAATATGATTCTATAAAACTAGGCTACATTAGCAGATGAATATACAATATGAATAATAACCATAACTCTGGAAGAACTGATATAAGTACCTGGTACCAATGCCTGCAAGATAAAGCAACTCACATCATCAACTCTAGGCAGGCTCCACAATGGTCTATGCTGCAAAACTGGCAAGGGACCAGGTCCTCAGAGGGACGTAACAAGGTACAAGAAACAATATGCCAAGGTAAAACAGTATAATGCCACATACTTAAGGGTAAACTAATGTAACCATCTAAATTATATGCATGTGAGGACATCACTCGTACTCAGGCTGAAACTACTATAGGCTCCGTGTCGGGGAGCCCATAACACAAGTAATATCTCGAAGGGCCAGTAAATGTGCCAATGATTCTGATACAGAGTCTAAGGCACCTCCAATAACGTAGTATATATATATATATATATATATATATATATATATATATATATATATATATATATATATATATAAACATAATTAGCCTATAGTATGGTGTGTCTCTCCCTACCCAATGTAACCTCACGTCTCATGTCTACGACGTCTCATGTCCATAACACGTAAGATTATGACCTCTAGCTAGTACAATGAGTCATAATAATATCTATGTATATGCAAGTCTCATATCACGAATCATGTATGCCTATACAAAATTACCATGAATTATTCAAGAAAGATTCTGTCTCATGTCCATAAGCACGTAAAAATATAGGATCGTGGAATCAACTCTCTAAGTGACGTTACACGACTCCGCGTACGGCGTCGACACCCGAATCTTGTTCGGACGCTAAGCAACGTCTCACGGTCCTAGGTTGAACATGTACATCACAGAAGTATATAGAAATAATACAAGCAAATAATATCATAGGATCTACTGCAAGTTGGCAAGGTACACTTGCTTGGGTTCTAAACTCCGCCAACTGCTCCTGTAGAAGTAGAATATCCAAGTTCGTCTCTGGATGTTGAAACAAACATCACCATTGCTCCCAGAATACTTGAAATAGCTATGTTTGACTACCCATAAGTCCAATTTAGACACAGGAGCAAAATTGACAGTTTCTGGTCAAAACGGGGTCCACATGTGGCCCATTTTGTACCGAAAAAATATACCAAAGACAAAGTTTTCCAAATTTGTCAAACTTAGTGTCTACGAGTCCAGAACGATGATACGAACCCAACATAATATCCATAACTGGATTTTGATAAATCGGTCACGAAATCACCCGTCAAGTTGAACCGTGGGGGCCGCAAAATGGTGTTTCGTCAACGTTCTCAGAATTGAGCCAAACTTGGGTTATATGACCAGCATAACGCTGCGAATCTGATGGCATAAATTTCGTTGCAAAATGATAAGCACACACGGAATTATGATAAGTGTCACAACAGGCCGATACGGTATTTTTTGACGGATACATGTTTATTCCGGTGTGCACGCACATCCAAATCAAATTCCGTAAAATCCCACGCGTCCGCGTTGACGATACGCGCCTTCAGCGTAGTCCACTTCTCAGGCGTGATCCAACCGAATATCGTGTTTCCGAGGCGATCATGATCCTTTTGATCGTTGATCGCATTACAGATCAGCTTGGTAGCGATAGCAGGAAATTGCTCCTCGATCTTCTCAATCCGATGTGGTGGATAAAAATAGGTTTTCTATAAGAAGTAAAATAGAGAGTTATATAATAAATAATTATTGGTATTAAAAGTAAATATATTTTTATCTTTAAGTGGGCAATCCAGAATGCCTTCCAGTCTTCAAGAGCATCTGAGTAGTTGATCCATGGCCCACCATAGTTCTACCTCAGAAACACCCCCAGTGCTCTCTGCGCCGAGGGAATATATCTATACAACGATAATTAAATTCATGAATATATAGATATAATCATTTGGAAAACTTTTTAACTAATTAACTTAATTTTTGGGTCCGTCAATCCAAATCTCCATCCTCGCACGTCTTGTCCGGAGGCTCGCATGGAGGATCACTCTGAATCAAAGACGGATTTGGCTCGACCTCCTCCATCTGCTCCTCTGTCTCCATGGTGCCATCAGCAGGAGGAACGTTGGACGGGAGAGTAGTCTCAGGTCTGGAACTGCTTGTGCCAGGAGTACTGCCACGTATCTTCGATGGAGTAGAAGATGTGACTAGTCGGTACACTGGAGTACTCTGCGATGAGGATCCGTAACCAGTAGCTGGAGGAGCACTCCGTCCAGAGCCTCTAACTCCGAACTATCTGCGTCGTCCTGCAATACCTGATAATAAAATATGATGATAAAACAGATACACAAATATATATATATATATATATATATATATATATATATATATATATATATATATATATATATATATATATATATATATATATATATATATATATATAACATGAACACAGAAATAAAATGAATAAGAAAAATATAATATATTTTACAGTCTGTTTAGATATTTAGGTCTAAATAGATGTTACATTCTATAGTAAAATAAAGTACATGTCACAAGACTAAATGGATTTAATTTTATTTTCAATCCTCTTCTGAAAATTCATCTTCTTCATTTTTCTCATCCCCCTCTTCCTCTTCCTCCCCATCTTCACTTTCATCTACTTCGTCTTCCTTTTTTGATAATTCTACCTTTTATACACGATTAGACGTGTAATACAAAACTTTTATTGAGTCTACATCTACAATATTTGTTACAAGAGGTAGGCCATCCTCCTGATAATTTATTTCGTCAATGTCAAAGGTATTTCTAGCTTCGGTCTTGCATACTGCCTACCAGTTCGACCTCTGCCCACCAGTCTGACCTCGTTGTTCTCTATTTAGGATAAGTTGTGAAGTAAAAGAGTTGTGCCTGACTTGTTAAAAAAATGGTTCGTGCTCTTGATATCGATGACGGTAGTTAATATCCACAAGACCATGCTTGTCAATTTTCCAACATTGATCTTGGATCGGATTGAACCAATCACACTTGAACAACATGATCTTTGCAGGCTCTATACCATAATTATATGTCAACTCAATAATATCTCATAAGACCCCATAAAAATCATTGCCTGGATTAATATCTTTGTAGTTCAAAGATTTGATACACAAACAACATTTTTTTGTAGAATCGAGATCTTGGAAGCTCTCTCTTATCGGGGCTTTTGTTGACTTGAACCTAAACCCATTCACACAGTAGCTTGGCCAGATTTTGATGGCATAAATTAGTTCATTGGCTAGAGTTCTAATAGACTCATTCTTGAGTGTTGTGTGGGTACGATCGACCTAAATATCAAGGAAACGATATTAAGCTCAACGTTCTGTTAATTATTATGCAAGTACGTACACAAAAAGATCCTTACATATGCACTCAACCAAGAAGGGAATTGATATCTCATTTCCTGTTCTACTTCTTTATCTGTTATCTATTTTCTACTTGACCTCGTCTTATCATTAAATATGCTGAAAAATAACAAAATATCGGCCAATTAGTGTAATAATATTAGCGTATACTATTATATTGAGATAACGTAAATATTGATGTATTAATTACTTACCTCTAGCTTCTCTACTTCATCCTCATCGCAGTTGAGTAATATATACAACTAAGCAGCCCTTAGCTCATCGTCATTCAGATATCTCTTCTTTATTTTGCACAAAGGCTTGCTAAAAATGTTGAATACTTTCTGTATTGCATCATTAGATTCATGATATCCGTTATCGTTTCTCGATGCTCTTGT
This sequence comes from Iris macrosiphon, assembly GCA_036927795.1. NCBI lineage: Eukaryota > Viridiplantae > Streptophyta > Magnoliopsida > Asparagales > Iridaceae > Iris > Iris macrosiphon. The sequence goes on from JAYESA010000008.1 coordinate 15,363,695, forward strand.
TCTATTAGTAGCAATATGCGGCTTGAAATACATCGAGCAAAAGTTTATAATCTTCTCAAGAACATAGGTTTCACAAATAGAACCCTTGACCCGTGTCTTATTTTTTACCTTTCGCTTTAGGTGGTTCAGATGGCGCTTGAACGGGTACATCCACCGATAACCGACAGGCCCACTAATACGTGCCTCGTAGAACAGATGAATTGGCAAATGCTCCATGGAGTCAAAGAATCCAGGAGGGAACACCCTTTCAAGCTTGCATAGTGTTACCACAATGTCCTTCTCTTCCTTTTCTAGACGATCGATGATCAACTTGGTAGAACAAAGATCTCTGAAGAATATACCAAGCTCTGTCAATGGATCCCAAACTACCTGTGGTAAGAATTTTTGAAATACAATCAGAATTAACCACTCCATGAATATGTGACAGTCGTGGCTCTTCATACCCGTCAGTATATTCTCCTTCGGGTCGACGCATCTTCTCAGATTCGATATGTACCCGTCTGAAAATATTAGGCCCCGAATCCACCTACAAAGTCTTCATTTATCCTCATTGTCTAGTAAAAAAATTGCCTTAGGTTGCTTATACTTCTCATTCCCTTTCTCTATCAAATGCAATGCATGATGTCTGCATATTTCTTCTATGTCCAACCTGGCCTTGGAATTGTCTTTCGTTTTTCCCTTTACGTCCATCATATTGTTAATTATGTTGTCAAACACATTCTTCTATATTTTTATGATATTAAGGTTATGTTTGATCAGATTGGTGCTCCAATATGACAGATCCCAGAATATGCTCATATTCGTCCAGTTATGAGTGTGACCAAATCCATCACACTGTACCCCTTAGTAGGCTCTTCGATAACACATGTAAATTTTTAACCTGTTTCCATATCGTGTCTTCGGGCCACCTTGGAGGCGGATTTGTGTCACGCCCAATACCAGAATATGGAGACGGACATGGCCAACTACCCCGTACACGGTGTTATACGTCATACGTCGATAATAGCTATATAAGATAAGGGGGGTACATGCTATAATCAAGTCTCTTAGGGTCAAGAACTTCTGTCTCAATCATTCAAACAAGAAATAATAAGCATAGAGCATATATGATAAAGCAATAAGGCATCCCAAATACTTTCTCAAAATATTCTGGAGACCAGTTGTACAAAATAAGAAGCTGGAAGAGTAATAAAAGTACATGAAAGTGATCAGCTGCAGTTTGATTTAATACAATAATGTAAGAAGACTAATGTCCAAATGAGCCGGCTAACAGGTGCCGGTGGCTAAATGCCCAAAAGAAGTAAAAGCACAATGATGAGCAGGGAAGAAGAAAACCCACTCGCTATCCCCTGCGACCATGTTCCTAGTATGCGCCATGAGTAGGGGGAAGCTATGTTGGATCCTCGGGTGCTGGCTCAAAACCTGGCCATGCAAAACCAATGGGGTTAGACCCCAAATAGCTAGTACCACAAAAAAAATACGAAATAGAGAAATAAAAACCCAAGAAGAATAATTACATAATAATGCATAGGTTTAGTGTCGTAACTTAGGTCCATGGCATATCCTTGCACAAAGGCCTAACCCTACAACCAAACAAGGACAAAGGTTGAACCATCACTCTATGATAGTCCATTTTCCTAGGCTACTAACCGAATAATACAATCACAACCAAGTCCATTTTTTTATATCGGCCAATCACTTGTACATCTTGCTAATTATGGGGTCTGAGGTTATCTCAGAAATAATGCATAATAATTATCCTTAGATCACGCCAGTGCCGAACATGAGCTAACCGAACCAATATATGAATAAAGCAGGTATTCACAAGATATACCAGTTTCCCGTAGGGCTACTGTACTAAAAATATGGTATTAGCGATTCCAATGTTCCTATAGTAAAAAAGTGACTCGGCATAATAATAGGTCAGATACCGCACTCCACTAAGGCAAATGATATACAGTATCTGTGGTGGGCAGCCCACAGCGCACTCAGAATAAATCTCAGTGGGAAGGTTCGTTGGCATGATCTCGGGACATCGATCCCTCCAATGTTACTACCACTTTTAGTTAGCTACTTAGCCCTATGTTGGGTTTAAAATCTCAAGGCGTGGTCACATAAGAATTTTCCTTAAGATATCATACAAAGTATGAGCACGTTAGATAAAGTTCCATGGAAGTCAAATCTGGATTCATCCGAGCGTGTATGAAACATTCAGACAAGCAATATCCTAGCCACGCTTTGGTAGTTGACTCACTTATTATTTCCGTGCTGGAAAAATAATATATATTTATAATATCATGCGTTCAGGAATTTGGAGGCATTCTTGATGCACAACCCAAATATAATCACTTAACACGTCATAATGTGTCACACCTCGGCGCACATTAATATCATGGACAATTATCAAGCAATAGTGGTATCAGCACGGATACAGTATTCGAGTCCAATTACTAATTATACATTGGGTCACGAAAGAATAAGAAAATATTCAATCAAAACAAGCAAGGCTGCATGGGTCTCTAGGCCGCATAGAAAGTCCAGGCCCCATATGACTCTAGGCCGCATATGAAGTCAGGGCCGCATGACAAGTCCTGGCCCCATATGAAGTCAGGACTACATGAACCACTTGGCCGCATATGAAGTCATGCCGTATACTCAGGGTTAAAGTCTACTCCTTGGGACAAGTGTTAAAGTAACGGTCGATGAATGAAGTGTTAGTGATGTGACATAAAGTGATAGATGTGACAAACCATAAAGTGTGTCAGGAAAAAAGGACAAAAATCATATAAAGATGTGCCAAGGTTTCAGAGTCATGCGTCTAAGGGAAAGTGGCTGCATGCTCTGCTTGCTGCATATGCCTGCTTGCCATTTATGGGTCGGTGCCGCTTGGAGGTCTCTTGGACTTAGCAAATTTCTCATTTGTTCAGTAAGTGAACACACAAGGAGTTCAAGAATAATCTCCAGAATACTTCTGTAATGGCAGTCATGCGTCCAACAAGATGGACGCTTGCTGGTCAGTAAGCGGCGAAAGCTCAGGCCATATAGCCCTCTCTGGCTGCATAACACTCTCAGTAGCATAACTCGTTGGCCCAATGAAGACTTCATCTTCTCCAAACAGCAGGCTCGGCCATGACGAAAGCTCAAAAAAACTATAATTTTGTTTTGTCCATAAAATCCTTATTTTAAGTCCAAATTAAGTGAACCAAAAGCCAAAACGCAAAAAATTAAAAGATCTAACATATGGCAAAACCTGGTTTTCAAAAATATATGTTTAATAGATCAAAACCAAGAAAAACTCATAAATCTATAAAAACCCTAAGTTAGAAATATAGATCTACTCAAAATAACCGATTAAAATAGAAAACTCTAAGTTCTAAAAGTGCTAAGACACACATAAAAAACATAATGGAACAATAATATTGAGGGTTTCTCCATTTTTTATGTAATGTATACTTGCCTATGGAAAGGGGAGAGAAAACACAAGGGAGAGAAAGATAATAAAGTAATAAAAAGAGAGAAGAAAAAGGTTGGGTTATATATGGTAGGGTTGAGGGTTGAACCAAGGGTTCTTATGACTTGGACCAACCCACTAAATAAACCATGAACCAGGTTAAACCAAAGAATGAGTCTAGTCTCTACGCACATGCAACCATGCTAAAATAAAATATGTTCCAAATACGTATATCGGGAACGGGGAGTGACATCTCTGTCCACCTTAGAAAAATTTTGTCCTCATAATTCGAATCCAAGCAATAGCTAGAGAAGTCAGGATAAGCATGATACAAATCTACTAGCAACTACACATGCAAGCAATATAATCACAACATATAGGTGATCACCTGATCACAGAATCCAAGATATGAAGGCGTAAGATAGAATATACCTTCTGAATCGAATATGTGCGGGTATCGGGATATAATATCGTCCTCGCTCTCCCACTTTGATTCCCCTAGAGAGTGATGGTCCCAAGCAGCCCGGATAAGAAAAATAGTTCGGTTCTTGAGCACCTTCTCCCTTCGGTCCAATATGGATATAGGTTGCTCCTCATAAGATAAGTCAGTACCAACGACTAATTCAGAGTGATCGAGGATATAACTCAGATCCGGAATATACCTACGCAACTGAGACACATAAAATTTATCATGTATCTCACGTAGCGAAGGCGGAAGGGCAAGACGATAAGCAACAACACCTACCCGCTCGAGAATATCAAAGAAACCTACGTATCGTAGACTAAGCTTCTTGCGGACCCCTAATCTAATGACTCCACGGGTAGGCAAAATTTGTAAGAACACGTGGTCACCGACACAAACCTCTAAAGGCTTACGATGCTGATCTGCCCAATGACGATGCCTATCTTGTACAACCCGAAGTTGCTCTCTAATCTTCTTGACAACCTCTACTGTCTGGGTGATCATTTCAGGGCCTAACATCTTTCGCTCACCAATATTGTCCCAAGCCAACAGTGATCTACACTTTTTGCCGTATAGTGCTTCGAAAGGTGCCATCTTAATATTGGCCTGATAACTATTATTATACAAAATTCTACCAAGTGAAGGTGATTCTCCCAAGATCCACCAAGGTCTAAGGTACATGCTCGTAGCATATCCTCCAAGGTCTGGATGGTTCTCTCTGATTGTCCATTTGTTTGGGGGTGGTAAGCTGTGCTGAATCTTAACTTGGTGCCCAAACTCTGATACAAAATTTTCTAAAAATGTGAAGTGAGTATCTCGATCTGACATGATACTTACTGGAACACCGTATTATCTCACTATCTGTCGCATATATATTTCAGCCAATTGTTTTGTAGACTGTCCTACTCAAAAATGAAGAAAGTGAGCTACTTTTGTGAGACAATCCACTATCACCCAAACTGCATCTCGACCAGTCTGTGATCTAGGTAAACCAGTCATAAAGTCCATCATGATATGTTTCCACTTTCACTCTGGAATAGAAAGCGGTTGCAATAATCCTACCGGTCTCTGTTATTCTGCCTTTACTTGCTGACATATCATACATTACGATACGAAGCGTGACATTTCCCTCTTCGTTCTATTCTATTAAAAGTTTTGCTTGATATCTTGGTACATTTTCGTACCTCCCGGATGAATAAAATACTGGAAACTATGTGCTTCAGGCATAACTTTTTGTCGAATATCCCCGCTTGGTACGCATAGACGATTCCCAAACCTTAGCATTCCATCCGCATGTATTGTCAACTCCTTTCGAAGGCCTGACTCACATTCTTCTCGTAGATTTTGAATCTTCGGGTCCCCTGCCTGAGCTAGTTTGATTATATCTACCAAAGTTGACTGAATCTGTAGGCTAGCCTAAACTTCTGTACTCTGTGGAAGTACTATCTTGATATCTATCTCTCGTAAGTCCTCTAGAATGTGCTTCTAAGTATTCAACATAAATTTGATACCTCTTATGCTAAGTGCATCAGCTACTACATTAGCCTTTCCTAGATGGTACTGAAGTTCTACGTCATAGTCTTTCAACAACTCTAGCCACATTCTCTGCCTCATGTTCAGGTCCTTCTGCATGAACACATACTTTAAACTCTTATGATCCGTGAATATTTTTACTCGATCACTATATAAGTAGTGCCTTCATAGCTTAAGTGCAAACACTACTGCTGCTAACTCCAAATCATGAGTTGGATAGTTCTTCTCGTGATCCCTGAGCTGCCGAGAAGCATATGCTATCACTCTCCCTTGTTGCATCAAAACACATCCAAGTCCCTTTCCAGATGCATCATAATACACTGTGAGTCCTCCGGAGCTTGCCGGAAGAGTAAGGATTGGTGCATAGATAAACTTCTTCTTCAACTCTTCAAAGGCTATCTAACATTCTGCTTACCATATAAACTTAACTTTCTTGTGCATCAACCGAGTCAATGTTGCCGAGATCTTAGCAAAATCTGACACAAATCTCCTGTAATATCCTGCCAAGCCCAGAAAACTACGCACTTCTGCTACTGTCTTTGGAACTGGCCATTTCTCTACTATATCTACCTTCTTGGGATTAACTGTCACTCCTGCTCCAGAAATAATGTGCCCAAGAAAAAATATACGATCCTGTCAAAACTCACACTTACTAAGCTTCGCATATAATTGGTGCTCCCTCAAAGTTTACAGCACTATCCTAAGATGTTCTTCATGCTCCTCCTTATTACGAGAATACACCATGATGTCATCGATGAATACTACCACAAATTGTTCTAAGTAAGGCATGAAAATACGGTTCATCAAATTCATGAATACCGCTGGAGCATTAGTCAGTCCGAATGGCATAACTAAGAATTCATAATGCCCATATTGTGACCTAAATATTGTCTTCGGTATATCCTGCTCCCAGACTCGTACTTGATGATATCCTGATCATAAATCTATCTTGGAGAAGACTCTTGCTCCACTTAATTGGTCAACAAATCATCAATCCTTGGTAATGGGTACTTTTTCTTCATGGTCACTACATTCAACCGCCTATAATCTATACATAATCGTGTCGATCCATCATTATTTTTTACCAATATCGCTGGTGCTCCCCATGGTGATCCACTAGTCCGAATAAAATTCTTCGCCTTTAGTTCTTCCATGTGTCAATATAATTGATCAAGCTCTGATGGTGACATTGGGTATACCTTCTGGGATACTATTTTTGCTCCTGGCATCAACTATATATAAAACTCTATTGCTCTAACTGGGGATAATCCGGGAAGATCGTTGGGAAAGACGTCCATGAACTCTTCAACTATCTTGGGCAGCGGGTCTTTTCCCTTGCTACTGTTGTGACTCCCCTCTTATGCTAGTTTCTTGCTATTCTGCTAAGAAAAAACTCTTATAGACTGGGAATTCTAAATAACACTCTACCCTCACGCCAGTCTATTGTTGCATGATTGTCTCTCAACCAGTCCATGCCTAAGATAACATCGAAGTTACCCCTTGGGAACTCGATCAACTTTGCAGGTAATAAATGCCCATATACTACGACTGGACATGCTAGGCACACCCTACTAACTTCTACGATCCCATTGCCAGTGAGTATATTCAGCCTCTCTGGCAATGTCTTAAACTTCAATCCAATACGTGTCACATATTGTGTAGATATAATGAGTACGAAGCTCTAGAATCAATTAAAGCTATTGTAGGAATTATTGTAACGAAAATGTTACCTGCCACTACGTTGTCCGACGCTATAGCTTCCTCCAAAGACAAGGTGAGTGCCTGTTCTCGGCCTTGTTTATCTCCCTGTTGTTGTCTTCCTTACTTTCATGGTTGTGGCCCCTGCTAATTTTGCTGTTGTTGCTGTCTATAAAGCTGGGCCTGCGTCGGCAATGGACCCTGTGCTAAAATCCCCCTTGTTTCCAAGTTGACCGCGATATGCTAGTCTTGGTCTTCCAGATTCACGAGATTCACGACATGCTTAAATCTTGATTCTTGCTCTGAACGAGTATTACTCCACGAGCGTGTTTCTTGCTTTACTTGACATGCTTCTCGTTCAGTGTTCAACTTAACTTGATGCATTTCCCTGGTTCGGGGACTGCCTTGGCGACCTAACGGTTCCGAATACTTGCAGGTTCATATTGCACTGAAGGACTATTTTATAGTCTTATGGCTGACTAGATGCATGCATGATACGGATAATATTACTTGATTATGGCATGATTTATGTGACAAGCATTGAAATAAGGCAATGAGTACAAACTATAAAGTAAGCAGGCAAGCATGCATTTATATAAAAACATAAGCATTTATGTTGGCACGGTCTAAAGGGTAGTGCGAGGAGTGAAGTCGTAAAGGGACATATCAAGCGATATGATATATGGATGTATAGTATAAATGAGTGAAGCAGTGGACTACGAAGAGTATAATGTTCTACGCGAGGCATAGCGGGATCTACTTGCATGAAGCAAAGGTAGCATACGAGGATCCATGTCATAAGCCAAATTTTATTTCCATGTTCTAATACAATCAATACAAGTTGGTATTATTCCCTAAGCTATGTGCGTTATATTCTTTATTAGCACGCAAAGGGTGATTCACCTAGCGACTAGGATGTATCGTCCATAATTTAAGTGTGCTGGCTAAGCAAAGATAAGTTTATCGTAGCCACCCACCTTAGCGATGATTTACCTCGGTTGAGCGATACTCCGAGCGAGCCTTTGAAAGCCTAAGTCTGAACTCCTGAAGGGCCATGTCTGAAAATCCTTTGCCTCAAACGAGTCTTCTTGCTGAGCAAAGTAGGTTGGGTCGTTGCACTTGCGCCGTTTGAATCGGTTGTCCGCTTGAACAGAATGGATCATTACAGAACACGCACTTACACACACGATACATTAGTACAAATACACCATCATCCACCCAAGGACACTCTACCACTTGACACTCATATACACTACTAATTGACACTAGTGTGTATGTGTGTCCATATAATACTAAATTCATAATAAAAATTATATCAAACTACTATATAGCATAGTGACAATAAAATAGAGAATATATATCTAAATGGACACATGAACACAAATAGCTATGTACTACCCAAATTCCTAATTATAAAACCAAATTTCCATATTAACTAGGGTGTGTATCCATGTGTGTCCGAGTCCATGTGTGTCCATATGTGTGTCCATGTGTGTTCGTGTCCATGTATGTCTATATGTGTATGTGTGTGTCCGTATCCGTGTTAGGGTTAGGGTTAGTGTTCGTGTGTGTGTGTCCGTGTGTCTTTCCGAGTTGGGGTTAGGGTTAGTGTTCACTTGTGTATGTGTGTGTCCGAGTTAGGGTTAGGGTTTACCTAAGGAGGGGGTGGCCGGAGAGGAGGGGGTTGACCGATGAGGGGGTGCCCGGAGAGGAAGAGAAGCTCGCGGTAGAGGAGTAGGAGCCCGGAGAGGATCGAGGAGCCCGGAGAAAATGATGAGGAGCTCGATGGAGGAGAAGAATCCTGGAGAGGAGAAAGAGGGGGTGCCCAGGGTCGGAGGGGGAGCATGGTCGACGCTGGAGCTGTAGAGCCGAAGGGGGTCACGGGGGGAGCACGGTCGCACTGGTTGTAAAAATTTTTAGAAATTGTTTGGAGAGGATTGGGGGAAATAAAATCCGTTAACCCATATGAAAAATATTAGCGATGTCATAAAGAGACGTCGCTAAACGTCGCAAATTTATTAATATTTAGCAACGTATGCAAAATCACGTCGCTACACGTCGCTATAATAAAAATAATAGCGACGTCTTGCGACATCCAGTAACATCTTATTCCGTAATATTATTTGTAGTGGCTGAACATCGTGGACAGTCGCTAACAGCGACATCCTACGACGTTCTAATAGGACATTGCTAAATTCATAAAATATACGTCAAAACTAAACGTCGCTAAAAATGTCGTTAGTATGTATTATTTTGGTAGTGTATATAAACTATAAGCTTCATCTTCGTCTTTGCATTGAAGTGTCAGGATTGCAAGAAGGATAACCTAGCATGCTACCTAACTACATGTTGGTCCATGGATGACCTATGATTAGCGTTGTGACTCACGGTTCAGCTATGCACTAGTACATGCAAACATTAGAGCTGTGACTCATGGTTCAGCTCTTCACTAACATACGCCAATACTAGCAGCTATGACGCACGATTCAGCTCTTCACTAATAGACACAACACCCACATGATCGCAAGGACTTCACTGTCTCATAGTACTCTCAATATCTCTCCTAGGACGATCGATTTCTAGTGCTCCAGGAATCTTCGAAAGACTATTACCTTTTTCACAAGTTATCCAAGACCAACGCAAGAATGCAACTTCTATCAAATAAACTTAATGATGCAATAATCATGCAATAAGTGAATATTTACATATTCTCTATTCTTTTCAATTGATCGATAGAGCCAATAGCTCTTTTCTCTTCTCTTTTCTTTATACAGTCAAGCCATATCCTCTGTTTACAACATAATAAGTCCTTTCATACAGTTCTATCTTTACAACAACAATAAAGAAAACATATAATCAATCTTATATTACACAAGCATAGTAACAATTCTTCTATCTTTTATAACTTAGGCATGTAGTTCTACTCTTGATAGCATACAATAAGGGACTTACAAGCATTCTCTATCTCTACTTATTCAACATGGCAAAGATTCTTTCAATTGAAGTGACAATCTAACTTTAACATACAATCTTCTTATCTTGATTTAGCATAGCAAGGGTTCTTCTTTCTATTAAGCAACCATGCAAGTTCTTTTAAAGCATACAGAGTCAGGTTTTATCATTCATAGTGATTAAGATCTTATTCTTTAGCAAAAAATATACATTCATTCAGATGGATTCTTTCTTAAACGTGAAAGAATAAAAAATTAAAGTCTTTCCCAATCGCCCAGATTAATCATCTTCTATATCAACAAGGAAGCTCTCTACGAAAGCTTCCTCTCGATCCAGCAAACCGATTTCTTTGTCATATAGTGCCATTACGGAGCGGGATACTACAATTTTCCATCGATGATCCATCGCTCGAGCGACTAATCAATGACAGAATTAGCGACGACCAATCAGTAGGCATTCAACGACTGACTAGCGACAAATATTCCTGTCACTATGTCAGCAACTAACTTAGTAACGAAAAAGTGACTGTTTCTAATACTATTTGTGTATCAGTCAAAAAATTAACAAAGATTTTTTTTAGATTTTCGTTGCTAGACCATTGCTGATCTGTCATCCATTCGTCGCTAGGTAAATTCACTCAGTTTTTTATCACTAGACCGTCGTTGATTCGTCGTTACACTTGATATTTTTCCCCAGAATCAAATATTTCCTGCTACACACAAACTTGAAACATAATATATATATATATATATATATATATATATATATATATATATATACACACACACACACATACACATCATCATATCCAATACAAATTTAAATAATCAAACACATATGCGTATTAAAAACACACCCAAATATATATAATAAGCAAGAAATCCAAATATAGATCCAAATATATATAATGTACAAGAGTATCGAAGTAGATGGCATCCATAATAGTACAATAGTCATAATAATACAAGAGTTATATATACATCGTTCCAAAACACTCTCAAAATTCATCAACTCGTAGGTGGGGTAGGGGCGGCGGCTCTCGACTATGAATCAACTGCATCACAGCTGAAGCCACGATCTGCTATATATCCTTAGGAATAACCACAACCAAAGCAGTAACAGGAGCTGGAGTAGAAGTAGGATTCGGAGGAGGAGTTGGAGTATGTCACGCCCCTTGTCACGCCCCAGTACCAAAATACGGAGACGGACGTGGCCAGCTCCCTTGTACAAGGTATAGAACATCGTACGATGGCCACAGCTGTAGAAAGACAAGGGGGTGCATGATAAAATCAAGTCTCCTAGGGTCTCAAAACAACTATGTTTCAATCATTCAAGTAAGTAACAATAACATAGAACATGTGAGATAAAGTCGTAAGGCGTCCTAAATGCTCCATCGGAATGTTCTAGAGATCTAGCCATCAAAAAATTATCTGCCAATAAGTCTCCTCGGGGCTACCATATCTTAGGAATAACCTATTTGCTGCCCTACAATCACTCCTAGTATGGCCTTCCTTGCCACAATATGTACAATATGTTGATGCTGACCGGCTCTGTTGTTGCTGGTGCCTCAACTGTTGTTGTCGAGTTAGTGCCGTTATTGTTGAAAATATAGCTCTGTGCGGTGTTGTGTCATGAATACGAATGCCATGAAATGGTGCTGACGTTCGGGTCGATGCTCCTCCTCCAATGCTCTGTGCATGAGACCTCTTCTAGCCTCCTATCCTCAATGTCATCCTTTGAAAAGTTAGTTCGTGCCTCCTGGCTGCTACTAATACGTCATCAAAAGTCTAGTAGTTGTGTCCCTCTACTAATTGCAGAATCTTCAAATAAAGTCCTTGCTGGAACCTCATTGCCCTGTCTAGATCCGTTGCCACCATTGTTAGTGCAAATCTACTCAGTCGACTAAATTCTAGTGGGTAGCCGTCCACTGTTCTACCAGACTGCTTGAGGTTAATAAACCTTTGTTGCAACTCAAACTGGGCCACAACTCCAAAATAATTCATTCTGAATTAAATACTAAAATTAGCCAAAGAAATAGGATGCCTCAAGGCGACCTTCTCTGCCGCCCACCAATCCCTGGCGAGATCCTGAAGTTGCAACTGAACTTAGTCAACCTGTTCCTCAGATAGAACCTTGTCCACCGCCAGAATACCCTTAATATCCTGGATCCAATCGTCTGTCATAATGGCATCCTACGTACCATCAAAGTACCATGGGTTAAGTCGACAGAATCTAACTGATGCTCCCGAATCTATCATTCTGCATCTTTCTAGAGCTGTTTGTAACCCCCGGTTCAATAATACATTTTGTTCATGCTACTGGAGTTGCTGATATTGCTGTACTGTCATCTGATGATGCTGTACAACCATCATCACCTGATAGTCTATAATAAAGTGGGGGTATCAAGTGCTGCTAGCACTACTAGAGAGCCAGAACCTCTGGAGCAGGTTGCTCGATATTTTCTACCACTATCTCACCTTAGGGCCCAACCTCTGGCTCGATCCAAACTGGATCCTGGAGAAATATTGCCTCATGCTGTTGTCCTATCTCGCCCGGACCTACTGGTCGCCTCGATGCCCCTGATTTTTCGGTAACCGAAGTTGGGGAATCCTTGGAAGAAAAAGACAAAAGACATCAAGAACGGGACGGGAAGGAACAGAGAAACAATAAATTAGATGATTCAAGCTGAGTATCGAGAAGAACGGATTCAGGAATTCAATGAGAAACTTGTTTGACTAAGACTCCTAAGATCATGACATCCCACAAGTCTGAAAATCAGACATGCATCGGCTACCACTAAAACCTTGTCACGCCCCAGTACCGGAATACGGAGACGGACTTGGCCAGCTCTCCCGTACAAGGTATAGAATATCGTACGACGGCTACAGCTATAGAAAGACAAGGGGTGCATGCTACAATCAAGTCTCCTAGGGTCTTAGAACAACTATGTCTCAATCATTCAAGCATTACTTCCAACCATAGCTTTACTAGCTTATCTAATTGTCTTTAGTAGGACATAAATCTCTCTCTTTGGCCCCCATGCCCCTCACACGCTAGGAACGAAGTTGTTGTTCTTTTACAACCATAGATTTGACCCATCTATGCTACTCTCTAACACCCATCCATCTTGTGCTGCTTCCTAACACACCTACAGAAATATATCCGGGTTCAAGCATAGTACACAGTGTATTATTATACACACCTACACCACCCCTATGCCATTACTGTTGAACAGCCATTCCCCATCAAATTTTTATACAAGCCCACACCTCATATCTGCTTTCCTTTCTGTCATATTCCTTTTTCCATGCAATTCTACTGCAGTCACAAAAGCCACCAGCCCACCCATCTCTCTTTTCCTTAAATAAAATTTATGTGCGAGCACGTGAACAGTACCATGTTCAATGCTTCCTTCTATAAGAAATTGACACATTCCCTCTCTGACAGCTCTCTGCACTCTAAACAAATCATATCTCCCCTTGTAGTGGTTTCTTCTCCTCATTTCTCTACTTAACACCCCGGCTAAAATAATCTCCATCATCCTCACCACTCCTCCCTCTATTCCCTGCCCCATAACCAGACATTCCAGAAATCATAAAGGCAACACAACAACAGCAATAGAAATATCAAAAAGAAACAAGACATGAAGAATAAGAAGAGATAATCGGTAATTGCCCACTCAACACCGTCAGAAGACCCCAAGTTCATTCCCCCTAGCACCCAGCACCTCTTCGTCGACTATTACTGATGCTACCTATGTTAGTGCCGAGGCGGATCAAAGATGGTATAATGTGGGCCAAAAGAAGAGCTTCTAGCGAGACCCGAAAGTCCGCTCTCTACTAGAACCTAAGTTGCCGTTGATATCAGAGATTCACACAAAAGTTCCTCTTCTGATATTCTCAATTCCAACGAAACACAAAACCAAGAGAGAAGTTGGTGCACCAAAAATTTGCAAGAGTCTCTCTTCAAGTGATACACAACTCCTAAGAAGTACACCTCCAAAAATATGTTACAAACTGTCTACAAAGAAAGGAAGCTACAACATAAAAAAATTGTTCTTCTTTTTACGTTCGCAGACGCTACTATAAGATAGAACAAAAACAGAAAGGGGCAAGAAGGAAGATCAGAAAAGAACTTATGCTGGGGTGATCAGAACCACCGATTCTCAAAGCAAAATTCGTCCTATATGCGATCTACTTCCAGGATCCAGCAAGCTCGCACAAGAACTTCTAGAACGCTCTAAGTCACCTTTGGAATACTCGAAACCTCATGGTGGGGTGCTCTCAGGTTGGGGTTAAGGATCTCTGGAAACTTACTCATTTTCTCTCTCTTCTAATAGAAGATGTGCTATATATATATATATATATATATATATATATATATATATATATATAGTGAAGCCACAGCACCCATGCTCGCATCATTTAATGCATGCAGGAAGCTATGCGCTCGTCCAACAGCTCGCATACGCGCAACAAGTTATGCGTACATGAGCATTGCTAAATCCGACCATCTCCCATTAATCCCGTATTCCAAAGACCTATGTGTCGCCCGTGTCACGACCCGATTTCGTAGAATCGTTTGAGGCGTCCCCCGAATCGTGACCGCCGTACGGGCCTGGAGTTGCGCCCGCACAAGGCTTTAATGATTTGCATAGCAAGCACATATTCAGAGTACGCAGATAAATTGAAACACAGATTTGAAACATAGAAAAGTTCTCTTTATTGATAATGAACATCTATTACAAACTCTTGAACGAGTTAGCTAATATGCCGAACGGCTTACAAAAAAGATGACTCAAAATGAGATAGCAGTCCTGTACATTACATCTTTTTATAAACTCAAAACGATAAAGACCTCCAGGCTGGAGGATCGCTTTGCCACGGAGCTGCATTTGTGTATGAAGAGTTGCAGTTTCGGACTTCAAAAGGCTTTAGGGGCGCGGTGAAGATGCGCCAACAACTGGACTGGATCGGGAAGACGACTTCGGCTCCTCGCTCGGTTCGCCTTGGTGCGGAGAACCTGTTTCAACGAGGGTCAGCATATCGAAACATGCTGGTGAAGGCGAGCTAGCCGAACTATACCAATCAACACGTTGTTTAGTGAAGCATGCATATTTTGTGGGTTTCTATCTTGCCTTAGTTCATTTACAAGTAAGCAGCATATAGAATTTACTGAAATGAATGTGCCACCGTTAGGTGGATTTTACCTGACCGTCTGAATTACCTGTACAATACTTACCATGCCTTCCCTGCCATGAAGACACAAGTTAGTATGCAACAGGTTTAAATATACACGTTGGGATCACTGGCTAGGAGCCATAATGGACCGTTTAGTCTTTGAACAAAGATGGTGTGCAACGAAGCACGTGAGGCGCTGCACGCCATCCCGTTCGCACGTGAGACTATCGTGAAGTTCCGCCCAGACCGGATCGGTGCCAGTGCCCCAGCGACCGTCCGCGGAACCCGTTACCTTGTGCACAAGTTGTCCGTGATCAATCGTTCGTGGCACGTTAACGTTGATGCAGTTGAGGCACGTGAACAAGATAAGCAACATTGCATGATTCGTTTACATTGCAACTACGTTATATTCATGCATCAGGATATATGTTTAAACTTGTATCTATGCATTTGATAAACATTACTAACGAACAAGCATGCAAAGATATAACCGTTCACAAGTTTATTGACAAGCATAATGAACCCAGTCTATTCTCTTTTATCTTGGTTTCTTTTATTATTACTTGGTATCGTTTGATCGGGGCGAAGGAGTGAAGCTTGGAAGCAAGGCTAGCTAATCGGGTTGGTAGCCACTCACTTAGATTTTGGAAAGAAGAAGGAAAGAGGCACTTCGCGACTCCGCTCGCAAGCCGCCTACTGCTCGTTCACCTGCACACGAACAGCTCGATTAATACTTCTTCCTCTCTTTCCAATCTCGGAATAGAAGTGCAAGTCAATGAACGAAAACAATGAAAACTATCGAAACCGTTCAAGAAAACAAGCAAGTCCCAAAACCAACTCAAAGCACGAAAGCAACGAACGACATCGAAAACCGAGGCAATAAAAGATAGCAGCGGAGAGGTCCCTCCTGACTCTGCCGCTAAGCCGATCCTTGGGGCACAGTCCACTGAATATGGAAATCGATTTCGAAGAAACAAATCCATAACGAGGACGAGTTCTTAATTCAATCTATCCCGATCGAACGATACCGTCTTGTGTTTCTTAGCCGCGCTCTCCGCACCGGGAGAACGGGGCGCTACATCCTACCCAACCAATTGGAAGTTTCATCCCGAAACTTAAGAATAATGCTTACCGTTAAGGGTGATGAACAGAATAGTTTGGGCAATCACGGATTCGGTGGGTGGAGTCACCGCAAATGAGACATTGCCCGAGTTTCTTGCGACACTTATCAGACGTGTGCCCTTGTTTCTTACAAAAATTGCACGAAGGCCCTGGGTTTGCTCATTGTGGACCGCCGTGGTTAGGGCACTTTGCAGCGGTGTTTCCTCTATCGTTGCCTTGGCGTTTGTGATTGTAGGTATGCACAGCGCCGGTGGAAACGTGAGGATACTGCGGTTCCAGAGATAGGGCGTGATTCATGACTTCACACATCGTTCCATACTGATTATTGACTATGTGCCCATGAATGGCAGCGCGCAGACCGCCTTCAAATATTCTGGCTTGACTCGCTGCATCAGGTAAATA
Organism: Iris macrosiphon; assembly: GCA_036927795.1. Classification (NCBI taxonomy): domain Eukaryota; kingdom Viridiplantae; phylum Streptophyta; class Magnoliopsida; order Asparagales; family Iridaceae; genus Iris; species Iris macrosiphon. The sequence continues at coordinate 15,380,496 of JAYESA010000008.1, forward strand.
GGCCTTAGCGAATTTTGAGAGTCGGTTGAATTCGGCGGAGTACTGCTTCACCGTCATACTGTCCTGCCTCAGTTGCACAAAATCATTTTCCATTTGACGTTGTACTGGAGGGGGTATAAACTCCTCTTCAAACGCGGCACGAAAAGTCATCCACGAGATCGCCTCCTCTCCGTGATCAAATTGGAGAGATCGTCGATGCACGTCCCACCAATCGTGCGCGTTGAGGCGGAGCTGTAGTTGCGCGCAGTCGACGCACTTCTCTTCGGAAACTTCTAGAAGAGCGAAGTGATCTTCAAGCTCGGCTAGCCAATCTAGAGCTACCACTGGGTCCTCAGTCCCGTTGAATGGGGTGTTGCAGACTTTCTTGAAGAGTCCCAAGTTGAAGGCAGTCACGTCCCTCGGCCTTGGAATTTGCGGCGTCTCTACTTCAAGCACGGGCTATTCCACCGGAGTCGTTGCTGTTGCGGCGGAATGGTTGGCAGCCAAAGTCTGAACAATCTGTTGCAGGACATCCACCTGCTTTTGTTGGACTGAGAATCAGGTCTCTAGATTACTCTCGAGCTTGGCTTGGCGAGCATTGTCTCGTTGTCGTTGCGATTCTAACATTTGCATTACCCGCTCAAGCGGGTCAACTTGAGACATGCCTCGTTGGCTCCGAGAGCTTCCCGAAGTACCCGAACTGCTTTCTTGTGTTTCGTTCGGTGGTTGCGCTGCAGATTACGCTGGATCCATTCCTTCAAAAGAAGGTAAATTATATTAGGATCATAATGTTTTATGGGCTTATTGCATGAACGTATCTCATTTTGGCCTAGCGAGTTCAAGAGTTCGCACAGGAATTTGATCGTTAAAAGAACTTTTCTAGCACGAAGTCTAAGGAACTTTGAATCTGTGCTCTGATACCACTATGTCACGACCCGATTCCGTAGAATTGTTTGAGACGTCCCCCGAATCGTGACCGCCGTACGGGCCTGGAGTTGCGCCCGCACAAGGCTTTAATGATTTGTATAGCAAGCACATATTCAGAGTACGCAGATAAATTGAAATACAGATTTGAAACATAGAAAAGTTTTCTTTATTGATAATGAACATCTATTACAAACTCTTGAACGAGTTAGCTAATATGCCGAACGGCTTACAAAAGAGATGACTCAAAATGAGATAGCAGTCCTGTACATTACATCCTTTTATAAACTCAAAACGATAAAGACCTCCAGGCTGGAGGATCGCTTTGCCACGGAGCTGCATTTGTGTATGAAGAGTTGCAGCTTCGGACTTCAAAAGGCTTCAGGGGCGCGGTGAAGATGCGCCAACAGCTGGACTGGATCGGGAAGACGACTTTGGCTCCTCGCTCGGTTCGCCTTGGTGCGGAGAACCTGTTTCAACGAGGGTCAGCATATCGAAACATGCTGGTGAAGGCGAGCTAGCCGAACTATACCAATCAACACGTTGTTTAGTGAAGCATGTATATTTTGTGGGTTTCTATCTTGCCTTAGTTCATTTACAAGTAAGCAGCATATAGAATTTACTGAAATGAACGTGCCACTGTTAGGTGGATTTTACCTGACCGTCTGAATTACCTGCATAATACTTACCATGCCTTCCCTGCCACGAAGACACAAGTTAGTATGCAACAGGTTTAAATATACACGTTGGGATCACTGGCTAGGAGCCATAATGGACCGTTTAGTCTTTGAACAAAGATGGTGTGCAACGAAGCACGTGAGGCACTGTACGCCATCCCGTTCGCACGTGAGACTATCGTAAAGTTTCGCCCGGACCGGATCGGTGCCAGTGCCCCAGCGACCGTCCGCGGAACCCGTTACCTTGTGCACAAGTTGTCCGTGATCAATCGTTCGTGGCAGGTTAACGTTGATGCAGTTGAGGCACGTGAACAAGATAAGCAACATTGCATAATTCGTTTACATTGTAACTACGTTATATTCATGCATCAGGATATACGTTTAAACTTGTATCTATGCATTTGATGAACATTACGAACGAACAAGCATGCAAAGATATAACCGTTCATAAGTTTATTGACAAGCATAATGAACCCAGTCTATTCTCTTTTATCTTGGTTTCTTTTATTATTACTTGGTATCGTTTGATCGGGGCGAAGGAGTGAAGCTTGGAAGCAAGGCTAGCTAATCGGGTTGGTAGCCACTCACTTAGATTTTGGAAAGAAGAAGGAAAGAGGCGCTTCACGACTCCGCTCGTAAGCCGCCTACTGCTCGTTCACCTGCACACGAACAGCTCGATTAATACTTCTTCCTCTCTTTCCAATCTCGGAATAGAAGTGCAAGTCAATGAACGAAAACAATAAAAACCATCGAAACCGTTCAAGAAAACAAGCAAGTCCCAAAACTAACTCAAAGCACGAAAGCAACAAGCGACATCGAAAACCGAGGCAATAAAAGATAGCAGCGGAGAGGTCCCTCCTGACTCTGCCGCTAAGCCGATCCTTGGGGCGCAGTCCACTGAATATGGGAATCGATTCCGAAGAAACAAATCCATAACGAGGACGAGTTCTTAATTCAATCTATCCCGATCGAACGATACCGTCTTGTGTTTCTTAGCCGCGCTCTCCGCACCGGGAGAACGGGGCGCTACAGCCCGCACCACCTACACCGTGCGCCGCACGCTACACGCTGCGTGTTGCACGCGCCGCCCGCGCCGTACGCCATGTGTCATGCTATAACTACCATTTTTCTAGAGAAGAGTATTTTTGTCATTCCATAATAATTATGTTATTATATTTATATTTTAGAATATTAGTATTGTTACATTATATATATATATATATATATATATATATTTATAAAATATAATATAGATGATAGTTGTATGTTAGCCCCTTAGTTAGACTAATTGTTATTGAACCTAAGTGAACCCAACTAGACTTGTCATGACCATTAGTGCAACCTATTTAGTTTAGTCATAGTCGACTAGTTAAAGAAGAGAGAATGAGTTAATTATCCCTTGTAATTAAATTAAAACCTTCTGTAGTTAAACCCCTTTATTAGGTAACTCTTTATGACAACTTGGAGAAAATTTTAGACATTGTGAAACAACCAACCCTAACCCTAGAGGTGGCCGGCCCTAATATAGAGGGGAGAAGCTCTCATTATTTCCCATCACTTTATTATTTTCTTCCTAATTTATTTCTTCTCCAAATTCCTTCACCCCTCCACCAAATTTCACCAAACCAATCCCAATCCCTCTCATTTTCATCACTAAGGAGAGCAAGAAGCTTAAAGATTGCAAGAAGCTAGTGGAATAAGAGTTTTGCTAGGAGTTGGTGTTCATTTCTTATTCTTGAGCCCATTTGAAGGAGCTACATTGGGAATCCATCTCCCAATAGGTATGATTCCATTTTCCCTAAAAACAATTATTCTAAATAGTGTAATGGACCTATAGGAACCCTTCTATGGCTAAGGACTACCCATAGGAAGAAGAACTAGGTTCATATGAAGCATGTGGTGAAAGTTATATTGAGTTTTGTGTCCATTTGGAGAAAACTCTGAATTTAGGACACCAAGTGTTTGATTGTGTGTCTATTGTGTCATTCACTATTTAGTTGTATTAGAATAGTTGTTTTATAACATTCATACTCTATTTTATATATTAGATGTGCTCTATGGATTATTGTAGGTATACTTGGTGTTTAGAAGTGATATTATGATACTTGGTGTGGGGTACTCATTATTGCATACCAAGTGTGTGGTATGGAGTTATATATATATATATATATATATATATATATATATATATATATATATATATATATATATATATATATATATATATATATATATATATATATATGAGTGTAATGGAAGAGTTGGAGGAGTGGCTGAACACAATGTGTGACTGTGAGTGATTTGAAAGAGGGGGGGTCTGTTACAGTGCAAACGCAGTGTTCATGTGAGTGTATGTGTGTTTGTGACTAGGTAAGTTTGTGTGCAGTGTGTACACATATGGGAGAATGTTAGTGCTGTGATTGGGTGAATGTCTGAAACTGAGTTTCAGAACTGGATGTGTGTAGGTATTAGCATAGTGCTTGAGTGTAGTGCACCATGAGATGTGTAGGGAGTTTACCTGTGGGTGTACACTGGTAGTTGATTGTGCATTGGTACTAGAAGTGTGTGTATCATAGGGGTTATGCATAATGTGTTATCAGTTAAGGCAATTAGAGAAGCGGAGTATCAATGCACCATGTGCACTGATTAGAAGTAACAACATTGGTAAGTGTCGGGTGTAGTTGATACACTGGGAAGGGAACAACTCGAGTGAAGTATCTATTCAGAGGGGGGATCGGGTTTAAGAAGGATAACAACATCAGTGGTGATTTAGGAATAAGGAGGGGGATCTGTCACAGACATACAAAGAGACCATAGGCAGCAAAAATTGTATTTACAATTGGTACAATAGCTGCCACTTTGCCCAGACCTGGAGGTAGGCAGAGCAACAATATGAGTGAACTACTGCTTAATAGTAGCAGTTAGTTGAGTGTGGAGTGTCTTGAGGTATCATAGTATATCATGTTTAGTATCATGGCTATGTTAGAAGTATCAGTTATTTGATAGAAATAATTTATACACTAAGATATTAACACTAAGCTAAGATCAAGGTAATATCTAGTGTGGATATTAGTTAAGTTATGGGGTACGTATCCTATGTAAGCAAATACGAGGTTTGGTGTTTAGTGAGTGGTAGCAGTTGCAAGAAATCCTAATACACTATAGTGTCAGGTTATATGTTGAGATGCAAGTTATTTCTACAAGGAGGATTAAGGGTGTTTAACTAATGTGTGATACGGTTAAGATACCGTGATACAGGGTAAGGTAATTGGTCATATTCTAAGTATTGGGTAAAGTATTGAAGCATTAGGTTCGGTATTCAAGATACCAAGGTATGTGATACCATGGTTTTGAGATACCGAGGTATTGGGCTAAGATAGTATAAATTAGTGATATATTAAAGTTATATATATTATATAAGATATGGTATAGTGTATTAACTAGTGATAAATTAATTTTATCTAGTAACCTATTGTTATCCAACTTACCTTGAATATTAGGAAGTAATGTTTAGTCTTGGCCTAGAAACCTAGATATAACCTAGTTTGACTAGTATTGACTAGTTTGACCCTAAAAGTACAACCCTTTAGGTAGTTTGACCTAGTTTTGACCTAGAAATCACATTTTAACTCATTTTAGCTTATTTATCACTTCATTGTACCCAAATGATACGATATTTCATATATATGTCTATGTGACACCAGTTCAGACACCGAGACACACTATTTGCTCACGACCGTAGGTGAGTACATTCTCTGATAGTTTTCTTATTTGATAGTCCCTATGTTACATTTATTTAGTATTGAGATATCTGATTCTTGATACGACGATTACACAGATTGGTATACGTAGATCCCCGTCATGAGATATTCTTCTCCGTGATCACTTGACTATTACTTCATAATTATGCATAGACCGTGATCAGTGTGCATGATATTACAGATCGTGCATAATGATTATCATGTCAGAACATGTCATGATTTGGATCCATGTACTAGTCGAAGGCAGAGGAAGTATTAGTGGATATGTGATCATACCTTGTAGCCCGTGCAGTAGTGTAGATCGTGACAACTAGCCGGTAATGTACTTCACGTATGGTTGATCTAGTTCTCCTTTATTATAGACCGTGCTAGGCCCAAGCCGATCATATATCGTACTAATATTTTAAGGCACTTATTGTTATAGTTCTTTTTTTAATTTTAGTTCATATATTGATGATTCTTATCATATTGTTCTCAGTTATTTTCTTTACTTATCGTGATATCCAATTGCCGTTATGTTCACTATTCCAGTTACTTTCTATCATTTATTTTTATTTGATATTACTGTCCCATAGCTTCTGTCTTTTATTGGAACTGTTATTGGTTGTACTTTGCTCCAATCTTGACTGGATATATTTTTTCAGACGACTATATATAGGACTAGTGTCCTACCTACTACGGCCCACAGGACGCAGAGCCAATTGAAGAGGCTCACCTAGCTATAACAGACCCATAGCTAGTATCTATTTATTATACTGGATATGTCTCCAGCTTAGACATTGGCATGTTATTTATATTTGAGGCCATTTGTGTTTATTACTAGATTCTAGACTTGGATATTATTGAGACTTGTGATTTTTCTTCTTTTATGATATCGTGTCATTATCTGCCTCTAGTTCATTTTGATTAAGTTTTGATACTATATATTCATCTTGTTCTCTTTATGGAGTTGAGTTACCATTGATATATATATATATATATATATATATATATATATATATATATATATATATATATATATATATCATTGCGTGAGTTGTTAGATAGTATTGTGGACCTTTACAGCGTTCTACCGTCAATGCTACGACGTAGGCTGTGGATATTCCCATGACTCATGCCCATTTTTCAGGTTTGGGTCATGACACATTTTTAGGGGTGGCCCATGCAGGTCAACGAGGTCGCAACTAGTGTGATATCATAGTAGTACTCAGACTTGGAGTATTATTACGAGCCTGCTATAGGATATAGGATATAGGATGAGAGAATACTCAATCACAACAAGAAAAATTTCTAATCTATTAAATTTGGCTAATTCTCATTTATTTTAAATATTTGATTTTTTGAATATTGCTATCATTCTTTGATGTTGCCTTATCTTGTGCCTTATTTATTTCTATGTTTGATCTATCTTCAGGATGCTGCCGAAGACTAGGTCGTAGCGCTCAGGAGCAGCTTCAAAGAGGTCGGTGACTTCTCGACCCCCTGTTCGGGCAACAGCTGATACTGTCCCACCTTCACCTATTTAGAGGGTTGCCTCACCAATTCAGGTGGGGGCCTCAGCTATTTTCGGGGGTCCTCCTCCCCCATCTGTTTAGAGGACCATTCCGGAGATTGCGGAGGGTCTTCCTCCTTCTCCTTCAGAAGCTCAAAGGGTTGTTCCAGCAGTATCGGAGGGTCTTCCACCCCCACAACCCGTACTAGATGATGGGGCACAAATGTTCGCCATATTCCGGGATATGATGGCAGCATAGCAGAGACATCCAAATGTTCTGTGCCAGGGCATTGAGAATACCCACCAGGTTGTATTGGCTGCAGTGGAGAAGGTGGCTTCATCCCAGCCACAGGTTGCTCATCCCAAACTGGGCAACATACAGGACTTCAAGAAGTTGGGTCCCTGAGACTTTAAGGGGACGAAGGGCATAATTTATGCTGACGATTGTCTTGAGAGCATCTAGCATATCATGTACTTATCCCGTCTAGTAGGGGACTTGATGGCAGAGGCGGCATGATTGTAGTTATTGGACATTGCTAGCACATGGTTCCGGAATAAACCACAGATGAATACTCCAGAGATAAAATGGGAAGGCTTCAAGGACCTGCTCAAGAAAAAGTTCTTCCCACCCACGAAGAGACTCAACTTGGAGCTACAGTTTCAGAACCTCCATAGGAGGGCATGTCGTTCGAGGAGTTTGCCGCTGAGTTCAGCAGACTGAGCAGGTATGCGGAGTATATGGTGCAAAATCCAGAGATCAGGGTGTGTCACTTTAGAGAGGACCTAAACTGGGACATGAAGGCTCTTATTTCTATGAACTATTAGACATATGCAGTGATTCTTAAAGAGGCCCGCAAGGTCGAGAGGGACCTTAATTTGAGGCCCAAGAGGGACCGGGAGATATTCGGTGGCAGCAACAGTATGGGTCCAGCCAAGCGGCCACAGTTCCAGCAGTAGAGGCCGTTCCAGCCTCAGCGTTAGTAGTTTCCAGTGCCAGTCACGGCACCATTCCAGCAGGGACATCAGCAGACCCCGCAATATACTCATTGCGGAAAGATTGGGCACACGCGGATGATTTGTAGGAAGTGGCTTGGAGTGTGCCTCTATTATGGAGTAGCAGGGAACCAGTTGAGGGAGTGTCTATTAGAACTGGTACATGCAGCTCTGGGTGCAGCACCAGTTCAGACGGCACCAGTGAGACCACCTGTAGTTCAGTAGAGGGGACCTCCACTCCCAACCCAACAGCAGCATTTCGTGCAATACCAACAGTAGAGGGGTTCACCACAGGGGCGAGCATTCGCTATGACAGTTCAGGAGACAGAGCCAATTGGGGACGTCATCGCAGGTTTAGTTCTTCTAGATTATATTCTAGTATTAGCTTTATTTGATTCTGGTGCTTCCTACAGTTTTGTATCTGTATCTTTTTCTCTTAAGCATCATTTATAGACTGAACCTTTGGTTAGGACTTGCAAGATCACGATTAGGGATGGCATCATCCTGGTCAATGATGTTTGTAAGGATCAGAGAGTTATACTGGGAGACTGGGAGCTGAGTGCGTGTCTACTCGTAATGCTACTGCTGAGCAACAATATTGTACTCGGGATAGATTGGTTGAGTAGGCACCATGCTAGTATATATTGTCATGGAGATAGAGTTTTGTTTCGACCGCCAGGAGAGACAGAGTTCAAGATTGCTAGAGGAGCAGTGGAGTAGAGCGAGGGTATCATCTGTGGAGCTTTGGTGGAAGAGAAGGAGTTGCCACATCCTTTGATAGCGGAGTTCCTGGATGTTTTTCCAGAGGAGTTGCCGGGGTTGCCGCCAGACAGGGACATTGAGTTCTCTATAAACTTGATACCAAGCACAAAGCCAATATCACAACACGTCTATAGGGTCAAAAACAGCGAGCTGGCAAAGTTGAAGAAGCAAGTAGACGAGTTGCAGGATAAGGGTTTCATCAGATCCAGTTCTTCACCTTAGGGAGCTCCGATATTATTTGTACCAAAGAAGGATGGGTCGGTACTCATGTGTATCGACTACAGGGCTCTGAACAATCTCACTATCAAGAATAAATATCCGCTACCGAGGATAGATGATCTCTTCGATCAGTTGAGCGGAGCGAAGGTATTCTCGAGGAAAGACTTGAGGTCAGGCTACCACTAGGTGAAAGTGAAGAAGGAGGATATTCAGAAGACAGCTTTTCAGACTCGATATGGCCAGTTTGAGTTCATGGTGATGCCGTTTGGGTTGACCAATGCCCCAGCGGTATTCATGAACCTGAGGAACAAGGTGTTCCACTAGTACCTTGATAAGTTCGTGGTGGTGTTCATCGATAATATCCTTGTGTATTCAAAGATGCCAAAGGAGCACAAGGATCACTTGAGGATAGTTTTGGAGACTTTCAGGAAGGAGAAGCTTTATGGGAATCTTTCAAAGTGTGAGTTCTTTCTGTACAAGGTTGAATTCCTTGGTCATGTGGTGATAGGAGATAGGATCTCAGTTGACCCGAAGAAGATTTTGGCAGTGGAGTCATGGGCTACTCCAAGTTCAGTGGCAGAGATCGAGAGCTTTCTGGGTCTGGTATGATACTACAGGAGGTTTGTATAGGACTTATCCAGGATTGTAGAGCCGATGACTAGGCTGGCCAGGAAGGACGTGGAGTTTGTATGGATGGAGGAGTGCCCGACCGCTTTTGATGAGCTGAAAAAGAGATTAACGACAGCTCCAATGTTGACATTGCCATCGGGCAGGTAAATTTACTATTTATAATGATGCTTCGATAAGGGTTTGGGTTGTGTTCTACATCAGAACGGAAAGTTGATTGCCTATTCATCCAGGCAATTATGTTCTCATGAGAAAAACTACCCTACCCATAATTTGGAGTTGGCAGCGGTCATCTTTGCTCTAAAGCTATAGAAACACTATCTGTATGGAGATTTTCCCAGACCATAAGAGCTTGAAGTACGTGTTAACAAAGAAAGAGATGAACATGAGACAGCGATGGTGGTTGGAGTTGATGAAGGACTTCAACATATCATTGCAGTACCACCCAGGGAAGGCCAACGTAGTCGTCGATGCTGCGGCATAGACTGGACGTATCACGTACTCATGTCCGATCATCTGAGTGTGGGTCATGACATATAATCCAAGTTCTTATGAGTGCATGGCATGTACTTGCGCCCGCTAAAGTAACCGTGCATGCGACTCGCACAAAAGATGAGCGCACGAGTGCTACAAAAATGCTCAAAGTTTCATGTGCCGATACTGACGTGCTAAGTGTGCCAACAAAGCACCACTATACGCCTTTGAGCCCGAGCCCGAGTTCGAGTCTGAATCGCTAAGTCCCTAGCATCACTGAAGCCTTCTACTACTGCTAGGTAACCGATATAGTACAGTACAAACTTATGAGTCTTCTTGAGATATCTCATCACTTCCTTCATAATTTTCCAGTATTTAACCCATGGATTGCTCGTGAGCCGACTCAGCATGCCTACAACGAAAGCTATGTCAGGCTTGGAGGTATTCGCAGTAAACATCATACTCCTGATGACACTCGAGTAATCCAACTATTTGACACTTTTTCCTAAATTTGGCTCCAGCTTCTTGTCATACATGTATGGTGTATCGATCACTGGAAGATCCTGATAACCATAGCGTGTGAGCATCTTCTCTATGTAGTGAGCCTGTAATAGAGCAAGCCCAACTTCCATCTGAATTATCTTAATCCCCAGGATGACATCCTCATCTCCCATATCCTTTATACTAAATTTGGACGAGAGGAACATCTTTGTTTTAGTGACATATTCTATATTCATTTTCAGGATTAGCATGTCGTCCACACAGAGACAAATGATGACACCTCCATCACCAGTGAATTTCATATAAACATACTTATTAGTCTCGCTGACCTTGTAGCCATTCGACATGATTATTTTGTCAAATTTCTTATGCCACAACTTAGGAGCCTGCTTTAGACCATACAGAGATCTCACTAGCTTGCACACTTTTTCTTCAAGTCCTTTGACGACAAAACCTTCTGGCTGCTGCATATAGATCTCTTTAGTTAGTTTCCCATTCAGAAATGTTGTCTTGACATCCATCTGATGAATCACCAATTTATGAATAGCACCCAGAGCAATCAGTATCCTAATGGTTGTCGTTCGTGCCACTAGAGCATACATGTCAAAGTAATCAATCCCCTGCTTCTGAGAAAACCCCTTGGCAACCAGCCTAGTTTTGAACTTATCAATAGTTCCATCAGCCTTCATCTTCCTCTTGAAGGTCCATTTGCATCCGATAGGTTTAGCTCCTTCAGACATTCGACTAACTTCCAAGTATTATTAGAAGTTCTTGAGTCATACTCATCATTGATAGCCTCCTTCCAGAAAACAGTGTCTCTGGTCTTCATTGCTTCATCATAGGTAAGTGGATCAGCTTCCACATGATAGGTACTTGCCTCGTCTGTGCTAGCAGCATTCTCCGGAACATCCGTAAGAATAATATTCTTGTGCTTAGCAAACTTATCTTCAAAGTATTATGCATCACAGCATTCTATGATATTATTATATTCGATATCAAGGAACCTCCAAGCATCACTCTTATTAGCATAGCCTAAAAATATGGTCTTCGTTATCCTCATTCCCAGCTTCTGAATTTTGAGGTCTGGAAGCTTCACATACACCAGACACGCCCACACTCGAATAACATTCAAGTTGGGTCTGACCTTGAAGCATATTTTATGAGGGGTAATGTCAGAGGTTAGGAACGACACTCTATTCAGAATAAACGTAGTCGTAAGCGCATTTTCTTTTCAGAAGCACTTTGGAAGTCCTGTTGTCAACAACATGGAGTTCATCATCTTTGTCAGCATTATGTTCTTTCTTTCAGTAACACCATTAGATTGGAGAAAATACGGAGTCAGTTGTTTCATTAACAATTATATATTCTTTGCAGAATGATACGAATTCCAAGGAACAATACTCTCCGCCTCGATCGCTTATGAGTCTTTTGAGTTGTTGACCGGTTTGACGTTCTGCTTAAGCTTTGAAGTCTTTGAACTTCTTGAAGCTTCATCTTTCGACTTGAGAAGATATACAAATGCGTACTTTGAAAAATCGTCGATGAAGGTAATAAGGTACTTCATTCCGGCCTTCGTAGAGAATTGCTTGAAGTTACATATATCTGAGTGTACCAACTCTAGAAGATTTTTTCTTATGTTTACTCTTCTGAACGGCTTCCTGACAATCTTTGTCTGTGCACAAATTTTACATTTCTCTACCTCCTTACCCTTATATTTGGAGATAAGGCCTAAACTAGACATCATGTTAATCCTTTTATAATGCACATGTCCTAATTTATTATGCCATAACTCAAGAGGATAACCAAAAGTAGTAACTGTATTGATATAATTAGAAGGAGTTACAAGCTGCATTTTAAACGTCCCTTCGGTACTAAAGGCTTTTTCGAAGTATGCTCCTTTGTAGGACATCACCATCTGTCCAGTATTGAAGTCCATTCTCAGCCCTGCTTTGATCAGCAGTCTTTCAGAAATTAGATTCTTGGCGATCACAGGTACGTGCTTCACATTCTCCAATGTAAATGACTTCCTCGAAGTCAACTTCAGCACCACCGGCCCGATCCCCAAAACTGTAGCTTGAGACTTATTCGCCATCGAGACCTTCTCGAAAGTCGACATCGTATTTGGTGAACAATTTCTTCTTTGAGCACACGTGGAAAGATATTCCAGTGTCCACCCACCAATCTGTGTCCACGCCTTGCAACTCAACCTGCGCAATCATAGGAACAAGGTTAAGCTCATATTTCCCTTTTAGTTTGGGTTTAGACCTACATTCACTTTTGTAGTGCCCCTTCTTACCATAGTTGTAGCAAGGCACATCCGCCTTTAGATTTAGCTTTGGCTTAAATGGAGCCGACTTCACGTTCAACTGGCTGAAGTCCTTCTTCTTGTTCTTGTAGAAATTTTTTTGCTTCCCTTTAGAATCACTAACATGTACCATATTGGCCTTAGCCAACTGTTTGGATAATGAGTCCACCTCCAGTTGCCCCCTGTGTAAAACCCCATATTTTTAAATATTATATTTAATTAATTAATTATTGAATCTATTTATATTATTTTTTAGTTAATTAGAAAATAAAATTTATTGATTTAATTACCTAGGTAAATACTCATTTAGAAGTATTGCAAAAAACTATTATTATATTTTTGGGATCCTTGTGGAAGAGTGATAGATTTTTAGAATTTATTTTTGGTGTATAAATGTTTGTTGTACCTCATATATATAATAATAATAAGTAATAGTTATAATAATAATAATAATGTTAGTGATAATAATATTAATAGTAGTAGTAATTATAGAAAAAGAAAAGGAAAGACAGAGGAAAGAAAAAGAGAAGAAAAAGAAAATCCTTAAATCCTAACTACTAATAATCCTATCCATTAACTAATTAAACCCAGCCCTACGCTATTCTCCCCCCCCCTCCCGCGCGCGGCCCAGGCCCCCGCTTCCTTTTCCCTGCTCTCTCTATATATATGTACAAACCATATGACTAGTAACCCTAACCCTAATCTAATTGTCCCCAGCCCTGCGCCGCCGATCTCGCACCCCTGCGCCCCCACGACACCGCCGGAGAGCCGCCGGCCGGCCACGCCGTGCGATCGCGAACAACATCCGCAGCAGGAGTTGACAGCGATGACCCCTCCTTCATGTGCCATTTTTTGTCGCATCTCTCGACCAAATTCGAATCTGTCTTCGCCGGTATAATCATCACCTATCCCCCTCTCAACTCTGTTAATTAGTTTCATTCGAGTAGCATTATTAACTAGGTAGAAATCGATGCCAAGTTGACAAAAAATCATACTTTAAACTAATAAAAATTGTTCCAATGGCCTATGTTTCGAGGCCGATATCTCACAACGTAGACATCCAAATCAAAATTTACTTTTTTTGTATAAAGTCTATATAACATAGATTATTTCCTGCTTATTAGTTTACTTTATTTGGTGTTAGAATCAGAGATAATTTAGGTTGAAAACTCATAAAAAACTTATTTTCAAAACATAAAAATTTGTGATACGGAGCGCGCCCCGCCAAACGGGACCGTCCCGTCATTTACCAATTGCACCGAAAGGCACGTATGGTATGTCCTGACGTATGAACTTTTGCGAAAACTGATTTGGACGTGTGCGCGCGTCGGAATCGACCCGTATCCGTAAAAATTCTTCGTATCGTGACTTTTGTAAAATACCGCACCATTTAGTGTACACTCGTCGGAATGCGACGAAACTTGCACCATTGGATTCGTGGTATCCCGCTGGTCCTGTGACCCAAGTTTCACACGATTCTTAGAAGTTGACCAAGCCGCCTAGTTGTGGGCCCCATGGTTGACTTAAGGGCAAATTTTTGTTTGGCTCACCGGAATCCAAAATTGGACATACCATTGAGTTCGTACTGACGTTTAGAATTTGTTTGACCTATAATTTGTCCTATTTAGAGACCTTTACCTCTGGCACGTATTTCGGTGCAAAGTAGGCCACATATGGACCCTGCTTTGACCCAAAATTATAGTTTTGCTCCTGTGTCCAAATTGGACGAAAGGGTAGTATTTTCTAGCTATCTCGCTTATTCTGGGAACGTTGGTGATATTTATTTCAGCATCCGGAGACGTTTGTTCGGAGGCCGTAGTTTCTGATCCTGTGTGCTTGACGCCTGGACGTTTATACTTTGCAGCTTTCTTGCCAGGCAAGTATACCTTGCCAAATTGCTTACAGTACTTTGCATGCTTATTATATTTTCCTATATTTATTGCATGTGTATTTTTTTTCAGTCATAATTATATATTATATATGTTGACACACACTTGACACATAGTATCATGGGAGAGAAGGACAATCAGTAGGCGTATGGGCTATAACCACTCTGGTAAACCATAGTAACTAACACGCACTACGGTAGTTGTGTCGCGCTGGTCGCTACCCTCACGGTATATCGATTTCTGGTGTCGCGCTGGTCGCTACCCTCGCGGTATATCGATTTCTGATATTCCTGACGTGTGTGTGAGTTGTGAGATTAGATAGAGTAGCCTACCCCTGCCCATACGTCAAAAAGTTGTCCTCATTATGCATTTCATATAGATTATCTTATACAGCGTACTTATATATTTTCTTTCTATTATGAATGATTTACTGTATTCAATTGGCATGCTTCTATGTATCTTGTTATATCCCTCTGAGGACCTGGTCCCTTGCCAGGTATAGACGATCAGGACTATTCGCAGGAGTACGGGCCAGGACCTGACGCATTATTTTTCGCCGAGGAGGTCTTACCTTTTGAGCACCTTTGATTATCTCTAGCGATGGATCTCTTAGCTAATACACTTATATCATCATCTTATTTTGTATTGGAGATTTACTCTCCTCTCTCATTTTAGTTTTGATAGTCATTGGTAGTGGATTTGTCTCCACCCGACTATTATTTTTGGATTATTCAGACTCATTATTCTAGTTTAGTTATTTCTTTTCTATGACTTGTTTTGTGGATGAGATTAGTATTTACTGTGACTTGTGACAATATATATACCACATGTGAGTTAATATTCATATTACATCGTGCGTGTGTATTATGGTATCCATATATTGGAGTTTCCCTATACATACGGCTGGCATGCTTACGTATTCTTAGTCCTACGTATTTTGGGACTGGGGCGTGACACCCTGGCTTCATCTTCTATGTGAATTCAGTGCAAGAGATCCTCGAGCTGGATCTCCATCTTACTAAGGTATATGTCAGTCTTGAACTTGATCCAGCCTGGTGGAAGATTGGTGACGATATCCCCCACCATAAACTTGTCTTCCTGCTCTATGCCCTCTTCCTCTAGCTTCTGCTGCATCTTTAGAAGTTCTTTGACTTGCGGCAGCATCACCTTCTCATCTTTAAATTATAAAGTAAAAAAAAATTCGACTAGATAGATTTTAGATTTTTTTTCGTTAGTTTTGTAGTACTTCTTAAGAGATTTCCAGACATCTCTTTCCTTCTCTTTCTTGTTGTATGACTCTGCCATCGAGTTGTCCATAGCATTCAAGATCAACAACCTGCAGAGGTCATTGTCATCCTTCTACTTGGAGTGCGAGTCATGTGCCACACCAACTTCAAGTTCTCCTCTATCTTCAGGAATGGTAGGTTCAGGTTCAATCAACACATAAGAAACTTTGACAAGACAAAGATTTAAATAGATCTTCCTCTTCCAAATGTTATAGTGTTCGTCATCAAACTTCTTAAGCTTGTGAAAGCTAGTATCGAGAAGGTTTGAGCGGTTCTCCATCTAACTCAGATCTTGCCTTGAGATTATTAGTCCCGAGGCAGATCAAAGTTGGTAGAACGCGGGCCAATAGTAGAGCTTCTAGCGAGACCCAAAAGTCCGCTCTCTACTAGAATCCAAGTTGTCTTCGAGATCATATATTCACACAAAAGTTGCTCTTTTGATATTCTCGATTCCAATAAAACAAAAAATGAAGAGAGAAGTTGGTGCACCAAAAACTCGCAAGAGTCTCTCTTCAAGTGACACACAACTTCTAAGAAACACACCTCCAAAAATAGGTTACAAACTGTCTACAAAGAAAGGAAGCTATAACATAAAAGAAAATTGTTCTTCTCTTTACGTTCGCAGATGCTACAATGAGATAGAACAAAATAGAAAGGAGCAAGAAGGAAGATTAGAAAAAAACTCCTGCTGGGGTGATCAAAACCACCAGTGCTCAAAGCAAGATTCACCCTATACGCAATCTGCTCCCAGGATTCATCAAGCTCGCACAAGAACTTCTGGAACACTCCGAGTCACCATTGGAATACTCGGAACATCACGGTGGGGTGTTCTCAGGTTGGGGTTAAGGAGCTCTGGAAACTTACTCCTTTTTTCTCTCTTCTAATAGGAGACTTGCGATATATATATATATATATATATATATATATATATATATATATATATATATATATATATATATATATAGAGAGAGAGAGAGAGAGAGAGAGAGAGAAGCAACAACACCCATGTGCGTATCAGGCAATGCACGCAGCAAGCTATGCGTGCATGCACGCTCGTCCAACATCTCTCATACGCGCAGCAAACCATGCTTGCATGATCATTACTGAATCTGACCTTCTCCCATGAATCTCGTATTCCAGAGCCCTAAGGGCCACCCGCACCTCCCTCGTCGTATGTCGTGCGCCATACGATGCACGCTGCACGCACATCCCGCGCCGCACTCTGCACGTCGCGCATCACATGTCAAGCACGCCATACGCCAAGCGCTATGTGCTCATGAACGCATAGTTGCTCATGGCCCGCGCTTCCGCCCGCAAAAGCGAACGTGCATGCGACTCGCACAAAAGACGAGCACACGAGCGCTACAAAAGTGCTCAAAGTGTCATGGGTCGATGCTGACGTGCTAAGTGCACTAATGAAGATCCACTATGCGCCCTTGAGTCCGAACCCAAGTCTGAGTCCGAGTCGCTAATCCCCTACGGGGCTTAGCTCTTAAGGATATTCCAAAGAGAGTGAAAAAATAAAGGTTTGTTCCTTATGACTTAAGCTTAACCCTCTAGGAAAATAAACCCACATGGGCTACCACATCCCATGTTCATATGCCAATATCAAGCAAAGCTATATATTGAGATATACATCATGGTGGTTTTCCAATGTGGGACTAAAGTTCCCAAAGGAAAGCAAAAACACCAACAACCCCCCCATGCGTCTCGCTAGGACCGGCATCACCAGCTCGCGCTCATCTTCCCTGCAGATTGCACCATCGGAGCCACACTCCCCTTATCCGCCACTAATACGCCCAGATTTGACTGCTAGTGCCCTTCATCTGCTCATGCCCCTCCTCCGCAGGAGCACGCGGTTGCTGCAATTGCCAAGGACCCCTTGCCATGCCTCCCTCATGAAGAGTAGATCCTCTCTCCCTTTGGTTTGGAGAATTTGGAAAGTAAATGTACGTTTTCTCTTACTCATCATGAAGGAATAGATTAAAAAAATTTACGTTCCCTTTCTTTAAACCCATTCTTATTTATCTTCCTTGTAAAGAGAGGAATCTTAGCTAACTCTGATTTTAGCGAGTGAGTTATCACAAAACCCCTCCCAAATTTGGGTGTTGACGATTAGGGGCTTTGATGATAACGAATTTGTATTTACAATTACTTATTTTGATATAAATATATGTATCATTATACTATAATCACTTAGGATTAGATAATAATTACATAAGTTATATATTGTGGAGACTGATAGGGATATAGCAGTAAGTTAATGTTGATAAAGAATTTTTTATATATATATATATATATATATATATATATATATATATATATATATATATATATATATATATATATATATATATATATATATATATATACTTAGTAAGATATTATTTCATATTATTGTTTATAATATATATGTGTTAATATATCAATAAATAGTTAGTATAATAAGGAATTATTTTACTTAGAATGTTATGTATATTATTACGTAGTATGATATTTTATATGTATAATTATAATTAAGTACTAAAATAAATATATACATATAGATCTCATATTAATTACCACTTCTTACTGGATATGTTAGTTACATAACTATATTTCTTAAAACCAAAATTATTTGTATTAGTTATCTAATACATTTCTTAACAAATTTTATTTATTCTTGTATTATTATATAATATGTTTCTTAAACCTATTTTTATTAAAACAAGAATACAGTGAATAACCTTAATCTTAATATGAAACTAATTTATAATAATATAAGATAGTTATGAATTAATAGTAATTTTAATAGTTAATTAATCTATATTTATGATTGGTAGATAGTGCTGACTCGACTTGGACTTGGACTTGGAGTCGCCATCTGAACATAACTTGGACGCCAGAAAAATATAACTTGCCTCTATTTTAGTATTCATGCTTTTTATTTATATTATATGTTGATTATATTAATTGATTTCCTCCATACTGTTCAGAGTTGCATGGTTATTGACACATATATGACATGACTCATGTTGTACAGTAGATGATACATGTTAGCTGTAGTGCTTGGTTATATGACATAGTTGTGACTCAATTAGTTGATATAGTGAACATGGATGTAGTAGATGTACATGATTGGTCATAGACATGAGTATGATTTATAGACTTGTTAGAACGTGGGATGGGGAGAATTAATGCGTAGTTCTTGGACTGCTACTTCCGTATCCTTTCTTAGCCTAAGAGGTTCGTTGAGGGACTATGGCTATTACTTAGCCTAATAGGTCTGCTGAGGGACTGGTTTGATTATCCACTGTGAGTTTATAGAGTAACTACGGTATTTGACAGTCTGTTTCTTCAGCAGTTCAGGAGAACATATTGGTTCTCGTTATGAGTCATTGCCTATAGAGGTAGCTTTGCTTGTATCACATGATTCCTCATAGCATGTTTATACTGTTTATATTAGGCATCTATATTATGTATCTTGCTACTTCCCTTTGAGGACCTGGACTTTTCTCCAGATTTAGATGAGAAGGACTATCGGAAGATTTATAGTTCAAAATCAAACACTAGAGCAAATTTCAGATTCAGAGGTCGAATCATTAGTATACAAGTGAGCATTGAACCCTCTTAACTTTATCTTACTTTATTTTAGTATCATGATACTTGATTTGTCTTCACCATACTTTTTTATGCTTATATTTAGCATGTGTTTATTTTCTTATTATCGTTTCTATGGATGAGATCTAGATTATCTACCATTTACTTGTTACCATAATTTTATGGATCAGAGTTCATACTAGACAGCGTGATACGCTTCGACGGGTCCATTAAATTGATAATCCCTTCGGAGTCGTACCAGCTGGCCATCGTGACATATCTCGGTCCCACGTATTTTGGGACTGGGCGTGACAACATGTAAGAAATCTTTATGCACATCTACGGTGGTAAATTATAAGGGGTCAAACACTGACCAATAAAAGTACTAAGATTTTGACTATCTGAAAGGAGTGAATCCATAAGAACATAAAGCTAACCGAATATTTCTAGGCTCCGAAGGAAATTTAGGATGACACCGATCAAAATTCTTCTATGCCTCTCCATCGGAAGGATAAGATAATTCTTCTTCATCCAACTTTCGTTCCTTGTTATTCCATGTCATATGTTGTGCTATATTTGCGGACATATACATCCTATGCAGCCTCTTTGTTATCGATAAAAAGTGCATGTACTTGTTGGGACACAATTTTGTTCGGACAGTTAACTTTTCTTTGCCCTAAATTGACTTACACCGGTAATCATGACAAAAAATGCATATGTCTTTATCATTTTCTCCTTATAGTATAACATGCAACCCTTTTGACAATAATTCATATTTTTGTAGCCTAATTCGAGTTTTAGTATCATCATCTTCGACTTGTAAAAGTTTTCAGGCAAGTCCTTTCATCCTTTTGACAACAACTCTCTAACAAACTGAATTATTCAATCATAGCATTCTTGCGACAAGTTAAAATTAAACTTGAGATTCAACAGCCGCATCACCACTGACAGAACAAAATGAGAATCACAATCGGGGTATAATGGAGTATTGACATCCTTGAACATATCATAGAATTCCTTTGCATCAGGATTCGGATCCTCCGGATCAAAACTAGGCACGACCACAGCAAATACCATCTCCCATGTCGGGTTTCGCTGCCAATATTCGAAGAAATCTTCGAGAGTTGACTCTTCTACCTCAATATTGAAGGAATACCGATATTATGAAAATAAAAGTTCTCTTTAATTCGTCCACTCCTTGTAGTTATGTACGAAACACTTTTTTGTAGAGATGCTCCCTCATGAGATCCACATCTTTGAATGGTCTATTATGACATTTGATACAAGAGCCCTTGATGAACCTTTCATCCATAAAATAAGGTTGCCTACTGACGTATTTGAGAAATTTCTTAATGTCCGCCTTGAAATCATCCGTCAAACCAATCTTGGTCTCATGTCACCTTGAAATCATCCGTCAAACCAATCTTGGTCTCATGTCACCTTGAAATCATCCGTACATCCACGAACGGTCAACTAAGTATCGACTCATTATTATTTTTAGCCGTAAATGATTTTGAATGTACCATATATATTCAAACAATATGGATTAGATACAAATTATGCTTTTTAGATCAAAAAAATGTCTCAATTAGAAAGCAATAAGTTTGGATCAGAAATAACGATGTTACTAATTAGTACATTACTAACTTAGCTAGCCAACATTTAAATCAATTACACTTAATGTTAATAAATGAATATGGATCATTTACACTCAATGTTACTAATTAGTACTATACATTCGATACTTCTTGCACTATGTCACACCCTAGTCCAAAAATAAAAAGGACTAGCCACGTGGCAATGGCCAGCAGCACAACTACAATGAGCAAACCTAATTTAATAGACCCGTTAGACTCCACCTAAGTTGTAATATATATAAATAAAGGTCTATAATACGTCACAGTCTATATATCTAATCTCATCCACAAATCAATGATTAAGAGCCAAGATGATAAACCAGTCTCAATAGTCAATAATCATAAATGAACTACCCATCATAATGTAGTAAAAGAATGTTACGGGGAATAACCCATCACCAAAATAATGAAAAGAGATAAATAACTAAGTACAACTGTCCAATAGTCACTAAGCCAAGTCCAAATATCTAATGATCACTAAGTATAATAAATAGAGAAAGTAGCTATATGCTCAAGAGAAGTCCTCTGAGAACACCTTCGTCCGCTAAACCACCAAGTCGGTAGGTCTTAATAGACACGACCATAACTAAGGAATGTGGAGGGAGTGTACAGGCCCCATTAAAGGTACCCACAGCACTGTGAAGGTCCAAAGCACAGGCAATGGTAACACAAAATAAGTGGTATCCCAATAGTACGGGTATGTTCTCCACAATCCCCATGTATCTCATATCTCATGTCCACAACATGCAAGATAAAATCTAACTATGTCTCGAGTCAAGGTGTAGATATAATCATGTCAACTATCACAAGTCTCGAGTCCTATCCTGACACAGAAGTCAAAAACCTCGAATGTCTCAAGTAAGACTTCTGTAAATGAAAGTCGTGTCTAATGTCCTAAGGTATATCGAGCCAGAGTTAACACGAACAAGGTATCATGTCAAAAATGCAACTAACCAACACACAACTCCGGTAAAGGACGTCGGCACCCGAATACAAATCGGATGGTAAGTATCGTATACGGTCCTAGGGTCTCAATATAAAATGTTCTAACAACAGAAGTATAATCAAGAACTAGTAATATCACAAAGCACAAAATATTGGAAACATTGGCAACGTACACTTGCCTACTTCTGCAATATGTAGTTGTAAAGATGATCCTGTGTCTACCCCTCTGGAATCCAATTGACCTAAATAAAAGAATCTTGTAAACACAACTTAAATGTCTAAATTATTATTAACCATAGATAACCAAATCCAATATCACTCATAACATATAAAATTTTGACACAACAACTCACATATTTTTACGAGATATCTGGACCAAGTTTTATGGTTTTTGACCTCCAAAATTCAAGGTTAAGTCCCCAATTGAAGGACATGAATATAAATCATTAAAAAAATTTATAGAATAATAATTTAAACATTATTTATACTAATTTTAACCTCTGAATTCCAGATTTAGAATTTTAAGCATATTTTATGGTTATGGCTATATTAGGCCTACTAGTCTTGTCCGAAACTTGTCCGGAATATTAACAATCCTTAGTTATAACCAGTATCTATGAAATATCATATAATATCATATTAAAATATGATTAAAAATTAGAAAATAATATCCTTTTTAAATACCAAAATTAGCCTATTTTTATGAGCCATATGCCATAAATTTACCCGAGAACCTAGTTTAATGGCCCATATTTTAGGGTTCAGTTTTGACATAAAAATGCCATAAATATAAAATTTAAATAATTTATTTAAAGTAATAAAATACATATAAATTTAGTTTTTAAAATTAATATGAAACCTCCAAGTAATCACATCGTAAAGTCTCAAACTAGTCCTACTGTAATCCAATTTATCATCAATCTAACATGCAATCTACATAGATTTTAATATAAAAAAAGACGACAAGCATGTGTTCTAGAAAAAATATATTCAAATAAATATAAAAAAATTCATTTCATGGTAATTTGAGAAGAAAAGTTCGAATTTTTACTGAAAGCTTTTGAAGGTTTGGATGGTGGTGCATCTTCTTGTCCAAGAACACACCTCCTTGCTTGTGCTTGACTTGCTACTCCTTGCTTGATGGGTTAAAAATGATAAAAATAGAGTTCTGATAGGTTTTATGAAAAAGGTATAGTCTTTATGGTTCTTTTGGTGGAGTTTGGGGGCTGTAGAGGTGGTAGAGTGGCCTGAAAAGGGGATAGGTTGAATTCAGATTCAGCCTAGACACTTATGGTGGAGGGGTTGTTTTGAGGAAGTTAAAATGAGTTTTGGTGGAAGGTTTGTGAATAGAAAGTGTTGAGGACATGGAGATAAAGAATTGTACTAAATTTGAGCAAAAGAAACTTAGTATGTAGGAAGATATGACCGAATTGGTGGGGACTAGCTGAATTTAGATTTAGCCTGGATAAGGTTGGATAGATGGAGGTGTGGAGGGAGATAGAGAAGGCTTTGTGGAATGGTTTATGAAGAGAAATTGTAGGGGAGATGTTAGAAAGAAATTTTGTTCGTGTGGTTTGAATGTGGGAGGTGGAGAGAGGGGGGTTATGGCCGGCCTAGTGGGGAGAAGAAGAGATGGGGTGTTACAAACTTTTAGTTCTAGTGGGGAGGGGAAGAGATGGGGCGTTACAAACTTTACTTGGCTGAATTTTATTCTCCAAATACTAAAAAAATAATATATTGGTGTGAAGAAAAATAGTATTTAGTGTTTTAAGGGTATGAGTCATGTTGGTGTCAATGGGTCAATTTGGTCTATTCAAGTGTCATGAATGTTGCATAACTAAAATAGAGTACAAGAGTGTGAGTTTGAGTGTGACACAAAGGTCATAGTGGTAGACTAACTTGTCCAGGACAGAAATATAAATTTTATTCGAAGAAGAAAACTAGTGTTGTATTCACAAAAATTGAAACTATGGTAATATGCACCAAAGATATCACAATTAAAGTATGTAAAATAACTCCATTTTTCTAACCCTAGATATCCCAAAATAAATTATAATATAACACTAAACTATATATACCTAAATTTGGGTGAGGGGGTTTATAATCTACCCACCTTAGAGAATTTTGTTCTCGAAATTAAGAACAAAGCTATACTAAGAATCTATAAAGAAATGATAACTAAGGCAACACTAAGGTCATACAAGAATCCTCGAATAAGTGAGGATAACGCTTCCGTATGACATCATCTCACTCCTAAGTAGATTCTCCTGGAGAATGATATTTCCAAGCTACCTGAACCAGTCTAATAGTATACCCCCGCAGTGTCTTCTCATGAGTATCTAATATTCCAACTGGCTGTTCCTCATAAGTCAAACTCGAGCCTACCATAATCTCAGAATGATCAACTACATAATTTGGATCAGTCACGTACCTCCTCAATTGTGAGACATGGAATATATCATGTACTCCATATAGAGATGGGGGTAATATAAGACAATACGCCACCTAACCAACACGCTCAAAAATATCAAAAGGTCCAATGTACTTTTGGCTCAACTTGCCTCTACTCCCAAATCGAATAGTGTCCCGAGTAGGTGAGATCCTCAGAAATACATGATAGCCTTTCTTGAAATCTAAAGGTCGACGGTGTGTGTCAGCCCAATGCTTTTGTCTGTCCTGAGCTGCACGAAGATGACTCTAAATTTGGTTTACTTTCTCAACTGTCTTCGTCATCAACTCTGGACCGAGTATCTGACGCTCACCCACGTCACTCCAACATATCGGAGACCTGCACTTCCTACTGTACAGTGCCTCAAAAGGTGCCATCTATATGCTCGCCTGATAACTGTTGTTGTATGAGAATTCCATCAAATAAAAATGGTCCTCCTAAGACCCTTCGATGTATAACATACATGCTCGCAACATATCCTTTAGAATCTGGATCGTGCGCTCTGATTGACCATCTATCGGTGGATGATATACAGTGCTGAACTTGAGTCGGGTGCCTAGACTCTCCTGCATACTTCGCCAAAAATGGTATATGAATATAGAGTCTCGATATGATACAATACTGACAGGTACTCCATGCAGCCTCACAATCTACCGCATATACATGTCAACTAGTATCTCTGTGGACTATCCAACTCTGAACGACAAGAAATGTGCAACTTGGTGAGTCTACCACAACCATCCAAACTGGGTCCTTCCCGCTGGGGCATCTCTGAAAGCCTATGATAAAATCCATGGTAATATATTCCTACTTCCATTCATGGATGGAAAGTGGCTATCACATACCTGTGATCCTCTAATGCTCAACCTTAACCTGCTGGCATACTAAACATCTATCATGCCCCAAAACCAGAATACTAGAGAGCGTGGGCAGACAAAGCCAGCTACGTGCATCATAGTACACCAATACCCTGATAATACGGTCACGGATGTCTAAGACATATGAGGGTTCACTCTATGGTCCATAATGCAATCTTAAGTCAAGATAATCCTAGGTGTCTCAATCATTGGCATGCAATATATTTCAGTATTTATCATCATCACACATATAATAGTAAGGCATCCCATACTATACATATACAAATGATCATGAAGCTAGTTATACAAAAGAGAAGAACTAGCAAAAGTATAAGTTATACATGATCAACTCTAGCTATAGTCTAGAATATGCCAATCATGTTATGCCCGTAAGCTAGATGTTAATGACCAAAAATACGAGATAGACACGTGCTCGGTGGATAAACGTCTCAAAGAATAATTTACATAATAAGTGGGCAAAATGAAGAAGTAACCTACTCATTACCTCGGGTGCTCCGGATGATCACCATCTTGAGGAGGGTACGAAAGTTCATGCAGTTCTGCTCCAAAATTTGGCCATACAAAATCAGTGGAGTAATATCCCAAACAACAAGTACCACAAGGGAGCCAAACTTATAAACTAAAACCAACATATCAAACAAAGTAAGGAATTAAAATGACAAGAAAAATAGTAAGGAAATGAACAGGAATATCTTACAGGATATGGAACCTGAATAATAAACTGGAATAATTTTGTACATGACTGGACTAGCAATCAATCAATCATATCCAAACATGTCATACGGATTGCTAATCATTAACTAACTAGGGTTATCACAATCCTGGTTACTATCATATACAATTAAAAATTCTATACAGCTACATGCCCTACACTCTATCCAGATCATCCAGGCGTAAGGATTACATAATATAATTTAACATGTATAGATACTTGTACTTGTAATGCAACACTCGATGGTGTGCTAGAAGTGTGCCCCTCACGACGGAGAGCTCCAAATTCACAGGTGTCGCTGGGATGTCGGGATTGTATATAGCTAACAAATTTCCCTAAATGATTCTAGTTATCAATCTTGTTCATTAGTCTGGATAGTTTATTCAAAATTTTTGACCGTGGTGCTCAGGAATTTGTCTTAGACATGATGCAAACTGGACAATAGTTTGACAAGAACAATCAAAATCAACCACGGAAATAACGAGACATGAAATACAGTACAAGACAGTACAAGAAATCTCTAGTCATGAGTGCGCTACGTCGAGCCACTATCAGGATTATCAGTACAGTCTCAGGATTATCAGGATACGGGATATCAGACTACATGAGTTAATGCTTGACCTAGTGTGCAATCATTAAGTCATGCCAGGAAACCAGGAATGTCATATCAGGAAGTAAACATGACTAACTAAAGTAACTGGACAAAAGAGAACCAGAGAACATCGTGCTATCATTAAAATAAAACAATAGCATACAGGCGTATCAAAATAGGGTGGGAACACAATCAAGCAAGAAGTCTATAAAGTGGCGCACAATGGCCAAAATAGCGCAATGGCGTACAATCGGCAAAATAGTGCAGCGGCGCACAAAGACTAGTAAGGGCAAACTTGGTGTACTTTGATACCAAAAGTATACCGAGCAATAGATGTCACAAATTGATACTAAAGCACGCTCCTATAACCATGGCACACAATAATAGAAGTACGTGAGCCAGGAGCTTGGCACACTTCATCAAGTATGCCAAAAAGGAAGGTTAGCACACAAATGCCAAACTGGATCCCTGGCGCACAAACAAACGAGGGAAGGTCTATAAAAGACCAAACACAAGTCTCAAGGCATGGCATAGAAGTCAAGACACAACAATCGAGAATACGACAGTCAAGACGATGCCAAAGTCAAGGCTCGTCCATCAAGAAAACAAAGGAATTATGCGCCCAACAGAGGCTTTGGCGCATTATCCTGATGTCGAGACTAGGCACACACACACAGAGTGCGCAGTTGAGTTTTCTTTCAAAAGCGCGTCTAAGCCCCAACATGGTCTTTTGGCGCACCTTTGTAAGAATTATCAGGGATGCATTTTTGTACAAAATGTGCGCATGAGTAGAAAAGTGCGCCCAGTGTACTTATGAAGTCCTGGCGCACTTTTGCTAGGATTGAATGATGTGCTGAAAGCAAGCATTTTTAAGAGACAACACACAGTGCACTCAAGTTCAAGAGGCAACGTTATGCGCCAAGGGTCTCATGCATACCTTCATAGACTTGCTCTTCCTTCTCTGGCCCGTATACTTTGTGCTCCGACTTTGTTGTTTCTCAACTTTTCGGTCAAGACCAAGTATAAGTGCAACAAAGTATCAAGTTACAGAGAGTCTATAACACACTTCTAAGATATTCAAGATATGTAGACAACTAAGTTAGCAAATAAAATATGAACTTTGGGTTTATCAAGAATCTCTCAATCATGGGTTCACTCGGTTGGCAAGATGTACTTGTCTACTATCAAGTTCTAAGCCTAATACCAATACTACCATGGTCACCCATGGCCAAGGTCAAGCTCGGTTGCTGCTCTCGGCTAGGGAAGAAATGAAGAAGGAAAGAAACAGGAAAGAAAAAGAAAAGTGAAGGAAAGGAAAGGAAAGATAAATGTTGGGCTTATATAGTCAAATGATTAATTTGTGGCCATTGGATCATGATACATACCCCTCACCCGGGTTTATCATAGCCACACATAATAAAATCAAGGGACCAACAGTCCAAAGCATGCAGCTAAGGAAAATTTGCAAAAATAACCTAAACAATGCATGAATGACATAAAGCATAAAGAATGCAAATAAATACAAAGCAACCTATACACGTATTATACGCGTATCTCGGGCATGAATACAAAATTAGTGAGACAAGTCTCACAATATTTTGCCATAAACTGCGTAATCTCTCTTCGTCCCATGCCACCAATAGTACTGCCTCAAATCTCGGTACATCTTTGTACCTCCCGGATGAATAAAGTAGAAAGAACTATGTGCCTTTGCCATCAACTCCTGTCTCAAATCCTTATTTGGAATGTATAGGCAATTTCTATACCTTAACGTCCCGTCCTCATGGATCCGAAGTCCCGTCTGCATATCGGCATTCGTCCTCTCTCCAAGTCTCCAAAATCTAGCATCTGTCGGCAATGTCACCTTGATCCTCTCAACTAGTAAAGACTAAACCTCAAGGTTAGCTAATTTTCTACTCTGTCTTAGAAGAATAACCTTTATGCCAAGCTCATGAAGGTCCTCTAATAATTGGAGATGCGTCGTCAAGAAATAAGTTGTGGGCTTCCTGCTTAGTGCATCTGCTACGACGTTAGCCTTGCCAAGATGGTACTGCAAATCTATATCATAATCAACCATCAACTCTAACCAACACCTCTGCCTCAAGTTGAGCTCCTTCTGGGTGTAGACATACTTCAGACACTTGTGATCCATAAAAATCTTTACTCGCTCTCCGTAAATATAGTGCCTCCATATCTTCAATACAAATATTACTACAGCTAGCTCAAGGTCACGCGTCGGGTAGTTCCTCTAATGAACCTTCAACTGCCTCGATGCATAAGCGATAAACTTGCCATGTTGAATCAGAACACATCCTAATCTACTCCCTGATGCATCAATATACACAACGAATCCTCCCGATCATGTAGGAAGTGTCAAGATCGATGCTTTCGTCAACCGTTTCTTTAAATCTTCAAAGGCCTTCTGGCATTCCTCTATCTATATAAACTTATGGTCCTTACGTGTTAACTACATCATAGGATCTGCAATCCTTGAGAAGTTATGCACGAACCTCCGATAATATTTGACAAGTCTGAGAAAACTCCTGACCTCTGCAACTGATGTAGGTGTAGACCATGTCTCGATTGCGACAACCTTCTTCGGATTAACTGAAAGTTCTTCTCCCGAGATTATATGTCCAAGGAAAGGTACTCTATCTAGACAAAACTTATATTTGCTGAGCTTGGCGTACAACCTCTCCTGTCTCAGCATCTCCAGCACGATTCTAAGATGCTCCTCATACTCCTCGTGGCTCTTAGAGTATACCAAAATATCATCAATAAATACAACCACGAACTTGTCCCAAGTACTAGTGGAAGACCTTGTTCATCAGGCTCATAAACACAGTTGGCTTATTGGTTAAACTAAATGGCATAACTAAGAACTCATAATGCCCGTACTTGGTTCTGAAAGCTATCTTCGGTATATCCTCCTTCCGCACTTTGATCTGATAGTAGCCGGATCTGAGGTCAATTTTTGATAATACACAAGCACCACTCAATTGATCGAATAGATCATCAATATACGGTAAGGGATACTTGTTCTTGATTGTTACAATATTTAGTGCTTTGTAATCAATACACAAGCGTACCATCCCATATTTCTTCAGTACAAACAAAATAGGTGCTCCCCAAGGTCAAACACTAGCTCAAATAAAGCCCTTTTCTAGAAGATCATCTACTTGCTTCTACAGTTCCACTAACTCCTTTAGTATTAATCGGTACACAAATGAAGTAATGGGCTCCGCTACCGGAGTCAACTCTATAGTAAATTCTATTTTTCAATCAGGTGGCAAGCTTGTAAGGTCATCGAAAAATACATCACGAACTCTGACACAATCTTCAGGTATTCTAGCTCCCCTTCTGAAGTGGGTGCCTTAAGGGTAGGCTGGGCACCCTTCTCTCTGGCTTCCCGAAGAAACCCAAACTCTTGATGACCTGGCGACCTGAAGATGACCCATCTACGCCGACAATCTATATTCGCATGGTACTGACTCAACCAGTCCATACTAAGTACAACGTTATAGTCTGACATGGAGAAGATCAAGAATCTAGCTCGTATCTCCCGACCACAAACTACTACCAAATAAGATCTACTGGTGTCACTAACTAGGAAGATACCGTGCCCCGTAAGAATCCTCGTTGTCTTCGGAAGAGGTGAGGTAGCTACTGTATGAGTGGCTACAAAACTAGCAACTATGAAAGAATACGATAATCCTGAGTCAAATAATGCTATAGTTGGTAAGGAAGCTATAAATATAGTACCTGCGATGACTTCTTCTACAATCTCTACCTCCTCAATAGTCATAGAAAAAGCCTACCCTCATCTCTGAGCTGGTGCCCTCTACTGCTACTATGCATGCTAGAAGAGTGCTCCTTGTGGTGCCAAGGGTGGCCTCGACTGATATCTTACTGGGGCTGGTGGTCTGACTCCTCCAACTCCCACTTGTGGTGCTCCCGGTGCTGGATAAGCTGACCTGGGTAGCTGCTGGGCTAGTCTCGGTGTTGGTAAGGCTGATCGATGAATCATCGGTACTCCTCTCCGTGGTTCTGTATGGTCCCGTGCCGAGTGTTGTCCCGATCCACAAATCAAGCATAGTCCCAATCTGCATCTATAATCACCCGCATGATGGCCTTGCTTGCCACAATATTGGTATGTTGGAACTCTTGGTAGGGCTTCTCTAGGTGGATTGTGCATATGAGGTCTCTTTGCAGCTTTTTCCTGCTATGAGTGGGTTGGTACTAGTGCTTACGGCCTCTTGGCTAGACTCTCTGGTTGACGTGTTCCAAGCGTCGAGCTGCTATAAGGACATCAGTATAGGAAGTAGGTACAACTAAGCCAACCAGTCTCTCTAACTCAAAGCTCAGGACGTCATAGAATTTCTCTACCTTCTCCTCTTCTGTCGGGATCAGTGTAGGGGCGAAGCATCTCAAGCATTGGAACTCAGCATTTTACTCTTTCACTAACATACTGCCCTGAGTGAGGTATTTAAACTTGTCCCAAATTTTTTCTTGACCAGTAGATGGAATGTACATCTCCTGAAAGAGTCTAGATAACTCCTCCCAAGTAACTCGGCCTAGTCCGAGTTATTTCTCCTCAGTAAGCCACCAGTGATGCGCCTTGCCTGTCAACTGCATCCTGACAGTGGTCATCCAATGCTCCCTCGGGAGCTTAACTACTTCTAATTGGTGTTGTATGTTAGTGAGCCACTCATGAACCTCCGTGGGCTCCTCTTTGCCCAAAAATGTACGTGACTTCATTTGGCGAAAGTCTGTGATGGATCTCGTCGATGGTTGTCTAGCTGGTGGAGTCGCTTGCTCCAGTGTTGCCACTATGTTGTCCCTCAGGTTCTCTGCCTGACGTTATCATAAGCCGCACCTGGTGTAAGGGCACGAGTACGTAGGTACGTCCAGCCTACGCCGCAGCATCGACGTAGAACGATGTCTAGGTCAACAATACTATCTAAATATCTCACACACAATATATATAATATATCTTTCAAGATATCTCATCTCCAAATGGAGGAAAATATGATAATCAATACTCAATCACAATAAAAAGTAGAGGAAGATATGGCCCGATATGGAATAAAAGAAATAAAAATCACAAGTCATAAATACAGCTCATAATTAAGTCTAATAGACTAGCACAATAGGCTCAATATAATACATACCAAATGTCTAAACTGAGATATATTCAATATAATAAAGAAACTAGCTAAGTCTCCTCAACATCTGGCTCTAGCTCAACATGCTCTATGAGTGCTATCTTAACTGGCTCGCCATCTTGTGGCCTGTAATAGGTGGAACACATCTCCTCTAACCAATCATCTAAAAAAATATTTAGTCAGGATTGGAGCGGAGTACAAAACTCTTAAAGCTGTTCCAAATACATGGTAGAAAATATATGACAAATAATAAAGTTTAAGTTGAAGATTTCCTTCCCTTCCTGGAATACAAGATGCACAAGTAACTAGGAAACAGAAATATAGCTGAAATAGGAAAATAAATACAATAGGAGCTGGAAAGGTAAATACGGGCAATATAGAATAAACTGTAAGTAAGAGAAACTAGAATACTATCTATGTGATTTAGAGCACAAATTTGTTATGTGGTCGGCTTGGGTTGCAAATGATTATTCTAAGGTAACTCGATTATACGCGAGGTGTATAATCGACATACACATAATTATACTAAGGAATTGATCACATAACCAACTTTTACTCCCACGTCCCAACAAATACACATGGATCCAATCATGACACGTTACGCACATAAATATAATATAAGCACACTGAGCACATGAGTATAGTGTGAGCACACGAAGCACATGAATATGGCATAAGCACACGAGGCCCATGAATAAATACGTGCACAAGGAATATCTGATGCACACGATAAAGTATATGCATAAGGAGTACCCGATGCGCACGATAAAAGGGATAACATCTCCTGACAGGATCCATATAGTACCATTCCGTATAACAATGTGTCAGAATTAAGTATAACAGTTCTAGAACATGTGATATATACACTATCATAAAATAAAAACTAACGAGAGATGTACTCGCCTCTGGTCCTGAGCAAAAAGTATGGCTCAGTATCTCAGTTGGTGTCACACAACCCTATATATGAAATATCATGTCAATTGGGTGTAATGAATGATAAATAAATTAAAATGCACTAAATATGATTTTCTAGGTCATTTCTAAGTCGCATTAGTCCAACTAGGTCAAACTAGTTGTTACCTAGATTTCTAGGTCCATAACTAGCTTCTAGAGTGATTACTAGTCCATACTAGTAGTTATTAGGTGATACTAGGTCATATTAGTTTTTAAAGCCAATAACTCGAAGGTATTACAATACTAGCTAATATTATTACGTAACTTTTATATATGTATTGTTAATAATACTAGATAGTATATATTACCTTGTAGCTATTATCTAACATCTTAGTTATCACAAGGGTGCCTATACTCCCCTCTTGATTGATACTCCATCTCAGGTATCATAGTGGTACCTGGGAACTAGGATAACCCTTCACCTATCTTACTTACACTTGCACACATGTGTACATGAGCAATTGCTTGTTTCTACTATTGTTACTTGCTCAGGTCTGAAACAGACTTGTGTCTCCTCCCTTCTCGAGCTCTACAACAAAACAACCACACTTCCATATATATATATATGATACAAGATACTAATACATATAGGTAAATCTCATACCCAAACCCTAACATTACCCTGCAGATGTTGCACCTACTACTGCTGTTAAAGTTCTCTTACCTGCAACCAAACTTGTAGTGCACCAATGTGGGAACTGCCACACTTGAATGCCTGGGCTCCTCTCACCCACTGCCACTAACCTGATCCTTCCTCAGTCCAGAACAAAAATTACTCTGCATAACCTGGACACAGCAATAAGTTTTATGCACCCCCACACATCAAGGTGTGCCTATACCTAATACTGCTACTAAGGACTTTGCCTATTGCAACATTCATGTTGCTGCTCCTACTGAATATACTGTTGATGCTATTCTCAAATACTTAGCAACATCTGATACCAAGTATCAGACACCCCTCTCTATATTAACACAGTACACACACACCCTCTCCTCTTGCAACCCGAGTCTACACTATGGCACCAGTGTGCACTGATACAAATCATGTTGCAGGGAGAACAAATCCCAAGCATTCACATAACATAGGTACCAGTGTACATCCAACCCCTCATCACTGATGATGTTGTTCCTACTACTTGACTTCACAGTGCACAAGGCCTGTTCCTGAGCCCCATACTCTCCACATGTATCAATCACTCATACTCTCCAATACACATTGATACACTAGTAATATAGACACAAATATATATATATATATATATATATATATATATATATATATATATATATATATATATATATATATATATATATATATATATATATATACATGCTATATCATATATGCTATATCACATTGAATTAAACACTTAGCATGCATTTACAAGATACTCTATGATACACACTTGAAATACATTGACACACCAACCAAATATCTACAATTCACTCATAATACATGTAATATGGTATGTCAAATATTATACTAACTATTTATAATACATTTAATGAAGAAATGATACCAAATAGGCAAAACCCCCAAAATAAACCCTTGTATCATAGCATATCACAAAATACCATGATATGCTCTACTCATGTCCGATTGTGGACACGTATCTAGTCTCACACTATCAATCTAAGTCCAGTTAGATCTAATTGACCTAATGATAAACACTTTGTGCACCAATCTCAAAATTCTCCCAAATTGGGCAAAAAAATTCATATAGAAGTCACAATAGGGGTCCTATGAACCTAGTTATTCTTCCTATGGGTAGCCTTAAACCATGGAAGGGTTCCTAATGGTCAAATGCATGAATTAGAATCTAAATAAAGGAGACATTTAAAATTATACCTATTAGGAGATGGATTCCCAATGAAAGCTCAAATGGACACAATATGACACAAGCTTCTAGCCAATCTTTCTTCTCCAAGTGCTCTTGCCAACCTCAAGATTCTAGTCTCCTTAGATGGTAAGGATGAGTGAATTTGAGAGAGATTTATGAATAATTTGGTGGAGGGATAAACTATTTGGGGAAGAATACTAATTAGGGATTAAAATGGAATGAATAAGTGGAGGAGAGAGAGTTTCATCCTCAAATTAGGGCCGACCACCCTAGGATCCCTTCCCAAGCAATGTACAATGGTAAGTTTACCCCTATTGGATTTCCATGAATAAATAATTAATGGAGGAAGCTTCTCTTCCTAATGAGGATTAAGTCTAAACTCTAATTAAAGTGGATAGTTAGCTAATTAAGTTTACATGGCTAGTCCAACTAATTAGTTAAGTTATCATGTCAAGTTGGTTAGGTCTACTAGGGTCTTGTGTAATTTAATAGTCCAAACTACTAAACTATATTAATATTAGTTATCCATATTATAACATGCACATTATTATAAATAAAAAATATAACATAATATATATATATATATATATATATATATATATATATATATATATATATATATATATATATATATATATATATATATATATAATATGCAAATGACAAAAATATCTTTATTCTAGAAATATGGTAGTGACAAATGTTGCTGGGCCTCTTGCTGAATCTGATGTTGGACTTGCATCATTGCATAGAACATCTGAAATAACTACTTCCCGTCCATAGGCTGCCTGGTTGGAAAACTGGCATCGGTGGTATCAGTGGAGTGAATTGTGGAGGTGGTGGAATGTCGTCTCTCCGGAACCTCGAGGTATGCTGATCTACCGGGTTACTTAGTTGAGTGGATGGATTTCCATCCAATGGCAGCACCCCATCGTCGTAAGTAACCATAGCACCCTACGGTGTATCCATGGAAGTCTCGTCACTAGTTCATGGATCCATTAATCTGCACACCAAAATAAACGATGAGGGTCGAACAGTTGATTGAAGGCATGATGCAAGTCAAAAAATTAATTCAAATTCGATATAGAGGTCAGGAACGTGTTAACGTGTGGATGATATCCTATAAATTTACCCTATCCTAATTGTAGGCTAGCTCGGTTCCATAAATGTAACCGAAGCAATATTTTCGTTGACCTACATGGGATACCACAAAAATCATATTACGACCCAGTCCCAAAATACAAATGACTAGCTACGTGGCAATGGCCAACAACACAATTCCCATGGGAAAATCTAATTTAATGGACCCGTTAGAGTGCACATAAGTTGTAATATATATAAATAAAGGTCTACAACACATGTCACAGTCTATATATCTAATCTCATCCATAAATCAATAATTAAGAGCCAAGATGATAAACCAGTCTCAATAGTAAATAATCATAAATGAACTTTCCATCATAATATAGTAAAAAAATGTTACGGGGAACAACCCGCCATCAAAATAATGAAAAAAGATAAATAACCAAGTAAAACTGTCCAAGAGTCACTAAGCCAGTCCAAATGTCTAATGATCACTAAGCATAATAAATAGAGAAAGTAGCTATATGCTCAAGAGAAGTCCTTTGGAACAACCTCGTCCTCTGGTGCAAGTACTGCTCCAATATCACCTCATGACCCGTAAACCTCGGGGTAACTCTCCTCGTCTATACCTGGGGACATAATCTGAATCTAGGTCCTCAGGGGACATAGCAAGGTACAAAATAAAATATGCCAAGTAACAGTAAATAATAAGTAGTATGCTTTGGGGTAACTATCATAACCACCTATATAAAAATATCTCAGAACACCCTCGTCTGATAAACCACAAAGTCGGTAGGTCTCAATAGACACGACCGTAACTATAAAATATGGAGGGAGTGTACAGGCCCCATTAAAGGTACCTGCAACACTCTGAAGGTCCGAAGCACAGGCAACGGTAACACGAAATAAGTGGTAGCCCAACGGTACGGGTATGTTCTCCCCAATCCTCATGTATCTCATGTCCACAACACGCAAGATAAACTCTAACTATGTCTCGAGTCAAGGTATAGATATAATCATGTCAAATACCACATGTTGTAATATCCCTTTCTGCTCAAGCGGACTGCCGATTCAAACGATAAAAGTGCAATGTCCCGGCCCGCTTTGCTCAGGAGAGAATACCCGTTTAAGGCAAAGGATATCCAGACTTGTCCCTACAAGAGTTCAGCTTAGGATTTCAGAGGCTCGCTCGACGTATCGCTTAACCGAAGCGAATCATCGCTAAGGTGGGGGGCTACGATGAACTTGTCTTTGCTTAGCCAGCACACTTAAAATATAGAACGATACATGCTAGTCGCTAGGTGAATTACCCCATGCATGCTAATAAGAATACAACGTATCTAGCTAAGGGAATAATCCTAACTTGTATTGCTTGTGCTAAAACATGGAAATGAAATATTGCTTTTATTCAGACCCTCGCATGAAATCCTAGATCATGTAGCTCGGGAAGTCCCTTACGGTTTTACCTCTCAGTTTACCTTCGGGCCCGAGCCAACGTGTTTGCTTGAGTTCCTTAGAAATGCATGCATGCTTGCTTACAAATGTCTAACCTTATTCGTATCGTGCATGCATTTTAGTTAGCCAGGAGACTATCAAATAGCTCTTCTGTGCAATTGAACCTGCAAGTATCCGGGACCGTTAGGTCACTAAGGCAATCCCCGAACCAGGGGTACGCATCAAGGCAAGTTGTTCAAGAATCAAGAATCCTGTCACGTTACAACTGAATGATAATCACATCAAGTTTACCTCTGAACGAGAATCATGTCAATGAATCCAAGAATCCCAGTTCGTGGAGCAAACGCTCGGTTCAGAATAAGAATCATGGATTATCATATCAAGTAATGGATTTGGAAAGACCCTGACCTGTATGTCGTGGACAACTTGGAAATAGGATACAGTTTTACGGACGGTCATCGGGGCACTGGGACCGATCTGTCACGCCCCGATCTTCCGCCGGAACCGGCCGTCCCCGCTAGGCGCGAATCACCGCGCCAGCGCTCCCGTAGGACGTACGTTTCCATCGGAACGTGATACCGCGCGAGCCTGGGATTGCACCTGCACAAGGCAAATACCGAAACGGCCGTTGATAACTAGTTCACAGAGTTAACAAAGTAGAAACATAACATAAACACAAGTATTGAATCCAAATTAAGCTCTTTATTGATATGAAGTGAAGATTACAAGCGGCGCTAGGCCGAGATTACAAATCGCTCATGCTCTCTCTCTTACAATGAATATGCCCTTAGGCTCAGAACCAATACAAATAATCTGGATGATGATGTTCCCATACATTATGTCTCATATATGCGAGCTCCAGGTCCGTGCGCCATGCTCCAAGACGCCAAGTGCTGTCCGGCGCCTCATTGCGTTAAGCGATCTCCGAATCCGTATGAGTTCCCCCTGCACCCTGCATGCAGACTGGTTGGGTATCAGTACATTGAATGCACTGGTGGGGAGGCCTCTCGCCCACGCCATAAAACAAGCACGTTCATTAGTTATGTGCACCGACTGGTTTCGTTGTCTTTCTATTCTTTTGCCTTAGGATCAGTTACATGGCAATATAAAGAAAGTAATCTCCGTGTCAGCTCAAAAGTGTCATTATTATGAACAATTGAGTTCGCCTTACCATTTCTTACCATTCGGCCTTCCCTGTCATATGCAGCAATATAAGCAATAATTTACGGAATAACAAGAACAACTATAAAACCCAAGTGTTATGCCGTACCTCTGCCTCACAAGACCCATTTTACTAGAATTATGTGTGATACCGTGCATCCATTCTACTTATGCAAATTATCGTGCAAACACACTCCTTCCCGTTTCTTCTTCTCTCAATGCGGATAGCCGCTATGCAAACATGACTTATCTATATGAAGGTCACTGGCTCTGCTAGACATATTGGACATAATCTGCGATGGACGGCCGTCTTCCCAGCTCGGTTGCTAGCCTTGCTGGGCCTCCTAGCCGTCTAACGAGTCGACGCCCATCCAGGTCGGTAGCAAGCCTTGCTGGATGTCTCGCCCTCGCCCGCTAGTCATCAGCTAGCGTACTGCCAGGACTACACTGGCACTATCCTCCCGGGCCGACATGATTCAGATGCCTCAGCAATTGTGTCGAGGACTCTCTCTACCTGGTGCGCGACCAGTTGTCCGTGACCATGCAACTACTCTCCCATATTCCATTCCTAGCCGAGGACAACTCTCGGATCTATCTTAGCCGAGGACTACACTCGGATCTTTTCTTCCTTACGCAGCTCTCAGATTTGAGACTGCCTCGGTGATCTGCATATCCGAAGTACCTTCCTTTCCTTCCATCTCCTGACTCGGAACGACTACTTGATAGCCTTCCTCGTCTATGCATGCAATATAATTTTACTCCATCCCGTGTTGTGTTCCGTGGTGCAACGCCTCAGTATGAACTCATACTACTTTATGGCATATATGAAGAAAATTACTATAATCCAACTCAACAATCCCGACTACGCAAATAGCAAGTAAAATCTCCATGTTCTATAAAATGATAAGGCGGGGTTATCCCCTTAGCTATGTGCGTTCATCTCTTTTATTAGCATGCAAAGGTTATCGCCCATAAACTAGCATGTGTCAATCATTTTCTTAGTGTGCGACTAAGTAGAGAGAGGTTCACCGGGGCCACCCACCTTAGCGATGTATCGAATCAGTCGAGCGAGACTCCGGACGCGCCTCTGATAGCCTAAGTCTGACTCCATTGAATATCCCAGCATAAATCCCTTGCATCGAACGAGATATCTCGCTGAGCAAGGCGGTTGAATCGCTACACTTGTGCCGTTTGAATTGGCCCTCCGGGTTGAGCGGAGCGGGTTGTTACATTATACACCACTCAGAACAAGTCTCGTCCTCGAGACTTCCTGAGCGCAACTCGTATAATCGCCCAACTTTCTAAACCAAACTCTACGCATCTCATCTAACTCCCAAAGACTGTCTTAATACCATAATCATTTGTTTTCTCACCATGCGCTACGCCAATGTTGGCCAATTCTCATCGAACGACTCTATCGTTCAATGCTATTGAGCTATACTCAACTCACTCGTTGCACTCCCGACTCAAAATCTACTTCACCTGGCACAGGGCTGTAATACCCAAGCACAGAGTATCTATAACTTAATGGGCACTTACAACTCATAATTGGGTAGGCTTTCCCAACTTGTTTTACTATCTTTCATAGGAACCAAATGCATCTGATCGCATTTGACAGTTACTTAACGTCGTCTATCGAAACCCATTGTTGCGCCTAAACCCAAAAGTTTGAATCTCGGCAAATTTTCCAAATCTCGTTTGCATCAATCTCTCTAAGTCACCGTCCAATCTCGCTAAGTAAATTCACACCCAATCACCTACGTTTTCTGACTCAGACGATATTGCGCCCTAGCACAGAGCTAACTCACCCACCTGGGGTACGCTCTAATCCTTCAAGTCTTTGGTTCAATTGAACTTAACTTCCTATTCGTTTTACTTGTTCCGTTCGCACAAGTGCTTAATCATTTATCTGAATGATCCCTTCGTACAACTATTACATTCCCAAACTCAGTCTCGTACTACGCCTTAGCGCAGAACTATCCCGGTAGCACGGGGAACGGTACAATCTTTCCTTTATGAAAGTTTTAGGTTGAGGCTAACCTATTTCAGTTGCCATACTCATCCATGCAAGTCCGAACATTTTTATTTGCAGCTACATCCGAGTTATGCATATCGCTAAGTCTGGATCGTACCCATATTCAAGGCGTTCCCCAAATATGTGTATTTCAACCAAGCTTAGTGACAGCTAAGTCTGACAAGCTACATGTGAAAATCTTTCGAATCGCAGATCGTTCTGCTATACGAATAACCGAACTCTGGTTTGATTTAGTTATCGTTCACTCCTATCTCACCCAATTTCAAGTTTAGCAATACTAGTAGCAATGCGCATCTTCCAAGCAACGATCAACTCATCACGCCAACTTATCTTCAATATCACCAATTCAATTTGTGAGAGTTCCGTCGGACAATTCTCTAATACCATCTTATTCCTCACCATCGCATAACCGATCCGACCAAATCAATTATTACCCGAGTCCTAACTTGCATTGCGTTTGTTTCAACGCGAACGTTGCTAGTGTATATTCCCAACTCCAAATCCTAACTCTAAGTCTCGTTGCCCCAGTTCCATCATTCTTCCCGAATGATACTCTGAAGTCAGCCACTCCAGTTAACTCAAGGCATAGGGTCGTCTGCCTAGCCACTAAGTCAGCTCGCAAGTCATAGGTACATCTCAAGTTTGCGACTCATCGTGCAACCGTGTTGCACAACGCTCGCCCCAAACACCCTAAGGTCAAACCATTGTTCCCTTATACGGGTATTCTACCCAAGCTCGTTTCACTCAGATTTCTAAACATCGAGCACAGATCATCCTATCACACCAACACGCTCGTTCAACCGAACCCATGATACGCCCACGTCGTAGGTTCAACCCATCGATTCACATACATTATCTCTAACATAACGTTTGATAGAATTCACCAATGCATCCTTTTCTACACTTATATCACTAAGCCACAATTCCATTATAAATCATCGATGTATATCATAAACTCTAAGTCGTCCAACATCTCTTACTTCACGTTTCTAGACTAACTCCTCACCAAAAATTCTTAGATTCATCTGTATCCTAAAACTTGTCTTATCGTATCGAACCACAAGTCAAAGTGATCCTTCGATTATCATATTCCGGTCTCCCGCAAGTTCAATCATCTCCGTCGGACATGAGATCACCACGCCAATGCTCCCGCGGAATGATCGTACTTATCCGGACGTGACGCATGTGCGAACAAGAAGTCGTACTCGCACAAGACAAGAAGGTCAATCGTTATGGTTATCATCGAACGAACAGACACCTTATCGTCACCTTTAGTTTTATCCCAAGTTGTACATTAATCCACAGAGCCATGTTCTTCCATAAACCGTTCTTACCGCCACCCAAGTTCGTCTAACCAAACTGTCCAACATCAATATTACCATTTGATCGCTTCTTAGTCTACTCTTGGCATTCCTCAAACAACTAAGTTCAATTCTCAAACCCAAATTTATCCCATTTGATACGTTCCATTCATCGAGTTCGTTTGGAATAATCATCGAATATGTTCCCTTTGAGTTCGATTATCCCTGCTGTACGTGAATCACCACGCCGGCGCTCCCGCAGGATAATCGTTCTCGTTGGGACAGATTTCGAATGTTATCTTTCCGAACTTGATTTCAGGATCGCTCTTCCACACTCTAAGCCAAATCTGTTACTGCTTAACTCGATCCATCAGACTCACCATTTTACTAACTTGCATCAATCTATACTTATCTTCCAACCATTGCTATAGTCTAATCTACCAAAATTTGAAATCATCGCATTTGTACACAACCAAACTCTATCGAGTGATATCCTACTCAAATCCAAATTTTTCATGCACGCTATCATTCGTTTGCTCCATTATTTTCAATCGCACTTACTCCGATCGCATCTCAGATTATTCAATCTCAACTCAAGTTTTTGATTCGCTTGTTTCAACTCAAAATCGTTCGTACAATCCTTTAAGTTTTCCCATCCATGTAATTAATTCCAATTGCCCTGAATTCCTATTCGATG
Source organism: Iris macrosiphon (assembly GCA_036927795.1). Lineage (NCBI taxonomy): Eukaryota > Viridiplantae > Streptophyta > Magnoliopsida > Asparagales > Iridaceae > Iris > Iris macrosiphon. The sequence goes on from JAYESA010000008.1 coordinate 15,422,869, forward strand.
TAAGCCTTATCCCTTATTCAAATTATTATAACTCGTTCAAACCAAGTATTGCATGCTCCTGCAAGTTCGCTTACTAGATAGGCATTGTTTATTTACACTAAGGCTTTACCCGATCTCGTCGCTTGCCGCTAGACTCGCTTAATACTCCAAAATCCCTGATTTGTTCGAACACTTCTAAGCCGACCCATACACCACTCAGGGTTCGAATTATACTCTATGAATCTACACAACTCATCATATCCATAATTCGTATAATCGAACAGGGGACTTATCGTATACACCACTCAGGAATCGAGTCATCCTGATAACTCTTGAATCCCGTTCGCATCCTTCACTCGTATTCCCCATTCGTTCCTTAGAACTCCAATACAGTCCCTATTTATCGCCTTAGCAATCTTAAACTCGTATACCTCTATTCATAGTCCTCCATACAGACTATGCTGTAAATCATAACTTATCGCTATGAACAACCGTCTGAACTATATCTGAAATTCCATACACGATTCCCATCACTCGCCTTAGCGGCACTCCGATAGCGTCTCTATCGATTTTCCTGCTAAGTCAAACCTTCTTCTTATCCGAACAACACCCAAATCTTGCTGCAACTCGCTAGCACCAAGGGTCTTGGTGCATTTTACTCAATACAACTTGGCCAAAAGGCCAAGTGCATAGGCCACTGTCTTAACGATATATCGTCTCACACTCTACTCGCTTGGTGTTTTCATATAGACATATAACTTGCCGATTATAACAAGAGCCTAATACCACAATGTCTTTCCCAGGTTGGAACAAAAGCCCACGTATCATAATCCAGTTCAAGCAATCGTATAGTTCACACGCACTTTTCAAAAATATTTAGACTTATTGTATGGAACATCCATCGAAACACCGAGAGAGCATCTACCACTTCTTCAAACACACAAGTTCAAGACTGAGAGAATCGAAACGAATTCCAAGGACGTAAAGCCGTGCTCTGATACCAATATGTCACGCCCCGATCTTCCGCCGGAACCGGCCGTCCCCGCTAGGCGCGAATCACCGCGCCAGCGCTCCCGCAGGACGTACGTTTCCATCGGGACGTGATGCCGCGCGAGCCTGGGATTGCGCCCGCGCAAGGCAAATACTGAAACGGCCGTTGATAACTAGTTCACAGAGTCAACAAAGTGGAAACATAACATAAACACAAGTATTGAATCCAAATCAAGCTCTTTATTGATATGAAGTGAAGATTACAAGCGGCGCTAGGCCGAGATTACAAATCGCTCATGCTCTCTCTCTTACAATGAATATGCCCTTAGGCTCAGAACCAATACAAACAATCTGGATGATGATGTTCCCATACATTATGTCTCATATATGCGAGCTCCAGGTCCGTGCGCCACGCTCTAAGACGCCAAGTGCTGTCCGGTGCCTCATTGCATTAAGCGATCTCCGAATTCGTATGAGTTCCCCCTGCACCCTGCATGCAGACTGGTTGGGTATCAGTACATTGAATGCACTGGTGGGGAGGCCTCTCGCCCATGCCATAAAACAAGCACGTTCATTAGTTATGTGTACCGACTGGTTTCGTTGTCTTTCTATTCTTTTGCCTTAGGATCAGTTACATGGCAATATAAAGAAAGTAATCTCCGTGTCAGCTCAAAAGTGTCATTATTATGAACAATTGAGTTCGCCTTACCATTTCTTACCATTCGGCCTTCCCTGTCATATGCAGCAATATAAGCAATAATTTACGGAATAACAAGAACAACTATAAAACCCAAGTGTTATGCCGTGCCTCTGCCTCACAAGACCCATTTTACTAGAATTATGTGTGATACCGTGCATCCATTCTACTTATGCAAATTATCGTGCAAACGCACTCCTTCCCGTTTCTCATTCTCTCAATGCGATAGCCGCTATGCAAACATGACTTATCTATATGAAGGTCACTGGCTCTGCTAGCCATATTGGACATAATCTGCGATGGACGGCCGTCTTCCCAGCTCGGTTGCCAGCCTTACTGGGCCTCCTAGCCGTCTAACGAGTCGACGCCCATCCAGGTCGATAGCAAGCCTTGCTGGATGTCTCGCCCTCGCCCGCTAGTCATCAGCTAGCGTACTGCCAGGACTACACTGGCACTGTCCTCCCGGGCCGACACGATTCGGATGCCTCAGCAATCGTGTCGAGGACTCTCTCTACCTGGTGCGCGACCAGTTGTCCGTGACCATGCAACTACTCCCCCACATTCTATTCCTAGCCGAGGACAACTCTCAGATCTATCTTAGCCGAGGACTACACTCGGAACTTTTCTTCCTTACGCAGCTCTCAGATTTGAGACTGCCTCGGTGATCTGCATATCCGAAGTACCTTCCTTTCCTTCCATCTCCTGACTCGGAACGACTACTTGATAGCCTTCCTCGTCTATGCATGCAACATAATTTTACTCCATCCCGTGTTGTGTTCCGTGTGGTGCAACGCCTCAGTATGAACTCATACTACTTTATGGCATATATGAAGAAAATTACTATAATCCAACTCAACAATCCCGACTACGCAAATAGCAAGTAAAATCTCCATGTTCTATAAAATGATAAGACGGGGTTATCCCCTTAGCTATGTGCGTTCATCTCTTTTATTAGCATGCAAAGGTTATCGCCCATAAACTAGCATGTGTCAATCATTTTCTTAGTGTGCAGCTAAGTAGAGACAGGTTCACCGGGGCCACCCACCTTAGCGATGTATCGAATCGGTCGAGCGAGACTCCGGACGCGCCTCTGATAGCCTAAGTCTGACTCCATTGAATATCCCAGCATAAATCCCTTGCATCGAACGAGACATCTCGCTGAGCAAGGCGGTTGAATCGCTACACTTGTGCCGTTTGAATCGGCCCTCCGGGTTGAGCGAAGCGGGTCGTTACACGATCTGACCTGGACGGAACTTCATGATAGTCTCTCGAGCGGGCGGGTTGGTATGCTTTGCCTCGAGAACCTAGTATTGCATACCACCCTCGCCCAAGACTAAATTGGTTCTTTATGGCTATGCCAGCGACTCATGTTCATGTAGATAAGTCATCCTCACTTAGCGGCTATCCGCGTGCGAGTCATTGCATTGCGTCTTGAAATAGTTGTAACTTGTGCATCAGAAATGTAGTCTCGCTCACGACCCTCGTGTTGCACACTTTACTGCCTCTTGATTCATTATATATGTTGCTCGTGCTTGAATTAACAATGTTTGTCTTGGACAGGAAAGAACAATTGGTAAGTTGGTAAGTCTCGCAGTGTTTCCTCTTATGTCGTTCGGCGCACTGCCACACGATTTAGGCTATTCAATATTGCCATGAAACTGATCCTAAGGCAACTAGAAAGATAACATAATAGTTGGTGCACGAAACCTATATTACGTGTTTAGATTTGTCGAGCGGGCGAGTAGCCTCCCCACCAGTGGATTCGTGTACTGATAATCCACCAAGTTGTTTGCAGGGTGCGAAAGAACCTCGTTCGGTGCGGATGCCTCTTTCGTGCGTGCTAAGGCATGGAGATCACTCTGAAGCCTTGGAGCATTGCATCCGGAACCGAAGCACATATACAAGTCATAATGTTGGAACATTGCCTGAACATCGCATATACAATCATTCCACTATTGTAGCCACTTGGCACGCTTTTACTGTTTTAGAGAAAGAGGCTTGAGCGACTTGTAATCTTGGCCATGCGCCGCCTGTAACACTTGTTTATATCAATAAAAGAGCTTATTCTACTTCAACTTGTGTTATTCAATGCTTTCGCTATTGTCGACTCAGTGAACTTGTTACCAAATCGCCTATGCGTTTATGATTCCGCTGCACTCGGATAATCTGTGCGATTCTGTGGTTTAGAACTCTTACCGCCAGCCAATGAACCACGACCTTACACGGGCGTGGCTCACGTTCGTGTAGCATCATGTCCGGATGGGTCAAAGCGATCGTCCCGTGGGAGCGCTGGCGCGGTGATTCTCGCCTAGCGGGGACGGTCGATTAAGCCTGCGGGAGATCGGGGCGTGACACATGTCTCGAGTCCTATCCTGGCACAGAAGCCAAAAATCTTGAATGTCTCAAGTAAGACTTATGTACATGAAATTCGTGTCCAGTGTCCTAAGGTATATCATGCCAGAGTTAGCACGAACAAGGTATCTCGTCGATAATACAACTAACGACACACAACTCCACTGACGAATGTCGACACCAGAATACAACTTGGACGCTAAGCATCATATATGGTCCTAGGGTCTCAATGTAATATGTGCTAACAACAAAAGTATAATCGAGAATTAGTAATATCACAAAGCATAAAATACTGGAAACATTGGCAAGTTACACTCACCTGGTTCTGCAATATGTAGTTGTAAAGATGATCCTGCGTTTACTCCTCCGGAATTCCAATTGGCGTAAACAATCAATTAACTACTTTAAGTGTCTAATCAAGAATCTTGTAAACACAACTTAAATATCTAAATTTTTATTAAACATATATAACCAAATCCAATATCACCCATAACATATGAATTCTTGACAGAATAACTCACATGTTTTTACGAAATATCGGGATCTGATTTTATGGTTTCCGACCTCCAAAATGCAAGGTTAAGTCCCCATTTGAAGGACATGAATATAAATCATAAAAAAATTATAGAATCATAATTTAAATATGATTTATACTAATTTTAACCTCTGAATTCCAGTATTAAAATTTTAAGCATATTTTATTATGGCTATATTAGGCCTACTAGTATTGTCTGAAACTTGTTAGAAATATTAACAATCCATAGTTATGACATGTATCTATGAAATCCTATATAAAATAATATTAAAAAATGATTAAAACTTAAAAATAATATCATTTTTAAATACCAAAATTAGCCCATATTTATGAGCCAAACTATGCCATAAATTTATCCGAGAACCTAGTCTAATGGCCCATATTTTAGGGTTCAGTTTTGACATGAAAATACCATAAATATAAGTTTAAAATACTTTATTTACAGTAATAAAAAAATATATAAATTCAGTTTAAAAAAAAATATCAAACCCTCAAGTAATCATATCGTAAAGTCTCAAACTAGTCCTACCGTAATCCAATTTATCACCAATCTAACATGCAATCTACATAGATTTTAATATGGAAAAAAGACGACAAGCATGGGTTCTAGAACAATAGATTCACATAAATCTAAGAGACTTCATATCATGGTAATTTGATAAGGAAAGTTCGAATCTTTACCGAAAGCTTTGAAGGTTTGGATGGTGGTGCCTCTTCTTGTCCAAGAAACACACATCCTTGCTTGTGCTTGACTTGTTACTCCTTGCTTGATGGATTAAATATGATGGAAATAGAGTTCTGATAGATTTTATGAAAAAGGTGGAGTCTTTATGATTGTTTTGGTGGAGTTTGGGGGCTATGGAGGTGGTAGAGTAGCCTGAAAAGGGGATAGGCTTAATTCGGATTCAGCCTAGACACTTTTGGTGGAGGGGTTATTTTGTGAAAGTTAGAGTGAGTTTTGGTGGAAGGTTTCAAAAGAGAAAGTGTTGATTATAGGGAGAATAAGAAGTGTACTGAATTTGAGAGGAAGAAACTTAGTGTGGAGAGAGATATGGCCTGATTGGTGAGGACTAGCTGAATTCGTATTCAACCTGGGTAGGGTTGGATAGATGGAGGTGTGGAGGGAGATGGAGAAGGTTTTGAGAAATTATTTGTGAAGAGAAATTTTAGAGAAGATGGTTATAAAGATATGTTGTTAAGGTGGTTTGAATGGGGGAGGTGAAGAGATAGGGGTTATGGCAGACCTAGTAGGGAGAGGAAGAGATGGGGTATTACAAACTTTAGTTCTAGTGGGGAGGGAAAGATATGGGGTATTACATACTTTAGTTGGATGAATTTTATTCTCCAAATACTAAAAAAAAGAATCTATTGGTGTGAGAAAAATGGTGTTTGGTGTTTTGAGGTTGATAGGAGGGTGTTTGGTGTTTTGAGGGTTTGAGTCATGTTGGTGCCAATGGGTCAATTTGGTCTAGTCAAGTATCATGAATGTTGAATAACTAAAATAGAGTACAAGACTAGTACAAGAGTATGAGTTTGAGTGTGACACAAAGGTCATAGTGGTAGACTAACTTGTCTAGGACAGAAATATAAATTTTATTAGAAGACGAAAGCTAGTGTTGTGTTCACAAAATTGAAACTATGGTAATATGCACCAAAGATATCACAATTGAAGTATGTAAAATAACTCCATTTTTCTAATCCTAAATATCCCAAAATAATTTATAATATCACACTAAACTATATATACCTAAATTTGGGTGAGGGGGTTTACACACTATATTGGTTCATCTTACTTTAGTTTACTATCATATAGAAACCTTATTGGTGACTAAGAGCAAGATTTGGATAGTAGTTCATAACCAACAACAACTATTCAATACTGCATGTATGTCATACTAAGATAAAGACATGTGTAAGGTAATGCATACAAACAAGAGTCATCTAAGTATAGACTAATCCAAGGAAATCCTTCCAACCAAAGTTCGAACTTCAAACTAATTGAGCATTAATTAACTTAGAATTTGAACCTAGATTTACAGTTAGCCAAGGAGTAGCCAAGTACTTTAGAAGTAAATAATAGATGTTTCTATGTACAAAACCTATGAAACATAGTCTAGTGATGTTCTTTAGAAGTAAATAAATATGAACAGAAGGCAGATATAGATTAGGGAAAAGTTAAAAAAAGAAAATAATAAAATAAAATAAAAAGAAAGGCAACATAGATTTGTGGAAAACAAAAGAATAACAAAATTAGGAAAGCAAACGAGAGGCTTAGATTCTCTTTTTTCAATAATTATGAGAAACAAACAGCTACAACGAATAGCCTGTCACGACCCGCACCTGTATAATTCGACACGAGTACGTGGCAACGCCCAGCCCCATAACAACGACGTAGAACGCTGTTTATGTCAACAATACTAATTATCAACATCTCACAATAATATTTTATAACCTGTCAATGATAATCTCAACTGCATAAGGAGGACAAGATGATAATATAATGGCAATATCAATACTCAATCATAATAAAACTATAAGGAAGATGAAAATCTTGGTATGAGGTAAAAAGATCAAGAGAAGTCTAGAAATATACATCTTAAAACATCATCAATGAGTCTAAGAGTCTAGCTATCTCCAAAACAATATAAGACTCAAAATACTAACAACTCATGAGTCTCCAGGCTGAATATAAATCCAGTACAAAAATAAAATACTAAACTAGCTAAGTCACTACTAGTGTCTCCTCTCTGGGGACTGACTCCTCCCGAGGCTCCGGGATATGACTATCATCTACTCCCAGTCCAGAGAAGGTAGGACAAAAATACTCTAATTTCTCTGAAAAATGTTATCCAGTCAGGATTGGAGCGAAGCACATAAACTAACAACAGTTCCAATTAAATTGATAAAGACTATAAAATAGTGAGTAATGATAATACATGATGGAATAGTATACTAGAAATATAAGAAAGTAGGTAAGAAAAAATATCATATCACAGAGAAATAATAAGCAGTGAGTACGCAGGTAAATATCAGTCTCATCAAGTACAAGTTGGAATAAAAGAATAGAAATAACTAGCTATGCGTTTGAAATATTAGCTTGTTATGTGATCGGCTTGAGATTTGGGTCAGGTTTGCTATATATAATTAGTTATGATACATGTAAGGTCAAGCTAAACATATGTAAGACGTAAGGTTAGATATGATGTAGGAAGGGTTAAGCTCAATCATATATAGCGAGCTATGAGACATATAATAAGGTCAGGCTAACCATACGTAAGGTGTAAGGTTAGCAATAATGTAGGAACATGTAAGAGGTATGATCACATAACTTGCTAATACTTTCCCTGTCCCCCTCATAGAGTAGGGGCCAACATACTCATGAATAGGTGTCTACACATGTACAGGAATCACATGACATGAACATGGTCCACAAAGAAATAATATCTCATGACGGGATCCAGGATATACCAATTTGTGTATCATCGTATCAGAAATCAAGTACAACACTACAAAACTGATATCATAGTAATCATTAAAATAACAAAAATGGTTAGAGAATGTACTCGCCTGAGGTCTGGAGCAATGAATATCAAATAGTGTCTGAACTGGATTCAAAGTGACCTATATATGAATTATCATGTTAAAAGAGTATTTTGCAGTAATAAATAAGTCTTAAATAAATTTAAACTATGTTTCTAGGTCAAGGCTAGTCAAACTAGGTCAACCTAACTAAGTATTCTAGGTCAATACCTTGCTAAACTAGGTTTTCTTAGTCATATTGGTCATTACCTTGCTAATATCCAAGATAAACTAAATATTACTAGGTTTCCTAGGTCAACACTAGTTAATATAATATACTAAACACCCAAACATATATTATATAACTTATAAATATCACTAACTTATTTTTACCTTAACCAATACCTTAACCTTACCCCGTACCCTAGTTTCTAGATTAATACCTTAACTAATACCATAGATAACCTTATAACTTAATACCTTATTCTATCCATGTGATACACTCATTACTTCATAGATACCAAGTACATAACCTTGTACTTGATATTACCTTCATAACTCAACACAAATCTAACCTTAATACTAACCAATATTTGTGGAATTCTTAATATATCAAAATACTAACTCTCAACCTTGCACCCATACTCACACCATACTACAACACTCAACTCAACCTCATAACTCCTACGTACCTAGGTATACTTTATCACAACAATCATATCATCACTAATTATCTACACTCCTTAAATACATGTGCCTTCAACCTTTAAACCCACTGATACTTATGTATCACACCCTACACACACCAATCTAACCCAATACTTGAAATACCTTAGCAATCCCATCTTACATATACACTGATACTTGGTATCACCTCACTTGATACCTTACATATTCAACTGTGTATCTGGCACTTAACACTCATATCAGACCCTTCAGCCACTTACATACACATTTAACCACAACACACTCACAACTGAAATTCTAACTATCACAACAATAATAGAACCTGAGATCTGGCCATGCCCACTGCCTTGAAACAGTACACCAGTCCTACCTTGATGCCTATGGTTCAACCCAGATGCCTCAAACTCTCCCCCACTTGATCAACTGCCCTCATGTATTGTTCACTGCAACACATTCACATTTGTACAGCATACACCCCAAGGACTGTATGCTCTACTGAACTGTCCTTGCAGTGCAAGTATGCTACTGCCACCATCCTATTATTGCTGTTGGAAAGGCTCACTGCAGTGTATTGCTGCCCAGGCTTGGCCTGTTGTATTGTAACTTATACTTGCCTCATTAGCTGTTGCAACACCAAGGGATCTCATCCTCCTTGGCTACTGTTGTGTGCTTCTTCTTGAGCTGTGATGCCACTGCTACTAGTGTGGTACTGCTGTCCTCACATGGATACACACTCAGGTGATGTGTAGAGGTCGAGCACAAGCTCCCCCTTACTACTGTCAACTCTACCTCACTTTACTGCCTGCATATTTCTTCCTCATGCAATAACTACCAGGATAGAACTGGCAAGACCTGCACCCGGAACGAGGGTACGAGTAGTGAACAATGTTAAGCCTACGCTGCAGCATCGACGGTAGAACGTTGTTTAGGTTATCAATACTATCTAAATATCTCACACAAAATATATATTGTACCTGTCATGACATCTCAACTCCAAATGGATGATGAGATAAACCATACTCAATCACAATTTAAAAACTAGAAGAAGATATGACACGATATGGGATAAAAGAAATGGAAGTCAAAAGTCACAAATATAACTCATCTCCAAGTCCAATAGACTAGCACAATAAACACAAATATATACAGGCCAAAAATGTCTAACTGATAAATGTATAATATAATAGTCTAATTAGCTGCAACTAGCTGATCATCTCCAAATATCGGTTCCTCCTGAGCCACTGTCTCCAACTCTACACCAACTACGTCCTGAGGTCCATAGTGTATAGGATACCAGTGGTCTAAATTATCTAAAAAATATATTCAATCAGGATGTAGCGAAGTACACCTCTAACAGTAGTTCCAATAAATGATAAAGACTATATAACAGTAAATAGAGATAAATACTAAATAAATAGAGCAAATGCAAGAAATATTCAAGATATGATATACTGGAAATAAATACTAAAGTAAAGAGCATCATATACCAAAGTCAAGAAATACAACTAGCTAAGTGAGTGAGTACTAGTTTCAACATGTGATCGGCTTGGAAACTTGATACAAGAATTATGGCATGGTTAATTATGCGTGCAGGGTATGATTAATATTATTCAAGAACTATACATGATACAAGGAGGGTATGATCATATATCTACACTAACACTCTCCGTCCTCGACTGGTATAGTGGATCCAACCATGGCACGCTACGACACAGGATTCTTCGAGAAGGTAGCTAGTCTCCTTGAGAATCAGTGTCCATACAAGTACAAGAAGAATAAAGCTTGTACAAGATACGCCAAGATATACAAGAAATAACATCTCATGACGGGATCCGAAAATACCAATCTGTGTAACCTACGTGTCAAGAAATCAAGGATATCTACACTAGATACAAGAAACATAGAAGATATCATAAATGGAAACTATCAGAGAATGTACTTGCCTAGAATCTGGTGTAAAGTATCAACTATATCCGCAATAGTGCCTCGAAGACCTAAATATGAAATATCATATTAACACTTATTTTGAAATGATAAACAAGTTAAACTAGTCAAATTCTAGGTCTTAAAGTCACCTCTAAGTCAAACTAAGCCAAAACAGTCAAACTAGGTCAGCTCTAGGTCAACTAGCCATTTCTAGGTTGTATCTTGATGATATTAACTATACTAGCTAATACTAGGTATTAGGATACCATATAGTATCTCTATCTTACCTTACTCTAGCTAATAACACTAGGTAATAGTCTGCCACATATACTTATACTAATATGTATAACTAGTATCCATATACAATTTAATATAGTACCATAATTATATATATATATATATATATACACATTTAAGTTATACAACTATATGCAATATACCTTAGTATCAACTACAACTAACATCTATACTTATACTAGTACCTAGACAAATTCCCCCAAAGTAAAATATAATAACCCAATAGTAACTAGGTACTTAAACATATTGGTAGCACATCTAAAACCCAATAACTCACTAGTAAACCCATGTTCTCAAGTTACCCACACTGCCCAAATCAACATGTTTCTCCTTAACACTCAACACTACTCTCTAACTTACCAGATACTACACCTTACTTCAATCACACTGTGGCACCAAAATTATCACCCACTACTCCTGACTGCACCTGATATACACTACAACCACTTACCTATTTGACCCAGGTACTGCACCTGCATACTACAAACAAGAGAAAAAGTTTTGCACTTAGAATTCACAATCACATGAGAGGAGGAGACGACTGAACCTATAGTTCATATATATGATACTAACACCTATACACTCTATGATACTATACACCAACACAACCCTTAACACTGGTATCAACTATAACCTGGATACTGCAATACCCAGAATTCTAATACTCACAATCTAATATCTATTTATTGATACACCCTTGACAACAATGGTTCACTGGCACTCACCCTTAAGTCACTGGGAATATGTCCATACTCACTCATGGTATGCCACATAAACTTTTTAATACTCTACCCCACATGATACTCACTATGTACTATGATACACACATACATGTGTACTACTATAAGTACTCAAACCCTGATACTAACTTTTGACACTCTAACACACTTAACTAAATCTAACACACACCCTCACTGATTTGCAAACTTGCATCCAAACAGCGTTCACTGCTCAAAACCATTCATTCAACCTTCATGCATCTGAGCACAGACCCGATAATGACTCCCCACTGCACCTGATACCTCATACCTCAGTCACCATAGTCACACAAGCTTGCGTGCACTATTGCTCCCCTCGAGCAACATCTCCAATGCTCCTTAATCTTCTATTGATGGAATTAAAAGAGAATGAAGAAAATTGGGTTAAATTTGGTGGAGGGTTGAGGTGAATTGGGGATCTAGAGAATTAGGCATCTCAAAATGAATAAAAAGAATGAGATGAGAGAATTTCTCCTCTCTATAGGGGCCGGCCCTTTGCTTGGCCTCCAAGCAAGGGTGCAAAGTCTAAACTACCCCTAATTGGTTTGTCATGAGGAATAATTAAGAATGACTTTATGGAAAAAGTTCTAAACTAAAGCAATTAATTATAATTCTCCTAATTAACAAAAGGGGTTGGGTTTAATGGGTCTAGTCCATGTTGGGCTCAATATTGTCGTGACAAGTCTAATTGGGTTCACTAGTGTCAAGTCTAAATAATTAGTCTAGCCCACTAACTATAAATAAATAAAATAAAGCACCAGTAATTATATAGCACACTAAATAATATTTATTTCCTAAAAAATAAAATAACTAGGCTAAATTACTAAATTACCCCTAATTGAAAAAGTGTGGATGACAATCCTACCCACCTTAGAAAAATTTTGTCCTCAAAATTTAAGGAAGAAACTAGCTATAATAACAATCACAACAAGCAAGAAGAATTATACCTCACGATTCACACAGATAAGGATATCGCTCGCGCATCTCGGCTTCTCTCTCCCAGGTAGACTCCCCTGGAGAGTGATGTCTCTACGCGACACGTACCAAAGGAATCGTCTGGTTCTGCAACACCTTCTCCCTGCGATCCAGAATCTCTACCGGCTGCTCTGGGTAGCTGAGAATTAGACCCACCTCAAACTCTGAGTGATCCAATACATGGCTAGGATATGCCACATACTGTCTCATTTGTGACACATGAAATATGTTGTGCACTCCCTCTAATACATACGGCAAGTCGAGTCTGTAAGCTACTGCACCGACCCTCGAAAGGATACTGAAGGGTTCGATGTACCGTGGACTAAGCTTCCCTCCTCCACCAAAGCAAATCGTGCTCTGTGTCGAAGAAATCCTCAAGAACACCAGATTGTCAACCTAGCAAAAAATACAGCCTTAGCACTCAATCTAAAATAAGCAATCACAAGCAATGCAAACAAAATATATACCTCAAACTCCAAGGGTCTCCAGTGGCTGTCGGCCCAATGCCGCTGTCTGTCCTGCGCCACCCGAAGTCTATCTCTAATTAGCTTCACCTTTTCAGCTGCATCCACAACCATCTTTGACCCTAACAAAGCTCTTTTCCAATATCATCCCAGGATAATGGAATGCAGCATCTCCGTCCATACAATGTCTCAAATGGTGACATCTCGATACTAGCCTGGTAGCTGTTGTTATAAGCAAACTCTACCAGGTAAAGATGATCCTCCCACACGCCTCTAAAGTCCAAAACACAAGTGCGAAGCATATCCTCGAGATTCTTAATAGTCCTCTCCGACTGCCTCTCCGTATGGGGTGATATACGGTACTAAACTTGAGATGGGTGCCCAAGCTAGCCTACAAACTCCTCCAAAAATGGGATATGAAGCGACTATCCCGATATGAGATGATGCTTACAGGAACTCCATGCAATCTGACTATCTGCCATATATACATCTCTGTAAGCTTCTTTGTAGACATACCCACTTAGAATGGCATGAAGTGGGCTGATTTGGTCAACCTGTCCACGATGACCCAAATCGCGTCTTTACCTCATGGAGAATGCGGAAGCCCCAAAACAAAATCTTTGGTCACATACTCTCACTTCCACTCTGGAATGAGTAAAGGCTAAAGCAAACCACCTGGCCTCTGTCTCTCTGTCTTTACCTGCTGGCATACTAGACATCTGGATACGAAGCGTGCTACCTCCCGCTTTATACCATACCATCAAACATGCTCTCCCATGTCTTTATACATCTTATTGGCACATGTATGCATAGAGTACTGAGATCAATGAGCCTCCTGGAGAACCTCCCAGCGCAACACTCCACTCGACACACACAGTCTGGTACCGTGTCGTAGTGATCCATCCCCAACAATAGTGAAATCATCTGATAGTCCCATCTGAGCCTGTGTTCTGATACTCCTCAAAGACTCATCCTCATACTGTATAGCTCTGACCTGGTCCATCAACTCTGGCTGTATCTGTAATCCCCACATATGTGCCTCAACTCCAGGAAAAAGCACCTCAATATCCAAGCTCTCAAGATCGGACAATAAGTGTCTGTCCGTCGTCAAGTACATAGCCATTGGATACCTACTCAAAGAATCGGTGACTACTTTGGCCTTCCCTGGATGGTACTGCAATGATATGTCAAAATCCTTCATCAACTCCAACCACCGTCGATGTCTCATGTTAAGCTCTTTCTGTGTAAACATGTACTTCAATCTCTTGTGGTCTGTAAAGATCTCTACATGCTCTCCGTACAGATAGTGTTTCCACGGCTTTAGAACAAAAATGATCATAACCAACTCCAAATCATGGATAGGCTAATTCTTCTCATGAGGGCGAATTGCCTGGAAGCATAGGCAATAACCTTCCCGTTCTTCTGCAATATACAACCCAAACCCTTACCCGAAGCATCATTATAGATGGTAAATTCTTCTGTCCCCGATGGCAACATCAATACTGGAGCTGTAGTCCTCAAAGATGGCTTGACACTCCTATGTACAGACGAACTCCACGTCCTTCCTTGTCAGCCTAGTCATCGGCTCTGCAATCCTGGAGAAGTCCTAAACAAATCTTCGATAGTAACTTGCTAATCTCAAAAAACTCCTGATCTCTGCCACTGAACTCAGGGTAGACCATAACTACACTGCTGATATCTTCTTCGGGTCTATTGAGATCCTGCCACCTATCACCAGATGCCCAAGGAATTCAACCTTGTTAAGAAAGAACTCGCACTTTGAAAGCTTTCCATAGAGATTCTCCTTCCTGAGATTCTCCAGAATTATCCTCAAATGCTCCTCATGCTCCTCCGGGGTCTTTGAATATATCAAAATATAGTCAATAAATACTACCACAAACTTATTAAGATACTGGTGGAATACATTGTTCATCAGATTTATGAATATTGTTGGGGCATTAGTCAACCCAAACAACATTACCATGAACTCAAACTAGCCATATCGAGTCCGAAAAGTCGTCTTCGGAATATTCTTCTTCTTCACTTTTACCTGGTGGTAGCCTGACCTCAAGTCTATCTTCGAAAATACCTTCACTCTGCTCAACTGATCGAAGAGATCATCTATCCTCGACAACGGATATTTGTTCTTGATAGTGAGTTTGTTCAGAGCCCTATAGTCGATACACATGCGTACCGACCCATCCTTCTTCGGTATAAACAATACCGGAGAACCCCATGGTGATGAACTGGACCGGATAAAGCCTTTATCTTGTAACTCATCCACATGTTTCTTCAACTCTGCCAGTTCACTGTTGCTGACTCTATAGATGTGCTGAGATATCGGCTCTGATCCTGGCACTAAGTCTATAGAGAACTTTATATCTCGGTCTGGTGGCAACCATGGCAACTCCTCTGGGAAAATATCCATAAACTTTGCTATCAATGGATATGGCGGATCCTTCTCTTCCACCATGGCTCCACAGAAGACTATATCATTCTACTTCACTGCTCCTCTGGCGATCTCAAACTCTGGCCCACCTGGCGGTCGAAATAAAACTCTGCCTCTACGATAATCTATACTAGCATGGTGTCTACTCAACCAATCCATCCCGAGTAATATGTCGTATCTCGGAAGTGGCATTACGAGTAAGCAAGCACTCAACTCCTGGCCTCCCAATGTGACCCTCCGATCCTTGCAAACATCACTGAACAAGATAATGCCACCCTCAGTCATGATCTTGCAAGTCCTAGCCAACGGTTCAGCCTCAAGATGATGTTTCAAAATAAAATATACAGATACGAAACTATGAGAAGCACCAGAATCAAATAAAGCAAAAGCTGGAAAAAAATCAAGAAGAACTGAACCTGATATGACATCTCCGACCAGCTCCTCCTCCTCAACTATCATGGAAAAATCTTGCCCCTGTTGTGCACTTCTATGTTGCTGCTGGTGTTGTACAAACCTCTGTTGTTGTGTCAAAAGTGGAGGCCCTTTCTGCTGTCCTACAGGTGGCCCCATTGGGGCTCTCTGAGCTAGACCCGCTCTCTGAGCTGCACAACAAGGGTTCCTAGGACAATATCTCAACTAGTGTCCCTCGGTGCCATAGTACAAGCATACTTCCAACTGTCTCCTACAAACCTCCCAAATATGGCCTGGCTTCTTACAGTAATGACAGGTAGGAGCCTGCTGAATCTGTCTCTGCTGCTGCTGTGGTGCCCGGGCTGGAGTCTAGAACTGTTGTAGCTGCTGAAAAGATCTCTGCTGAAACTGGGGGTGCTTGGCAGGCCCCGTACTTCTACTAGCCCCCACGAAAAAATTACGATTTCTCTTGGGCTTCAAGCTCAACTCTCGCTTAATCTTGCGTGCCTCCGCAAGAACATCGGAATACGTATCATAGAAAGACTAAATGAGGATCTTCACTTCCTAGTTCAGACCCTCACGAAAAAGACTTGCCCTATTCTCTGGATCTCATACCATTTACTCCGTATATCGACTCGGCCTGCCGAATTCTATGGCGTACTCCTCTACTGTCATACCCCCGTGATGGAAGTTCTAAAACTGCCAAGTCAGATCCAACCTATCAGTCCGAGCGAAGAACTTCTTCTTCAAAATATCTTTGAAACCTTCCCAAGTTTGCCTAGGATCGACGAGAAGCGGTTCGTTCCTGAACCAAGTACGGGCAATATCTGTCATCTGGAGCCCAACTGCCTCGATCTTCAGGTCATCTACGAGACGAGACAGCCGCATAATACGCTCGTTGTCCTTGAGCCAATCATCCGCACATATGATGCCTTTCGTCCCCTTGAAGCCCCAAGGTTCCATATCACCCTCACTTTTTCAGCTAGGGGTAGTTTGATAATTTGGCAAGGGTATTTAATTTTAGAAATATAATATTGAATATTGTGTGATGATTATATTTTCTTTAATTAAAATAAACTATGATTTTTATGACTAGTATTAGTTAGTCATTAGAGACTTGTGTTAATTAGTTAGTTAGAGAGAGACTAGATAATAATTAGACTTGTCACATATGGACCTATTTAAATTTGTCAGGACAAATAGTGAGCCCAACATAGACCCAAATCCATTAGTCAGTCCACTAATAAAATTAAGAAGGATTAGTGTAATAATAATTAGTTAGAGACTTTCAAATATATCCATCCTTAGTTATTCCTCATAATGCAACATGTAATGGGCAACTTAGACTTTTGATATAGCTTGAGGATGGGGGAAGGGGCCGGCCACATAAAGAGGGGGTTCTCATCTCTCTCTCCTCATTTGCATTTTATTTTGATCCAAATTTTAGATCCACAATTTTCCAATTTCTCTCCATTAAATTTCTATACAATTCACCACCAATTCCTTCCCAAATTTATCACTCTTGGGGCCTTGAAGCTTGGAGAAGCAAGAAGCACAAGAAACTTTGGAGCTAGAGATCGTGTTTGGATCGTGTCCAATTATATTTTTATTGGGAATCCATCTCCCAATTGGTAATTACTGAATTTACCTCTTATTATGGCATCTTAATCATGTATTTGACCATTAGGAATGACCCCATGGCATAGGACTACATATAGGAACAAGTTCTAGGCTATTTGGCTTTGTATTATGAGATCTATGGGGTAATTTGTGTGTATGTTAGGGGAATTACAAATTTGACACATCAATTATGTATCATGAGACCAATTAGATCTAATTAGACTTAGATCGGGGTTATGGGACTAGGTACGTGTCCACAAATAGATATGTATAGGCCGCATCACGGTATCTTGCGATACGGTGTGATACGGGGTCAATTTTGGGTGATTTACATGAATTCTCTTCAGTATAGGTTGTAATAACTTCTAATAGTTGTAATTATATATATATATATATATATATATATATATATATATATATATATATATATATATATATATATATATATAACTTGATGGAATGATCAATTGTGGATAATGGAAAGTTTGGCATCTCAATGGTTAAGTATCATAGGTATCCTAATTGGTGCACTATAGGGATTTGTTTAAATGCCTCAATATATATATATATATATATATATATATATATATATATATGTGTGTGTGTGTGTGTGTGTGTGTGTGTGTGTGTGTGTGTGTGTTTTGTGCAACATTGGGTGTATATAGAGAGTGGTGGTCGGGTTTGCATTGAGCAGCTAGCAGTATCAACAGCATGCTGCAGCAGTATCACAGCAAAAGCAGTGCATTGAGCAGCATTTGCTTTGAGCAGTTAGCAGTACAGCAATTTGCAACTACAGTAGTAGCAGTTTTAGCAGTGCAACAATTTGCAACTGCAGCAGTAGCAGCTTCATCAGTACTGTAATTTGCGGCTGTAGCAAGAGCAGCAGTCCAGATCAGCAGCAGTGTGCAGCAGCATGCTCAGGTAGCAGCATACTCGAGTGCAACAGTAAGAGCAATAGCTAGGAGCAGCATCATTTGCAATGGCTGCAGGAGATCAGCAACAAGGAG
The DNA here is from genome assembly GCA_036927795.1 of Iris macrosiphon. NCBI lineage: Eukaryota > Viridiplantae > Streptophyta > Magnoliopsida > Asparagales > Iridaceae > Iris > Iris macrosiphon. The sequence goes on from JAYESA010000008.1 coordinate 15,441,535, forward strand.
CAGTTAGTTAAGGGATGGTGTCGAATTTAGCATGTAGTAGAAGTAGTAAATAGAACAAGCAACAACAACATGATAAGAGGTGTTAGCTGTAAGAACCCTAATTCTGAAATCGTATTTCTTTATTATTATTATATAATTTATTATTATTAGTAATTATGAGCTAAATATAGAAAAATAGAATTTTCTATTGGATCAACCCGCAACCCGTTAAACCTACTCCCGCGCATAAAATAAGGAAGTAGAAACAGCAGTTCACCCTGCGTAAAATCTTTTTCTTTCACTACACGTAAAACCACCTCGCGTAAACCACAGCAGCAGCAGTATAAAACCATCGCCTACTTTACACCGCATAAACTTTTTCTTTCACTACGCATAAACCAACCCACCTAAATCCCTTTCTACTTTGCGTAAAAGCAATCCCCTGCGTAATATTCTTCACCCCTTAAGATTCCTTTCACCACGCGTAAAACCACATCCTTGGGAAAATATCAGCAACAGAAGCAAAACTCAACTTTGCTTCGCTTTCCTGACCTACACGTGTAAGTTTCTCATTCCACCACTCCTTAAAAATATCCTCAGCCGCACACCTAAACCAATAAAAGGAAAATAACAGTGGCAACAGTTTCTTAACCATTAAGTAAAATCCACCGCCTCTTATTCTCTATATATAACCATGCGGTACACCCCAAAACCCAAACTTTCACTTCTTTAAGCTTAAACACTATTATGGACAATTGTACTATACAGGATATTTTACTCGGCAAGTATACCTTGCCACAGTACAATTATTTACATTTTATATGAAGCATGTTTCTGTTTTAATTATGTAATTACATTGGACCTTGTTTATGAGACCACCCCAATATTATGGAGCATTTTTGGTTCATTGGCCGTGACACAGTTACTACACGAGTTGTGAGTCTCATATAGCTCTCGGCCTACGTATTGGGTTGGCCGCCCGTACGTAAGAGCCGTGCATTAGGGAAGACTGCTGATAGAAACTTGGTATGCTAGTAGACCTGGCAGTTATCTAGAGGTATTATTCGTGTTGCGGATACAACATGCTTAGATCATTAGGTAGAAAGGACGACTAGTAGGCGTATGGGACACCCATTTCCACTATGCTGATTTTATATTCCTGATATTACAGTGCGCCCTTGTTCTGGGGGGCATATGTGGCATATACTAACCAGTTGTCACGATTGGTGAATTCCGTCAGCATATGTCTAGCCTACACTTTCCCATATACTCCAAGGTTGTCCTCAAGTTGCATTTCACTTAGACGGTTAGGCGACCCATTGGATATTTATATTTCAGTACTTTATTGGCATGTTTATATGTATCTCGTTACGTCCCTCTGAGGACCTGGTCCCTTTCCAGATATGAACGAGCAGGATTACCCACAGGAGTACGGACCGGGACCTGACTCTACGTACCTGACTGAGGAGATCCTACCCTCAGAGTATCTGTGATTTATCGACGGTGTTTAGATATTTTGCTACTTCAGGATAGTCATTTTTTAGTGGATTTATTTTCACCCGACTATCAGACTTGATACTCATTTTGGATATCTAGTTATTATTCAGCATTTATTCCTACTGATTATTTGTGCTGTGGATGAGACATAGATTTTGTGTGACTTGTCATGATAGTATATTACCACTGATGGATTTGTATATTCATATACAGCGTACGTGTGTATATGATTTCTACATATTGGAGTTCGTATACATACGGCTGGGCATGTTACGTATTCCTAGTCCTACGTATTTTGGGACAGGGGCGTGACATATTTTTGGTGGTGGCCCATGCAGGTCCTGAAATATATTGTCTTGGTTACGTAACTGTACCAAACAAGCCTGCGTAAAGGATAGAGTATAAGGATCTCATCCATACTTGACAGAAACCTCATTCTTCTTTTCCACCATCCTATATTTAGTTTACGCCGAAAACCGTTTACCCTAAGTTGGCGTAAGAGCCAAATGACTATCTTGTTGGCGTAAAGGCCAAACTATGTAGAAGATTGTCTATTTTATGCTGCAGTACTAAACAACTATTAACCATGTTCCAATAGTGTTCCTAATCCTGCGTAGGACACAACATGTAAGACACATAGGTAAATACCCCAGCGTAAACCTGATGATTCCTAAAAACCAGCATAAATAGCTTGATTAGGCGTAAATATAACGATGATGAAGTAAGCGTTTACCACTGTCCTAGTTTTAGTTTTCCCAGTTGAAACCAGTCAGAACCAAATCTCGTGCATTAAATGAAGAGATATACCTCGAGCCCTGTGCAGAAATAGCTTTTGACTTAGTGTCTGATTTTATTTTATCTTGAGCGTAAAACACATTCCTGTAGATAGCGTATTCAGAAGCCTTAAACTTTTCTTCCTCATTAGATGCGTAAAATGACTCGTATCAGATATACCACTAAATGATGACCTGGGTCTCTGTGCAAATCATCATCATAACCGTACTCTCGATCATCGTGCAGTACTTTTGTCATATGTCAGGAATCACTGATTTGACTGACAAATTCATCCGAGGAAATACAAAAAGTCCTCGAAAATAACTTTTACGCTGCAAACGAATACTAGACCTTACGCACAAGCTTTACTCAGAAAGTATAGCAAGACTTACAGACAGATTTTTATGCCGTATATCTTTTATGCAGCCGATCTTTTACACGTAGACCTTACACACAGAAACTTTTACGCAGATTTTTCTCAGATTATTCTGAAGCCCTATTTTACGCAAACAGTTTTTGAAGCTCTATTTTTCTGACTTCTTTGAGTCTCTGTTTTACACAGACAACTCTAAAAACCTTGCCTTACGCTTCTCTGCTTTACGCAGATATTTCTGAGACCATGTTTTACGCCAACAAATTTTTATATCTCTATTTGATTCCTGTACTCCTTCTAAACGTGGTGTATATCACCTGCAGAAAGATGGATATGCTGAAGGGATGTATTGTCACCGATGGTGACTCAACTCCTGGAGTCAATGGTCAGACTCAAGGAGAGACCTCAACGAATCCTAGACTTTCAGGACCAGATGGACTGATTCATAATCCAGTTCCATCTGACTTTCCTGTTCCACCAAATGGGAACCTTCCAGTATCATCGACACCGCAGGATGGCCAGGCACAACTATTCCAATTTTTCCAAATGATGATACAAGAACAGAGACAACAAGCAGCCGAGCAGGGACAAGAGTTCCTAGCAACACTTGAAAGAATGGCTGCAAGGACTACTGTACCAGCTCAAGCACTAGCTCCAGAATATCGAGCTAGAGTTGGATCAGTAAAGGATTTTATCCAGATGGGTCCAAGGCCATACAAAGGCATCGAGAGTCCAGAAGAAACTACCAACTAGATCACTCACACTAAGAAATTATTAGAAGCATCACAGCTACCTACAAAGCTGTGGATGATAGGTGTGAGAACGCTTCTAGATGGTAATGCTCACCACTGGTGGGAGTCCATAGAGCGCCAATTGGGTACCTACCAGACTTGGGAGCAGTTCCTGGAGTGCTTCGAAAGGAAGTACTTCTCGGACACTGTCAGAGATGCATTGTACGATCAATTTCTCCACCTGGAGCAAGGGAACAGAAAAGTGGATGAGTATGATGCTGAGTTTAGCCGCCTTAGATAATATGGCGCTGCTCTGATACCCGATGACTTGGCCAAGGCTAAGAGATTTTATCGTGGACTGACTCAAGAGCTTCAACATTATACTAGCTCACAGTCCCGAATCTCTTATGCCGAGTTACTGACAGAAGTTAGATTACAAGAAACTATCAGCAGAGGAAAAGGAGGGCAGCAGAGGACGCATCAAGGACCGACAAGGACACAACAAGGAGGACCTATCAGACGTCCTTTCGCTCAGCAACAGCAGTCTCAGCATAGAGCGGGACCATACCAGATCCCAGAGAAGCCCCTCTGCCATCATTGTGGGAAACACGAACATATTAGGAGGGACTGTCGAACTCGCCTAGGACAATGTATGAGATATGGTTCTGGACAGCATATATTAAAGGACTGCCCTATGCAACAAGCAGTGACACTTCCACCGCCAGCACAGAGGCTAGCACTTCTAGCACCAAGGCCAGCTCAACAGATGGCTAGACCAGGAGCACCTCGACCTCCAGCAACAGGAGAATTTCAGCGAGGACCACCACTACCTACCCAAGAGGATCAGTACCTGAGGGCTAGTAATGGACAGCCACAGAAGAATGGGCAAGCTTTTGCAATGGAAATAGATGGCATGGATCAGAAGATTGATGTCGTAGCAGGTATCACTCTTGCTTTTACTTTTCCTGCTATGACCTTGTTTGATACGGGAGCCACCCACTCATTCATATCATCTAGTTTTATTGCGAAACATAATATTACCTCTACACCTTTACCTAGTTGTATTAGAATTCATACCGGAGGAGGAGTTGTACCTATTAGTAGAATTTGTAGAACGTGTCCTATAGTGATACGTGGCAGAGAGATGAATGCCCGACTCTTAGTCCTTCCCATGCCGACTTTTGATATTGTGCTCGGAATGGACTGGCTAAGCAAGTACCATGCTTTCTTCGATTATTTTGGAGGAAGCAATCTTTTCAAGGTACCGAGCCAGCCTGAACTTGAGTTTGCATGAGGATCCACATAAATCCTTGAGAGTATGCAACTCGCAATGGACGATGTTGTCTATCATCCCCTTATTTCAGAATTTTAAGACGTCTTTCCAGAAGAATTGCCAGGACTGCCCCTAGATAGAGACGTAGAGTTTTCGATTGAATTGATACCAGGAGCAGCACCCATAGCATCACATGTTTATAGACTGGCAAAGAAGGAGATGGATGAACTGAAGACACAATTGAAAGAACTAGAATAGAAAGGTTTCATCCGACCAAGTGCATCACCTTGGGGAGCACCAGTATTGTTTGTACCAAAGAAAGATGGGTCAGTACGTATGTGTATTGACTATAGAGCATTAAATGCAGTGACTGTAAAGAACAAATATCCACTGCCACGCATTGATGACTTATTTGATCAACTTAGTGGAGCCAAGATGTTCTCAAAGATAGATTTAAGATCGGGATATCACCAGGTGAAGGTACGGAAGGAGGATATTCTGAAGATCGTATTCCGAACAAGATATGGGCATTACGAATTTTTGGTCATGCCATTTGGGTTTACCAATGCTCCAGCTATTTTTATGGACTTAATGAATCGAGTATTCCATCAGTATTTGGACCAGTTCGTGGTTGTCTTCATTGATGATATACTTGTCTATTCAAAGAGCCACGAGGAACATGAGAAACACCTGCGGATTGTTCTAGAGACTTTAAGGAGAAAGCAATTATATGCGAAGCTCAATAAATGTGAGTTCTTCTTAGACACAGTCTCATTTCTTGGACATGTTATTACGGGAGATGGTATTTCTGTTGATCCAGGAAAGATCTCGGCAGTCGAGACATAGCCTGTTCCGAAATCAGCAGCATAAGTGAGAAGTTTTCTTGGACTTGCGGGATATTACCGAAGGTTCATGGAGAACTTCTCAAAGATAGAAACACCTATGACTCGGTTGACTTGCAAAGATCAAGAGTTCATATGGACCAACGAGTGTCAAGCCGCTTTTGAGGAGTTAAAGAAGCGACTGACTTCAGCACCAATATTGACTATTCTATCAGGATCAGGAGGCTATGTGATCTACAGTTACGTATCAGGGAAAGCCTTGGGATGCGTATTGATGCAGCATGGCAAGGTAATTGCATACGAATCTAGGCAATTATGAGTACATGAGAAAAATTATCCAACTCATGACTTGGAACTAGCAGCAGTTGTATTTGCTTTGAAGCTATGAAGACATTACTTATATGGGGAACGAGTGGAAATCTATACCGACCACAAAAGCCTCAAGTATGTCTTCACACAGAAGGAGTTAAATATGAGACAACGTCGATGGCTCAAATTGATGAAAGATTTTGAGATAGAGCTACATTATCACCCAGGCAAGGCTAACGTTGTAGCAGACGCGCTAAGCCGGAAGCCAGCAGCTTACTTCTTAACAACACAGAGAGAATTATTGGAAGACTTGCAATATCTTGGCATTGAAGTGATATTACCCGGAGCAGACGGGATACTAGCCAAATTACAAGTATAATCATCACTAGTAGAGAGGATCAAGGCGACTTTGCCTACAGACGCCAGATTCAGAAGATTAAAGGAAAGGACAGAGGCCGGAGAACAAACAGGTCTGCACATTCATGATGATGGGACATTACGATGTGGTAATCGTCTTTATGTTCCAAATGGAGAAATTCGACAGGAGCTGATGACAAAAGCTCATAGTTCGATATATTCTATTCATCCTAGAGGTACCAAAATGTATCGTGATTTATGACAACCCTTTTGGTGGCATAGAATAAAAAGAGAGATAGCTCGCTTTGTAGCTAAATATTTAATATGTCAACAAGTAAAGGCGAAGCACCAGAGAACAGCAGGGTTATTACAACTACTCCCGATTCTAATGTGGAAGTAGGAACACATTACTATGGACTTCGTCACAGATTTTTCCAAGAGTCCAAGTGGAAAGGATGCAATATGGGTAATAGTAGACCGACTCACCAAGTCAGCCCATTTCTTGCCTTTTAGAGTTGGCAAATCTACAGAAGCTTTGGCTGACTTATACATGAGGCAGATCGTGAGATTGCATGGTGTACCAGTCAGTATTGTATCAGACAGGGATTCGCGTTTTATATCATATTTTTGGAGGAGCATGCAAGAAAGTCTTGGAACTCGTCTGAAATTCAGTACGTCTTATCACCCGCAAACAGATAGGCAGTCAGAACGTATTATTCAAACATTGGAAGATATGTTGAGGGCCTGTATGTTAGACTTTAGAAGATCGTGGGAGGACAACCTACATCTTTTAGAATTTTCATACAACAATAGTTATCAGGCAAGCATCCAGATGGCTCCGTTTGAAGCATTGTATGGAAGAAAGTATAGATCTCCCGTATGTTGGAGTGACGTGGGAGAATGTCAAATTCTGGGACCAGAGTTAGTGGTCAATACTGTTGAGACAGTTAAAAAGATACAAGCACACTTGCGAGCAGCACAAGACAGGCAGAAACAATGGACAGACCTTCATCGTCGTCCCTTGGAATTTAAAGAGGGCGATCATGTCTTCTTGAGGATATCACTTACCAGAGGCACCATTCGATTCGGAGGGCGCGGCAAGTTGAGTCCAAGGTATATTGGACCATTTGACGTGCTAGAGAAAATAGGAGAAGTAGCATATCGACTTGCACTACCACCTTCACTTGAGGGAGTACATGACGTATTCCATGTGTCGCAGCTCAGGCGATATGTGGCAGACAGTAATCATGTTCTCGACCATTCGAAAATCACCATTGGGCCAAGCTTATCATATCAAGAGCAACCCGTGAGAATTCTCGATCATCGAGAGAAAGTATTGAGGAATCAGTCTATTCTCTTAGTCAGCGTAGCATGAAAGCATGGTTTGCCAGAAGAATCTACTTGGGAGCGCGAGGACGACATGCGCCAACGTTTTCCGAACCTATTCATAGACCAAGGTATAAATTTACTCTGGTAATTTGTATCTACTACCATTCTTGATTTTCTACCGTGACTTAGTTTTAATTTCGAGGACAAAATTTTTATAAGTTGGGTAGAATATAAGAACCCTAATTTTGAAATCGTATTTCTTTATTATTATTATTATATAATTTATTATTATTAGTAATTATGACATAAATATAGAAAAATAGAATTTTCTATTGGATCAACCCGCAACCCGTTAAACCCACTCCCGCGCGTAAAATAAGGAAGTAGAAACAGCAGTTCACCCTGCGTAAAATCTTTTTCTTTTACTACACGTAAAACCACCTCGCGTAAACCACAACAGTAGTAGTATAAAACCACCGCCTACTTTACACCGCGTAAACTTTTTCTTTCACTACTCGTAAACCAACCCGCCTAAATCCCTTTCTATTTTGCGTAAAAGCAATCCCCTGCTTAATATTCTTCACCCCTTAATATTTCTTTTACCACGCGTAAAACCACACCCTTGGGAAAATATCAACAACAGAAGCAAAACTCAACTTTGCTTTGCTTTCCTGACCTACACGTGTAAGTTTCTCATTCCACCACTCCTTAAAAATATCCTCAGCCGCACACCTAAACCAATAAAAGGAAAACAACAGTGGCAACAGTTTCTTAACCATTAAGTAAAATCTATCGCCTCTTATTCTCTATATATAACCATGCGGTACACCCCAAAACCCAAACTTTCACTTCTTCAAGCTTAAACACTGTTGTGGACAATTGCACTATACAGGACATTTTACTCGGCAAGTATACCTTGCCACAGTACAATTATTTACATTTTATATGAAGCATATTTCTGTTTTAATTATGTAATTGCATTGGACCTTGTTTATGAGACCACCCCAGTATTATGGAGCATTTTTGGTTCATTGGCCGTGACACAGTTGCTACACGAGTTGTGAGTCTCATATAGCTCTCGGCCTACGTATTGGGTTGGCCGCCCGTACGTAAGAGCCGTGCGTTAGGGATGACTGCTGATAGAAACTTGGTATGCTAGTAGACCTGGCAGTTATCTAGAGGTATTATTCGTGTTACGAATACAACATGCTTAGATCATTGGGTGGAGAGGACGACTAGTAGGCGTATGGGACACCCATTTCCACTATGCTGATTTTATGTTCCTGATATTACAGTGCGCCCTTGTTCTGGGGGGCATATGTGGCATATACTAGCTAGTTGTCACGATTAGTGAATTACGTCAGCATATGTCTAGCCTACACTTTCCCATATACGCCAAGGTTGTCCTCAAGTTATATTTCACTTAGACGGTTAGGCGACCCATTGGATATTTATATTTTAGTACTTTATTGGCATGTTTATATGTATCTTGTTACGTCCCTCTGAGGACCTGGTCCCTTTCCAGATATGGACGAGCAGGATTACCCACAGGAGTACGGACCGGGACATGACTCTACGTACATGACTGAGGAGATCCTACCCTCAGAGTATCTGTGATTTATCAACGGTGTTTAGATATTTTGCTACTTCAGGATAGTCATTTTTTAGTGAATTTGTTTCCACCCGACTATCAGACTTGATACTCATTTTGGATATCTAGTTATTATTCAGCGTTTATTCCTATTGATTATTTGTGCTGTGGATGAGACATAGATTTTGTGTGACTTGTGATGACAGTATATTACCACTGATGGATTTGTATATTCATATACAGCGTACGTGTGTATATGATTTCCATATATTGGAGTTCGTATACATACGGCTGGGCGTGTTACGTATTCCTAGTCCTACGTATTTTGGGACTGGGGCGTGACATGTTTTTGGTGGTGGCCCATACAGGTCCTAAAATATATTGTCTTGGTTACGTAACTGTACCAAACAAGCCTACGTATAGGATAGAGTATAAGGATCTCATCCATACTTGACAGAAACCTCATTCTTCTTTTCCACCATCCTATATTTAGTTTACGTCAAAAACCGTTTACCCTAAGTTGGCGTAAGAGCCAAATGACTATCTTGTTGGCGTAAAGGCCAAACTATGTAGAAGATTGTCTATTTTATGCTGCAGTACTAAACAACTGTTAACCATGTTCCAATAGTGTTCCTAATCCTGCGTAGGACACAACATGTAAGCCACATAGGTAAATACCCCAGCGTAAACCTAATGATTCCTAAAAACCAGCATAAATAGCTTGATTAGGCATAAATATAAGGATGATGAAGTAAGCGTATTACCACTGTCCTAGTTTTAGTTTTCCCAGTTGAAACCAGTCAGAACCAAATCTCGTGCATTAAATGAAGAGATATACCTCGAGCCCTGTGCAGAAATAGCTTTTGACTTAGCGTCTGATTTTGTTTTATCTTGAATATAAAACACATTCCTGTAGATAGCGTATTCAGAAGCCTTAAACTTTTCTTTCTTATTGGATGCGTAAAATGACTCGTATCAGATATACCACTAAACGACGACCTGGGTCTCTGTGCAAATCATCATCACAACCGTCCTCTCGATCATCGTGCAGTACTTTTGTTAGATGTCAGGAATCACTGATTTGACTGACAAATTCATCCGAGGAAATACAAAAAGTCCTCGAAAATAACTTTTACGCTGCAAACGAATACTAGACCTTACGCACAAGCTTTACTCAGAAAGTATAGCAAGACTTACAAACAGATTTTTACGCCGTATATCTTTTATGCAGCCGATCTTTTACGTGTAGACCTTACACACAGAAACTTTTATGCAGATTTTTCTCAGATAGTTCTGAAGCCCTATTTTACGCGAACAGTTTTTGAAGCTCTATTTTTCTGACTTCTTTGAGTCTCTGTTTTACACAGACAACTCTAAAAACCTTGCCTTACGCTTCTCTGCTTTACGCAGATATTTCTGAGACCATGTTTTACGCCAACAAATTTTTACATCTCTATTTGATTCCTGTACTCCTTCTAAACGTGGTGTATATCACCTGCAGAAAGATGGATATGCAGAAGGGATGTACTGCCACTGATGGTGACTCAACTCCTGGAGTCTATGGTCAGACTCAAGGAGAGACCTCAACGAATCCTAGACTTTCAGGACCAGATGGACAGATTCATAATCCAGTTCCATCTGACTTTCCTGTTCCACCAAATGGGAATCTTTCAGTATCATCGACACCGCAGGATGGCCAGGCACAACTATTCCAATTTTTCCAAATAATGATACAAGAATAGAGACAACAAACAGCCGAGCAGAGACAAGAGTTCATAGCAGCACTTGAAAGAATGGCTGCAAGGACTACTGTACCAGCTCAAGCACTAGCTCCAGAATATCGAGCTAGAGTTGGATCAGTAAAGGATTTTATCTAGATGGGTCCAAGGCCATACAAAGGCATCAAGAGTCCAGAAGAAACTACCAACTAGATCACTCACACTCAGAAATTATTAGAAGCATCACAGCTACCTACAGAGCTGTGGATGATAGGTGTGAGAACGCTTCTAGATGGTAATGCTCACCACTGGTGGGAGTCCATGGAGCGCCAATTGGGTACCTACCAGACTTGGGAGCAGTTCCTGGAGTGTTTCGAAAGGAAGTACTTCCCGGACACTGTCAGAGATGCATTGTACGATCAATTTCTCCACCTGGAGCAAGGGAACATAACAGTGGATGAGTATGATACTGAGTTTAGCCGCCTTAGTAAATATGGCGCTGCTCTGATACCCGATGACTTGGCCAAGGCTAAGAGATTTCATCGTGGAATGACTCAAGAGCTTCAACATTATACTAGCTCACAGTCCCGAATCTCTTATGCCGAGTTATTGACAGAAGTCAGATTACAAGAAACTATCAGCAGAGGAAAAGGAGGGCAGCAGAGGACGCATCAAGGACCGACAAGGACACAACAAGGAGGACCTATCAGACGTCCTTTAGCTCAGCAACAGCAGTCTCAGTATAGAGCGGGACCATACCAGATCCCAGAGAAGCCCCTCTGCCATCATTGTGGGAACCACGGACATATTAGGAGGGACTGTCGAACTCGCCTAGGACAATGTATGAGATGTGGTTCTGGACAGCATATATTAAAGGACTGCCCTATGCAACAAGCAGCGACACTTCCACCGCCAGCACAGAGACTAGCACTTCCAGCACCAAGGCTAGCTCAACAGATGGCTAGACCAGGAGCACCTCGACCTCCAGCAACAAGAGAATTTCAGCGAGGACCACCACTACCTACCCAGGAGGATCAGTACCTGAGGGCTAGTAATGGACAGCCACAGAAGAATGGGCAAGCTTTTGCAATGGAAATAGATGACATTGATCAGAAGATTGATGTCGTAGCAGGTATCACTCTTTCTTTTACTTTTCCTGCTATGACCTTGTTTGATACGGGAGCCACCCACTCATTCATATCATCTTGTTTTATTGCCAAACACAACATTACCTCTACACCTTTACCTAGTTGTATTAGAATTCATACCGGAGGAGGAGTTGTACCTATTAGTAGAATTTGTAGAACGTGTCCTATAGTGATACGTGGCAGAGAGATGAATGCCCGACTCTTAGTCCTTCCCATGCCGACTTTTGATATTTTGCTCGGAATGGACTGGCTAAGCAAGTACCATGCTTTCTTCGATTGTTTTGGAGGAAGCATTCTTTTCAAGGTACCGAGTCAGCCTGAACTTGAGTTTGCACGAGGATCCACATAAATCCTTGAGGGTATGCAACTCGCAATGGACGATGTTGTCTATCATCCCCTTATTTTAGAATTTCAAGACGTCTTTCCAGAAGAATTGCCAGGACTGTCCCTAGATAGAGACGTAGAGTTTTCAATTGAATTGACACCAGAAGCAGCACCCATAGCATCACATGTTTATATACTAGAAAAGAAGGAGATGGATGAACTGAAGACACAATTGAAAGAACTAGAAGAGAAAGGTTTCATCCGACCAAGTGCATCACCCTGGGGAGCACCAGTGTTGTTTGTACCAAAGAAAGATGGGTCAGTACGTATGTGCATTGACTATAGAGCATTAAATGCAGTGACTGTAAAGAACAAATATCCACTGCCACGCATTGATGACTTATTTGATCAACTTAGTGGAGCCAAGATGTTCTCAAAGATAGATTTAAGATCGGGATATCACCAGGTGAAGGTACGGAAGGAGGACATTCCGAAGACCATATTCCGAACAAGATATGGGCATTACGAATTTCTGGTCATGCCATTTGGGTTGACCAATGCTCTAGCTATTTTTATGGACTTAATGAATCGAGTATTCTATCAGTATTTGGACCAGCTCGTGGTTGTCTTCATAGATGATATACTTGTCTATTCAAACAGCCACGAGGAATACGAGAAACACTTGTGGATTGTTCTAGAGACTTTAAGGAGAAAACAATTATATGCGAAGCTCAATAAATGTGAGTTCTTCTTAGACACAGTCTCATTTCTTGGACATGTTATTACTGGAGATAGTATTTCTGTTGATCCAGGAAAGATCTCGGCAGTCGAGACATGGCCTGTTCCAAAATCAGCAGCATAAGTGAGAAGTTTTCTTGGACTTGCGGGATATTACCGAAGGTTCATGGAGAACTTCTCAAAGATAGAAACACCTATGACTCAGTTGACTTGTAAAGATCAAGAGTTCATATGGACCAATGAGTGTCAAGCCGCTTTTAAGGAATTAAAGAAGCGACTGACTTCAGCACCAATATTGACTATTCCATCAGGATCAGGAGGCTATGTGATCTATAGTGACGCATCAGGGAAAGGCTTGGGATGCGTATTGATGTAGCATGGCAAGGTAATTGCATACGCATCTAGGCAATTAAGAGTACATGAGAAGAATTATCCAACTTATGACTTGGAACTTGTAGCAGTTGTATTTGCTTTGAAGCTATGGAGATATTACTTATATGGGGAACGAGTGGAAATCTATACCGACCATAAAAGCCTCAAGTATGTCTTCACACAGAAGGAGTTAAATATGAGGCAACGTCGATGGCTCAAATTGATGAAAGATTTTGAGATAGAGCTACATTATCACCCAAGCAAGGCTAACATTATAGCAGACGCGCTAAGCCGGAAGCCAGCAGCTTACTTCTTAACAACACAGAGAGAATTATTGGAAGACTTGCAATATCTTGGCATTGAAGTGATATTACCCGGAGCAGACGGGATACTAGCCAAATTACAAGTACAATCATCACTAGTAGAGAGGATCAAGGCGGCTTTGCCTACAGACGCCAGATTCAGAAGATTAAAGGAAAGGACAGAGGCCAGAGAACAGACAGGTCTGCACATTCATGATGATGGAACATTACGATGTGGTAATCGTCTTTATGTTCCAAATGGAGAAATTCGACAGGAGCTGATGACAGAAGCTCATAGTTCGATATATTCTATTCATCCTGGAGGCACCAAAATGTATCGTGATTTACAACAGCACTTTTGGTGGCATAGAATGAAAAGAGAGATAGCTCGATTTGTAGCTAAATGTTTAATATGTCAACAAGTAAAGGCGGAGCACCAGAGAACAGCAGGGTTATTACAACCACTCCCGATTCCAGAGTGGAAGTAGGAACACATCACTATGGGCTTCGTCACAGGTTTTTCCAAGAGTCCAAGTGAAAAGGATGCAGTATGGGTAATAGTAGACCGACTCACCAAGTCAGCCCATTTCTTGCCTTTTAGAGTTGGCCAATCTACAGAAGCTTTGGCTGACTTATACATGAGACAGATCGTGAGATTGTACGGTATACCAGTCAGCATTGTATCAGACAAGGATTCACGTTTTACATCATATTTCTGGAGGAGCATGCAGGAAAGTCTTGGGACTCGTCTGAAATTCAGTACGTCTTATCACCCGCAAACAGATGGGCAGTCAGAACGTACTATTCAGAAATTGGAAGATATGTTGAGGGCCTGTATGTTAGACTTTGGAGGATCGCGGGAGGACCACCTACATCTTGTGGAATTTTTTTACAAAATAGTTATCAGGCAAGCATCCAAATGGCTCCGTTTGAAGCATTGTATGGAAGAAAGTATAGATCTCCAGTATGTTGGAGTGACGTGGGAGAATGTCAAATTCTGGGACCAGAGTTAGTGGTCAATATTGTTGAGACAGTTAAAAAGATACAAGGACACTTGCGAGCAGCACAAGACAGGCAGAAACAATGGACAGACCTTCATCGTTGTCCCTTGGAATTTAAAGAGGGCGATCATGTCTTCTTGAGGATATCACCTACCAGAGGCACCATTCGATTCGGAGGGCACGGCAAGTTGAGTTCAAGGTATATTGGACCATTTAAAGTGCTAGAGAAAATAGGAGAAGTAGCATATCGACTTGCACTACCACCTTCACTTGAGGGAGTACATGACGTATTCCATGTGTCGCAGCTCAGGCAATATGTGGTAGACAGTAATCATGTTCTCGACCATTCAGAAATCACCATTGGGCCAAGCTTATCATATCAAGAGCAACCCGTGGAATTCTCGATCATCTAGAGAAGGTATTGAGGAATCAGTCTATTTCCTTAGTCCGTGTAGCATGGAAGCATGGTTCGCCAGGAGAATCTAATTGGGAGCGCGAGGACGACATGCGCCAACGTTTTCCGAACCTATTCATAGACCAAGGTATAAATTTACTCTGGTAATTTATATCTACTACCATTCTTGATTTTCTACCGTGACTTAGTTTTAATTTCGAGGACAAAATTTTTATAAGTTGGGTAGAATGTAAGAACCCTAATTCTGAAATCGTATTTCTTTATTATTATTATTATTATATAATTTATTATTATTAGTAATTATGAGCTAAATATAAAAAAATAGAATTTTCTATTGGATCAACCCACAACACGTTAAACCCACTCCCGCGCGTAAAATAAGGAAGTATAAACATCAGTTCACCCTGCGTAAAATCTTTTTCTTTCACTACGCGTAAAACCACCTCGCGTAAACTACAACAGCAGCAGTATAAAACCACCGCCTACTTTACACCGCGTAAACTTTTTCTTTCACTACGCATAAACCAACCCGCCTAAATCCCTTTCTACTTTGCGTAAAAGCAATCCCCTGCGTAATATTCTTCACCCCTTAAGATTCCTTTCACCACGCGTAAAACCACACCCTTGGGAAAATATCAGCAACAGAAGCAAAACTCAACTTTGCTTTGCTTTGCTTTCCTGACCTACACGTGTAAGTTTCTCATTCCACCACTCCTTAAAAATATCCTCAGCCGCACACCTAAACCAATAAAAGAAAAACAACAGTGGCAACAGTTTCTTAACCATTAAGTAAAATCCACCGCCTCTTATTCTCTATATATAACCATGCAGTACACTCCAAAACCCAAACTTTCACTTCTTCAAGCTTAAACACTGTTGTGGACAATTGCACTATACAGTACATTTTACTCGGCAAGTATACCTTGCCACAGTACAATTATTCACATTTTATATGAAGCCTGTTTCTGTTTTAATTATGTAATTGCATTGGACCTTGTTTATGAGACCACCCCAGTATTATGGAGCATTTTTGGTTCATTGGCCGTGACACAGTTGCTACACGAGTTGTGAGTCTCATATAGCTCTCGGCCTACGTATTGGGTTGGCCGCCCGTACGTAAGAGCCGTGCGTTAGGGATGACTGCTGATAGAAACTTGGTATGCTAGTAGACCTGGCAGTTATCTAGAGGTATTATTCGTGTTGTGGATACAACATGCTTAGATCATTGGGTGGGGAGGACGACTAGTAGGCGTATGGGACACCCATTTCCACTATGCTGATTTTATGTTCCTGATATTACAGTGCGTCCTTGTTCTGGGGGGCATATGTGGCATATTCTAGCCAGTTGTCACGATTAGTAAATTACGTCAGCATATGTCTAGCCTACACTTTCCCATATACTCCAAGGTTGTCCTCAAGTTGCATTTCACTTAGACAGTTAGGCGACCCATTGGATGTTTATATTTCAGTACTTTATTGGCATGTTTATATGTATCTTGTTACGTCCCTCTGAGGACCTGGTCCCTTTCCAGATATGGACGAGCAGGATTACCCACAGGAGTACGGACCAGGACCTGACTCTACGTACCTGACTGAGGAGATCCTACCCTCAGAGTATCTGTGATTTATCGACGGTGTTTAGATATTTTGCTACTTCAGGATAGTCGTTTTATAGTGGATTTGTTTCCACCCGACTATCAGACTTGATACTTATTTTGGATATCTAGTTATTATTCAGCGTTTATTCCTACTGATTATTTGTGCTATGGATGAGACATAGATTTTGTGTGACTTATGATGACAGTATATTACCACTGATGGATTTGCATATTCATATACAGCGTACTTGTGTATATGATTTCCACATATTGGAGTTCGTATACATACGGTTGGGCGTGTTACGTATTCCTAGTCCTACGTATTTTGGGACTGGGGCGTGACATTAGCATCAATCAATAGCAAGCCAGGAAAGGCAGTATAGGGTTTGCAAGTGCCCCAGGTAGGGTGATAATAGTGGTTAAAAGGAAAGGATTTCATGGGTCTGTGTGCAGTATAGATTTTAGGGATTTCAAGTCTGTTCAGTATGTTTAGGTTGGCATATGTAACTAGTATGGGTAAGTCTATTCTAATACACTTGAAGTTCAGAATTGATTTCGGTTATTGAGTGTTCTTGGAGGTAGGAACTAGTTTGTGTGTGTCTATATTATATGGTAGTGCACAATTGAGTGTCAAGTGTGTCGAGATATTGGTAGGATAGGTTATTATGAGGTAATGGGTTAAAGTTGAGGCAAGATATAGTTAGATACTAAGGTAACATAAGGTAAGTGTTATATATTAAGTATTGGGTAATAACTAATATACTAAGGTATTACTTAATAATAGATATAACTAATATATTCATAAGTTATACATATAGATACATACTAATATTAGCTAGTATAGCTAATACCTTCAAGTTATGGATCTAAAAATCTAGGTATGACCTAGAAATGGCCTAGAAAGCATATTTTGAGTCATTTTAGTTATTTATCATTTCTTTACACCAAGTGACATGATGTTTCCTATTTAGGTCTGTGTGACACTAGCTCGGATATCGAGTTATACCATTTGCTCATAACCGCACGCGAGTACATCTCTCTGTTAGCTTTTATTTTATGATAGTGTATATATTACTTGTTCTAGAACTGTGTACTTGATATTGACACTTGGTTACACAGACTGGTACTATATGGATCCCGTCAGGAGATGTTATCCCTTACCGTGTTCAGCGGGTACTCATTCACATGTATTTTATCATGTACATCAGGTATTGATTTTCATGTGCATCTACTATTTCGTGTGCTAGTGTGACTATACCATATTCATGTGCATAACGTGTTGTGATTGGATCCATGAGTATTGGTTGGGGAGGGAAAGAAGAAGTTGGTTATGTGATCAAGCCCTATTTATCTCATGTGTATGTCGATTATACACCTCACGTATAATCGAGTTATCTTATTTACCTCATATGCAACCTAAATCGATCACATAACGAACTTGTGCTCTAACCACATAGCTAGTATTTATGTTCTTATACTTGCACTTTATTTCCATATTACCAGTATTTACTTTCCAGTTCTTTATTATGAATATTTGCCTATTCTCACCTGTATTTCTATTTCTTAATACTTGTGTACCTTGTATCCTTTTTTTATTACTCATCGTATATGCTTTACCATGTATTTCGAGTTGCTTTCAGATTTTTGTACTTTGATCCTTTCCTGATTAGATATATTTTTCAGATGATTGGCTAGAGGAGCTGTGTCCTACTTATTACGGCCCACAGGATGGTGAGCCACTAGAGAATACTCCCCTAGAGCAGGAAGGCATAGCACCAGTGACCGGGGAGACCTAGTTATATAGTTTTGGACTTATACTAGTCTTATTTTGGACTCATGGCATATGTATATATTGTTTTGGAGAGTTGTTAAGACTAGACTTATAGTATTGGACTTGAGGATATATTGTGACTCTTATTTCTCTTTTATTCCATATCGTACTTTCATCCTCCTTAGTTTGATTTTTTGATTGAGTATTGTTTACCAATATTACACTATTATATTGTTCCTCCATTTTGGAGTTGAGACAGCATGACAGGTACTCTTAATTATATTGTGTGAGATATTTAGATAGATATATTGCCTTAGACAGCGTTCTACCGCCGATGCTGCAACGTAGGCTGGACGGACCTACGTACTCGTGCCCCAATATCCGGGTGCGGGTCGTGACACATTTTTAGTGGTGGCCCATGCAGGTCCTCGAGGTTGCAACTAGTGCGATATCGTAGTAGGGCTCACCTAGAGTATTACTACGAGCCTGTTTTAGGATTAGGCTCTAGGATGAGAGTATACTCAATCACAACTAGAAAATATTCTAATTTATCGATTTTGCAACCTTTATTATTCTGAATATTGATTCTTTAAAATATTATTGTCCTTCTTTGATGATATCGTATCTTGCACAGTATTGACTTCTTTATTTCAATCTGTCTTCAGGATGCCTCCGAAGATCAGATTCTTTCGTTCGGGAGCAGTGACAGCTTCCTCATCTAATTCCCAGTCTACAACGGAGAGGGCAGAAGCTACTACTGTTTCTCTCCCAGTTGAGAGGGTTGCCCCACCGGTTAAGGTGGGGGTCTCAATAGCCGCCTTTGGGGGTGCTCCTTCCCCAGTTTGGAGGGCAGACCCAGCTGTTTCTGAGGGAATTCTACCCCCGCCGCCAGTGTCAGTTAATGCTACCCAGCTGTTCATACTATTCCAGCAGATGATGGAGGCCCAGAGGGTCCAGGCTGAGGCACAGCACATGTAGACTGATGTGATGAGAGAGGGCATTGAGAATGCCCACCAAGTGGCCATTACCGCAGTGGAGAGAATAGTGCCACCACAGCCACATGGGGTACATCCCAGGCCCGGTACCATATTGATTCAAAAAGTTGGATCACCGGCCCTTCAAGGAGACAGAGGACATTATATATGCAGATGACTGGTTGGAGAACATGGAACGCGTCATGTGTTTATTCCGCCTTACAGATGATCTAAAGGTGGAGGCAGCGGGACTACAGATGATGGACATCACCAGTACTTAGTTCCGGAATGAGCCACAGATTGTCGATTCGGGACTGACATAGGATGAGTTCAAGGACTTGTTCAAAAAGAAGTTCTTCCCGCCCATCGAGAGACTTGATTTAGAGCGACGGTTCTAGAACCTTTACTAGTGAAACATGTTGGTAGAGGAGTATACCGCAGAGTTTGCTAGACTAGGAAGATATGCAGACTACATAGTGAGGGATCCTGAGATCCGGGTGAGTAGATCCAGATGGGGCCTAAATTGGGAGGTGAGGGCTCTTATTTTTTCGAGCCATAAGACGTATGCAGATATCTTGAGGGAGGCACGCAAGGTCGAGAGAGACCTGAGTTTGAGGCCCAAGAGGGACCGAAATATCTTTGGTGGTAGTAGCAGCACGGGTCCAGCCAAGAGGCCCTATTTCCAGCCACAGAGACAATAGTTCCTGCGCCTATCAGAGCACCCGTATTGTAGACGCATCAGATGCATAGGCCAGCCCAGCTAACTCGTATTTGCCCCTTATGTAAGAAGTCATGGCATAGGCGGGATATTTGCAGGAAGAGGCTTGGTTAGTGTTTGTTTTGTGGCTCAGTAGACCACCAGTTGAGGGATTATCCTAATACTTTAGCTCGTACAGCTCAAGACGTAGCCCTGATTCAGAGAATACCTGTGAGACATCCAACGAGACAGCAGAGAGGACCTCCTTTGCCACCACAGCAACAGAGGTTCGTGCAACACCAGTAGCAGCAAAGAGGTGCACAACATGGGCGAGCTTTTGCCCTGACCGTGGAGGAGGCAGAGCCGGTCGGAGACGTTATAGCAGGTTCAATCTTACTTGATTCTTTTCCAGCTCATGCTTTATTTGATTCCGGTGCTTCACATAGTTTTGTTTCTGTATCCTTTGCTTTGAAGCATAAACTAGAGGCTGAACCATTGGCGAGGACTTGCAAGATCATGAACGGGGGTGACATTATCCTGGTCAGTGATATTTGTAAGGATCGAAGAGTTTTTTTGGAAGTCCGAGAGTTGAGCGTGTATCTACTCGTAATGTCACTTCCGAGCTACGATATAGTACTCGGGATGGATTGGTTGAGTAGGCACTATGCTAGTATCGATTGTCGAGGAGGCAAAGTTTTATTTCAGGCGCCAGGAGAGCCAGAGTTTGAGTTTGTCAGAGGAGCAGCAGAGCAGAGCGAAGCAGATTTCTGCGGAGCTTTGATAGAAGAGCAGGAGCCACCACATCCATTAATTGCTGAGTATATGGACGTTTTTTCGGAGGAGTTGCCAGGCTTGCCGCCAGACAAAGATGTGGAGTTCTCTATAGACTTGGTGCCAGGCGCACAGTCGATATTACATCACGTTTATAGGGTGAACAACAACGAACTAGCTGAATTGAAGAAGCAGGTGGATGAGTTGCAGGACAAGGGCTTCATCAGGTCCAATTTGTCAACATGGGGTACTCCGGTATTATTTGTACCAAAGAAGGATGGGTCAGTACGCATGTGTATCGACTACAGGGCTCTAAATAATCTCACTATCAAGAACAAATATTCGTTTTTGCGGATTAACGATCTTTTCGATCAGCTGAGCGGGGCGAAGGTATTCTCAAAGATAGACTTGAGGTCGGGGTACCACCAGGTAAAAGTGAAGAAGAAAGATATTCCGAAGACAGCTTTCAGGACTCGGTATGGGCGGTTTGAGTTCTTGGTTATGCCATTTGGGTTGACCAATGCCCCGGCAGTATTCATGAACCTGGTGAATAAGGTGTTTCATCAGTACCAGGATTAATTTGTGGTAGTATTCATTGATGATATATTGATATATTCGAAAACCCCAGAGGAGCATTAGAAGACTTCAGGTACAGTCAATGACTAGACTAAAATGGCATTTAGCAGGCATAAGAAAACTCTTGAAGCATTAGAAGACTTCAGGTACAGTCACTGAGTCATGGTCTACCTCAAGTTCAGTGGCGGAGATCAAGAGTTTTCTTGCACTAGCAGGCTATTATTGAAGATTTGTTCAGAATTTTTCCAGGATTGCGAAGCCAATGACTAGACTAACCAGAAAGGACGTGGAGTTCGTCTGGACTGAGGAATGTCAGTCTGATTTTGAGGATCTAAAGAAGAGGTTGACTACAGCTCCAATATTGACATTTTTATCAGGGACGGGAGGATTCTCTATATATAGTGATGCATCGGGTAAGGGTTTGGGTTGTGTGTTGTAGCAGAACAGGAAGGTGATTGCCTATACTTTCAGGCAATTACGCCCGCATGAGAAGAATTACCCAACCCATAATTTGGAGTTAGCAGCAGTTATTTTTTCTTCTGAAGCTGTGGAAGCACTACTTGTATGGAGAGAGGGTAGAGATCTTTACAGATCATAAGAGCTTAAAGTATGTGTTTACACAAAAGGAGCTCAACATGAAGCAGAGGCAATGATTGGAGTTGATGAAGGACTTCAACATTGTTTTACAGTACCATCCAGGAAAGGCCAACGTATTCGCGGATGCCTTGATCATGTATCCAGTGGCTATGTATTTGATGAGGGACAAACATTTATTGGCCGATCTTGATAGTTTGGACATTGAGGTATTGGTTCCTGGAGTTGCTGCACAGATATGGAGACTTCAGGTACAGTCAGAGTTAATGGACTGGATCAGAGCCGCACATTTCGAGGATGAGTCTCTGAGGAGCATCGGAGCACAGGTCCGGATAGGATTGGCAGAGAACTTCAGTATTGCAGATGATGGATTATTGTGGCATGGTACCGGGTTGTGTGTGCCGAGTAGAGCATTACGCGAGGAGATTCTTCAGGAGGCACATCGATCTCAGTACTCTATGCATCCAGGTGTCAATAAGATGTATAGGGACATGAGAAAGCATATTTGGTGGTATGGTATGAAACGGGAGGTGGCTAGCTTCGTATCTAGATGCTTGGTATGCCAACAGATAAAGGCAGAGAGACAGAGGCCAGGTGGATTGCTTCAGCCTTTATCCATTCCAGAGTAAAAATGGGATCATATGACGATGGACTTTGTTTCAGGTCTTCCGCGTTCTCCAGGAGGTAAAGATGCGATTTGGGTCATCGTAGACAGGTTGACCAAATCAGCCCACTTTCTGTCATTCAAAGTGGGTACATCTACGGAGAAGCTCGCAGAGATGTATGTGTGTCAGATAATTAGATTGCATAGAGTTCCTGTAAGCATAGTCTCGGATCGGGATAGTCGCTTCATGTCCCACTTCTGGAGGAGTTTGCAGGCTAGCTTGGGCACTCAGCTCAAGTCCAGTACCGTATATCACCCTCAGGCAGACGGGCAGTCGGAGAGGGCTATTCAAACTCTCGAGGATATGCTATGCACTTGTGTTTTTGACTTTGGAGGTTCTTGGGAGGATCATCTTCACTTAGTAGAGTTTTTTTATAACAGCAGCTACCAGGTCAGTATCGAGATGTCACCATTTGAGGCATTGTATGGACGAAGATGCCACACTCTGCTATCATGGGATGATGTAGGTGAGAGAGCTTTATTGGGGTCAGAGATGGTCGTGGATGCAGCTGAGAAGGTGAAGCTCATCAGGGATAGACTTTGAGTGGCGCAGGACAGACAACGGCATTGGGCCGATAGCCATCGGAGACCATTGGAGTTTGAGGTATAGATTTTATTTGTATTGCTTATGATTACTTGTTTTAATTAGAGTGCTAAGGCTGTATTTGGTGCTAGGTTGGTGATCTGGTTTTCATGAGGATTTCTCCGACACGAGGTATGATTCATTTTGGTGGAGGCAAAAATCTTAGTCCACAGTACATCGGACCTTTCGGTGTTCTTGAGAGGATCGGTGCAGTGGCCTACAAACTAGACTTGCCGCATGTATTAGAGGGAGTGCACAACGTATTTCATATTTCAAAACTAAGATAGTACATGGCAGGTCTTAGCCATGTACTAGATCACTCAGAGATCGAGGTTGGTCCGACACTCAGCTATCCAGAGCAACCAGTAGAGATTTTGGACCGTAGGGAGAAGGTGCTGCAGAACCAGACGATTCCTTTAGTGCCCATCGCGTAGAGACATCACTCGCCAGGAGAGAGTACTTGGGAGCGAAAGGCCGAGATGCACGAGCGATATTCTTATCTGTTTAATCCGTGAGATATAATTCTTTCTTGCTTGTATTGATTGCATTTAGTAGTTAGTTTCTTCCTTAATTTCGAGGACAAAGATTTTCTAAGGTGGGTAGGTTTATCACCCTCACTTTTCCAGCTATGGGTAGTTTGATAATTTGGCAAGGATATTTAATTTTAGAAATATAATATTGAATATTGTGTGATGATTATATTTTCTTTAATTATAATAAACTATGATTTTTATGACTAGTATTAGTTAGTCATTAGAGACTTGTGTTAATTAGTTAGTTAGGGAAAGACTAGACAATAATTAGACTTGTCACATATGGACCTATTTAAATTTGTTATGACAAATAATGAGCCCAACTTAGACACAAGCCCATTAGTCATTCCACTAATTAAATTAAGAAGGATTAGTGTAATTACAATTAGTTAAAGACTTCTAAATATACCCATCCTTAGTTATTCCTCATAATGTAACATGTAGGGGGCAACTTGGACTTTTGATATTGCTTGAGGAAGGGGGAAGGGGCCGGCCACATGAAGAAGGGGGTTCCCCCCTCTCTCTCTCCTCATTCGCATTTTATTTGATCCAAATTCTAGATCCCAAATTTTCTAATTTTCCTTCATTGAATTTCTACATAATTCACCACCAATTCCTTCCCAAATTTATCACTCTTGGGGCCTTAAAGCTTGAAGAAGAAAGGAGGACAAGAAGGAGAAGCTTTGGAGATAGAGATCGTGTCTGGATCGTGTACAATTGTAATTTTATTGGATATCCATCTCCTAATTGGCAATTCCTGAATTTTTCTCTTATTATAGCTTCTTAATCATGCATTTGACCATTAGGAATGATCCTTTGGCATAGGACTACCTATAGGAACAAGTTCTAGGCTATTTGGCTTTGTATTGTGAGATCTATGGGGTAATTTGGGTGTATGTTGGGGGAATTACGAATTTGACACATCAATTATGTGTCATGAGACCAATTAGATTTAATTAGACTTAGATCGGGGTTATAGGACTAGGTACGTGTCCATAAATGGATACATATAGGCCGTATCACGGTATCTTGCGATACAGTGTGATATGGGATCAATTTTGGGTGATTTACATGAATTCTCTTTATTATAGGTTGTAATGACTTCTAATAGTTATAATTTTATATATATATATATATATATATGACTTGAGAGAATAATCAATTGTGGATAATGGAGAGTTTGATATCTCAATGGTTAAGTATCATAGGTATCCTAATTGGTGCACTATAGGTATTTGTTTAAATGCCTCAATATATATATATATATATATAATTTCCCTTTATTGAATTTTTACATAATTCACCACCAATTCCTTCCCAAATTTATCACTCTTGGGGCCTTAAAGCTTGAAGAAGAAATGAGGACAAGAAGGAGAAGCGTTGGAGATAGAGATCATGTCTGGATCGTGTACAATTGTATTTTTATTGGGTATCCATCTCCTAATTGGTAATTCCTGAATTTTTCTCTCATTATGGCTTCTTAATCATGCATTTGACCATTAGAAATGACCCTTTGGCATATGACTACCTATAGGAACAAGTTCTAGGCTATTTGGCTTTGTATTGTGAGATCTATGGGGTAATTTGGGTGTATGTTGGGGGAATTACGAATTTGACACATCAATTATGTGTCATGAGACCAATTAGATTTAATTAGACTTAGATCGGGGTTATAGGACTAGGTACGTGTCCATAAATGGATACATATAGGCCGTATCACGGTATCTTGCGATACAGTATGATATGGGGTCAATTTTGGGTGATTTACATGAATTCTCTTTATTATAGGTTGTAATGACTTCTATATATATATATATATATATATATATATATATATATATATATATATATATATATATATATATATATATATATATATATATGACTTGAGGGAATAATCAATTGTGGATAATGGAGAGTTTGATATCTCAATGGTTAAGTATCATAGGTATCCTAATTGGTGCACTATAGGTATTTGTTTAAATGCCTCAATATATATATATATAATTTTCCTTCATTGAATTTCTATATAATTTACCACCAATTCCTTCCCAAATTTATCACTCTTGGGGCCTTAAAGCTTGAAGAAGAAAGGAGGACAAGAAGGAGAAGCTTTGGAGATAGAGATCGTGTCTGGATCGTGTACAATTATATTTTTATTTAGTATCCATCTCCTAATTGGTAATTCCTGAATTTCTCTCTCATTATGGCTTCTTAATCATGTATTTGACCATTAGGAATGACCCTTTGGCATATGACTACCTATAGGAATAAGTTCTAGGCTATTTGGCTTTGTATTGTGAGATCTATGGGGTAATTTGGGTGTATGTTGGGGGAATTACGAATTTGACACATCAATTATGTGTCATGAGACCAATTAAATTTAATTAGACTTAGATCGGGGTTATAGGACTAGGTACGTGTCCATAAATGGATACATATAGGCCGTATCACGGTATCTTGCGATACAGTGTGATATGGGGTAAATTTTGGGTGATTTACATGAATTCTCTTTATTATAGGTTGTAATGACTTCTAATAGTTATAATTTTATATATATATATATATATATATATATATATATATATATATATATATATATATATATATATATATGACTTGAGGGAATAATCAATTGTGGATAATGGAGAGTTTGACATCTCAATGGTTAAGTATCATAGGTATCCTAATTGGTGCACTATAGGTATTTGTTTAAATGCCTCAATATATATATATATATATATATATATATATATATATATATATATATATATATATATATATATATATATATATATATATATATATATATATATATATATATATATATTATGTGTGTGTGTGTGTGTGTCTAAGTGTTGTGCAACATTGGGTGTGTATAAAGAGTGGTGGTCGGGTTTGCATTGAGCAGCTAGCAGTATCAGCAGCATGCTGCAGCAGTATCACAGTAAGAGCTGTGCATTAAGCAGCATTTGCTTTGAGCAGTTAGCAGGGCAGCAATTTGCAACTGCAGCAGTAGCAGTTTCAACAGGGCAGCAATTTGCAACTGCAGCAGTAGCAGTTTCAGCAGTGCAGCAATTTGCAGCTGCAGCAAGAGCAGCAGTGCAAATCAGCAGCAGTGTGCAGCAGCATGCTCGGGCAGCAACATGCTCGAGTGCAGCAGCAAGCAGCAAGAGCAATAGCTAGGAGGAGCAGCATTTGCAATGGCTGCAGCATATCAACAGCAAGGAGCAGTTAGTTAAGGGATGGTGTCGGATTTAGCATGTAGTAGTAGTAATAAATAGAACAAGCAACAACAACAGGATAAGAGGTGTTAGCATCAATCAATAGGAAGCCAGGAAAGGCAGTATGGGGTTTGCAAGTGCCCCAGGTAGGGTGATATCAGTGGTTAAGAGGTGAGGATTTCATGGGTCTCTGTGCAGTATAGATTTTAGAGATTTCAAGTATGTTCAGTGTGTGTGGGTTGGTATGTGTAACTAGTATGGGTAAGTGTATTCTAATACACTTGAAGTTCAGAATTGATTTGGGTTGTTGAGTGTTCTTTGAGGTAGGAACTAGTTTGTGTGTGTCTATATTATATGGTAGTATGCAATTAAGTGTCAAGTGTGTCGAGATATTGGTAGGATAGGTTATTGTGAGGTAATGGGTTAGAGTTGAGGCAAGATATAGTTAGATACTAAGGTAACGTAAGGTAAGTGTTACATGTTAAGTATTGGGTAATAACTAATATACTAAGGTATTACTTAATAATAGATATAACTAATATATTCATAAGTTATACATATAGATACTTAGTCATAGTAGCTAGTATAGCTAATACCTTCAAGTTTTGGATCTAAAAATCTAGGTATGACCTAGAAATTGTCTAGAAAGCATATTTTGAGTCATTTTAGTTATTTATCATTTCTTTACACCAAGTGACATAATATTTTCTATTTAGGTCTGTATGACACTAGTTCGGATACCGAGTTATACCATTTGCTTAGGACCACAGGCGAATACATCACTCTGTTAGTTTTTATTTCATGATAGTGTATATATCACTTATTCTAGAACTACGTACTTGATACTGACACTTGGTTACACGGACTGGTACTATATGGATCCCGTCAGGAGATGTTATCTCTTACCTTGTTCAGCGGATACTCATTCACATGTATTTCATCATTTGCATCGGGTATTACTTTTCATGTGCATCCACTATTTCGTGTGCTAGTGTGACTATACCGTATTCATGTGCGTAACGTTTTGAGATTGGATCCATGAGTATTGGTTGGGGAGGGGGAGTAGAAGTTGGTTATGTGATCAAGCCCTATTTATCTTATGTGTATGTCGATTATACACCTCATATATAATTGAGTTATCCTATTACCTCATGTGCAACCTAACCCAATCACATAACGAACTTGTGCACTAACCACATAGCTAGTATTTATGTTCTTCTACTTGCAATTTATTTCCATATTACCAGTATTTACTTTCCAGTTATTTATTGTGAATATTTGTCCGTTCTCACCTGTATTTCTATTTCTTAATACTTGTGTACCTTGTACCCTTTTTCTATTACTCGCCATATATGCTTTACCGTGTATTTGGAGTTGCTTTCAGAGTTTTGTACCTCGCTCCTTTCCTGATTGGATATATTTTTCAGATGATTGGCTAGAGGAGTTGTGTCCCACTTATTACGGTCCGCAAGATGGTGAGCCACTAGAGGATACTCCCCTAGAGCAGGATGATATAGCACCAGTGACCGAGGAGGCCTAGTTATATAGTTTTGGACTTGTACTAGTCTTATTTTGGACTCATGGCATGTGTATATATTGTTTTGGAGAGTTGTTAAGACTAGACTTATAGTATTAGACTTAAGGATATGTTGTGACTCCTATTTCTTTTTTTTTCCATATCGTACTTTCATTCTCCTTAGTTTGATTTTGTGATTGAGTATTGTTTACCAATATTATACTATTATATTGTTCCTCCATTTTGGAGTTGAAACAGCATACTCTTAATTATATTGTGTGAGATATTTAGATAGATATATTGCCTTAGACAGTGTTCTACCGTTGATGCTGCGACGTAGGCTGGACGTACCCACGTACTCGTGCCCGAGTATCCGGATGCGGGTCGTGACATTCCAGCTTGTTGAAGTCCTGAATGTTGCCCGGCTTGGGCTAGGTATCCTGCTGTTGGGTGGGAGCACCTCTCTCGACTGCTGCTAAGGCAACCTGATGAGCTCTCTCGATGCCTTCCTGCATCATGTCCATCTGTCTCTGTCGAAACTCAGTCTGGGCCCTATAGGCCTCCATCATCTCTCTGAATAATGTAAACATCTATGTCCCGTCTGCTGGCATGGGTGGTGGCGGTGGAAAATCCTTCGCTACTGCTACTGCTGAAATAGCCCTATGAACAGGTGGAGGAGCACCCCCCAAAAGCTGCTATGGACGCCCCTACCTAGATCGATGAGGATACCCTCTATACTGGAGAAGCTGGAGCAGGCTATCTAACAGGCGAAGGTACAACACCATCAGCTGCCCTTTGAACAGCTGGCCGGTAGGTAGCTGATCTCTCGGAAGCGGCAGATACTCCCGAGCGATAGAATCTGATCTTTAGGGCCATCCTGAAGATAGATTAAACAAAGAATCAATATTGCGCAAGATATGATATCATCAAAGAAGGACAGTTGTATTTCAAAGAAAACAATATTCAGAATGATAAAGATAGCAAAATTAATAGATTGGAAATATTCCTAGTTGTGATTGAGTATACTCTCATCCTAGATCCTAATTTATATATCCTATAGCAGGCTGGTAGTAGTATTCTATGTCTGAGCACTACTACCCAGGACCTACATGGGCCACCACTAAAATATGTCACGACCCACACCTAGAACGAGGGTACGAGTAGTGAACTACGTGCAGCCTATATCGTAGCATCGACGGTAGAACGCTGTCTAGGTCATCAATACTATCTAAACATCTCACACAAAATATATAATATACCTGTCATGGCATCTCAACTCCAAATGGAAGGACAATATGAAAATATGATGAGGTAAACCATACTCAATCACAATATAAAAACTAGAGAAAGATATGGCACGATATGGGATAAAAGAAATGGAAGTCACAAATCACAAATACAACTCATCTCCAAGTCCAATTGGCACGCCCCAGTCCCAAAAATATCGAGGGACTAGACACATGGCAATGGCCAGCAGCACACACCGATGGACAAACCCAATTTAATGGATCCATCGGGGCGTACTTAAGCTGTAATACAATAATAAGGGTCTAGATACTAATCTCATCCACAGAAATGAATACAACAATATCAGAATCATAAAGCAAGATCAATCTCAATATAACATAAACTCGGGAAATCACCCGATAATGAGTCTGATACATCTGTCAAGATACAAGAATAAAGATAACCACAGCAACTACTGTGTATGAATAAAGCCTATACCCAGAAGATACCCTCGGTGATCACCCGTCTACTGGATCTGGTACTGCTCTAGTGCCTGCTCCTGCTCCGGCTCCTGCTAATGCTTCTGCACTGTATACCTCGGGATAGATCTCGTCTGCTAATCCTGGGGACATAATCCGGATCCAGGTCCTCAGTGGAACGTAACAAGATACAAAAAATACAAGCCAAAAGTACAGTAAATAAACATGCAAGATAGACAAGAAAATAAATATAAGAGAAGCAAATAAAACACAAGAAATTACTTCATCTAAGACGGTGGCATGCCGATGATGCTATTAAACATGACTACAAGCAAATCGGGGTAACCGCAACTCAATGGGAGATCACGGTCCTATAGAAAGTAGGCCAATGGGGACTCCCAATCTATAGTATGGCTCTTTCGCAGCCCAATGGGAGCTTACGAATGAGATAGTCAAATGAACAAATCTCTATCGCAGTACAATGGGTACTCACAATCGAGAATGCTCAAGTATAGTCAGTGCCTAATAACGATCATCTAGGAACTAAAGTAACCAATCGAGTCAACTCAAGAAAGTGTAGAGTAAACATATACCATCACAATATGACTATGAAACAAATAGTGATACATGTAAAAGAGCAAATAATGTACATGCACATAAAACGAGAAAATAAGACTAGAGCAGCAGGAACAAATCAAATATGAAAAAATGCATCAAGAACTATATACGACAAGAAAATAACAACTGAAAAGGAAAGCATGCAAATAATGTACAATAGTTGGCAAGGTATCTTGCCTGGGTTCGAATACCAACAATTGTCCCTGTGTCAGTGGATCCTGCAGGTACTCCTCCAAAGGCTATAATAAACATCACCAACAGTCTCAGAAAATATCAAATAGCTAGAAACGCCTGTCCTTAAGTCCAATTTGGACACAGGGGCAAAAATGACAGTTTCTGGTCAAAGCGGGGTCCACATGTGGGCCTCTTTGCACCGAAAAATGCGTCAGGGTCAAAGGTCTCCAAATTCGTCAAACTTAGTGTCAACAAGTCCAGAACGATGATACGAACCCAACAAAACTTTCAGAATTGGATTCCGATGAGCCGATCACAAAATTGCCCATCAAGTGGAGCTTGTGGGGCCCACGATACGCGATTTTATCAACGTTCTCAGAATCGAACCCAACTTGGGTCACAGGACCAACGTATTGGTACGAGTCTGATGGCGCAAGTTTTGTTTCGATCTGACGTGTGTACACAAAGTTACAACATATTCCAGAACAGGCAGATACGGGGCGTTGTCGGCGGATACGCGTTGATTTCGGTGTGCACGCACATCCAAATCAACTTCTGTGAAATCTTGCACATCCGTATCAACGGCGCGCACGTTTCGGTAAAGATCGCGTACGACCAAGTCGTCCCGTTTGGCGGGGCGCACTCAGTTCCGGGGTGAAACAGGGCGTTGGTTTTTCTGTTTTTGGATCGCGGTTCGCGATCGCCACAGGACGCGACGCACCGAGCGGGTTGCACGGGCATCGAGGGGGTCACACAGCCTATGCGTCACAACTGACAAAACGGAAAATACGACAACGAGGAGAGAGAACGGATTACCTGAACAGGGCTACGTGGGAACCGAAATTCCCGTGTCCGGGTCCTGTGTTGTGTCCTGGTCGGTCGTGTCCGGGTTCTGTTGTGTCCTGTCCGTTGTGTCCGTCTAGGTTAGGGTTAGGGTGAAGGCGAGTCGGGGAGAGGGGAGTTCTGTCATGGTGGAGGGCTGTGCGAGTTCAGGCGGTGGGTGACGATCGGGCTGGGCGGAGGAGATCCTGGTAGGCGGCTGTGGGGGTGACGGTGAGGAGAGGGCGGAGCTGGGCGGTCGAGGGGAGATGGCGTTAGGGTTCAGGGGGTCGGAGCTAGGGGTTTCGTCGTGGTCGAGGTCGGAGAAGACGGAGGAGATGGTTGAGATGGGTTGTCGGGGGCGATGAGGCGGAGAAACGTGGAGGAAAGTTCGTCGGTGGGAGGAGGAATCGGGGAAGGAGGAGATCGACGGGGAGATCGAGTCGGGGTCGACGGCTGGGGTGGTGATGGTGGTGGTGCTAGGCTTTAGGGAGAAGGGCGGCTAGGGCGTCGGGGTGGCTAGGGGCAGAGCAGCCGGAGACGGCAGGCGGAGGAGAGGGAGAGATAGGGTTTCGGCATCCGGCGGAGCGGGGATATTTATAGGGTTGTCGGAACAGTGTTCCGACTAGAATTAGGGTTAGGGTTCATATTAGGATTTGGGTTACGGGTCCGGGTCCGCGGGTCGGGTTCAACGTGAATCCGGCCCGACCCGCTAGCGCTTAAGTGCGGATTTGGGTCTGCGGGTTTCGGGTCGGGTTTAGATCCGACCCGACCTGATAAGGTTGGGTTTGGTTCAGCTGAACCGGGTCTAGGTTGGTTTGGGTTGGTTTGATCAATTGAACCGGATTTATTTCTAGGGTTTAATTATGACTTGGTTTTTAGGGCTTTAAAAATGCTTCTGGGGTCCAATAAATTTGTAGAAATTTATCCTATGTCCAGTTTTCTATTTTACACCATAAAATATTATTTTTATACTATTTTAATATTAATTAATATCATTTAAAGATCATTTAAATTCTAAATACCTTAGTTTTAATTACAGAAAATTACAGAAAATTGTGAAAAAACCAAATTAAATTTTTTTGAAAAATCAGGGGGGTTACACCAATAGACTGCACAATAAACTCAAATATAATACAGGCCAAAAATGTCTAACTGAAAAATGTATAATTCAACAGTCTAACTAGCTGCAACTAGATGATCATCTCCGGGTATCGGTTTCTTCTGAGCCACTGTCTCCAACTCTATACCAACTACATCCTGAGGTCCATATTGATTAGGATACCAGTCGTCTAAATCATCTAAAAAATATATCCAATCAGAATGGAGCGAAGCACACCTCTAACAGTAGTTCCAATAAATGATAAAGACTATGTAACAGTAAATAGAGAGAAATACTAAATAAATAGAGCAAAGGCAAGAAATATTCAAGATATGATATGCTGAAAATAAATAATAAAGTAAAGAGCATCATTACCAAAGTCAAGAAATGCAACTAGCTAAGTGAGTGAGTACTAGTTTTAACATGTGATCGGCTTCGGAACATGATACAAGAATTATGGCCTGGTTAATCATACATGCGGTATATAATTAACACTATTCAAGAACTATACATGATACAAGGAGGGTATGATCATATATATACACTAACACTCTCCGTCCCCGACTGGTATAGTGGATCCAACTATGGCACGCTACGACACGGGATCTTCGAGAAGGTAGCTAGTTTCCTCGAGAATTAGTGTTCATACAAGTACAAGAAGAACAAAGCTTGTACAAGATACACCAAGATATACAAGGAATAATATCTCATGACGGGATACATAAATACCAATCCTTGTAACCAATCTGTCAAGAAATCAAGGATAGCTACACTAGATACAAGAAACATAGAAGATATCATAAATGGAAACTATCAAAGAATATACTCGCCTGAAATCCGGTGTGAAGTATCAACTGTATCCGTAATAGTGCCTCGAAGACCTAAATATGGAATATCATACTAACACTTGTTTTGAAATGATAAACAAGTTAAACTAGTCAAATTCTAGGTCTTAAAGTCACCTCTAAGTCAAACTAGGCCAAAACAGTCAAACTATGTCAGCTCTAGGTCAACTAGCCATTTCTAGGTTGTATCATGATGATATTTACTATACTAACTAATACTAGGTATTATGATACCATATAGTATCTCTATCTTACTTTACCCTAGCTAATAACACTAGGTAATAGTCTGCCACATATACTTATACTAATATGTATAACTAGTAATCATATACAATTTAATATAGTACCATAATATATATATATATATATATATATATATATATATATATATATATATATATATATATATATATATAAGTTATACAACTATATGCAATATATCTTAGTATCAACTACAACTAACATCTATACTTATACTAGTACCTAGACAAATTCCCCCAAAGTAAAATCTAATAACCCAATAGTAACTAGGTACTTAAATATATTGGTAGCACAACTAAAACCCAATACCTCACTAGTAAACCCATGTTCTCAAGTTACCCACACTGCCCAAATCAACATGTTTTTTTCCTTAACAATCAATACTACTCTCTAACTTACCATATACTACACCTTACTTCAATCACACTGTGGCATCGAAATTATCACCCACTACTCCTGACTGCACCTGATATACACTACTACCACTTACCTATTTGACCCAGGTACTGCTCCTGCATACTGCAACCAAGGGCATAAGTTCTGCACTTAGAATTCACAATCACATGAGAGGAAGAGACTATTGAACCTACAATTCATATATATGATACTAACACATATACACTCTATGATACTATACACCAACACAACCCTTAACACTGGTATCAACCATAACTTGGACACTGTTATACCCAAAATTCTAATACTCACAATCTAATATATATTTATCGATACACCCTTGACACCAATGGTTCACTGGCACTCACCCTTAACTCACTGGAATATGCCCATAATCACTCATGGTATGCCACATAAACATTCTAATACTCCACACCACATGATACTCACTATGTACTATGATACACACACACATGTGTACTACTATAAGTATTCAAACCCTGATACTAACTTCTGACACTCTAACACACTTAACTAAACCCAACACACACCCTCACTGATCTGCAAACTTGCATCCAAATAGTGTTCACTCCTCAAAACCTTTCACTCAACCTTCATGCATCAGAGCACAAACCTGGAAATGATTCCCCACTGCACCTGATACCTCATACCTCAGTCACCATAGTCACACAAGCTTGCGTGCACTGCTGCTCCCTCGAGCAACATCTCCTCACTGTCAAGGACATTGCACCACTCCCAATTCAGTCCAATATACTAACCCACGTCAGTGAAACAATACCACAATGTCTAAAACACTAAGCCACCCTCACCTCTAATTGTCTGATACTCTAGGACAGTGCATCCATACTGTCAAGACAGTAAGCACATCAAAACAGTCCACACTAATACACTCTGTCCAAACATACTCATATCAGTGTACACTAGCTCCCCCAACCCAATATACATCCAATGTATATAAATACACCTATATAATCATCACCCATTATAATATATACATATGCTAAATAATATAGATATCATATATATATCAAATGAGATACTAATATAACTAAAAAACAACCCCAAATGAAGTAGAACATAATATAACAAACACTTGGAGTGCATTGCACCCGTATCACACTCAATATATGATTCGCTTGCGATATGACTCCAACACTCCACCAAATGCATCACAAATGATATGAGCAAGATTAGAATCCTAATTATGAACAATATAAAGTTTTAGCTACTCAACTATGTATCCGTGTCAAAATATGGCATGTGTAAACTTCCGTATCGAAGAGAAAACCCCCCAAATCAACCTGTATCACCAAATTATCATGATACCGTATACACGTATCCAATTGTGGACACGACACTAGTCTCACACAACCAATCTAGTATCAATTTGGTCCACTTGTCCAATTGACAAACACATGGTGTACCAATCTCAAATTTCTCCCAAATTGGACATAAAACACATCATAACATTCACAATAGGGGTCCCTAGTAGTCAATTCTTCTTCCTATGGGTAGCCCTAGTCCATAGGTGGGTTCCTAATGATCCAATGCATGATTTAGAAGCTATAAAGAAGGGGAATTCAGATCTATACCTATTGGAAGATAGATTCCCAATGAATTGCTCACTATGACACGATCTAGGACGATCTCCTTGCCACAAGCTTCTTCTCCAAGTGCTCCTTGCAACTCCAATGCTCCTTGCTCTTATATTGATGGAATTAAAAGGGGATGAAGTAAATTAGGTTGAATTTGGTGGAGGGATGAGGTGAATTGGGGATCTAGAGAATTGGGGATCTCAAAATGAATAGAAAGAATGATAGGAGAGAGAATTTCTCCTCTCTATAGAGGCCGGCCCCTTGCTTGGCCTCCAAGCAAGGGTGCAAAGTCCAAACTACTCCTAATTGATTTTTCATGAGGAATAATTAAGAAGGACTTTATGGGAAAGGTTCTAAACTAAAGCAATTAATTTTAATTCTCCGAATTAACTAAAGGGGATGGGTTTAATGGGACTAGTCTATGTTGGGCCCAATATTGTCATGACAAGTCTAATTAGGTTCACTAGTGTCAAGTCTAAATAATTAGACTAGCCCACTAACTATAAATAAATAATACAAAGCACCAGTAATTATATAGCACACTAAATAATATTTAATTCCTAAAAAAATAAAATAACTAGGCCAAATTACTAAATTATCTTTAATTGGAAAAGTGAGGGTGACAATCCTACCCACCTTAGAAAAATTTTGTCCTCGAAATTTAAGGAAGAAACTAGCTACAATAACAATCACAACAAGCAAGAAGAATTATACCTCACGGCTCAAACAGATAAGGATATCGCTCGCACATCTCGGCTTCTCGCTCTCAGGTAGACTCCCCTAGAGAGTGATGCCTCTACGCGATGCGTACCAAAAGAATTGTCTGGTTTTGCAGCACCTTCTCCCTGCGATCCAGAATTTCCACTGGCTGCTTTGGATAGCTGAGAGTCAGACCCACCTCGATCTTTGAGTGATCTAATACATGGCTAGGATCTGCCATATACCGTCTCAGCTGTGACACATGGAATACGTTGTGCACTTCCTCTAATGCAGGCGGCAAGTCGAGTCTGTAGGCCACTGCACGGACCCTCGCAAGGATACTGAAGGGTCCGATGTACCGTGGACTAAGCTTCCCGCCTCCACCAAAGCGAATCGTGCTCCGTGTCGGAGAAATCCTCAAGAACACCAGATCATCAACCTAGCACAAAACATAGCCTTAGCACTCTATCTAAAATAAGCAATCACAAGCAATGCAAACAAAACATATACCTCAAACTCCAAGGGTCTCCGGTGGCTATCGGCCCAATGCTGTTGTCTGTCTTGCGCCACCCGAAGTCTATCTCTAATGAGCTTCACCTTCTCAGCTGCATCCACAACCATCTCGGGACCTAACAAGGCTCTCTCTCCAACATCATCCCAAGATAACGGAGTGCGGCATCTCCGTCCATACAACACCTCAAATTGTGGCATCTTGATACAGGCCTGGTAGCTGTTGTTATAAGCAAACTCTACCAGGTGAAGATGATCCTCCCACAAGCCTTCAAAGTCCAAAACACAAGTGCGAAGCATATCCTCGAGAGTCTGAATAGTCCTCTCCGACTACCTCTCCGTTTGGGGGTGATACGCGGTACTAAACTTGAGCTGGGTGCCTAAACTAGCCTACAAACTCCTCAAGAAGTGGGATATGAAGCGACTATCCCGATCCGAGACAATGCTCATAAGAACTCCATGCAATCTGACTATTTGCCGCACATACATCTCCGCGAGCTTCTCCGTAGACATACCCACTTTGAATGGCAAGAAGTGGACTGATTTGGTCAACCTGTCCACGATGACCCAAATCGCGTCTTTACCTCCTAGAGAACGCGGAAGCCCCTAAACAAAATCCATGGTCACATGCTCTCATTTCCACTCTGGAATGGGTAAAGGCTAAAGTAAACCACTTGGCCTCTGCCTCTCCGCCTTTACCTGTTGGCATACTAGACATCTGGATACGAAGCGCGCCACCTCCCGCTTCATACCATACCACAAAACTTGCTCTCTCATGTCTCTATACATCTTATTGGCACCTGGATGCATAGAGTACTGGGATCGATGCGCCTCCTAAGAACCTTCCCGCGCAATGCTCCACTCGGCATACATAGTCTGGTACAATACCGCTGTGATCCATCCCCAGCAATAGTGAAATCATCTGATAGTCCCATCTGAGCCTATGTCCTGATACTCCTCAGAGACTCATCCTCATACTGTGTAGCCCTGATCTGGTCCATCAACTCTGACTGTATCTGTAATCCCCACATCTATGTCTCAACTCCAGGAACTAGCACCTCAATACCCAAGCTCTCAAGATCGGCCAATAAGTGTATGTCCGTCATCAACTACATAGCCACCGGATACCTGCTCAAAGCATCGGTGACTACATTGGCCCTCCCTGAATGGTACTGCAATGGTAGAAAATTAGGTTGCTTGGGGAAGAAGAATCTATTTGGTAGCAAATGAAATGAAATGAAATGAGAGGAATGATGATTCTCTCTCCTCTCTAGAGTAGGTCGGCCACTTGGGATTGGGTTGGGGAATGGTTGGTTGGTCCAACTAGCCCCTTTTATAAGTTTCTAAAAGTACCTAGTGATTTCGTGTATATTCTCATGGCATCTTAATTAAATAAGAAGGGTATCAATCTAATGAAGAGGGAATATGCTATCCTTCTAACTAATTTAATTAATTATACTACTAACAATGTCATGACTAACAAATTGGGTCACGGGCCTACATGCTAGGTGCTAACTAGGTCCACTACACTAGTCCAAACTAACTAGCTAACACAAGGGCCCAATAATAATAATAATAATAATTATTATTATTATTATTATTATTATTATTATTATTATTATTATTATTATTATTATTTTGCTACTAATATAATTATC
Organism: Iris macrosiphon; assembly: GCA_036927795.1. NCBI lineage: Eukaryota > Viridiplantae > Streptophyta > Magnoliopsida > Asparagales > Iridaceae > Iris > Iris macrosiphon. Next base: position 15,480,513 of record JAYESA010000008.1, read on the forward strand.
AAGCAATTATTAAAAGACAAAAATACTCCTCTCCCGAAATTAGGGAGTTACATAACCTTGTAATAACTTGAAGTAGAAATTCTCGCTTTAGCGAGTTCTGTCCAAACTTTATCATTATGGTCCAATTTATTGATGACTGAGTGAGTTAATGAATAGTAGGAGCAGCAACATTAAGAAAACGCAAATTATATAGGCACTCCATAGTTTGCTTAGGACAACCCATTACTTTAGGACAATCCAGATTTTTGCAACTTTTACTTAGGACAGTCCAAAATTTACTCAGGACATCCCCCCCTCCCCCACTCACAAACCTTCCCAAAACTCTTCATTCTAAATTTCTACTCTCTCTCTATCTTCAAATTCCCAAACCCCCAAACCCTAACCTTAACCCGCCGGAGGCGGAGGTAGAGGCGGAGGAGACGGAGGTTGAGGCTGGAGGAGGAGGAGGAGGAGGAGTCTGGAGGAGGAGGAGGGGGGCCTCCGTTGTAAATAATTAGGACTGTCCTTCCAATTGGAAGGACTGTCAATATTATGACAGTCCTGGAAAAAAAATGGACTGAAAAATAGAAATCATTGACTTTTATATGAGAAGTTGGGTTGCCCTCAAGTAAAAAAAAACTAGTGACAAACTTGTAAAAAAATTGAAAAAAAAAAAAATTGAACTCTCAAAAGAAAACTATGGAGTGCCTATAAAATTTGTCTAAGAAAAATGACATCCACTTTGATCCATCACAATGCGGAGTCAGCCCTACAATCTCTCCTACTACCAAAATGGATGCAGCAGTGCCACCATGCCATTGAAAGATGGAACAGAAGGTAGGGAAGAAGAGAATAGGGTCTATCCATTATACTGGAAGGGATACATCAAAATCATCATCATTGCCTCCTCTATGTAAAGAGAGAGAAAAAAAAAGTTCGATTATAAGAAAAGCAAATGGAAAGTAGAAGATCCCATGTAACATAGCCAAGGAGTAGCCAAGTTCTTGATACATGCAACATTCATGAGCTTTGATCGAGATCCCGGATTCAAAATTCAGAGAGGCATATTATTTTGAGGCGCCTACGAGAAGTTACATCTTCCTCGCTACGTAAATCTTCTTCTGAAGATTACTTTTTAATGGAACAGGCTACTATGGATCAAAGAAAATTACTCACCTAAAGTGAGTGTATATTGAAATCCGTATATAGATTGCAGCAGTCATTTATATGTACACGAAAAGAACACAAACTAAACATATTGATGCAGCATGGCTTGCAATAGTTATTATACACACAATATTAGAAATTAGTGCACACTAGCCACTAGATGATACACCTCATCAAGGTAGAATTGACAATCAACACGATGAAGATGACAAGCAACAAAAGGACACTTCTACGTGAGAATGATTATAAGCACAATATTAGAAATTAGGGTTACGTTTTGAGAAATCTCACAATGGCTTTGAGAGAGGAGGTTGAGGTTGTTGTCGGGGATGAGGGGGTCGTCGTCAAGAAGGAGAGGGCCTTGGAGACATGTACTAGAGGAGGGGGGAAGCTCGCAGCGGATGGGTCGCCGGAGAGGAGAGCCCGCGAGGAGGAGGGGGTCGTCGGAGAAGGGACCACGAGAGAGGGGTCGTACAAGAGAGGGAGAGATGAAATTTTGAAGAAAAATTAAAATTAGACAGAGTCGGGACTGCTAGAATTAAATGTTTCGTAGAGGCGGAACAGGTCCGTAAACAGGTCCGTCACTTGTCTGTTGCTACGTATATGTTGACGCTTCAGTGACAAAAATATGGACATGTTTTCATATAAAAAAATTTGCTAATCAGTTGCCATTTCGTCGATGCTCAGCGACGGTTATGATTCCGCCGCTGAAGTTCGTCGCTAAATTGCATTATTTTTGTAGTGCGTGTTATGTTCCGGTTCGGCCTACTCGGACTCTATTCTACTCAATAGGTCGAGTCATGTTTGGCTTGGTTTGGTCAAGCGTCCGGTTTGGCCTTTAGGTGAAGATTTTTATCTATAGTAAGCTAATTTGGTACAATTTGGACCTTATGCAACAATCTCAACTGCCTCCCATCCCATCCCATCCCATCCCATCCCATTGGGCTATAAGCATCAAACATGCTAATGTATTATGCTCTACTTCCACAATTTCATCTCATCGATAAGAAGCAAACACTCCCAAACAAAATATACATTTTGATGACTAATCAAGAATATATCTTTTCGTGACAAGGGTAAAAAACTTGAGCATATTTCCGAATGAAATATGTAAATGGCACAAGCAGTTCTGTTCAAAGTCATTTCTTCGTCTTTTAAGCTCTTTGGCTATTCCTTGAATAGCAAAGTATTCAAATTTATACCAAGAAGTATATTTGCTTCATTTCTCAATGATATTTGACACAGTATACACAGTGTACAAGTTCTTGCAACAAAATATACAGGTATATAAAGTTCTTATTGCTTAGGGTGGGATAGTTGGTAGACTAGAACATCATATCGAAAATCTAAGTCCGTGCTGCAATTTTGCGATGAGCCGTCAATTCATTTGACAGCAATTTACCTACAAAAAGAAGAGCATACATCAGGTTGCAGGGACGATATCAAAATAAATAAGACAAACAAAATTTTAAGATCTGTACAGAAACTTACTAATGCTCCAATAACTCACTATACTAAGTAGCATGCTTCTGGCTAGGAAGAGCTAGAAAAGGCTTGAAGGTCAATAGGAGCCCAATTAACGCAATTATGTCTAAAACAAAGTAAACCATCTGATCACCTGCAGAACCAACATTCACACCACACTTCGAAGTATTAGTCAAAATAATAATATGATGGAGTTAGTATGAGTTGATAAATTTTTGTGTATCATTCTTCAACTGGAGGTCTCAATATATAGATATTACAGAGAATATAAAAGTAAACGACGACTATAAAATGATACCTAAAATCACTCCAACAAATTTATCTAAATCAAATATTGAATTATTCTGCACAACTATGTACAGTAGGGAATAATTATTAAAATTCGTAAGAAATCACAGTGTAACCTTTCATTAAAAAAAAAAATATATATATATATATATATATATATATATATATATATTAGGAAGTCAAATTCAATTTGGATTCCTCTTCATAAGAAGAGAAATCCAAATTGAATTAGTTAAGGGCACATTGGTCAAAGCACCATAATAAATATCTTGACCCCTCATTTCCTATATAAACACATCCCCACCCTCCTTCACTCTCCATCCCTCATCTCCCTCAACCCTATATTAGCAAGGTAACCCTTGTTCCTCTTCAATTTGGTTTTATAACTCTAACTAGGATATATATATATATATATATATATATATATATATATATATATATATATATATATATGTGTGTGTGTGTGTGTGTGTGTGTGTGTGTTCAAGAAGGGGGGAGCATTGCCTGCAACAGAGCAGCAGCAGTATGCAGCAGTGGCTGCAGCAGCAGCGAGCAGTGCCAGCAGCAGTAGCTGCAGCAGCTGCAGGAGCAGCAACAGTGTAGTAGCAGCAACTACACGGAGCACCAGCAGCGCGTAGCAGTCGCTACAGCAGCAGCAGCGCGCACCAGCAGTAGCACCTGCAGCAGTAGCACCCGCAGCAGCTATATATTATGTATATATATGTATCTATGTATATATGATACTATATATTATCTATATATGTATACTATGTATCTATGTATCTATATATATTATATTGTATCTATCTATATATGTATACTATATATGTATCTATATACGTATACTATATTGTATCTATATACGTATCTATATATATTATATATATATGTATCTATATATGTATACTATATATTATCTATATATCTATATATATATATGTATATATATATATATGTAATCTATATATATCTATATATATCATATTATATCTATATCAAGGTTCAAAAACTCGGTATCAGTATCGGACAGTTTGTATGAGTATCCATATCGGCAGTATCGGCAGTATCGAATTGGAGTATCGGATCGGAGTATCGAATTTTTTGGTATCGGCTGTATCGGTAATATTTAAATAATTATTAATAAATTAGTAAAAAATAGAAAATAATTTACATATTTATGCATTATTTAAGTGTTTTTAATTTTATTTTTATTATAATTGAATAAAACAATAGTTATCATGTGTATGTCTGTAGAAGAATTTACCTCTATTTATGGTTTTTTTTGTCTACTACTATTTTGGTTCTTCATTATTGTTCTCTGTTGGATTTGATATGTATAGAATCAATTTCTACTTTTTTTAGCTTTTTGTAGAACATCTACTTTGTTAAAGTTCCTGTGATGATCTGATTTGATCTGTTTTTTTCCCGTATCGGCCAGTATCGGTAAGTATCGGCCAGTATCGGCCCGTATCCGGCTCGTATCGGTCCCGTATCGGCCGATACAGACCGATACGAAATATTATGTACCAGTTTCGGCCGATCCCGATTTTTTTGGCCGGTATCGGATCGGCCAAGGCCAGATCCGATCCGATACGGCCGATACGTATCGGTATCGGCCGATACTTTAAACCTTGATCTATATATATCTATATATATCATATACATTTATATCTATATATATCATATACATATATACATATGTAAACTATATACTATATATGTACCTATATACATATGTAAACTATATTCTATATGTACCCTATATACATAACTATATATTATCTATATATGTATACTATATATATATATATATATATATATATATCTATGTATCTTATAATATATTGTATCTATATATATCATATACATATATATGTATCTATATATGTATACTATATATTATCTATATATCTATGTATATATGTATATATATATGTAATATATCTATATATAACATATTATATCTATATATATCATATACATATTATATCTATGTATATCTATATATATCATATACATATATATGTATCTATATATGTATACTATATATTATCTATATATTTATGTATATATGTATACTATATATATATATATATATATGTATATCTATATACATATATATATCTTATATATATATGAATATCTATGTATTACATACGTAATCATATATATGTATATATATCATATGCATATATATGTATCTATATATGTATTATATATGTGTATCTATATATGTATTTACTATATACGTATGTATCTATATATATGTATCTATAAATAATATATACGTATGTATCTATAAATAATATATAAATATATCTTATATATACATAATTTTTATACTTAAGTTTATATAGATATTTGTCCCATCTATAAACCAGAAATAGCATAAAATTAACCTAGAAATCTAGTGGGTTAAGTTTATTTAATTATATTTCACCAATTAATGTGAATTATTCATGATATAGATTATCTGGACCCCGTCACACTCTGACTTGTTTCACCCGCTTTGGACCCTAGGCGAGTACAGTCTCTGATGGTTTTCTTACTGATAATTTATATAACACATGTAGTATTGTTGTATTTGATTCCTGACACAAAGAAACACGGACTAGCATATCTTATGTTTTTAGACTTTGATCTTGTACAATACCTGATATTCATGTGATTCTTGTATGCTAGTCGGGGCAAAAAAATGCTAGTTTATATGTGATCATACCCTAATCCTGTGCAAAGGCTAACCATACACTTCACGTATGATTAACCGGCTCCCATTGTGCAACCATAAGCCGATCACATAATCAAACTAGTATTACAAAATACTTAGTGACTATAGAATCCTTGTTGATATATGACATATTCTCTGTTTATTCATTTTTTCTGTTTATTTCTTACTATGCCTTTATGTCAGTTTATTTATCCATCATGTGCTACTTTTCTATTACTATTTTATAGTCCTTATCATTTATTGAAACTGGTATTAGAATTGTACTCGTTCAATCATGATTGGATAATATTTCAGGTAGCATTTAGAAGGACCTGTGTCTCATCTATTATGGATTTTTGGGAAATAGCTTCGAGCATGATTTTTTCTCCTGGAGGATCGAGGAAGGCCGCAAGTAGGAGACCCAGTTATGACAATAGTTAAAGTTTGCGGACTTACTATAGTTGTATGAATTATGAATACAAGATTTTGTACTGTAACCTTTATACACACATATATATACAGCATGTTTTCACCTACCTTAGTTTTGTGATTAAGTATAATATATGTTTTATTTATATTATGAAGTGTTAGTTATACAGTACTAGTTCCAGACAGCGTTCTACCGCCGACACTACGACGTAGGCTGAGCGTACCCACGCACTCGTACTTAAACACCCGGGTGCGGGTCTTGACACGTTTTTATAGTGGCTCATGCAGATCAAACTTCGCAAGAAGTACGATGTCGTAGTAGTACTTAGGACTAGAGTACTATTACGAGCCTGGAATAGGATATAGGATATTAGGAATAGGAAATACTCAATCACAACTAGGAATTTCAACTCTGAATTAAATTTACTAATCTTGATCACCCTGAATGACTTGATATCTTCTCCAATTTCTGTCCTCAAATAATATCTTATCTTGTGTCTTAATGATGTCTCCTTATTGTTTTATCATATTCCAGAATGATACTCATAACATATTCTAGAAGGACACGCGAGACCAGAGCACCCGGTTGTTCAGGAGCAGCTGCAGAAGCCGCTCCAGTTGTCTCTGAATATCTTCCTTCTCCTCCTTCACTTACATCCCAATGAGGTGTACAATCGAACACTGGAGGCATGCCCACTGAAGGAACACATTTATACGAGCTCTTCAGATGTATGCTGGAGACGCAGAGGGCTCAGACTGAGGCCCAGAGGGAACAAACAAAAATGATGCAAGAAACCATTGAGAGTTCCCATCATATGGCTTTGGCATCTATGGAGAAGTTTGCATCTCAGCAACAACAGCCTGTTCAACAGAAAATAGACAATATCTTGGACTTCAAGAAGATGGCTCATCGGGAGTTCAAAGGAACTGAAGGGATCTTATACGCGGATGAATGGCTCGAGGATATCGAGCGAATTATGCGGGTTGCTCGGATACCAGAAGATCTGAAGATAGAGGTTGTAGGCTTGCAGCTTCACGATATCGCTCGCACTTAGTTCAGAAATGAGCCCAGACTTGCTGATCCAGACATAACCTGGGACCAGTTCAAATACATTTTCAAACAGAAGTTCTTTCCTGCAGTAGCCAAGGGCGTTCTGGAAAAACAATTCCAGAACTTGGAGCAGGGTAGTCTCTCAGTAGATGAATATGCTGCAGAATTCGGCAGGCTGAGCCGATTCGCATAATATTTGGTGAGAGATCCGGAGGACCGAACCCGCAAATTCTGGCAAGGCTTGGCTCAGGAAATTCGAGTCATTATCCCCTCTAGTATCACGACTTTTGCTGGGATTGTTGTAGAAGCTCAGAGGATCGAGGTGGACATGGGCTTTAAACCCAAGCGGGACCGGAATGCGTTCGAAGGCGGCAGCAGCACGGGACCAGCAAAACGTTCACATTTTCAGCTGAGGACTTTCCAGCATCAACTGCAGCATTGTCCTCCAACTAGATTTTCGACTCAGCCGCATCCTCAAAAACAGATCCAGCAGACCCATTTTTGCCATTTTTGCAAGAAACTGGGACATTCCTGAAAAATATGCAGAAAAAGACTTGAAGTCTGTCTATACTGTGGATCTGCGGGACATCATGTGAACAACTGTCATATTCGAGGTGCAACAAATCAAAAGGAACCAGCTAAGCCACATGTGGCACAACAGCAGAGGGGACCTCCACTTCCAACACAACAGTAGCAATTTGTCCAGCACCAGCAGAGGGGAGCTCCTCAGCAGGGCAGAACTTTTGCTACAAGTGTCGAAGAAACTGAGCCCACCGGTGATGTTATAGCAGGTTCTATTCTTCTCGATTCTATTCCAGCCATAGCATTATTTGATTCTGGTGCATCCCATAGTTTCATATCTGTGACTTTTGTACTTAAGCATAATTTAGTAGTGGAACCCTTGAGTAGAAACTGTAAGATCACGACTGGGGGAGGCATCATCCTAGTCAGTGATGTTTGCAAAGGGTATCACGTTACATTGGGAGACCGTATTTTGTCTGCTAGCTTACTCGTAATGCCACTTCCAAGTTTTGATATTGTCCTTGGAATGGATTGGTTAGGTATGCATTTCGCTAGAATTGACTGCCGCAGAGGTCGTGTGTTGTTTCGGCCTCCAGGGAGCCGAAGTTCGAGTTTGCTAGAAAGACAGAGAAGTTGTAATGCCCCGTTCCCCCTATTCGGGGAGAGCGGCCAAGAAATACTCAATACCGTCCGATCGGGACAGATTGAATCAAGATCCTTTCCTCGTTATGGATTGGTTTCTTCGGAATCAGATCCCATATTCAACGGATCGTGCCTCAAGGAAGGACTCAGCGGCGGAGTCAGGAGAGGCCTTTCCGTTGCGCTGGTTTCCTTGCCCGTTTTCGTTGTCGCTTAGTTATTTTCTTGTTGGTTTTATGACTTGCGTTTTCTTGAACGGTTTCGATGGATTTTATTGCTTTCGTTCTTAGGATCTCGCATTTTCATATCGAACCCCGGAGACCGAAGCAGGAGATATTGATCATCTGTTGGTGCGTGCAGGTGATCGGGTAGACGACGCACGCGCGGAGTCTTGAAGTTCTCCCTTTCTTCTCCTAATTCTCCAACTTGTGAGTGACTTTATTTCGATTAGCTCCCCTCTGCCAAGTCTTCACTCTAAATAATAATTGACTCATTATGCATCTCGCACCAACGATATCATAATAAGAATAAAACTGAGTCAAAAGGAAGAAGAGTTAGACTTGAAACACTTGAAACGCTTGTCACTTAGAATGCTCAAACGATCTCATTGATGCGTGCTTGTCCGCTATGCATTTATATATTCATGTTTCAGTTGTAGGTAGAACTTATTCTATATAACTGTACGGATGTATTGTGCAAACTATCTTGAAATGCAATCACTTGGACAGGAAGACTATGCCAAATGCACTATGCTAAAGTAAATGTACACATTCTTGTGTTTTGAATGCTTTATCTATTAATTTAGTGTCAATGCGTAGTTCGGTTGGACAACTTGTGCACAAGGTTTAGTTCCTGCGAACGGCGCCCGGGGCACTGGGGCCGATTCGTTCCGGGCGGAACTCGGATAGCTACGCTAGCAAGACTAGCACGGGTAAGGCGGGGGAGGCCTTGTAGCGGGGCTTGCTACCCGAGCTGCAAGGGTCACCGCTTACTGTAGCTATTGACTACGGTGGCAATGATATGCCATGACCCAATGTACATATATTTCTGCATTACTTGCTCAAACTAATGGTGTCTTCGTGGCAGGGAAGAATATGGTAAGTGTTATGCAGGCAGTTCAGACGGGAAGGTAAAAGTTACCTAACGGTAGCACGTTTGTTCTGTGAATCGAATATTCAATGCTTGCATGTAAATTGAACTAAGGCAAGATAGAAAGACCACAATAATATTGCATGTTTCATATGAACAAACTTGGATTTGGTTAGTTGGGTTAGCTCGCCCTCACCAGTACTTTTCATAGTACTGACCCTCGTTGCAGCAGGTTCCCCGAGCCCGAGCGACGCGGCAAGGAGCTGAAGCTTCTTCCTTCTCCAACCAGTTCAGTATCTGACACATTCCGTTCGTGACATTTTTGGAGCTTGTACAAGCACTTGGAGCAGGCACAACCCTTATATGCGGCTCCGTGGTAAGGCGATAGCGTCGCCAGCAGGTGTTTATATTGTTTTGAAGTTTTAGTAAATGATGTGATGTATGGAACGACTATCTCATTTTGTATCCAAGTTGTAAGCCCGTGTGGCATCCTTATCGTTTTGGGTCAAAAGTCTGTAAACAGATGTTCATTATCAATAAAAAAACTTTTCTATGTCTCAATGTGTATTATCTTATTTGCGTACTCTGTTGCATATGTTCTAAAGATTATCATTATACCTAGGCCTTGTGCACGCGCGCCCTACGCGTGCAAGGCATCACGCCCGGGAGACGATTATCGATTGGACGAAATCGGGGCGTGACATAGTGGTATCAGAGCAAAGCTTCAGATCCTTTGATCTCGAGTCGGAAAGTTTTCCTAAGATGACCCTGTCCCGTCCGAGTTAACTCTTGAAATCAATTGGTGCAAAATGAGATGTGTTCCATACAGTGAGTCCGTAATACTCTATGAGACTGATATAAGTTACTTGTTTTAGCAGGAATGACTCGAACCCAAGCAACAGGCCAAGTTGATGCAAGTACTTCAGGTACTTCGGCTAGTTCCAAGAGCCAGCAACCTGCGCCCTCTGTCGATCCGGTCGAACGAATGATGCAAATGATGGAAGCGCAACAGAGGAGGGATGAGGCCCGACAGGACAAGTTCGAGAAAAATCTAGAGGCACGATTTGAGATCCAGCAGAAGCAGTTGGATGCTCTGCAACAAATTGTTCAGACCTTGGCTTCTAATAAATCCGCAACAACAATAACGGAACCGGTGGAGCCAGCGACAGATGAAGTCTTAGTGCCCCAAAACGCAAAGAAGAAGGATGTGACTGCCTTCGACTTTGCTGACTTCAAAAAGGTTTGCAACACGTCCTTCCGAGGGATGGAGGATCCGGTCGTGGCGCTAGATTGGTTGGCCGAGTTGGAAGACCACTTTAATCTTTTAGAAGTACCCGATGACAAACGAGTCGCCTGCGCCCAACTCCAGCTTCGGATGAACGCACACGATTGGTGGGATGTACACCGCAGATCTCTCTCCGCTGGTGATGATGGCGAGACGATTCCTTGGTCCACCTTCCGGGGCGCATTCGAAGAAGAATTTATCCCCCCACCCATTCGTCGTCAGAAAGAGAACGATTTCGTGCGTCTGCAACAAGGAACGATGACAATGAAACAGTATGCCGCAGAATTCAATCGGTTGGCGAAGTTTGCTAGTTCTTACCTGCCCAATGCAGCAAGCCGAGCCAGACGATTTGAGGGAGGCATGCGACCTTCCATTCACGCGCACGTAGTCGCTCCACAATACGAGACGATGAGGGAAGTCCTTAACCATGCCCTGGTCCTGGAGCCGCAATATCCTTCCACTACCACAGGCGCTGTGCAACATTCTCATCACAAGCGCCAAGGTAATACAGGAGGAAACAATGCTAGCAAGCGTCCAAATCATGGCGGCAACCAGGGCAACAATCAGGGGGGGAACCAGGGGCAGCGCTGTGCAAAATGCAATCGCACATGGCACCAAGCTAGCGAATGTCGAAATCAGGGATGCTTCAATTGTGGTCGGCTGGGTCATTATGCTCGAGACTGTCTTGATCGTCCAAACCGAGTCCCTCAGCGCCGTACAGAGCAGCAAAATTCAGTTCAGGGACCCAAGCAAATCGGGCTGTGCAACAACAAGAGCGACGTCCGAACACTGGGGGCCGGGTATATGCCTTGACGAGGGACGAGGCGCTTGCCTCGAACACCGTAGTGTCAGGTATGTTGCTATTCAATAATGTACCTGCACGAGTGTTATTTGATTCAGGTGCCACCCACAGTTGTGTCAACAAACTTTGCTAGGGAACATAGATTCATTCAAACCACTTTAGGCCTAAGGCTTAGCGTCAGTACTCCGTCGGGCACGAGCTTGCCTGCCGATTCAGTTTGTCGTGACAGCTACATTTGCATCGGAGGAAAAAAATTATCACTTGATGCGATAGTTCTAGACATAGGGGACTACGACATCATTCTGGGAATGGATTGGCTTGGCGCTTGTTCAGCTACTATCGATTGTGCGGAGAAGAAGGTCGTGTTTCGTCTTCCTGGCGAGACCAAATTTTGCTATTCGTGCAATCTACAGTCGGAAGCGTCGAATGCCTGCATGGTCATCTCAGCAATGTCTGCTCGACGGTTGATTCACTCCGGCTGCGTAGGGTACCTGGCTTCAGTTCGAGACACTCGACAAGATTGTGCAAATGTTGAGTCCATTCCCGTTGTGGCAGATTTTCCCGATGTGTTCCCCGACGAGTTGCCCGGTATGCCGCCCGATCGAGAGACAGAGTTCACTATCGACACATTTCCAGGAACCCAACCCATTTTCAAATCTCCGTATAGAATGGCACCGGCAGAACTAAAAGAATTAAAAATTCAGCTACAGGAATTGCTAGACCGTGGATACATTCGTCCAAGTGTGTCGCCATGGGGTGCACCAGTATTGTTTGTTAAGAAAAAGGATGGCTCGATGCGACTCTGCATCGACTATCGGGAATTAAACAAACCAACTGTTCGAAACAAATACCCCATCCCCAGAATAGATGATCTTTTTTATCAGTTACAAGCCGCAACAGTATTCTCGAAAATTGATTTTCGTTCGGGTTACCATCAGCTCAAGATTAAGCCGGACGATGTGCCGAAGTCAGCCTTTCGCACTCGCTACGGCCACTATGAGTTTTTGGTAATGCCGTTCGGTTTGACCAATGCTCCTGCTGCCTTTATGGGTTTAATGAACCAAGTGTTTCGGCCGTACCTCGATAGATTTGTAGTAGTGTTCATTGATGATATCTTGGTGTATTCGAAGAATGGGGTGGAGCATGCAGAGCACCTGCGGACCGTGCTACAAATCCTTCGGGACAACAAGTTATATGCAAAACTGAGTAAGTGCGAATTCTGGCTGAACAGTATCTTTCCTTGGGCACATCATTTCTGCGGGAGGCATTTCAGTGGATCCGAAGAAGGTGGCGGCCATTGTCGAGTGGAAGCGACCTGCATCCATTAGTGAAATTCAAAGCTTTCTCGGGTTAGCGGGCTACTATAGGCGGTTCGTAAAGGATTTTTTCAAACTTGTCTCATCTCTGACTCGCCTCACACAGAAGGGAGTCGCGTTTGAGTGGTCCGCCGACTGCGAAATTTTGTTTCAAGAGTTAAAACATCGCCTAACCTCTGCCCCGTTACTTGCACTACCGGATGAGACTTCGGGATTCCAAATTTTTACCGACGCATCAGGACAGGGCTTAGGGTGTGTACTTATGCAACGAGACAGAGTGATAGCCTATGCATCCAGACAGCTGAAAAAGCACGAGAAAAATTATCCCACGCATGATCTGGAATTGGCAGCAATTGTGTTCGGGTTGAAGTTGTGGCGACACTACCTTTATGGGGTGCCTTGCCGAATTTATACCGACCACAAGAGTTTAAAGTACTTATTTACCCAAGCGGATCTGAACCTGAGACAGCGGCGTTGGCTAGAATTGATAAAGGATTACGACTTGATGATAGACTACACACCTGGCAAAGGAAATGTGGTAGCGGATGCGTTGAGTCGGGTCTTTGCGGGATCTCTGTCCGTCGATCGCAGGTTACAAAGGGAACTAGAAGAAATGGACATCGAACTCCGAAATCGTTATCGCGCCGCGCGGGTTGCTCAGATGCGATTTGTACCCAACCTGATAGAGTCACATCCACTCAAAGAGACGACCCATTCCTCCAGAAAATGCGGGAGCAGGTTCAAGCGGGGAAGGCAAAAGACTTTGTAGTAGATGAAAATGGGGTGCTGCGGGTGAAGAGAAGGCTATGCGTCCCCAATGATTCAGAACTCAGAAAGGAGATCCTTATGGAAGCACATTACGCAGCCTATACTATCCATCCCGGGAGCACGAAAATGTATAATAACCTTCGCACTATCTTCTGGTGGCATGGCATGAAGAAAGATGTGGCGCTCTTCGTGTCGCAATGCATAACCTGTCAGAGGGTGAAAGCAGAGCATCAGAGGCCGGACGGAGAAATGCAGAATATTGCTATCCCAGAATGAAAGTGGGAGCATATCAGCATGGACTTTATTGTTGGTCTGTCAAGGACGCAACGGGGGAACGACGCAATCTGGGTCATCGTCGATCGGTTAACCAAGTCTGCACACTTTATCTCCATCAAAAGTACTTGGGGCGTCGATCGCCTCGCTCAGACCTACCTTGATGAGATAGTCCGGCTGCACGGAGTGCCAGTTTCCATAGTATCAGATCGGGACGGACGGTTCGTCTCACGTTTTTGGTTAAGCCTTCAGTCGTCGATGGGGACAAGGTTGAAATTCAGCTCAGCCTACCATCCTCAAACAGATGGCCAGACAGAACGGGTGAATCAGGTACTAGAAGACATGCTGCGCCTCTGCATGATCGATTCAAAGTCAAGTTGGGACGTCAACCTGCCGCTAGCCGAATTTGCTTACAACAACAGTTATCAGTCTAGCATCCAGATAGCTCCGTATGAGGCTTTGTATGGGCGGAAGTATAAGTCACCGATCTGCTGGGATGAAGTTGGTGAGAGGCAAATCCTAGGGCCGGAATTGGTTCAACAAACAGTCCAAAATGTTCGGCTGATTCGAGAACGGTTAAAAGTAGCACAAAGTCGGCAAAAGAGCTATGCCGATGTTCGTCGTCGCCCCCTTGAATTTCAAGAGGGGGACCATGTATTCCTAAACGTCTCGCCCATGCGTGGTGTTATGAGATTTAGAGTAAAGAGGAAGTTACGTCCGAGATTTGTTGGCCCGTTTGAAATTCTCAGACGAGTCACTTCAGTTGCTTATCAAATTGCATTGCCGCCAGCCCTATCAGATGTGCACGATATTTTTCATGTGTCTCAACTAAGGAAGTATGTGCACGATCCGAAGCATGTGGTAGACTTTGGTCAGTTAGATCTGCAAGCGGACTTGTCGTACGTCGAAATACCCGTACAGATCTTGGAACGCAAGAAAAAGCAGTTACGGAATCGGGCAGTATCGCTAGTGCGCGTTCTGTGGCAAAACCACGCGGTCGAAGAATCGACGTGGGAACTCGAATCTGATATAAGGGAAAGGTTTCCCTCATTATTCTTTAGGGGTAGGTTCTATTCCAAAGTTTCGGGACAAAACTTTCTATTAGATGGTTATGATGTAATGCCCCGTTCCCCCTATTCGGGGAGCGCGGCCAAGAAATACTCAATACCGTCCGATCGGGACAGATTGAATCAAGATCATTTCCTCGTTATGGATTGATTTCTTCGGAATCAGGTCCCATATTCAACGGATCGTGCCTCAAGGAAGGACTCAGCGGCGGAGTCAGAAGAGGCCTTTCCGTTGCGCTGGTTTTCTTGCCCATTTTCGTTGCCGCTTAGTTGCTTTCTTGTTGGTTTTATGACTTGCGTTTTCTTGAACGGTTTCGATGGATTTCATTGCTTTCGTTCTTAGGATCTCGCATTTTCATATCGAATCTCGAAGATCGAAGCAGGAGATATTGATCATCTGTTGGTGCGTGTAGGTGATCAGGTAGACGACGCACGCGCGGAGTCTTGAAGTTCTCCCTTTCTTCTCCTAGTTCTCCAACTTGTGAGTGGCTTTATTTCGATTAGCTCCCCTCTGCCAAGTCTTCACTCTAAATAATAATTGACTCATTATGCATCTCGTACCAACGATATCAAAATAATAATAAAACTGAGTCAAAAGGAAGAAGAGTTAACTTGAAACACTTGAAACGCTTGTCACTTAGAATGCTCAAACGATCTCATTGATGCGTGCTTGTCCGCTATGCATTTATATATTCATGTTTCAGTTGTAGCTAGAACTTATTCTATATAACTTGTCCGCTATGCATACAATCTCTGAGGTCACCTAGCTCAAAAGCCTATTGAGTATTGACGAATCTTGATGTTTTGCTTACCTCTCCTCTCTCTCTCTCTAGGAGACAACAAAGCTGCTATTTGCATTGCTGAAAATTCCGTCTACTGTGAAAGCATCAAATATATTGAGGTCGATTGCAAACCATTTCAACTCTACCATGTTCCTACTTTTTTTGTGCAATTGGCCATTATACTCAATAATGGTATTCCTCGACCTCTATACTCCCTAGTTTGCAGGGAAGTATAGAATAGTTAGTATTACTCTTGTTTCTTTTTGTACTCTCTCATTAGTCCCATATTGATAGAACTACAAAGGGATACTTACCTACCACAATATGTACTCAAAATAATCAATGAAATATTATCTCATTGAGTTGAGTTATATTCTTAGCAGTTACACATGCTACGAACCATAAGTATCAACACTATCAGTAGCAAAGAACCAAGAACCAGCTCAATATCATATCAGTGTTAACAGTCAAAGAAGAGGTAACAAAACATTAACAACAAGAGACGAGATCAAAATCAATTGAGGCAAATCGACAGAATAATCACTTGAATAATCACTTCCCTCCTTCCTTCCTTGCAGTGGCAATCAGCCATCTCCAAGTCAAGGGGGCCAAACTGCTACAGTATGGTAGCTCACTTAACTACAGGATCAATAAAAAAAAACCTGATAGCTCAGCAGATTGCCAGTAGTAGTAGCAATGTGGTGAATAGGATTCTCTATAATTCTCCCACTATAAATAAGTAGAGAAGATTTATCAAGAGGGCGACAAACAATCTATAACCATTACATACTTTGTTTTCTTTTTCCTTGTTACCTAGTTTCCCGCCAATATCAAGAATAAACGTAACCCTAGTTTTTCTTCCGATTTCTTGCTTAATTTCTTGCAATTAGCTTCTACTTTGATTCTGCCCTTCTAAAAGGAACATCGGCCCTCACAATTCCGTCTCCATCTACCAAAACGAGATGCTAATGGGAGTGGGACTCCTGCGGGTAAGGAGAAGCTAAAAAAATGAAGCCCATGTCTTTGAAATCCAACGATCGTAATGCCTATAAAAATAGAAAATGAGAGAGCCAAAGTAATGAGAAAATGATTCTTCCCCAATTCATGGTGAGCTACGTTAGATCTCCTCCAAACCCTAGAAATTTGGGAAGAGAAGTTAACAATTTGGTATTAGAATTATTAGGTCCCATAGCAAAGCTCCAACAACCATGGTTTAGGCAAGCATTTCCACAAGAACATCAAATTACTGCTGAGGAACGAAGATTCTTGACATTAGAAGGAAAATTTCTAAATCTGAGCAACAAATTTGATAGATTAATGGATGAAATTGGTAGATCAAGAAGAATACCAGAGTTTCCTCAATATGCACAAGCCATGGAAGCATAACCACATACAGTACATTCAGTAATCCCTCAATATTATTCAAATGCTTTGGGAATTACTGCACCATCACCACAGTTTGCACAATCACATGTTCATTAGCAATGGAATTGGTCCAAGTTCTTTTGGTATAGCCACACCATTACCACAGTTTGTGCAGAGACTCGCACACCAGCAAGTTTCACACTAGACCCCCTACAAATAAGGTCTGTCCACACTTATGTGCAGAACCCTAGGCCACCACAAATTTTCCAGTCAGTTCCTACACAAACAGTCCCAAATCCATGTCCACTTCCATCACAAGCAATTCCATCTCATTCAAATGTAGCTGCACAGTTTGGCATACCACCACAGTCTGTAAATAGCCAACCTTAAGGTTGTAGATAACAAATTATAATGGAGAGTCGGATGTGGAAGAGTGGTTGCTCAGAGTTAACCACTAGTTCAACTATTATAGTGTTCCAGAATGGGAAAGGGTGAAGGTTTGCTCAGTGCAACTGAAAGGAACAACTGTATAGGAACAACTGTATATTGGTTTGATTGAATCATGAAGATTAGAGAACTCAAGATTTGGAAGGATTTATGTCACACCATAAAGTTAGAATTTGTTACTTCTCAATTCACTGACCACATGATATATCTTAAGTTGCTGAGGCATGAGTAAACAAGGGTTTCATTCGTTCTTGATATTGCATGGCAGAAAACTCGGTTACAAGGAAAAACAAAGTACAAAATAGTTATAGATTTTTCGTCCTCCTCAACTTACTTATAGTGGAAGAATTACAAGAGAATTATACTTACTACGTTGCTACTACTACTGACAATCCACTGAGCTGTCAGTTTTTTTTATTGGCCCCCTAGTCAGGGTGAGCTGCGACACTATAGCGGCCCTTGACTTGGTTATGGCTGATCGCGACTGCAAGGAAGGATGTGATGGTTATGTCGATTGACCTCGACTGATACCGTCTCTTCCTTGTTGTTATTGTCATGTTGCTTCTACTTTGACTGTTAATACTGATATGATATTGAGCTGGTTCTTGGTTCCCTACTATTGAATGGATGGTAGCAATACCCTTCCCTTATTTTGACCATGACTCAAGGTCAAAGTATGGATAATTCCAATGTTGCATTTGCAGAACTCCCTTCTTTCATTCGATTAAAAGTTCATTTGCAGCCTTCTCCTTATTTTCGAATAAACCTAGTCTCCCACATCAAATTCCCAGTCAGTCCTATGTAGATCATCCATCTTCTTTACCATATCTTAAGCAAGTGTCAAGTTATCCTTCAGCAGTTTCAGAGCAATCTCTCTTAATGAAATTGTTTCTACAACCTCTTGGTTCCGAGTGGCAACACGTGTGTAAATTTGGGGGAGTTCTTCCATAAATTGCATCGAAGGAAGGTACTTTGTTTGCAGACTTCTAATTGGTGTTAAACCAATAGTCTGCCCATGGTAAGAACTTACACCTCTTCCTTGGTTGGTGCCCACAAAAACATCTCAATTAGCCTTCAATATACAGCTATAGTCCTAATCAATGCAGGGTAGCTCACTCAATTCAAAGATCAGATGGAAGGTTCTACTTATTATCAAGAACAGAGGGCTAAATGGGAATATGGGCTTCTGAATATTAACAAGTACTCCCTGAGGAATGGCTTGCTATATTACAAGAACACGCTGTTAATAGATCCAAACTCTTCTTCTGTTACTACAATGCTACAAGAGCATCATGACACCCACTGGAGGTCATTTAAGAGCTCTTAAAACACTACAAAGACAAAAGTACTGGAAAGGAATGAAAGTAGCAGTGATGGATTCTTGACAGAAGGATGGTACAAAAAGAGGGGGGGGGGGGGGGGGGGGGGGGGGGGGGGGGGGGCTGGGCTGCAGCTGAACTATTAATCCAATGGAAAGAATGAAGTTCTGCAAATACAATATGGGAGTCTTATGAGAAGTTCTACAAGAATTATCTATACTTTTACCTTGAGTCAAGATCAAGATAAGGGAAGGATATCGCTACGTTCTATCAGTATCAACACAATATCAGTAGCAGAGGAGAAAATCCAACTCAATATCATACAGTGTTAACAGCCAAATGAGAGGTAACAAGACAACAACAACAAGGAAGACACATAATCAGTTTTAGTCAAGGCCAATCGACAGAATCATCACTTCCTCCTTCCTTCTTGCGGTAGTTATCAGCCATCACCAAGTCAAGGGGGCCAAACTGCTATAATCTACCAGCTCACCCTGACTGGGGGCTAATAAAAAAAACTGACGGCTCAACGAATTACCAAGAGGAGTATCAATGTAGTGAATATGATTCTCTTGTGATTCTTCCACTATAAATAAGTAGAGATCTATCAAGAAGGAGACGAACAATCTGTGACCATTTCAAACTTTGTTTTCTTATCCTTGTAACCAATTTTCTTGCCAATATAAAGAATGAATGAAACCTTAGTTTTTCTTCCAATTTCTTGCTTAATTTCTTGCAATTAGCTTTGATTCTCCCTCATTAATGGCGAGTTACGTTAAATCTCCTTCAAACACTAGCAATTTGTGAAGATGAGCTAACCACACACCAAAACATAAGGCACACTGATATCATTTGAATAGATTTTTTTAAAGGGCATAAATGTCATTTGAATAAAAAAAATTTAAAGGGCATAAGTTGCTTGTGATATCGAATGTGTCGAGAGAATCTTCATTAACATAATTAGTCATCTACAACTAAAACAAATGCAATCATAGGATTGGTAGTTTTTCAGTATTTAGGAATTACAGTGAATTGTGATGTTCATCACGACGGAGATTGAGAAGGTTGTCGTTCGTACAGTTTAAACGGAATGATAAAATGAAGTAATTCTTGAGTGCTTAGCGAATGCAGGATACCGTTGAAGTTGTGTTAGAGTTAGCGAATGCAGGATACCGTTGAAGTTGTGTTAGAGTTAGTGAATCCATGTAGTCTACTTTAGTCCTATATTGAATGGAGTTGTAGGAGGAAGGTTATCCTATCCTATATATATGTACTCAAATCACATCAATGTAGTTTTCCACATGGCATCAAAGCTAGTTGTCCTAAACGAGTTCTTCACACTCGACCAGAATTAACTCATCTCCACCCTACATCCTAAAATCATAATCCCAAAACTGCATGACCACCCTCCATCTCCATCATTTGTAGCCACCATAATCTTCTCTCCTAAACTCTAACCCTAAGCCCATTTTCTTCCTCTCCCAAATACATCCAAATTTCAAATCCACCTTCTCCAAACCCATATCTTCTCTAAAGCCCAAACTCATTCTCTCTACATCCATCTTCTCCAAATGCATCCTCTCCAAACCAACTTTATCAAATTCTCCAAGTTCATCCTCTTCATACCTACTTCTCCCAACTTATCATCTTCAAACCTGATAGTACATAACCAATAGCCACTCGCTCTCCAAAATTCTTGCTCAACAAAAACCCAAAACCATAAAAACAAACACCCAAAAAAACAAAAAACAAAACTACCACATTTAGCTTATCACCCAATAGAACTAATTTCCTAACATAGCACCTCTCCACGGATCGGGTGTCAACGGTAGGTTGAGCTACAATTGTGGTCTACTATTACTATTGTCTATATTTTGAGCACCCTTCTCGTGCACAGATCTTTGCTATCTCACAACTATTTCTTATCGTTGGTTCCATGTGTCAAACTTCTTTATTTTTGGTTATTTTTATTCGCGCATTCTTCTACGCCGATCTTTGCAATTTCTAGGGTTTTTCTAGTCGTGCACTGAGCTTTGTCATTTCTCATCTTGTCGTGCGTGCTTATGCCCCAATCTCATTTATTTCTACTTGTGTGTCCTGTGTCGATCTTTGCTATTTTTATCTCTAGTCGTGCGTCCTCCAACGCCAAACCCTACTATTACTTCTCTCTCTTGGGTCATGCAATGATCTTTGCTATTGTTGTTTGCTGATCTTTTTTTTTTCTCATAGTGGTGACTTTGCCGATGTCTATTTTGTCATGTTAGCCTATTAGTGTTTACGGTCCCAAAAATTTGGGATAAAGACTTTGTACAATTATGTTGTTGTTATTAGCTCTATTAGTGTTTTCTTTTTCCAATTATGTACAAGCATAACATGTTTCACATGCTCCTCTTGAGAGGGGTTAAGAGTTAGCAACTCTATGTAGTTTACTTTAGTCACGTGTTGGATAGAGTTGCGTGAGAAAGGTTTTCCTATATATATATGTACTCATACCATATCAATGAAGTATCCCAATATAGTTTTCTACAAGTTGTAAGAAAAGTTCTATAAGACAACGATATGATCGGCTATGCTTTATGAATTCGACTATCGGGCAATTAAAAAAATGTCCAAATAATAGGTGTAGGTGAAATGAGAATACCAAAATGGATGAGTGTCAATACAATGAAAGAAAATACGAATGGAGTGAATACATAGGAATTTGGGAGTAGCGCTTGAGGATTAAGGATGGGAGGGAAATAGTTTGAGGTGGTTTAGACATTTGCAACATGGACGAATAAATGCACAGTTTAGGAGTAATGGGATATTAGTTAGGACTAGGCCTAAAAGAACGTGGATTGAGGTGTTCAGGATATGATTTTTCTTAAGGTTAGAGAGAACATGACCCTTAATGGTGCTAAAAGAAAGAAAATAAGAATACCTAACTTGTTTCTTCCTTTGTAGTACACCTTTAGCATGTGTTAATTTAGACATAAAACCGGAGCTACTACCTTGAACGGTTGTACCGAGTCGGCTCAATACAACTCTTTTTTCATATAAATTCATTAAACTATAAAAAAACTTCTTTAATTTCTACTTTTAAGCTACCTACCTCAACATTCATATTGCCATTAAATTCGTCTAATAAAATAAATACACCATCTAATTTAATCTTAGGATAAAAAATCGAAGCCAAACAATATAGAAGAGGTATATCACCCCAATATTTTAGAAAATTTGCTTCCATTTTGGAAACAACAAAATCAAAACCATGAACAATTCAATATTTACAAAATAAATGAGACATGTTAATAATTTATGTTAAAGTTAAAGATGAAGTTGGATAATAAACTCCAGATAAAATACATGTAGCATTTGTAAAATAATTATAATTGAACTAGCAATTAACCAATCATTTTTAGTTACTTGATAATCAAAACTTGGATTAACATTACAATAATGTGTAATAACATCTTTAAATTTAATAGAAGATTTCAACATTAAATAAGTAGAATTTCATCTATGTAGTGCATCCTTAACAAATCTCATAAAAGTTATACCATATTATGCACATAAAGTTTTAAATTCTTGTTGTCTACTAGCAGAAGTGTTCAAACTTTGTAAACATAATCTAACATTTTCTAAATTTGTTTGAAAGAATTGAAGGCATTCTTGTACAATTGAATTTATAATATGACAAGCACATCTTACATGAAAAAATCGTCCTTCTAGTATAGGCAAAAATTGTGATTTTAAAACATTAATAGAATAAGTGTTATTACTAGCATTATCAAAAAAAAATTGAAAAGCTTTTATTGTGAAATCATATTCACGTAAAAATTTCATTATAGCGCCACCGATTACAGCGTCAGTACGTAAAAATTCCAAAGGTCGTAGACAAATAATACGTTTTTGCAACATCTATTTTGAATCTAAATAATGTGTCGTGATACAAATATAAGCGTAATTTTGTTTAATAGTCCATACATCAGAAGTTAGAGCAAATTTGCTAACATTTATAAAACTTTCTTTTAAAGCAGCATTTTCTGTTTGAAAGATTTCCATAGCCTCTGCTCTAATAGTAGATCTAGAATTTTTAGTAAAACAAGGATCTAAATGATTAAGGGTACTACTTGCATAATCGTTATATCAACCACTCTCACCAAATGTAAAAGGTTGTTCATCACAAATAATATCTTTTGTTAACTCAGTTTTGTTATGAGTAACAGAATAAAGTAAAGTTACTTATAGAAGATCAATAAGGACAGCTACTTACCTGTGTTTATCTATCATGCAGTGTGTCATTGTCATAACAACTTTCATAGTGTCTTCTAAAGTGCTCGTGCCATCATTTTTTTCCATTTATAAATTTGTTTACATTTCTTGCATTGTGCATCTTTAGCTATTGGTTTTTGATCCTAAACCGGTACGTCCTTATTATCAGTGACATAATTTATCATAATATTCCCATAAAACTAATTTTTTTTCCTATTTGCAACATTAGTAGCCAAACTTCTAACTCCAGGAGGTGACATTTGTGTCGATGGCACAGAATAATGAATAAGATTATTTTCAAAAAAATCAACATAATAAGCAAAATTTTGTTCCAAAGCACCTCCATAAGGGTGGTTAGAACCAGTAGCTTCTATATTTTTAAAAATTAATTTTTTTTCTACCAAAAAGAGGGAGAGAGGAAAGAAAAATCCCGAATCAGAAAAAAAATTATTCTGTAATATTAAAATTACTTGAAACGTCAACTTGAATCCTCCGAAAAATTCCGCACAAGTAGAAGCCTCAAGAACACTGCACTTTGGACTCCAAAAAGTTGCACTCCAATATCCATAAAGTTGTTATTTCAATATTCAGAAATTGCTTTGCTTCTATATATTGTAAGAGAAAAAAAAGTGTGCTTAATTTTTATGATTTATGGCCTATTTATAAAAAAAATTTGGTGCAAAATGACCCACAATATCCCTCAAATATAGTTGTTATAAGGGCATCTTGGTCATTTTTAGCAAAATGACCAAAATATCCCTAAAATGGCCACCAAAATAGGAGTATTTTGGCCAAAATACCCCCCAATGGATAAAGATTTTTTTTTAAAGAATTAAAAATTTGGGCCAGACCCGGCCTGGAACGGGCTTGGACCGGGTCAGTGATCGACCCGGTCCAGACCGGGTTGACCGGGCTTTACGGGTTTAACTGAACCGAACCCGTTTCGTAACCGGGCCGGGCTATCGGGCCGAAAATTAGGACCCAGCCCGGACCCGCTAGATTCATGGGCCGAGTCGGGCCTAGCTATTACACACCATAAAACTAGGTTGATAGCTAAAGAGTTTTTCTTAGAAGCAGGAGATCGATTATTTTGACACATGCTCCAGTTGCGTGGATGACAACTATCAAAATATTGATTGCTCTAGTTGTAATTCACAAGCTCGTGATTCATAAGATGGATGTCAAAATAGTATTCCTGAATAGAAACCTGACATGAATGGTTTATTATAAAGGGCTTTGAAGACAAGGTTGCAAATTAGTGAAATCTATGTACGGTCTAAAATAACCTCCTAAGATGTGCTATGAGAACTTTAATAAGATCATTAGATCAAACGGCTACAGGGTCAGCAAGATTGATAAGTGATTATACACCAAGTTCGCTGATGGCAGACGGGTTATTCTCTCTCTATGTGGATGACATATTAATACTATGTACGGATCTAGAATGCATCACAAAGGCAAAGAAGTTTCTCCCGTCCAAATTCAGTATGAAGGACATAAGACATGTTAATGTTATTCTTGGGATAAATATCTTCTGGATGGAATCTGTGCTTGCTCTATCACAAGCAAACTACGTAGAAAATATACTCATACGCTATAGATATCAGGATCTTCTTGGGATCGATACTCCTTACAAGTGTGACAAGAAGCTGAAGCTAAATCCAAGAAAAAATGTTAGGTAATTAGAGTACTCAGGCGTCATTGAAAGTTTGATATATGCAACGAGTGCCACTAGACAAGATATTGCTTTCGTCGTTGGGATGCAGAGTCGGTTCACAAGTAACCCAGATATAGAATACAGGAAAGTTGTGAAAAGAGTTATAAGACGACTCAGAAGTTTGTACTGCAATACAATGGTTACCTGGTAGTTGTAGAAGACTTCAACGATACAAGATGGTGCTAAAAATATGAGGAGCAAAAAGTCCACATGAGGATCTCTTCTCCATGGGAGGAGCTGCTATATCGTAGAAGTCCAAGACGCAGACTTTGCTTTATTTCTCACCCATGAAGTCTGAGTTATGTGTTCTGGCGATTGCAGCGGATGAAGAAGAAGAGTTTCAGGAGCTCATGTATGATCTTCCTCTAATTAGTAGGCAGATTCTGGCTATACCGATCTACTACAACAGTAGCATCAAATGATCTCTTCAATGGTAAAAGGATGATTGTGTGACTTCGTCACACAGCACTGAATGAATGCATCAATAATGACATCAATGCAGTGGTTGATGTTCGAAACTAGGAGAATCTGGCAGATCCTTTCACCAAAAGCTTCAAGCGTCAGTTGGTCAAAAGATATAGCAAAGAAAATGGCCTTGAAGGATTTCTGATATTATATCTTTGTAATTCTACCATAATGTATTATACTATTAGTTCAAGGATAAATCTACTGGGCATCTTACTTTTGGTTCAAGGAAGGACCATTGATTGGGAAATATCAGGTACACAAGTTAGTCTTTGGGACATTGTTGGGATTGTATCCCAGAACCTCTGTGGTCTACTGTTTTCTCTTGGTATAGGTGAGTCATGTGAGCTGATGACTTTAAGCCTTAATAGTTTCTTGGTCATTTGGAATACTCGACGTGCTTTACAGGAAGCACGGGTAGCTCAGTACTACAAAGGGGCTAGTACCCTATACTACAGTTGCTTGACACCACATGAGGTGGGACCTCGGCTTTGGGACATGTCACAACAGTGTAGCACCGCATAGAGACATGTAGCCTAATGTTGAAAGACCTAGAATTTTGGACTAAGGCTTTGATGTTGTTTTAACTAAAACACATGAAATGAAAGGATGGTGGCAATGCTTGATATTGTTATGGTACTTATGACAAATTTTCTTCTGTTTACCTATAAATCTTGACATTAACATATCATGGTATAGAACATTCTAATCACTATGTGGCTTAGGGTTGGTTTTGTAACCAAGAGCGTCTTGCATTTATGCACAGGAATTTAACCTCCTAGCTGACCACTTGACAACCAACTTTTCAAACATACTTCACGGAGATCAACTGGATAAAAGAATAAGCATGTAATTATATAAAGCTTCTAATGTTAACTTATACCTGGAAAGAAAGCAGCTTTTTGATGCTTTTGTGCCCAAGAAAATCTGCAAAAAATATACTATGATCATCAAGTGATATCTGAGACGAAAGATGGTTAATGTGAAGAAATTATAGCATCATGAATATGAAATACTTTATGGTTCATTAACTAACATGAAGTGGCATGATTCATACTAGGTGGTGTGCAATTCCAGAAATCCAGCAATGAGTAATAAGTTTTCATCCAGTGAATCATCCACAGCATCCAGCAATGAGTTAGTGCTCTCCTTTCCAGTAAATCTTTTCATGTGAAATAAAAAAAAAAAAACTTTTCATTCACTAATCATGTAAGCCCACTTTCCCGGACTCCGTATTATTACTAGTGTATTTGTACTATTGTATTGTAGTGAGGCTTAGAATACTATCCCTAGGCTCGGTTTGCTTGTGTGAGGCCTAGTTGTCCAACCCAAGTCTCGTGTGAGTGAGTTGTTGGAGCTTGGTCCATTAATGACCAGGTCCCACTGTACTTTCTTGGGACAAACTCCATATTCAATATATGATTATTCATTTATCGACTTGTACACATATGGTGTGTTAGCTCAAATGGTAGGTATGGCGGAGGATTTTTCTAGAGGACAAGGTACAAATCCCTCAACCAACATAAATTTTTATCACCTTTTATTGGAAAAAAATCCTTCGGAGCTACGACACTGACGTGGGCACAAAGTGGAACTTTGATGGCACGTTTTACACTTCGCACGCGCCTCAAGTGCAGAGTTGGCGACTCTATGGGCGCACTCTGGTAGCCTTGCCGTAGCTAAGCGAGTAGCGGCGCAGTTTCAGAGCTGGTAGCTACGCAGGCAGCTGCGCGGCCAACTTTGCCGGTCTGCTACGTTGGCAGCTTCAACGTGGGAGCTATGCTGCGTGCGGGAATCTTCGCCACGAGAGGCTGGCTATTCAGTTTTCATAATTAACCACGTCCTCCATGTCATGGAGTTGCTCCTTTCTTGATTCTGCAATTTATAACTATCTTTAAGGAGTCGGTTTCAGTTTGTAATTGATCGAGTAATAGGGGTTCCACTATATAATGAGAGCTTCGGCTCTTGGTTGGAGATACTTTGAAGAAGAGAACTCTGGGAGCATAATAGAGAGGAGTCGCTCTAGCCGCAGAGACTTTTTTTGCTTCTGAGGAGTCTGCTCAGCGCCTCAGCGCGTAATCGAACCGAAGGGTAGTGATAATCTAGAGCGTTCCAGAAGTTCTATTGCAATCTCTGTACAATAGGAACCTGTTGGTTTATGAGAGCGGATCGACAAATAGAGGTCGAATCTCGCTTTGAGTAACGATGGTTTTGACAACCCCAGTAGACCGTTGTTCAACGAATTTTCTTGGCATTTCTACATTATATTCAGTACATTATACTGCTTCTAATCTTGTTTTAGCTAGTTTTTCTTGTTGACATAGCAGATTATTCTCTTTTGTAATCTGTTTATGGCTTAGTTATAAGGACTTCTAGTAGAACTTCTACAACATGAGTATCAATCCATACGATACACTCTTGATTTAATTATCACGTAGAAACGAGGTTAATTATGCCTAAACTACTTGTTAATCACTTATAAAATTTACCTACAAATATTTGGTATTACCTATAATCTAGACTAGCCCAACCCATAACCTAGAAACACACTAGGAAGTCCAAGCTGGACCCACTCGTTGTTTGTGCTGAAGAAGCACATGTATTAAAGAGCCGGTATATCGCCAGTATACGGACAGAATTAGGTTCTCTGATACTTGCCAAATCAGCTATTCATGGCTCGTTTTGACCATTCAATCATGTTCCGGGTTGTTGGGGGAAGGGTATGATGGGAAGTGGAGTGTTTGATGGATAAATGGAGCATATAGGGACACATGGAAGCCATCCAAGCCCTAAGGATTTCTATGTAACTCCATCTCATCCCTTCTTTCATTCTTCTTGGCACCTCTTCACTTCTTTTCCTATTTTTTCTTTCTGGGATGAGTAAGGAGGAGCTCTACGAGGCTTGGAGGCTAGGAGATCCACTTCAAGGAGGAGGTTGGCCTAGCCTTAGGACTCGAGGTTCATTTGTGGTCATTTTGAGGCAAGTACCCACTTGCTAAGCCTTGCATAACTAGATCTATACTAGGATAATTAATCCACTTTTGAACTAATAACTTGTGTATGTTTATGAGCTGATTTTAATTCTATTTTATATGTTTTTATGTCAATATAACTCAAGAATCAAGTGAATCCTTGTTCTATCCCAAATCTTAGGTTTTCATGACACAATGACATGTATACACATATAAGCACTAGACATGCTTTAAACAAGTTTGATTCATGCTAATAATCAATGCCATGTTCGGAATTAAAAAATAAATAAATATCGATTTTTAGATAAAAACAACATATTTTCGACACGACATGGACTTCTCTGTCGAATAGCGGAATACCAGTGGTATACCAATTTTGACAGAACCTGTATAGTTAAGGTCTGGTCGGGTACAATTTTTATCCGATACTTGTCTGGTTCATGTGAAACTTGATTTCTAGCCTTTATCCATAGTTCCTAACATGTTGGTACTGTTCAAGTAGAGACTTTAATAATGTTTACATGTACCTCCTTTACCATGCTATTATTTATCATGACATCGACATCGATACATATACTCTTTTGTGTTATTTTATGCTTTGTTTGTCTTGAATGTGGGGATTAGTGATTGGGATTAGATGGATCATGCCTACAACATGTAAAGACATGTTAAGACACGACATGCCAAGTACATGCCTAGATCATGACAAGTGTGAGACTAGTTGTATGTATATGAGAGATCTTGCCATGTATCAAGCCTAGCATGTCATGCAGTACACATGCCATGCCTAGCCAACTATCTTGATATGTATATGAGAGATCTTGCCATGTATCAAGCCTAGCATGTCATGCAGTACACATGCCATGCCTAGCCAACTATGTGTTAAGTCAAGACTTAGGACGAGATATGGTTGCTAGATAGAATTAGTTACATGCTACCCTTGCTAACTTGCAAGTACATGCCTTGACAAGTGAATGTTCAAGTACAAAATCTATTTATATGCCATGAAAAGCTATTAGTGACACGCCATAATATGATCCTAAAGACATCTGTCCAAGATTGTTTACAAGCCATGGGACATAAGATTGCATGTGTATTTGTATATATCTATGTATCAGGGTTGGGGTAGACGGTGAGTATAACATACACGCTTCCCTTGCCGACACTATAATTTATTCATAATACCTGACATGATATCCTTGGCCTACCTATATATAACATGATACATGATTATGATTTCTAGTACCCTCGCACGCTATACTGAAGTTGGAGACAACGGTTACAATGAGGGACCCAAGAGGATAGGTTACTAATATCGAGCCCGACTATACAACACAAGTTCTAGTACTTATAGTTGACATGCGGAGTTGGATGCAGCTAATTTGTTGACACTAGTGTGATTCCCTCATTGTTATATGAAAAGATCGTGCACTGGGACGCTATATAAGTCATCTTGTGGGTACGGTATATATGATTATGATTGTTCTCACTTTGTGAGTAGGCTAAACCCAGAGCCTCCATGAGAGTCATCTCATATGTGTAGTTATAGCAGAATGAGTATATGCACATGTTTATATATCTTAGAGCTGGCGATAGCGGACGACGGACCATCTAACAATAGTCGTCTCCAGATCGAGTCATTAGTGTGATTAATTGGTTGACTCTAGCATTGCGCATATATATATTTGATATGCCCTTTCCACCGGGTTAGGAACTAAGTTTCCAAAGGGGGATTCGAACCGTGCCCATCCCCACGGGAGCTTCCCATGATCCATCGTAACCAACAGGCCACGACCCCATGGACATATATATATATATATATATATATATATATATATATATATATATGGAAGAATGGTAATTTTATTTATGCTCAAATGTTACATCTCAAGCTCATAGTCTATATCATGTAGTTTACATCACTTTCTATATTGTGCAGGATTCCCACTTGCGAGGTGATCAAGCCTTCAAAAATTCGCCTGATCCGCTCCCTCCAAATGTGCCAAATTGTTGCTGGTAACTTGATGCGAGCCGTCTTGAACCACCGTGGACCTGTGCTTCGATTATTGGATTGAGATTATTTAAGGGCTGCAAACCATGTTATTTATGGGCATATGTATTTATGGGCTGCAAACCATGTTATTTATGCATCCTTATATTCCATCTTTCATAAGGATTGAGATTATTATTGTGATGGCTTGACCCTAAGACTATTGCATGCTAGATACACCCAACTAGTATATAGCTTATATATACCATTTTGGGCTAGTGTTCACATGGTGTAGCTGGCTAGCATCACGTGCTTGGTTCCCGTATTCTGGGAGCAGGGGCACGACAAATCAATCACATGCATGTCAGTTTATTCTCCTTTTGCTGATTAGTTTGGCATAGCAAGTCGTTCCTTTACAAAGTTGCGCATATTCATGTTCCTATGACCTTGTTAGTTCCTTTTATATGTTCAATCATACAAGATTCAGGTAAATTTATAAATGTACTGACTAGTCTGTCACTTGAGACTGACCAATCAAAATTAGTGGTCTGGCATGTAGCGAGCATCAGATAAGACAATTTCTGTAGAAAAAAAAAAATATAAATGTTCATAGCAGAGTTTTTTTTTTTTTCTGTCTACTTTGTATAAATGCTTTAATGTAGGACTACTTGTAAAGCAAATCTCACGAATTGGAGAGACACTGCAGTTAGAGACATGAACTTACAGTATTCCGGCACCTGCTGGAGCACATGTTTTGAAGAGAGACATTGCAGTTACAGATATTCCATTTGCAGCTCCTCTTTGTTGTTGACACTGCCAACATGGTATATATATATATATATATTCAGTAATTATAGATATATATATATATTCAGTAATTATAGACTCAACAAAGTATACCAAATTTAGAGATTATCATATAAAGTTTACTGCATGAATTTGCAAATGCATTAAGGTGTTAAAAGATTACCACAGCATTGTTCTGCAAGATGTTCATTCCAGTGGTGATAGTTATCTGAGTGCATTTTGAAGGAATACACATCAGGAAAACAGCTATTTAAGATGAATTATGAAAATTATTGACATGAAAGATTATAGAAAGTTTCTTTCATCAAAACCATCATGGCACTTCTCACTGAGACACAACATATTTGTTCAATGAGGAAAAGAAGTATAATTTATCCCCAATTAAATCCCAATGACAACAAATAAGCCCCTATAATATGTGAAAATCCCGTCATTTATCAGATATGTTGCTGGTATAACATACCGTCTTTCTTTGAAGTGCCAATTTAGTCGTTAATGATTTCAGTTTTTCCCATAACCCTTTTAGGGTGGAAAAGTACACAACCATGCAATTTCAGGTAACTGTGGTTGCCGAATACTACTACGTGAAATATGGAGGTTCTTACGGGCAAAAGGGAGATCTGGTCCAAGAAGCAGGGAAGAAATAAGAGATTTCCTCCTGATGACAACTGTGGTCTTCTGTAGGACCGGACATACACTGACCAACTTTTGGGGTTAGGAATACCACATATCCACTCTATCCCATACCTCTTTTGCAAGTGTCACTGATTGAAGGGACCATCAATCCCAGCCAGTGGCGGATCCAGGATGAGATTCTACTGGAGGCACAATCATAAGAGGGTTCGGAGACAACGTCTCCGAAAATTGAACATATAGAAATAAAGTGCAAAATTGAAAATTGAACATAGAGATCATTCCAAACAACCTCAAACAAAGGACAATATTCATTGTAGAGAAACATCTTTCCACACTTGTTGTTGCTATAGGCAAAATCAATGCTAACTTCAAAAGTCGATACACCAAAGGGTACGAAAGTTATTTCTTTGTTTGCACTAGCAATCGAGATAATATAGTAGTATCTTTCCTCTATTTCTTTCTTTCTCTCTCTTCTTTATTGTGTATGCGCATATGTAATGTAGTAGTATTTTTCTTTGTTTCAGTAGAACTAGGTTTGTTCTTCCATGAATGTGTTGGTCTTAATTAGATCATTCTAACTAATTCCTGGGAGGAATTGTATGGATTTTAGTGACATCTTGGCTTTAATCCATCCAGAATATGAACCTCTCTCTCTCTCTCTCTCTCTCTCTCTCTCTCTCTCTCTCTCTCTCTCTCTCTCTTAATATATATTAATATAATAGCTTAGCTAGACATGCATTATCAAGAAAAGTGGTTGAATACAAATTACAGTCCTAAGTATATACTCAGTTCCATCTCCTGTTCAATAGACAAGGCTGCAACTGCTGCTTCCTAAGAAAAAAAAATTCAAATTTTTTTTTTTCACTGGGGGGCCCGCCCCCCAGTGAGATGCATGTGCATCCGCCCCTGATCCCAACAACCAAGATCTCACATTCACAATCTTGCTCTTAATTCCTATGGTTTGGATCATCCATGTCACAATCTTGATATATCCTGC
This sequence comes from Iris macrosiphon, assembly GCA_036927795.1. NCBI lineage: Eukaryota > Viridiplantae > Streptophyta > Magnoliopsida > Asparagales > Iridaceae > Iris > Iris macrosiphon. The sequence continues at coordinate 15,513,131 of JAYESA010000008.1, forward strand.
TTTTCCTTTTTGCTTATGTACATCTAAGAAGAGTCAGACCACTATCTATCTTTGTGGTAGCAATCTGTAGATTTGGGTGGTCACTCCAAGGAGTTGTTGGGGTTAAGGAATCTTTTAGAAGGCTACTTTTGATTTCAGGGAGACGAAGTTTTCGACTCATCCAAGGCCATCGAATAGGAAGATGAGCGCAACCTTTCTTGAAGAATTCAAGGATATTATATGCAAAGATTAATGGAAACGAAGGGGAAAAACAAGATCATCGTACTCTTACCAATCTCATATATCAGATCCATAGGGGAGAACAAATGAAATAGAGAAGATGAAAGTGAAATGAGGCAGAACAAATTAGGTTTCTTATTAATTTTAGAAAGGATGTATATATAGTCGAAAACAGGACGTAAAACACCACTTGATTGTGCCTGAACCGACTTTTCCACTCTATGGCCGTTTCTGCCTAGACCTGAATTCTGATCCCATGTAACCAGAATTCTAATCTGGTCAGATACGTAGTATTTGACATTAGTATCTCCATTCCAATTCTTTGAAAAATAAAATAAAATGACACTACAGTGCACCTACATGTAAAGATGTTGAAACATAGGGATAACAAGTAAATATACTGAATTATTTCAGTCAAAGATAGCCCCACAATCAATGTCAACATCTGATATACAACTTAAGAACATACAAGCTATGAAACTTTCTTTCAACTGATATTTGTATAACAATAGTATCTCCATCTTTTAATCTTGTGCAAAGAGAAAAGATATTTGAGTTATACAATACTTACAGAGGAAATGTTCTTCAACAAGGATGCACAATTGATTATCAATTTAAGACCAAGTCCAGATAACTTAGTCAAAAATGGATAACCGGCAAGAAGTAGTAAACCTATTACCTGCATATCAAAGCTTCCGATTGCGTAAGGAATCCAAGCATCCAACAGAAATGCACAAACAAAAGAGAGGTAGAATGCCACACCGCAGCCACGCGGGATGAAGTGAGAGGCCCTAAAGCTTTCTCGATACTCGGATAGAAAAATAGTTGATACAGTAGAAGACTAAAACCTAGGAATGATTGATGAAATTAGAAATAAAATGGTCCTTAAATATTTTGTTTGACAAAAGCATGCAAGGCACTATGAAGCATATGAAATTAGAAATAAAATGGTCCTTAAATTAGAAATAAAATGGTCCTTAAATTGTTCTGTACGAAATACTTGATAGAATTTACTTTGCTACTTCATAGTCAGATAGGCTACTTCATTCCCCCCCCCCCCCCCCCCCTCCAAATATCTGATTTAACTCCAGTGGAACATATAATTTAATCAACACAGACCATTCTTGAAGTTTTGGGGATGCTTATATGTTTCATAGATGTATCCAGTGATTTACATGTATTTTCTGTATATGCAAGTCTTATGTCGATATTGATTGAAGTTTTTATTGATGATTAACTAAAATCACTATAAATTATGTGTATCTGCTAACGCGTTATATAATTTATAGAACCAGTTGCTGTAATACATTTACGGCTTATAATCTGAGCTAAGCTTTAAATGGAATAAGAATAAGGAATGTAGTCGATTCTATCGAAAGAGTGAAGTTTGGAGAGGAGAGAAAGAGAAGAGGAAAAGAGAGAAGATGAGAAAAGAGAATGCAACAACTTAATCCCTATGTTGCACCTCATGTGTATTTATATATGCATGATGATAAATACACCCACAACTATTTCATTGTACCCACATAAGATAAATAACAATAACAACTCTAACATCCTCTCTCAAACTGAGTATAGAGATCAGACATGTCCAACTTGCAACATAAATCAAAAAAATGACCACGATCAAGTGGTTTGGGAAGGATATCACCTAGCTGGTCCTCAGACCGAACATATAGAGTGACAATCTGTTTCTTCAACAAAAAATCACGAACAAAATGACAATCCACCTCGATATGCTTAGTGCACTCATGAAACACTGAATTACTTGCGATGAAAATTGTCGATTGGTTGTAAGAGTTATTATTCGACATCACGGAACTCTATCCTAGAAAAGAACGATTGAGACGAGAAAAAGTATATACTACCGTAGGTAACTTCTCTCCAGTAAGAAACTGAGCCTTATAAGGTTCACGCGTTACCAGATGTTAAAACATCTAATTGCCATTGATGAGGTTTATGGAAAATTTTGTGTAGACTGACACTCAACATGTTTCTTTTTAATTTATGGGGGGGGGGGGGGGGCGCTTAGAACTGCAGCCGCCTAGGCTGGCTAGACGCTAGGCGCTGGATGTCCGTCCGACTAGCGCCTAGTGATTTTTATAACCTTGCCTATAGTACACTATTGTGTACTGTTGTAACTTTCATGTCAAGAATTTAATTAGATTAATGAGAAGTCAAATTCAATTTGAATTGTCCTTCATAAGAAGAAAAATCCAAATTGAATTGGTTAAGGGCACAATGGTCAATTCACCATAATAATATCTTAACTCACTCTTTCCCTCTATATAAACACCTTCCCACCTCCTTCACTCACCATCCATCATCTCCCCTCAACCCTAATAGCAAAGGAATAGGAGTTCTCATAAGGTAACCCTTGATCCTCTTCAAATTTTTTATAACTCTAACTAGGATATATATATATATATATATATATATATATGAGTGTCAAGAGGAAGGAAAGGGACTACAGAGCAGCAGCTGCAACAAGCTACTGCAGCAGCAGAGCAGCGGCAGCAGCACGCAGCAGTATATATATATATATATATATATATTGTATCTATATATATATCTATATATATCATATACATATATATGTATGTATATTGTATTGTATCTATATACGTATCTATATATCTTATATATATGTGTATCTATGTATTTATATATGTAAATATATATAAGTATCTACGTATATGTGTATCTATATATATATATATATATATATATATATATACATTATTTTTATATTTAAGTTTTTATATAGATATTTGTCCCATCTATAAACCAGAAATAGCATAAAATTGACCTAGAAATCTAGTGGGTTGAATCTACTTAATTATATTTCACCAATTAATGTGAATTATTCATGATATAGGTTATCTGGACCCCGTCACACACCCTGACTTGTTTCACCCGCTTTGGACCCCAGGCGAGTACAGTCTCTAATAATTTTCATACTGATAATTTCTAAAATACATGTAGTATTATTGTACTTAATTCCTGACACAAAGAAACACGGACTAGCATATCTTGTGTTTTTAGACCTTGATCTTGTATAATACTTGATATTCGTGTGATTCATATATGCTAGTCGGGACGAAAAAATGCTAGTTTATATGTGATCATACCCTTAAATCCTGTGCAAATATAATTCCTGTGCAAAGACTAACCATACACTTCACTTATGATTAACCGGCTCTCATTGTACAATCCTAAGCCGATCACATAATCAACTAGTATTTCAAAACACTTAGTGACTATAGATTTCCTTGTTGATACATGACATATTTTCTGTTTATTTATTTTTTCCTATTCATTTCTTACCATGCCTTGATGTCAATTTATTTATCCATCATGTACTACTTTTTCTATCACTGTTTTATAGTAATTATCATGTATTGAAACTGCTATTAGAATTGTACTCGTTCAATCCTGACTGGATAATATTTCATGTAGCACTTAGAAGGACCTGTGTTCCACCTATTATGGATTTTTGGAAAATAGCTTCGAGCCTGATTTTACCTTCTGGAGGATCGAGGAAGGCCGCAAGCGGGAAACCTAGTTATGACAATAGTTAAAGTTTGCAGACTTACTATAGTTGTATGATTTATGAAATACAAGATTTTGTACTATAACATTTATATACATATATATACTACATCATGTTTTCACCTACCTTAGTTTTGTGATTGAGTATAATATTTGTTCCTTTTATATTATGAGGTGTTGGTTATACAGTACTAGTTCCAGATAGCGTTCTACCGCCGACACTGCGGCGTAGACTGGGCGTACCCACGCACTCGTACCCAAACACCCGGGTGCGGGTCGTGACACGTTTTTATGGTGGCCCATGCAGGTCAGACTTCGCAAGAAGTGCGATGTCGTAGTAGTACTTAGGACTAGAGTAATATTACGAGCCTGCAATAGGATATAGGATATTAGGAATAGAAAATACTCAATCACAACTAGGAATTTCAACTCTGAATTAAATTTACTAATGTTGATCACCCTGAATGACTTGATATCTTCTCCAATTCTTGTCCTTCTCAAATAATATCTTATCTTGTGTCTTAATGATGTCTCCTTATTGTTTTATCATATTCCAGAATGACACCTATAACATATTCCAGAAGGACACGCGAGACCAGAGCACCAAGTTGTTCAGGAGCAACTGCAGAAGCCGCTCCGGTTGTCTCTGAATATCTTCCTTCTTCTCCTTCACTTCCACCCCAAGGAGGTGTACCATCTAACACTGGAGGCATGTCCACTGAAGGAACACATTTATATGAGTTCTTCAAATATATGATGGAGGCACAGAAGGCTCAGACTGAGGCCCAGAGAGAACAAACAAAAATGATACAAAAAAGCATTTGAGAGTTCCCATCACATGGCTTTGGCATCTATGGAGAAGTTTGTATCTCAGCAACAACAGTCTGTTCAACAGAAAATGGATAATATCTTGGACTTCAAGAAGATGGCTCATCGGGAGTTCAAGGGAACTGAAGGGATCATATATGCGGATGAATGGCTCGAGGATATCGAGCGAATTATGCGGGTTGCTCGGATACCAGAAGACCTGAAGATAGAGGCTGTAGGCTTGCAGCTTCACGATATCGCCCGCACTTGGTTCAGAAATGAGCCCAGACTTGCTGATCCAGACCTAACTTGGGACCAGTTCAAACACATTTTCAAACAAAAGTTCTTTTCCGTAGTAGCCCAGGGCGTTCTGGAGAAATAATTCCAGAACTTGGAGCAGGGTAGTCTCTCAGTAGATGAATATGTTGCAGAGTTCGGCAGGCTGAACCGATTCGCAGAATATATGGTGAGAGATCCGGAGGACCGAACTCGGAGATTCCGACAAGGCTTGGCCCAAGAAATTCGAGTTATTATCCCCTCCAGTATCACGACTTTTGTCGGAATTATAGCAGAAGCCCAGAGGATCGAGGTGGACATGGGCTTTAAACCCAAGCGAGACCGAAATGTGTTCGAAGGAGGCAGCAGCACGGGACCAGCAAAACGTTTCCATTTTCAGCCGAGGACTTTCCAGCATCAGCAGCAGCATTATCCTCCAACTAGATTTTTGGCTCAGCCGCATCCTCAAAGATAGATCCAGCAGACCCATTTTTGCCATTTTTGCAAGAAACTAGGACATTCCTGGAAAATATGCAGAAAAAGACTTGGGAGTCTGTCTATACTGTGGTTCTGCGGAACATCATATGAACAACTGTCATATTCGAGGTGCAACAAATCAAAAAGGACCAACTAAGCCACCTGTGGCACAATAGCAGAAGGGACCTCCACTTCCAACACAACAACAGTAATTTGTCCAACACCAGCAGAGGGGAGCTCCTCATCAGGACAGAGCTTTCGCTACAACTGTTGAGGAACTGAGCCCACTGGTGATGTGATAGTAGGTTCTATTCTTCTCGATTATATTCCAGCAGTAGCATTATTTGATTCTGGTGCATCCCGTAGTTTCATATTTGTGTCTTTTGTACTTAAGCATAATTTAGTAGTGAAATCCTTGAGTAGAAACTGTAAGATCATGACTGGGGGAGGCATCATCCTAGTCAGTGATGTTTGCAAGGGGTATCACGTTACATTAGAAGACCGTGTTTTGTCTGCTAACTTACTCGTAATGTCACTTCCAAGTTTTGACATTGTCCTTGCAATGGATTGGTTGGGTATGCATTTCGCTAGCATTGACTGCCGCAGAAGTTGTGTGCTGTTTCGACCTCCAGGATAGCCGGAGTTCGAGTTTGCTAGATAGACAGAGAAGCCAGATCGTAGAATTCTTTGCAAAGCTATAATGGAGGAGAAAGAGCCACTGCATCCTCATCCTATTATTGTTGAGTTCTTAGATGTGTTTCCCGAGGAGTTACCAGGATTGCCGCTAGATAGAGATGTTGAATTCTCTATTGATCTAATACCGGGAGCAGAACCAATATCGCAGCATGTCTACCAGATCAACAACAATGAGCTGGCGGAGCTAAAGAAACAGATCGATGAATTAGAAGACAAGGGATTCATCAGATCAAGTTTGTCGCCCTGGAGAGCTCCGGTACTTTTTGTGCCAAAGAAGGATGGATCGGTGCGGATATGCATCGATTACAGGGCCCTGAACAACCTCACAATCAAGAACAAATATCCGCTGCCGAGAATAGATGATCTCTTCGATCAGTTGAGTGGCGCGAAGGTATTTTCAAAGATTGACTTGAGATCCGAATATCATCAGGTGAAGGTGAAAAAAGAAGATATTCCGAAGACTGCATTCAGGACTCGATATGGCCAGTACGAGTTCTTGGTGATGCCGTTTGGGTTAACTAATGCCTCGGCAGTCTTTATGAACTTGATTAACAAGGTATTCCATCAGTACCTGGACAAGTTCGTGGTAGTGTTTATAGATGATATCCTTCTATACTCAAAGACGCTAGAAGAACACGAGAAGCATTTAAGGATAGTGCTTGAAACTCTCAGGAAGGAGAAGCTCTATGAAAAACTCTCTAAATGTGAGTTTTTCTTAGACAAAGTGGAGTTTCTCGGACATGTAGTGACTGGAGATGGAATATCAGTTGATCCAAAGAAGATTGCTGCCGTAGAATCTTGGGCCACTCTGAGCTCTGTTGCAGAAATTAGAAGCTTCTTATGATTGGTTGGATATTACAGAAAGTTCGTGAAAGATTTCTCTCGAATTGCTGAGCCGATGACCAGACTTACCAGGAATGATGTAGAGTTTGTTTGGACGGAGGATTGCTATGTTGCTTTTGAGGAATTGAAGAAGAGGTTGACGTCTGCTCCTATTTTGATGTTGCCATCAGGGTCTGGAGGTTTCACTATTTATAGTGATGCATCGGAAAAAGGTTTATGTTGTGTTCTTCAGCAGAATGGGAAAGTGATTGCCTATGCATCCAGGCAATTACGTCCTCATGAGAAGAACTATCCTACCCACGATTTGGAGTTGGCAGCAGTCATCTTTGCCCTGAAGTTGTGGAAACACTATTTGTACGGAGAGCATGTGGAGATCTTCACAGACCACAAGAGATTGAAGTACGTTTTCACTCAGAAGGAGTTGAACATGAGGCAGCGTCGGTGGTTGGAATTGATGAAGGATTTTGACATATCTTTACAGTATCATCCTTGGAAAGCCAATGTAGTTGTCGATGCCTTGAGCAGGTATCCGGTAGCTATGTTGTTGACACAGGATCGGTATTTGTTGGAGGACTTTGAGAGCTTGGGCATTGGTGCTAGATTGTGTGTGCCTAGTGGGGAGCTGCGTATGGAGGTGTTACAGGAAGCGCATCGCTCTCAGTATTCCATACATCCAGGTGCCAACAAGATGTATCGGGATATGCGAGAGAGTGTGTGATGGTATGGCATGAAGAGGAAAGTGGCACAGTTTGTATCCAGATGCTTAGTGTGCCAGCAAGTGAAAGCCGAGAGGCAAAGGCCAGGAGGTTTACTTCAGCCATTACCCATTCCAGAGTGAAAGTGGGAGCACATTATTATGGATTTTGTGTTCGGACTTCCACGATCTCCAGGAGGGAAGGTGGTGACCTGCATGGGCCTATATGTATGTATGTGTGTATGTGTATATATGTATGAGTGTTTGTGTGTGGTTGTGTGTTTGTGAGAGTGTGTGCTAGTGTGTGTGAGAGTGTATGTGTGAGGGTGTGTGAGAGTGAGAGTGTGTGAGTGAGTGTATATATATATATGCTCGAGTGTGTGTATATGTATATATATATTAGTGTGTGTGTATATATATATATATATAGATATATGTGTGTATATATATGTGTGTGTTTATATATATATATATAGATATATGTATGTGCTTGTATGTGTGTCTGTGTATTTATATGTTAGAGTGTGTGTTAGAATATTTATATGTTAGATTGTATATATATATATATATGTATGATTGTATATATATATATAGATATATATATATGTATCTATGTGTGTGTTTGTGTGTTTATAGTGGTGTGATTGTGTGTGTGTGAGAGAGTGAGAGAGTGAGAGGGGGGGGGGGGGGGGGGGGGGGGGAGGCACCCAGTGCAACAGCAGCAGCATGCACAGCTGCAGCAAGCAGCTGCAGCAGCAGCTAGGCAGCAGCAACAGCAGCCATGTAGCAGCGCAGCAGCAGCAGATAAGCAGTGCTGCAGCAGCAGCAGTTTAAGCAGCAGAGCGAGGGAGAGAGAGAGTTATGTATAGGTATGTATATCTATAGTTAGATATATTGATAGATAGATAGATAGATATATGGATAGATAGATAGATAGTTTGATGGATTGATAGATAGATGATTATTTAGATAGATAGATAGACATATAGTTAGATGGATATGTGGATAAATAGATCCTTAGATAGATATCTAAATAGATAGACACATAGATAGATTGATAGTTAGATAACTAGATAGATAGATAGATAAATAGATGGTTAGATAGTTAAATAGATAGATAGATTGATAGTTAAATAGATAACTAGATAGATATGTAGATTAATAGATAGATAGTTAGATAGATTAGATAGATATAGATCTATATAGATAGATAGGTATTAGATATATGTATATCTATGTGTATAGATATATATACCTAAGATAGATAGATAGTTTAGATATCTAGAGGGATAATTAGATAGATAGTTAACTAGTTATATAAGATAGATAGTTAGATAAGTATATAGCTACTTAGATAAATAGATACTAGATAGATAGGTAGATTGATAGATTGGTAGATAGATAGATTGGTCGATAAATAGATATATGAATGAGATAGATTAATAGTTAGATAGTTATCTAGATAGATAATTACTTAGATAGATAGATAGTTATAGAGATAGTTAGATATATAGTTAATTGCTTAGTTAGTTAGATAGATAGATAATTAAATAGTTATATAGATAGATGGATAGGTAGATAGTTAGATATCTATATCTATATGCATAGATATATATACCTATAGCTAGATAGATAGTTAGATATCTAGATATAGATATATATATATGTATAGGTAAGGTAAGATATGTATGGGTATATGTGTGTGTGTATGTGCTATGTGTATATATATAGATACTTAGATATGTATATATATGATAGATATATATATTTTTTCTAGTCTAGATTAATAACTAGGAATATATTTATAAGCCTAGATAGCTAACTAGAGGGGTAGTTAGAGGGGTATTGGAGAGTATCCCAATACCTTGAGATATCAACGTATCTCACCAAGGTATTGAGTTTCGAGCGGGGTATTTGAGCAATAGCCTAGGAATAGTATTTGAGTGATTTTTATATGCTTATGTGTATATATTTACACGTGCTAGCATAGGTTTTAGAGAGTATAGACGGGACATATAGCGTAGGGTGAGGTATCGGATACCGAGGGTATCCCGGTATCTCAAGGAGGCGAGTTTGAGAGTTTTTTTGCCTAATGAGCTCGGTTTGACCTAGAATTTCAGGAGCACCCTAGTTTGACCTAGACTTGACCGTAGTTGACTCGGTTGACCGCCAAAGTCAACTTTTGACCTAGTTTTGACCCAGAGTTGACTTTTTGGACCTAGAGTTGACTTTTTGACCCAGATTTCATCGGTTTGACCCGTTTGACCTAGAACGACTCTAGAAGCCTATTTTTAGTTATTTTATATCTGTTTAACTCATTAGAAACCTGTTTAACCTTGCTTTTCGCATTAGGTCCTTGCGACACCGGTTTGGATCGCCAGTTGCTCAGGACGTCAGACGAGTACATTCTCTAATAGTTTTCATTATCTGATGATTATTATGATTCAGCTTCTAGTATAGTATCATCTGATTTTTCTGGCACAACACGGGACACTGACTGGTATTTCTGGATTCATTTACTTGTGACACGTATTTTTCATGTTTCTGGCCTCTATTCTGGAATCACTACTGACATCACCTACAGGCATCACTACAGGCATCACTCATGTTTCAGACTGGACTCATACTTGATTTACGTGTCGGGTCTTGGATTCACTTGTATTAGTCGGGGCGGAAAAATACTCGAATAGACATGTAAACATTTCCATCTGGAATCATCAGGAATCACTCCCTCTGGTCTAATTTGGAATGATAGCAGCCGCGCACCCAGTGCGCGGTGAGCCGTACTTACCCCTAGCCGTTTACATGTCGAAACAAGTATTTCAAAGACACCGAGTTCATTCTTTCTAGTCTGGACTTACTTGCATTTCTTGCTGGTCTCACTTACATGTTTTTGGACTTGACTCACTACATGTATTTCATGCTGGACTCACTACACGTTCTTGTGCACGGACTTGATCTTAGTTTAGATTCTTGTATCTTGCAGTCATTACTATCTTGCTCTGATATTCATGCATCTTTATCTTTATGCATCAGCGATATGTATATTTCTTGTTCCATACTTTATTTCATTCTCCTTGCTACTTGCTATAACTGTTTTATAGTTTTTATCATTCAAATGGAACTATTGTTAGAGATGTACTTGCTCCAGTCCTGACTGGACATATTTTTCCAGAGTATCCGAAGGAGTGGTGTCCAACGTTTTATGGACCTGAGCCTGTCGATGGTGCAGACAGGGACCCTCTAGTTTAGGGGTGAGTTCCGGGTTGGTAGTCGGGATCACTAGGACCTTGTTATTGTTTTTATTAGCTTTTAGCACCGGATTTGTCTCCGGTTTTGGATTTGAGACCTTGTATTGTATATTATTTTGGATGATGTATTATTATTATTGATGTTGTGGTTGTTGTAGTAGTTGTTGTTGGTTAGACTTTATAGTTGTTAGACTTTCTTGTTATCTTATCGTGCTTAGATTCGTGATTGAGTACTTGATTATCATTATGATATTGCTCCTCCGTTTGGAGTTGAGATATTGACAGGTTTATATATTGATTGCGTGAGATTGTTATCTAGATAGTTGACCTAGACAGCGTTCTACCGTCGATGCTGCGGCGTAGGCTGGGCATACCCACGACTCATGCCCGATTTTTCGGGTGCGGGTCGTGACAGGGAAAGACGTGATTTGGGTCATCGTTGACAGGTTGACCAAGTCGGCCCACTTTTTGCCTTTCAAGGTGGGTTTGTCTACGGAGAAGCTGGCAGAGATGTATGTGAGGCATATCGTCAGGATACATGGGGTTCCCGTCAGCATAGTCTCCGATCGGAATAATCGTTTCACTTCTCATTTCTGGAGGAGTTTGCAGGCGAGTTTGGGTACCCAGCTCAAGTTCAGTACTGCATATCACCCCCAGACAGATGGGCAGTCAGAGAGGACTATTCAGACTCTCGAGGATATGTTGCGCACTTGTGTACTAGATTTCGGAGGATCATCTTCATCTGGTGGAGTTTGCATTCAACAATAGTTACCAGGCAAGCATCGAGATGTCTCCTTTTGAGGCTCTATTCCTTTTGAGGCTCTATACAGCCGGAGATGTCGTACCCCATTATCTTGGGACGACGTATGCGAGCGAGCATTGTTGGGACCAGAAATGATAGTAGATGCTGCGGAGAAGGTAAAGCAGATTAGAGAAAGACTTCGTGTGGCTCAGGACAGACAGAAGCACTGGTCCGATAGTCGCCAGAGACGGTTATTCGAGGTTGGCAAATTGGTGTTCTTGCGAATTTCTCCAACACGTGGTACGATTCGTTTCAGAAGAAGCGGGAAGCTCAGTCCAAGGTTTATCGGATCTTTCAGTATTACCGAAAGGGTCGGTGCCGTAGCCTACCGGCTAGCTTTGCCACCTACATTAGAGAGAGTACATAACGTGTTTCATGTATCCCAGCTGAGACGATACATGGCTGACCCTAACCACGTATTAGATCACTCAGAGATTGAAGTGGGACAGAGCCTCAGCTACCAAGAGCAGCCCGTGGAGATACTAGATCACAGAGAAAATGTGCTGCGTAACCGGACGATTTTATTTGTTCATGTCGCTTGGACTCATCACTCCCCGGGTGAATCTACTTGGGAGAGAGGATGAGATGCGTGAGCGATACCCATACCTCTTTGAATTTTGAGGTATTTCTTCTTTCTTTTTGTATGATCTACTTTAAATTTCGAGGACGAAATATTTCTAAGGGGGGTAGATTTGTAACCTTCATGTCAAGAATTTAATTAGATTAATGAGAAATCAAATTCAATTTGAATTGTCCTTCATAAGAAGAGAAATCCAAATTGAATTGGTTAAGGGCATAATGGTCAATTCACCATAATAATATCTTAACTCACTATTTTCCTCTATATAAACACCTTCCCACCTCCTTCACTCACCATCCCTCATCTCCCCTCAACCTTAATAGCAACGGAATAGGAGTTCTCATAAGGTAACCCTTGATCCTCTTCAAATTTTTTATAACTCTAACTAGGATATATATATATATATATATATATATATGTGTGTGTGTGTGTGTGTGTGTGTGTGTTTATGAGTGTCAAGAGGAAGGAAAGGGACTGCAGAGCAGCAGCATGCAGCAGTGGCTGCAGCAGAGCAGCGATAGCAGCATGCAGCAGTATATATATATATATATATATACTCTATATTATCTATATATTATACTATATTGTATTTATATATGTATCTATATATATATATATATATATATATATATATATATATATATATCTATATATATATATATATATGTGTGTATATATAAATATATATATGTATACTATATATTATCTATATATCTATGTATCTATATATAATATATTGTATCTATATATATCTATATATATCATATACATATATATGTATCTATATATAATATGTTGTATCTATATATATCTATATATATCATATACATATATATGTATCTATATGTGTATCTATATATGTATTTATATATATATATATATATATATATATATATATATATATATATATATATATACTGTATCTATATATATCTATATATATCATATACATATATATGTATATGTATCTATATATCGTATATATATGTGTATCTATATATGTATTTATATATATATATATATATATATATATATATATATATATATATATACATTATTTTTATATTTAAGTTTTTATATAGATATTTGTCTCATCTATAAACCAAAATAGCATAAAATTGACCTAGAAATCTAGTGGGTTGAATCTACTTAATTATATTTCACCAATTAATGTGAATTATTCATGATATAGGTTATCTGGACCCCGTCACACACTGACTTGTTTCACCCGCTTTGGACCCCAGGCGAGTACAGTCTCTGATGATTTTCTTACTGATAATTTCTAAAACACATGTAGTGTTGTTGTACTTGATTCCTGACACAAAGAAACACGGACTAGCATATCTTGTGTTTTTAGACCTTGATCTTGTATAATACTTGATATTCGTGTGATATATGTATGCTAGTCGGGACGAAAAAATGCTAGTTTATATGTGATCATACCCTTAAATCCTGTGCAAATATAATTCCTGTGCAAAGGCTAACCATACACTTCACGTATGATTAACCGGCTCCCATTGTGCAATCCTAAGTCGATCACATAATCAACTAGTATTTCAAAACACTTAGTGACTACAGATTTCCTTGTTGATACATGACATATTTTCTGTTTATTTATTTTTTCCTGTTCATTTCTTAACATGCCTTGATATCAGTTTATTTATTCATCATGTACTACTTTTTCTATCATTATTTTATAGTCCTTATAATGTATGAAAACTGCTATTAGAATTGTACTCGTTCAATCCTGACTGGATAATATTTCTTGAAGCACTTAGAAGGACCTGTGTCCCACCTATTATGGATTTTTGGGAAATAGCTTCGAGCCTGATTTTACCTCCTGGAGGATCGAGGAAGGCCGCAAGCGGGAGACCTAGTTATGACAATAGTTAAAGTTTGCAGACTTACTATAGTTGTATGATTTATGAAATACAAGATTTTGTACTATAACCTTTATATACATATATATATACTACAGCATGTTTTCACTTACCTTAGTTTTGTGATTGAATATAATATTTGTTCCCTTTATATTATGAGGTGTTGGTTATACAGTACTAGTTCCAGACAGCGTTCTACTGCCGACACTGCGGCGTAGGCTGGGCGTACCCACGCACTCGTACCCAAACATCCGGGTGCGGGTCGTGACAACTATGCTACACCTACACTGGTACATGTACAAAGCCCATTCCCTGACCCGCCTCCTGCTACACCTACACTGGTACATGTACACCTACAACTAGCACAGTTGCACAATACACAATCAAAAAGATAGCCCATTCCCTAACCCGCCTCCCCTATACATGTTGGGAACGAAATGCGAAAACCGTTTCCCCAAACCAAGAAGCTACAAGAGAACCGAAGAAAAGTACACCAAACCAAATAGCCCAAAATCACACAGAAAAGCCAAATGCAGACACAGCAATTTTACGTGAAAAATTCAGATGGAAAAAACTACCGGACAATCGGAGTCCAACTCTGAAAAGCCTCCACTAATGGAATAAGAAAGTACACCGGCTCCTTACAGACTTCTCACCGATCCAAAACGGATCATCACAACTACTTGAAAGAAGAAAATCCGATTACAGACTCTGAAGAACAAGAGAGGACGAGAAGAATTACCTGAAACGATATCTCCTTCACAATAGCCTCCAAACCCCTTTTTCTCTCTCAAAAGTTATAAACTTGATATATGATATATTCATCAACTTGCATCAACCTTTTATAAACTCTTGCATGGATTAGGGTTACCACATAATGAAAATCTATATATGGAAGCCCAGCATATATGGAAATCCAATATATTCAATTATATATTTATGGTCAAAGATATGAAAATCCAATCATATATTGGCTTGCCATATATTGGAAGTCCAATTATATGGAAAGTCAATATATGAAAGATCTAATCATAAATATATGGTCAAAGTTAAAGATATGAAAATCCAATAATATATTTGCTTACCATATATGTTCCAATATACGGCACTGTCCCCGAGCTTCTCCGACACACAGATGGCGCTCGTCGTACTCCGGAGTATTCTCCACATAGGTTGGGAACCCCACCCAACTCCAACAATATATGAACCTACATTGGTACATGTACAGAGCCCATTCCCTAACCTGCCTCCTGCTACACCTACACTGGTACATGTACACCACAGCTAGCACAATTGCACAGTACACAATCAAAGAGGGCCCATTCCCTAACCCACCTCCCCTACACCTAGCACAGCTGCACAGTGCACAGTCCTCTGCCCATATCCAGAGCAAGTGTTAAAGATTAGACAACAGTGTCAAGAGAGAGAGACAGAACTCTCTCTTTAAGAGCATGTGTTGTTTTTCATTTTAACTTTGAGAGCATGTGTTGTTTTTCTATGTATCCCATGTCCAGAGCAAGTCTTTCTCTTTAAGAGAACTCTCCCTTTAAGACGTGTTGTTTGTATTTTTGGTATCCCATGTCAAGAGCATTCCCTTTAAGATAACTCTTTTTAAGAGCATGTGTTGTTTGTCAAAGACAACAGGTCATCAAAAATATAATTTTATTTTATTATCCCACAAATCCATGCAGTTTTGTCATCTTTATCTGTGTTGTTTTTTATAACATGTGTTGTTAATTGAACCAAATGTCCAAAACAGCATAGGAAAAACAAGCCCCCTCTCTTAATGTGTTTCATTACCTGTGTTGTTTTTACCTGTCATCTTTACATGTGTTGTTTTTCATTACCTGTGTTTTTTATTTTATATATATATGCTATTTTTTAGTATGTGATTTCATTTTTGGGCTTTCTTTACGTTTGAGGTTGACCCCTCTCTTAAATTCATGTGTCCGTCCCTGATCACTACCACAAGCAGCACTATTAATCTCGCCAGAAGATTTGGTCCCCACTGTACTTGCAGATGCAACAAAAAGACGAGATATCTGGAATCCTAGATCTCACAACGAACAACAATCAATAGTGAACAACCAACGGAGATCTATAGAAACCCTACATCTCACAAACAACGACGACTATCAACCATGATCCGTAGAAATCCTAAATCTCATAAACAAACCACTAACAACAAACGACGAATCACGAAAAACAGACGAAAAACGCAACGATCAAACAATGCCCAAAAAAATGAGAAAAAAGTGCAAGAGCCTAATTCCTATATATATATATATATATATATATATATATGATGACGATGATGATGATGATGATGATGATGATAAATACACCCACAACTACTCCATTTTACCCACATAAGAAAAATGACAATAATAACTCTAACAGCACGGAAAATATGTATCAATATCACCGACGATCAAATATACATATGTACCTGATATTGCAAGCACCTGTCCCACATCCTGAGATGAAAAGCTCAATCCTCCAAATCTTTTGTCACTCTCAGCCCATAGGGAAAATATCTGAAAATGCATTGACCAAAAGAAAAACATGGAACATAAGGGGGAAAAAAATCAAGCGTACTGCCAAATAATAACATATAGAGAAGAAAAAAAAGGGAACAAAGAACATGTCCAGATATAGTATAAGTTTCTCATTTGTAAGTAAAACAATTTATATTGCAACCAGATTATTCTAGCACTTAAATTTACCAGTGTTTTTATAAATTACCATGCAGAATTAACATGAACAAGTCCAATATATTTCCCAATGCATACATAATAGTGCAAAAGCACAAAAAAGTATAACTAAGATGTTTTTAGATCTGTTTAAGAAAAGTTACCTCGGAGTAGGCTGTGTCATGAAGGGAAAAAACACAATAAACAATTATCGTGGAGATTAAAGGCCAGTTATGCAGTAGACTTTGGTTAGATGTGAAACTTCTTCCATCAGTTTTATCATTTAGGGCGTCCATATCAGAACCATCTGCTGCAGCTTCCAGAGCTTCAACTGCGGTATCTCCTAGTTTCTGTTTACTGTGATTGTGCAGTGTTTCCTGCAATCAACAATTTATGAAATATTAAACCAACTCCAACATAACTCTTTTGTCTAAACTTAAAATAATAACTAATTTTTTAATGCAACATGAAACAAGTAACATAAAAAAAAAGATGCAAAGCAACATTTACTCAGGTAGAGGAGGAAAACAAGCATGCTTGCATAAAAGAGTTGAAAAAACCAACTTCAAGCCAAACTTTTTTTGGTTTATTTGAAAAGTTACATAGAAGTATTGAATAAACGACTAAAATATAATGGAAATTTGACCAAATGAATTGGGTATTGTCCACAATGAGGCTACAACTCCAATTGACAGTTAGAAACATCTCTCTCCTCTCATGTTACCCTTCTTTCCACAATGTTCCATAACAATTTGACAGAGAAGCATCACAACCATCCACAGGCAGGAGGGTGATTGCAATCAATAATCAGGATTTTCGTGTTGTCTTCAATTCCTTTGAGAATCGTTTTTGATGGAGGACCAGATAATCACATGGGCTCAATTCGTGATTTTGGACTTTGACTTTATTTTCGGTTTCAGTTATTAGGATGCATTTGGTTTAGTTATTTGTGGACATGATTTATTCGGATTTGTTTTGTTTCTGGATTACTTATAGGCTAATTTGCACTTAAATACCCTAAACTAGCAGTTTTTGCAGACAGATACCATTGTAATATTTTAATACCCCATTAAATACCCTAAACTTTTATTTTGCACTGAATAACCTAAACTACCATAATTTTGCAGTTGGAGGACCACCCCCCCCACCCACCCCCACCCCCCCACCAATTTCACATTTTCTTCTCGCTGTAAAAACAAAATTTCCTAACCCTACCCTAACTTTATCTTATTCCCTGATTAAAAAAATCCTAATTTCCTAACCCTACCCTAATTTCTTCTTCCTTGAGCTAAACCATAAGCCTAACTGTCCCTCATTTACTGCACCACCCTGACCCTTCCGCTCTCTCAGGTTTTGGTAAGTTCACAAGCAATGGCGGCTTCCCCTAGTGTGGACTGCGAGGGACAGCTACTGCCACGCAAGGTGGTAATACAGCTGCTTGTGGCCTCTTCGATGATTGAGAGAGAGCGAGAGGGGGTGGGGGTGGTGCAGTGAAGGAGGGATAGTTAGGGTTTAACTAAGAAGATGAAGTTAAAAAAGTTGTTCTTTTAGGTTTAGGGTAAAAGAGTCCAATATAATCACATGGCAGACTAAGTTGCAAACATTGTGACAGTTCATGGTATATAAATGCCTACAAAAATAGTTCAGTGTATGTAAGTGCAAAAGTAGGTCTTAATTGTATTAACCGTAAATTAGCCTTAGTTATATTTGGTACTTATGATTAGGATTTCTTTCTTGAGGCCCAAGTTTGTAGTCTATATAAACAATTGTACCAGTACCTATTTTCAGTTGTGGTGGACTTTCGTTATCTTGGATATAGTCTCTTCTTGTTTTGCATAACAGATAAGCCATTAAGGGAAAATCAAAACCTAACCAATTACCCAAATCCTTAATCCCATATAACTCATCTATAAAATTTGTTGTTATATATATATATAAAGCTCGATGTCGGCGCCCCCTCCGCGTGGCTCTCCCATCCTAGGGCATGCGATTCCACCTAATGGTGATGGTGATGGCGTCCGGCCTCCTTTGGTGGCTGCCAAAGTCGGCTCGTGCCTCCTGACGCCAGCAAAGGAGATGGAGGGTGGGTCCAGGTGTTTCAACGTAGAAACAAGGGACCACCTATCCCATATAGGGATGCAAGGGGCAACCTATCCCATATAGGGATGCAGGGAAGCTTAGCGTGTAACCTTCATATTAATTAGACAATTAAAATTAGTGCTTAGTAGTTAAACCTTTTAATCAAGAATTTAATTAGGTTAATCATATAAAAACAAAAGTCATAAGAAGTCATATTCAATTTGGATTGTTCTTCATAAGAAGAGAAATCCAAATTGAATTGGTTAATGGCACAATGGTCAATTCACCATAATAATATCTTGACAACTCACCCTCCCTCTCACATGACCCTCACATTCAACCCACACCCTTCCCCTCTGTATAAACACCTTCCCACCTCCTTCACTCACCATCCCTCATCTCCCCTCAACTCTATTAGAATAGGAGTTCTCCTCATAAGGTAACCCTTGATCCTCTTCAAATTTTTAACTTAACTAGGATAAATGTATATATATATATATATGTGTGTGTGTGTGTGTGTGTGTGTCAAGAAGAGGGGGGGAGAAGCACTGCCTGCAACAGCAACAAGCAGTGGCTACAGCAGCAGTAGCAGCAGCAGAGCAGCAAGCAAGCTATATGTATGTATATATATATATATATATATATATATATATATATATATGTATCTATATATATATATATATATAATATGTATATTATACTATATATGCATACTATATACATAATTATATATATACTACATATGTACCTATATACATATGTATAGTATATTCTATATGTACCCTATGTGTATCTATATAATATATGTATCTATATATCTATGTATCTATATATATGTGTATACTAAATATGTATCTATATATGTATATATATATATATATATACTCTATGTTATCTATATGTGTATCTATATATGTATCTATATATCTATGTATCTATATATATGTATACTATATATGTATCTATATATCTTATATATATGTGTGTATCTATATATGTATTTATATATGTATATGTATATATATATATATATATATATATACATTATTTTTATATTTAAGTTTTTATATAGATATTTGTCCCATCTATAAACCAGAAATAGCATAAAATTGACCTAGAAATCTAGTGGGTTGAATCTACTTAATTATATTTCACCAATTAATGTGAATTATTTATGATATAGGTTATCTGGACCCCGTCACACATTCTGACTTGTTTCACCCGCTTTGGACCCCAGGTTAGTACAGTCTCTGATGGTTTTCTTACTGATAATTTCTATAACACATGTAGTATTGTTGCACTTGATTCCTGACACGAAGAAACACGGACTAGCATATCTTGTGTTTTTAGACCTTGATCTTGTGTAATATTTGATATTCGTGTGATTCATATATGCTAGTCGGGGCGAAAAAATGCTAGTTTATATGTGATCATACCCTTAAATCATGTGCAAATATAATTCATGTGCAAAGGCTAACCATACACTTCACGTATGATTAGCCGGCTCCCATTGTACAATCCTAAGTCGATCACATAATCAAACTAGTATTTCAAAACACTTAGTAACTATAGATTTCATTGTTGATACATGACACATTTTTCTGTTTATTCATTTTTTATGTTCATTTCTTACCATGCCTTGATGTCAGTTTATTTATCCATCATGTACTACTTTTTCTATCATTATTTTATAGTCCTTATCATGTATGGAAACTGCTATTAGAATTGTACTCGTTCAATCCTGACTGGATAATATTTCATGAAGCACTTAGAAGGACCTGTGTCCCACCTATTATGGATTTTTGGGAAATAGCTTCGAGCCTGATTTTACCTCCTGGAGGATCGAGGAAGGCCGCAAGCGGGAGACCTAGTTATGACAATAGTTAAAGTTTGCAGACTTACTATAGTTGTATGATTTATGAAATACATGATTTTGTACTATAACCTTTATACACACACACACACATATATATATATCATGTTTTCACCTACCTTAGTTTTATGATTGAGTATAATATTTGTTTCCTTTATATTATGAGGTGTTGGTTATACAGTACTAGTTCCAGACAGCGTTCTACCGCAGACACTGCGGCGTAGGCTGGGCGTGCCCACGCACTCGTGCCCGAACACCCAGGTGCGAGTCGTGACACGTTTTTATGGTGGCCTATGCAGGTCTGACTTCACAATTAGTGTGATGTCGTAGTAGTACTTAGGATTAGAGTACTATTACGAGCCTGCAATAGGATATATGATATTAGGAATATGAAATACTCAATCACAACTAGGAATTCCATTCCTGAATTAAATTTACTGATCTTGATTACTCTAACTGATTTGACATCTTTCTTAATTCTTGTCCTTCTCGAATAATATCTTATCTCGTGCCTTAATGATGTCTCCTTATTGTTTGATCATATTCCAGAATGACACCTATAACATATTCCAAAAGGACACGCGAGACCAGAGCACCCGGTTGTTTAGGAGCAGCTGCAGAAGTCGCCCCAGTTGTCTATGAATATCTTCCTTCTCCTCTTTCACTTCCACCCCAAGGAGGTGTACCATCGAACACTGGAGGCATGCCCACTGAAGGAACACATTTATATGAGCTCTTCAAATATATGCTGGAGGCACAGAAGATTCAGACTGAGGCCCAGAGGGAACAAACAAAAATGATGCAAGAAAGCATTGAGAGTTCCCATCATATGGCTTTGGCATCTATGGAAAAGTTTGCATCTCAACAACAACAACCTGTTCAACAGAAAATGGACAATATCTTGGACTTCAAGAAGATGGCTTATCGGGAGTTCAAGGGAACTTAAGGGATCCTATATGCGGATGAATGGCTCGAAGATATCGAGCGAATTATGCGGGTTGCTCGGATACCGGAAGACCTGAAGATAGAGACTGTAGGCTTGCAGGTTCACGATATCGCCCGCACTTGGTTCAGAAATGAGCCCAGACTTGCTGATCCAGACCTAACTTGGGACCAGTTCAAACACCTTTTCAAACAGTTCTTTCCAGCAGTAGCCCAGGGCGTTCTGGAGAAACAACTCCAGAAGTTGGAGCAGGGTAGTCTCTCAGTAGATGAATATGTTGCAGAGTTCGGCAGGCTGAGCCGATTCACAGAATATATGGTGAAAGATCCGGAGGACAGAGCTCGCAGATTCCGGCAAGACTTGGCCCAGGAAATTCGAGTCATTATCCCCTCTAGTATTACGACTTTTGCTGGAATTGTAGCAGAAGCCCAGAGGATCAAGGTGGACATGGGCTTTAAACCCAAGCGGGACCGGAATGCGTTCGAAGGAGGCAGCAGCACGGGACCAGCAAAACGTTCATATTTTCAGCCGAGGACTTTCCAGCATCAGCAGAATCATTGTCCTCCAACTAGATTTCCGGCTTAGTCGCATCCTCAAAGACAGATCCAGCAGACCCATTTTGCCATTTTTGCAAGAAACTGGAACATTCCTGAAAAATATGCAGAAAAAGACTTGGAATCTGTTTATACTGTGGTTCTGCGGGACATCAGATGAAGAACTGTCATATTCGAGGTGCAACAAATCAAAAGGGACCAGCTAAGCCACATGTGGCACAACAGTAGAGAGGACCTCCACTTCCAACACAACAACAGCAATTTGTCCAGCACCAGCAGAGGGGAGCTCCTCAGCAGGGCAGAGCTTTTGCTACAACTGTCGAGGAATCTGAGCCCAGTGGTGATGTTATAGCAGGTTCCATTCTTCTCGATTATATTCCAGTCGTAGCATTATTTGATTCTGGTGCATCACATAGTTTCATATATGTCTTTTGTACTTAAGCATAATTTAGTAGTGGAACCCTTGAGTAGAAACTGTAAGATCACGACTGGGGAGGCATCATCCTAGTCAGTGATGTTTGCAAGGGCTTACTCGTAATGCCACTTCCAAGTTTGACATTGTTCTTGGAATGGATTGGTTGGGTATACATTTTGCTAGCATTGACTGTCGCAGAGGTCGTGTGCTGTTTCGGCCTCCAGGAGAGCCGGAGTTCGAGTTTGCTAGAAATACAGAAAAGCCATATCGTGGAATTCTTTGCGAAGCTATAATGGAGGAGAAAGAGCAACCACATCCTATTATTGCTGAGTTCTTAGATGTGTTTTCCGAGGAGTTACCAGGATTGCCGCTAGATAGAGATGTTGAATTCTCTATTGATCTAATGCTGGGAGCAGAACCAATATCGCAACATGTCTACCGGATCAACAACAATGAGCTGGCGGAGCTAAAGAAACAAATTGATGAATTAGAAGACAAGGGATTCATCAGATCAAGTCCGTAGCCCTGGGGAGCTCCGGTACTTTTTTTGCCAAAGAATGATGGATCGGTGCGGATTGCATCGATTACAGGGTCCTGAACAACTCACAATCAAGAACAAATATCCGCTGCCAAGAATAGATGATCTCTTCGATCAGTTGAGTGGCACGAAGATATTTTCAAAGATTGACTTGAGATCCGGATATCATCAGGTGAAGGTGAAAAAAGAAGATATTCCGAAGACTGTATTCAGGACTCGATATAGCTAGTACGAGTTCTTGGTGATGTCGTTTGGGTTAACTAATGCCCCGGCAGTCTTTATGAACTTGATGAACAAGGTATTCCATCAGTACCTGGACAGTTCGTGGTAGTATTTATAGATGATATCCTTGTATACTCAAAGACGCTAGAAGAACACGAGAAGCATTTAAGGATAGTGCTTGAAACTCTCAGGAAGGAGAAGCTCTATGGAAAACTCTCTAAATGTGAATTTTTCTTAAACAAAGTGGAGTTTCTCGGACATGTAGTGACTGGAGATGGAATATCAGTTGATCCAAAGAAGATTGTTGTCGTAGAATCTTAGGCCACTCTGAGCTCTGTTGCAGAAATTAGACGCTTCTTAGGATTAGCTGGATATTACAGAAAGTTCGTGAAAGATTTCTCTCGAATTGCAGAGTCTTTGACTAAACTCACTCGAAAAGATGTAGAGTTTGTATGGACTAAGGAATGCCATGCAGCATTTGATGAGTTGAAAAAGAGATTGACTATGGCTCCTATTCTGACATTGCCATCGGGATCAGGAGGATTCGCCATCTATAGCGATGCTACAGGAAAGGATTTGGGATATGTTTTAGAGCAAAACAATAAGGTGGTGGCTTATGCATCCAGATAGCTACGGACACACGAGAAGAACTATCCTACCCATGACTTGGAGCTGGCAGCTGTCATCTTTGCATTGAAGTTGTAGAAACATTATTTGTACGGAGAGCGTGTGAAAATATTCACTGACCATCAAAGCTTGAAGTACGTTTTCACACAAAAGGAGCTGAACATGAGACAGCGTAGATGGCTAGAGCTCATGATGAACTTTGATATTGTCTTGAAGTATCATCCAGGAAAAGTCAACGTAGTTGCAGATGCCTTGAGCAGGTATCCAGTAACTATGTGCCTGACGATGGACCGCCACTTGTTAGCAGACTTGGAGAAGTTGGGTATTGAAATAATAATTCCTGGAGTTGAAATGCAGATGATGGGTATGCAGATTCAGTCGGAATTGATGAACAAGATCCGGGAAATACAATATCAAGATGAAAGTCTGAGAAGTATCCGAGCTCAGGTATATGCCGGATTACTAGATGATTTTACCATTACAGAAGATGGCCCTTTACGACACGGAGAGAGGCTATGTGTTCCTAGAAGAGATATACGGGAAGAAGTCATGCAGGAAGCTCATCGCTCTCAGTATTCTATACATCCGAGAGCTACCAAGATGTACAAAGATCTAACAGATCACGTGTGGTGGTATGGTATGAAACGAGAGGTAGCACATTTTGTTTCCAGATGTCTAGTATGCCAGCAGGTCAAAGCCGAAAGGCAGAGACCAGGCGGGTTATTTCAGCCACTACCAATTCCAGAGTGGAAATGGAAACATATCACGATGGATTTTGTTTCCGGACTACCACGCGCTCCGGGAGAAAAAGATGCAATTTGGGTCATCGTTGATCAGTTGACCAAATCAGTCCACTTCTTGCCATTTAAAGTGGGATTGTCTACAGAAAAGCTCGTTGGATTGTACGTGAAGTAGATTGTCAAGTTGCACCGGATTCCGGTGAGTATCGTCTCCGATCGGGATAGTCGATTTACATCCCATTTTTGGTGGAGTTTGCAGTCTAGCTTGGGTACCAAACTAAAGTTTAGCACTGGTTATCACCCTCAGACGGATGGACACTCAGAGAGGACTATTCAGATGCTAGAGGAAATGCTTCGGACTTGTATTTTAGACTTTGGTGGATCGTGGGAGGATCTTCATCTGGTGGAGTTTACATACAACAATAGTTACTAGGCAAGCATCGAGATGTCTCCTTTCGAGGCTCTATACGGCCGGAGATGTCGTACCCCATTATCTTGGGACGACATAGGCGAGCGAGCATTGTTGGACCAGAAATGGTAGTAGATGCTGCGGAGAATGTAAAACATATTAGAGAAAGACTTCGTGTGGCTCAGGACACGCAGAAGCACTGGTCCGATAGTCGCCGGAGACCGTTAGAGTTTGAGGTTGGCAAATTGGTGTTCTTGCGAATTTCTCCAACACGTGGCACAATTCGTTTCGGAAGAAGCGGGAAGCTCAGTCCAAGGTTTATCGGACCTTTCAGTATTACCGAAAGGCTCGGTGTCGTAGCCTACCGGCTAGCTTTGCCACCTACATTAGAGAGAGTACATAACGTATTTCATGTATCCCAGCTGAGACGATACGTGGCTGACCCTAACCACGTATTAGATCACTCAGAGATTGAAGTGGAACCGAGCCTCAACTACTAAGAGCATCCCGTGGAGATACTAGATCGTAGAGAAAAGGTGTTGCGTAACCGGACGATTTTATTTGTTCGTGTCGCTTGGAGTCATCACTCCCCGGGTGAATCTACTTGGGAGAGAGAGGATGGGATGCGTGAGCGATACCCATACCTCTTTGAATTTTGAGGTATTTCTTCTTTCTTTCTGTATGATCTACTTGGGAGAGAGAGGATGGGTCCCTAGAGGTCAATACTTCTTCCTATGGGTAGCCCTAGTCCATAGGTGGGTTCCTAATTATTAAATTGCATAAATGGAACATAATTAAAGAGGAATTTCAGAATGATACCTATTGGGAGATGGATTCCCAATGTAAAATCCAAATGGACACAATTAGAACACGAGCTCCTATCCAATGGCTCCTTCTCCAAGTGCTCCTTGCAATCCAAGCTTCGATGCTCCTTAGATGATAAAAATGGAAGAAAATTAGAGTGAATTTGGTGGAGGGATGAATCAATTTGGAAAAGAATACAAATAGGGATCTAAATTGGAATGAAATGAGAGGGAGGAGAGAGAATCTCCCCTCTCTATAAGGGCCGGCCACTACTTGGCCTCCAAGTAATTGTGTAATGACACAATTACCCCATGGGCTTGTCATGATGGATTATAATTAAGGAGGAAGCTTCTACTCCAAATGGATGTTTAATTAAAACACTAACTAATCCAAAGGGTGACTAATTACTGGGCCTAAATAGATCTAACTTAATTGTTGGTCCATGGTTCATGACAAGTCTACTTGGGTCCACTAACACAAGTCCAATAAATAATGTAGCCTACTAGCATTAATTAAATAATACAATAATTAAATATATAATATGCACATTAATAAATAACTATGAAAAGACCAAAATACTCCTAGTCTGAAAATGTGGTAGTGATACCTGCTGCATCCGTTCATACAACACGTGCATGCAACCCGAGCATAAAACTCGCGCATAAAACGAGCGCACGAGGGCAACAAAAGTGCACAAGCGCCTTGCGACGATACTGACGTGCTTTGCGACGATGCTGACGTGCTAAGTGCAAAGTGTACCAACGAAGCGTCATTTTGCGTCCGAGCCCGAGTCAGAGTCCGAGTCGCTAAGCCCTTTGGGACTTAGCTCCTATGGAATAAAATCCAAGAGCATGACAAAAAGCTTAAAAGCTTTCATTGAGGAGTTAATCATTTCTTCTCCTAATAAAACACCCACACATGGCACCCATGTGCCCCACCACACCCCATGTGCCCACCTCAACTCATACAAAGTATTATATAGAGAAACACACTTGGTGGTGTAGCCAATGTGGGACTATTTTTCTTAGTCAAAAGGAAACAACACCAACAAAGAGTGTGAACTTGTATACCTGAATCTGATTCAGATTATTGACAGGGTCGAGAGTCCTCGGAGGCTTCTACTCTTCTAGAATTCTGTCGTCAAGAGTAAACACGAAGCTCTTGTTGCGGTTGCGCGTCTCCCCCTGTCAATGAGTCTTCATTGATGTTTGTTGACATCGTTGGTTCTCCGGTTTTTGGTTGACAGATTTCAGGTAGGTCAATGTGTGATGGCCTCGAGTTGAGATGAGTTTCTGGGAGGATGGTGTTTGATGGTTTCAGGTTAAGGTCAGTTTATGGTAGGACAATATTTGGCAAATTTTGGATGGGTGTAGGCAGGGGCGGAACTGTAGCATGGGCTAGGGTGGGCTCCAGCCCACCCAAAAATTTCAATTTTTTTTTACTATGTATTTAGAACCAACCCAGGTTCTCAGCCCACCCCATTCCAGAGGCAGAGCCCACCCCATTCCAAAGGCAGATGAAACACTGATGAGATTGCACGCAACCAGCCCATCCCATCCCAGCAACTTGAGGTCACCTCTCTCTCTTCAAACACGTAGTCCCAGCGGCAGACTGCACGCAACCAACCCCTTTCCGCCTTCTCTCTGTCACTGTATAGTCCCAGCCGATGCCTTTTACAGCTGCAAACGTCCCCCCTCCCGATCTCCGCCTCGAGCCCTGTCCCCGCCAATCCCGCCGGCTGCCCCATCCCCTGTCTGGTATGTATGATTCGTAAACTCCTCTTCACTCAACCTCTTTCTATAACTTACCTTCTCAACTTCTCTCATTTCCTCATCTTCAACCCAAATTCCAAAGTTCTATTGAGATCTCGTCCGAGTTCGACATCCGATCTTGTGTGCGGTGGCACTGGTTGCTCTCGTCATTGCCGAGCTTCTCTGGATCCGGACCGCCGTTTGTCTAACTTGTCGGAAGAAAACACATAAGGTATGTAATATGTTAATCTTTTCAAATATATGAGAAGCTAGTTTTATATTTCTGAAAGCAATTCGTAAAGGTAGAAAATAAATGTTTGAACACTAGGCGTTTGTTATAATGTCTTACTGTAGCCAAAGTTTATATATCATGTTGCTTTGTATGAGTGAGAAAACATATGTTTAAGCCTTCGTAGAGCATACTTCAATGATTGGAATCAATGGAATGTATCAGGAAGATAAATGCTTCTTGCTAATTCATTGAATAGTGCCTAATGTGTCCTTTATAGCAAAATTAATCCAAGAATATAGCATATTGTTTCTCCTTTCTCCACACACTGAAGTTTTTTTTTAATTTGCTTGGATTTAGCATGAAGTAGCAAATAGCTCTCTTTGCTTAGAATGTACCAGAATATGCAAAAAAAAATTATTAATCTCTCTTGAGCATTTAGTTATCCTTTGTAGGACCAGAACAGAGTTTAGCGGAAATAATCACTAACTAAAATTCTAAGTTTAAGGTCTACTTATAAACTGCAGTAACAAGTATTAGAAAAGAATGTAAGCATAGTATAAGTAAAGTTTAGAAGAGCAAACTCAAATACAGAGAATTTTATCCTGGTTTCTCTCGTGGAGGACTAGTCCAGGCCCGAGAACTCTTGCTCGGAGTTAATCCACTATTTGTAAAATATGATACACACGCGCCTTTGATCTGAAGAGCACGCCAACTTCTTACAACACGAGCTTTTGATTCGAAGAGCTCGAAGACTTCAGACATGAATTGAAAGCAGTTTTTTAGCCAAGCTTGTACAACTCAACTCAACGTCTAATCGGAACGACACTTGACACTTAGAAGAAAATAGGAGTTGTCTTGGAAATGAGAAGAGTAAAGCTTTTTCTGGAATAGAGAAGATGAAGAATGAATGAGTGTGTTGGAACGGGGAAATTCTTCTCTATTTATAGGATTTTTGTGGACACAGTTCGGGCCGAGTTCGGATGCATAACGTTCGAAAATTTGAACGTTGGGAACCTTGTCTTCAGGAGATGAGTTTGACTAGGGATTTGAACGTTTGAGTAACCGAGTTCGGTCCGAGTTCGGACAGAACTCGTACCGAGTTCGGTCAAAACTCGTACAGAGTTCGGTTGGTCATATTCCAGACTGTTTTGGCTAGGTTTTGAGTTTAGGTTTGAATCCAAACGAATTTCTAGTTTGGGTAGGCTTATGTTTGAGTGGACTTGGATAAAGGTTTAATGTAAATGCCAAATTTCCGTTCCGACTCACATAAGTCCATAGACTCAAGAAATGAAAATTACATAACAAAGTATAAAAAGAAATCGAACACAATCGTCTTGTCTTAGCAGCTTGGGATGAAATCGCCTTCTGAACAACACGTCTTCTGAACAAAACCATCAGAGTTGCAACGTATCGACTCGTAGTTTAGATCGATTATTAAAATCGGTTTGACCATGACCAGATGGACCAACATACTTGTGCTACAATCTCTTTGCTATAATGGAGTCTTGTATACGGGAGAAGCAATGACTTGAAGAAGCTTTTTTTTCTATTTGCTTGGATGTAGCATGAAGTAGCAAATAGCTCTCTTTGCGTGGAATGTATCAGAGTATGCAATGTAGAAACTATTATGTGCGGCGTATCATTTACTTTTTCAGTTAATAAATGTCATTATGCTGGCATAGTTCAAAACACACCATAATAAATGTCAGTATGCAATTTACATCTATTCTATGATAAATGTTCATTTAAATCTAAACCTACATAAATTGTATGATACATTTTAATTGAAATTAATTTTTAATGTAGTTTATAATAGAAAATCTGAAGAAAAAGCAAGGAAAAAAAAATCATACTTCAAATCGAGAGATGGAGGAGAATCATCAACACCTACCACACATACGGCACCTAGTACTCAAATACTTGCTACAGAACCTAAACCCTCCACCAACGTTCAACCCTTTGATGTCTACGATACTTCTCTTAAACGAGATCCCTGATTACATATTTCTATATGGAAGCAGCAGGTTAATCAACGTGATGAAATTAGACGTGCTTATATCAAGATAGGGCCTTTTCAACCTATATTGACTGAGTATCCATGGTCTCATTGTGGAAATCAACGTCGTCGATTTCAACAATACTAGTTCAAGCAATTTCCTTGGATAGAATATTCACCTTCGAAGGATGTGTTGTTTTGCTTTCCATGTTTTCTTTTTTAAAAGGATAAACCTTTGCATCCTACATTTACTTTTGATGGTTTTAAAACTTGGGAAAGAGTGAATGAAGGGAGATTAGATGTCCCTTGTTAGTGCATGCGGGAGGTCCTACTTCGCCACATAATAATGCTACAAAATCTATCGAGGCGTTGATGGATGTAACTCATCATATAGATAAGATGATAGATGCACAGAGTTCAGAAGAAATTAAGAAAAATCGAGCCAACAATTAGGAGTGTTCGTTGGCTTACATTACAAGGATGTGCATTAAGAGGTCATGAGAGTCATTGCATTCCGATAATCGTGGCAACTTCATAGAGCTGATAAACCTTATGGGAGAATTGAATGTTGAGATTGATGTTGTTGTGTTAGAGAAAGCTCCTGGAAATGCAAAGTATATCTCACCTAAAATTCAGAAAAAAAATTTGCATATCTTTGCTAGTAAAGTGAGGGAAAAAATTCGTGTTAAAGTTGGGGATGCCAAGTTTTTTATTCTGATTGATAAAGCAAAGGATGTTTCCAAAAAAGAGCATATGGCTATTATTTTGAGATTCGTTGATGTTCATGGAGTCTTGCAAGAACGTTTGTTTTGCAATTGTGCATGTTTCAGATACTACCGCTTCAACACTGAAGAAAAAATATTATGTCCTCACCCGATGTGGCTTGCATATCCGTGATTTACGAGGTCAGGGGTATGACGGAGCTAGTAATATGCATGGTGCATGGAATGGATTACAAACTTTATTTCAAAGAGACTGCCCATATGAATATTATGTTCACTGTTTTGCTCATCGATTACAACTTGCATTAGTTGCGGCTGCAGAGAATAAGGCTTCTATCTAGCAATTTTTTTCAAAATTAACATGCATTGTCAATCTTGTTAATGCTTCTCCTAAACGACACACAGCTACAATCTACTTTGGAGAGAGAGGATGGGTCCCTAAAGGTCAATACTTCTTCCTATGAGTAGCCCTAATCCATAGGTGGGTTCCTAATTATTAAATTGCATAAATGGATCATAATTAAAGAGGAATTTCAGAATTATACCTATTGGGAGATGGATTCCCAATGTAAAATTCAAATGGACACAATTAGAACAAGAGCTCCTATCCAATGGCTCCTTCTGCAAGTGCTCCTTGCAATCCAAGCTCCGATGCTCCTTAGATGATAAAAATGGAAGAAAATTAGAGTGAATTTGGTGAATTTGGTGGAGAGATGAATCAATTTGAAAAATAATGCAAATAGGGATCTAAATTGGAATGAAATGAGAGGGAGGAGAGAGAATCTCCCCTCTCGGTAGGAGCCGGCCACTACTTGGCCTCCAGATCGTAGAATTCTTTGCAAAGCTATAATGGAGGAGAAAGAGCCACTGCATCCTATTATTGTTGAGTTCTTAGATGTGTTTTCCGAGGAGTTACCAGGATTGCCGCTAGATAGAGATGTTGAATTCTCTATTGATCTAATACCGGGAGCAGAACCAATATCGCAGCATGTCTACCGGATCAACAACAATGGGCTGGCGGAGCTAAAGAAACAGATCGGTGAATTAGAAGACAAGGGATTCATCAGATCAAGTTCTTCGCCCTGGAGAGCTCCGGTACTTTTTGTGCCAAAGAAGGATGGATCGGTGCGGATGTGCATCAATTACAGGGCCCTGAACAACCTCACAATCAAGAACAAATATTCGCTGCCGAGAATAGATGATATCTTCAATCAGTTGAGTGGCACGAAGGTATTTTCAAATATTGACTTGAGATTCGGATATCAGGTGAAGGTGAAAAAAGAATATATTCCGAAGACTGCATTCAGGACTCGATATGGCCAGTACGAGTACTTGGTGATGCCGTTTGGGTTAACTAATGCCCCGGCAGTCTTCATGAACTTGATGAACAAGGTATTCCATCAGTACCTGGACAAGTTCGTGGTAGTGTTTATAGATGATATCCTTCTATACTCAAAGACGCTAGAAGAACACGAGAAGCATTTAAGGATAGTGCTTGAAACTCTCAGGAAGGAGAAGCACTATGGAAAACTCTCTAAATGTGAGTTTTTCTTAAACAAAGTGGAGTTTCTCGGACATGTAGTGACTGGAGATGGAATATCAGTTGATCCAAAGAAGATTGCTGCCGTAGAATCTTGGGCCACTCCGAGCTCTGTTGCAGAAATTAGAAGCTTCATAGGATCGGTTAGATATTACAGAAAGTTCGTGAAAGATTTCTCTCGAATTGCTGGGCCGACGACCAGACTCACCAGGAAGGATGTAGAGTTTGTTTGGACGGAGGATTGCTAGGTTGCTTTTGAGGAATTGAAAAAGAGGTTGACGTCTGCTCCTATTTTGACGTTGCTATCAGGGTCTGGAGGTTTCACTATTTATAGTGATGCATCGGAAAAAGGTTTAGGTTGTGTTCTTCAGCAGAATAGGAAAGTGATTGCCTATGCATCCAGGCAATTACGTCCTCATGAGAAGAACTATCCTACCCACGATTTGGAGTTGGTAGCAGTCATCTTTGTACGGAGAGTATGTCGAGATCTTCACAGACCACAAGAGCTTGAAGTACGTTTTCACTCAGAAGGAGTTGAACATAAGGCAGCGTCGGTGGTTGGAATTGATGAAGGATTTTGACATATCTTTGCAGTATTATCCTGGGAAAGCCAATGTAGTTGCCGATGTCTTGAGCAGGTATCCGGTAGCTACGTTGTTGACACAGGATCGGTATTTGTTGGAGGACTTTGAGAGCTTGGGCATTAAGGTGATAGTTCCTGATTTTACTATGCAGATGTGGTGGTTGCAGATACACTAAGAGTTGATGGACAGGATCAAGGCAGCCCAGTATGAGGATGTATCTCTGAGGAGCATCAGAGCTCAGGTGAGAGCAGGATTGGAGGATGATTTCACCATTGCTGAGGATGGTTCTTTGCGGCATGGTGCTAGATTGTGTGTGCCTAGTGGGGAGCTGCGTGAGGAGATGTTACATGAAGCGCATCGCTCTCAGTATTCCATACATCCATGTGCCAATAAGATGTATCAGGATATGCGAGAGTGTGTGGTGGTATGGCATGAAGAGGAAAGTGGCACAGTTTTTATCCAGATGCTTAGTGTGCCAGCAAGTGAAAGCCGAGAGGCAAAGGCCAGGAGGTTTACTTCAGCCATTACCCATTCCAGAGTGGAAGTGTGAGCACATTATTATGGATTTTGTGTCCAGACTTCCACAATCTCCAGGAGGGAAAGACACGATTTGGGTCATCGTTGACAGGTTGACCAAGTCGGCCCACTTTTTGCCTTTCAAGGTGAGTTTATCTACGGAGAAGCTGGCAGAGATGTATGTGAGGTAGGTCGTCAGGATACATGAGGTTCCCGTCAGCATAGTCTCGGATCGGGATAGTCGTTTCACTTCTCATTTCTGGAGGAGTTTGCAGGCGAGTTTGGGCACCCAGCTCAAGTTCAGTACTACATATCACCCCAGACATATGGGCAGTCAAAGAGGACTATTCAGACTCTCGAGGATATGTTGTGCACTTGTGTACTAGATTCCGGAGGATCATCTTCATCTGGTGGAGTTTGCATGCAACAATAATTACCAGGCAAGCATCGAGATGTCTCCTTTCGAGGCTTTGTACGGCCGGAGATGTCATACCCCATTATCTTGGGACGACGTAGGCGAGCGAGCATTGTTGGGACCAAAAATGGTAATAGATGCAGCGGAGAAGGTAAAGCAGATTAGAGAAAGACTTTGTGTGGCTCAGGATAGACAGAAGCACTGGTCCGATAGTCGCCGAAGACCGTTAGAGTTCGAGGTTGGCAAATTGGTGTTCTTGCGAATTTCTCCAACACGTGGCACGATTCGTTTCGGGAGAAGTGGGAAGCACAGTCCAAGGTTTATCGGACCTTTCAGTATTACCGAAAAGGTAGGTGTTGTAGCCTACCGGCTAGCTTTGCCACCTACATTAGAGGGAGTATATAACATGTTTCATGTATCCCAGCTGAGACCAGTGTAGTCAAAGGCGCGCCTCAGGCGCGCCTAAGGCGCGCCTTGCTCCTAGGCGCAGGGGTAGCGCCTCAGGACACTCCAGGCGAGGCGCAATTCTTAAGGCGCACCTAAGGCGCGCCTAGGTGCGCCTTTTCTGAGCGCCTTAGAATAGGCAAGGCGCGCCTAGGCGCGCCTTGAAAATCTTGTCAAAAAAATAACATGTTTAGACTGTTTTTTAACTGTTGTACTGTTTTTAGACTATTTTTTGAACTGATGTACTTTTTTTTTTTTCTGTTTTCTCTCTCACTCACTCAATTCAAAGTGATTGCAACCTAGACATGGGGGAATTTGAAGCACACATGTTTATCAATGTAGAAATCCGATGTGAATATATATATATATATATATATATATATATATATATATAATTTTTGCGCCTCGCGTCGCTCGGGCGCGCGCCTTAAGTGCGCCTTGCGCCTCGGGCGATTTGGACCCTTTGTGCCTCGAGTGCGCCTTGCGCCTTTGACTACCTTGGCTGAGACGATACGTGGTTGACCATAACCACGTATTAGATCACTCAGAGATTGAAGTGGGATCGAGCCTCAGCTACCAAGAGCAGCCCGTGGAAATACTAGATCGCAGAGAAAATGTGTTGCGTAACCGGACGATTTTATTTGTTCGTGTTACTTGGAGTCATCACTCCCCGGATGAATCTACTTGGGAGAGAGGATGAGATGCGTGAGCGATACCCATACCTCTTTGAATTTTGAGGTATTTCTTCTTTCTTTCTGTATCTACTTTAAATTTCAAGGACAATTTTTCTAAGGGGGGTAGATTTGTAACATTCATGTCAAAAAAAATTAATTAATTAGGAAGTCAAATTCAATTTGGATTGCTCTTCATAAGAGGAGAAATTCAAATTGAATTGGTTAAGAACACAATGGTAAATTCATTATAAAAATATCTTGACAATCTCCACCCCCTCCTTCCCTATATAAACACATCCCCACCTCCTTCACTCAACATCCCTCATCTTCCCTCAACCCTATATTAGCAAGGCAATCATTGATCCTCTTCAATTTGTTTTATAAACTCTTACTAGGATAAGTGTATATATATATATATATATGTGTGTGTGTGTGTGTGTGTGTGAAGAAAAGGAAAAAAAAAGTATGCAGCTGCAACAAGCAGTAGCAGCAGCTGCAGCGAGGTTGCACTAGCAGCAGGAGCACCAGCAGTGCAGTAGTAGCAGCTGCAGTCGCTGTAGCAGCAGCTGCAGTCGCTATAGCAGCAATAGCGCGTAGCAGCAGCAGTATTATATATATATATATATATATATATATATATATATATATATGTGTGTGTATCTATGTATTTATATATGTATCTATATATATGTATCTACTTATATGTGTATACTATATATATATATATATATATATATATATATATATACATTATTTTTATATTTAAGCTTTTTATATATAGATATTTGTCCCATCTATAAACTAGAATAGCATAAAATTGACTTGGAAATCTAGTGGGTTGAATCTACTTAATTATATTTCACCAATTAATGTGAATTATTCATGATATAGGTTATCTGGACCCCGTCACACACTCTGACTTGTTTCACCCGCTTTGGACCCCAGGCGAGTACAGTCTCTGACGGTTTTCTTACTGATAATTTCTATAACACATGTAATATTGTTGTATTTGATTCCTAACACAAAGAAACACGGACTAGTATATCTTGTGTTTTTAGACTTTGATCTTGTATAATACCTGATATTCGTGTGATTCTTGTATGCTAGTCGGGACGAAAAAATGCTAGTTTATATGTGATCATACCCTTAATCATGTGCAAATATAATTCTTGTGCAAAGGCTAACCATACACTTCACGTATGATTAACCGACTCCCATTGTGCAATCCTAAGCCGATCACATAATCAAACTAGTATTTCAAAACACTTAGTGACTATAGATTTCCTTGTTGATACATGACATATTTTCTGTTTATTTATTTTTCCATGTTCATTTCTTACCATGCCTTGATGTCAGTTTATTTATCCATCATGTACTTTTTTATCACTGTTTTATAGTTCTTATCATGTATCGAAACTGCTATTAGAATTGTACTCGTTCAATCCTGACTGGATAATATTTCAGGTAGCACTTAAAAGGACCTGTGTCCCATCTATTATGGATTTTTGGGAAATAGCTTTGAGCCTGATTTTACCTCCTGGAGGATCGAGGAAGACCGCAAGCGGAAGACCTAGTTATGACAATAATTATAGTTTACAAACTTAATATAGTTGTATGAGTTATGAATACAAGATTTTGTATTGTAACATTTATATATATATATATATATATATATATATATATATATATATACAGCATGTTTTCACCTACCTTAGTTTTGTGATTGAATATAATAATTGTTCCCTTTATATTGTGAGGTGTTGGTTATACAGTACTAGTTCCAGACAGCGTTCTACCGTCGACACTGCGGCGTAGGCTGAACGTACCCACGCACTCGTACCCGAACACCCAGATGCGGGTCGTGACAGGCTGGGTCGGGCCGACAATACCCAAATCCGACTCTAAAATAGTTTGGGCCAAAGGTTTTGGCCCAGCCTAGCCCTAGTACCTATAAAGAGAACAAGAGAACAATTATATCAAACTTACTAATTAATCAATTTTCTTACAAGGCACGAATGGTGTTGTAACAAATACGAAAAGTTATATAATTGACTGAGAAAGCATTTAAAAGCAATCCATATAATTCCATTAAGAAAGAAAGTACACGAGTATCGTTACTTACCGGAAGCCAAAAACAGGATGCCAATGCAAAAACCGCAAAGAGTGATATGCAGAGACAGGGTAAGAAGTATGGAAACCTACAAGATGACGTAATTGTGGAGTTAGTATTTGAATCAGACTGTAGCTAGGTAAACGGATTAAGTGAATCAAGAAAAAAGGATTACCTCCCAAATATGGACTCTGTGGAAAATATATCTGGAAATTTTTCTGCAGGCTGATATTATATGCATGCAGAAATGTTAGATAATGTGGTAATGGATCAACTAAAAAGTGGAATATGAGATATATCAGACAGATATAATACCTAAAACTTCCCAAGTATTGAATATGTTTGCCACTACATTGTTAATAACTAGGAAAAAGATTAAAGAAGAAGTGTTTCATTCTTCACTCATTTACAATATTCATATACAAATTCTACAAATAACATGGTATTCAAGCACAGAAACTGGTAAGTTGTCAACCCATTATCCTAAAATTAGAAGATAAAAACCCTAGCATCTATATATCTTATCCCTCACTTCCTCTCTCATCTTGTTCGGGAAAACACCCCTGATGACTACAACAGCCACAAATATCTCCGGCGAGCACTGGTGACACTATCGCCTCTTGTGACTCATCTTCTTGGACAGTAGTATCCTCTTCTCCTTAGTCCTCTCTCCTATCTCATCATTCACACTAATAGCCCTGATATCTACAAAGACGGCCATCAAACAGTAATAATACCACCAAAGTCTTTGGGCTACTAACAACACCAACAATTGGCATCGGCAGCATTATGTACTTTTCTTGTTATTTTAACTCTTCAGTACTTCTCTTTCATTTATACTTCTAATCAAATTCTTCCCTTACCCTTTGCATATCACGTTCTATCTTGTATTTTTTTTTTTCGCAAGGTTACTTCGTCGGATAAGATTCTTTAGTGTATTGCTTCAATGCCTTCATGCATTAGGAATACCGATGGAATTGATCAATGTTTTGATATTTGTAATTTAATACATATAGGTAATTTGAAATAATTCACACATATTATTTTCATTAGTATTTATATAAGGAATATATTTGAAGGGTCGAAACGCATGTCCAATATTTGACTTTGTCCCACATGTCACCCGAACCCAATATCCCAGATGCCAAACCCCAATTTGACATGAACTTGATATCCAATTTTTAATGCCTTGGACATGACACGAGATGCTTGATGCTTAACAGAAGGGTTATAGTCAGGATATTCAAGTGAGGCCTAAGGCAAAATTTTACGAGAGGACTTAAAAAATTTAATCATTTCAAGAGCATTATTCTTGCCTTTTGAGATGCAAATATATTGATTAATGTATTATATTCAAAATTTTCTAACATATGTTTTCAATCAGTAACATGTGACATAGTTTTTGTATTTTGTTCTTTAGTTTCTATTACAAATTCATCAAGAACCCCCTTTGAGATTGAACAAGTTTTTCTTTTTTCTTAAGTTTATCATATACCGATCAATTAGACATATTCAAACAAACAAAAATATATACTAATTACTAAATAATGTCCCAAATATAAAAACTGAATGAGAAATTGAACAATAGAACTGATTTTCTGATAATTGAAGACAATAAACTCGAAAATTTTATCACCGTCTTTAAATCACTCCAGGAAAGCCCTCAAATTCTTGAGAAGATGATTGAGATTTTATAGATTTTTTTTTAAAGATTGAGAAATTGAATAATGATTATAATATTTTACTGAGTAAAAGAATTAACATTTATAGAGGTAAAGTGTTAACAGTTATTCTTTTAGTATTAAATACAGTAAGTAATTTTTTTAGAAACCATATTCAAACTCCCTTTCAGAATGTAAAGCATTTAATTACTGCAGACGAACATTAGTTTAAATACATATTGCATTTTTGGAAACTAGTTCCCAAAAGAATTAAATGCATTTGTTTTAAATGCAGTAATTAATTACTGCATTTTTGGAAATTGCGTTTAAACTCCCTTTCAAATAGTAATCAAAAACTTCTCCCAATAGTGCTTTCTAATTTTTTATCCTAATTTTCATCCTACGTGGCGTTGAATGAGGATGGAGAATTTCTATGAGAGCTCATAAAAATTTTCCATCTCTCAAAGAAATTAATATTTAACAATACTTTCAAACTAAATCATTCAATTGACCATTTTATTTTCTGCCACGTAGGATGGAAATTGAGAACCATTGGAGAGTGTTTTTGTGTGTGCAATTTCTACGTAGAAACTCTGGCAACTGGGATAGAAATTTTCTTATAGTACAATGCCAAGTAGGATAGAAACTCAATTTTAGAAATCCCCATTGAAGATAGTCTTATAACTTTCTTTTTGGGAACTGCATTTTCTGTCAATGTTTTAAATGCAACAATCAAGATTTGTTAATTATTTTATTACCAATTTACCATATTTTATTTTATAACATGATAATATATATAATACATACTTTACATAGAGAGAGGCATTAAAATTATGAGGCCTTTTCCCTGAGTGAGGCCCAAGGCAGCCACCTCCTCTGCCTTGGACCTCAGGCAGCCCAGTTCACAAAAGAAAACATTTGCCAGTAACTGAAGCAACAAATGTAAACATTGACTACCTGTGACAAGTAACCTCCAATTGCTGGGCCAACTATTAAACCTATGCCTCGTGATGTACTGACCTGAAATGCCATAAATATCTGTACTATTGGCTGAATTAAGAAAATTAGCTAGGACGGAAGTTTAACTAGGTAAAACATGTGGGGAGCTTTGTACAAGTGATAATCCTAGAGCTTGATGTTCTTTCCGACACACCTCTGAAGCATAAGCCTGCACAATTTTCAAATGAAGTCAATGGGAAAAAAAAGAAGTTAGAGAGAGAATTGAAATTATGAAATTACCGACTAAACCATCATAGTATATAGAACTTACCTTTACAGGGCCAAGTAAACCACTAAAGAATCCAAGAAGAGATCTTGCAGTTATAGCCATCCAAAAACTTGTACTGAGTCCAAATAAAGTATTAAAAAGTATCCTATAAAAGAGGATAAAAATCACCATTGTCAGGGAATAAAAGAAGAGAACACATTAAGCTAAGCCTCAGTACACAAACACTGTGGGCCGCCAGATAGTAAACAAGTCGACAAAAGTACTTACACTGAAACAATACTGATCACTATAACTGGTTTTCTACCATATTTATCAGCCACTATTCCCCAAAATATTGATGTCAGAGCTCTCCCAAACATGAAAGAAGATCCTTAAATAGAAAAATGAAATGAATATATAAACAATAATCAGGATTGTTACTGGAAACAGGAGATACATTGAGTCCTTTTTTATTATGCATTAGAGCAAAATATAATGCACGTACCAACAAAACCTGCATAAAATCCAATATCTTCCTCTGTTTCGGCAATATGCAGATCTCTTACCTGTGTAGATTGAAATGCAAGCAGCCATCAATAGTAATTACAACAATTGCAATGAATATTCTGGAATTAGTCTAAGAATGTGTTCTTTAACTCAATTGCAATTGCCCCATCTCCTTTACACACTAGAAGCCAACAGCACCCGTACGACAGGTCCACAGTGTAAACCACTATGTAACCTTCCCTAATGAACATACTCAGTTTCACCATTCTGCGAATTGTTATTCCAATTCTATATGGTATCAGAGCCATAAGCATCGACCCCTCTCTCCACAAAGAAAAGAAAAAAATCTAACCCTAGATCAGCCCCTATTCCCCCCTCCCCCTGCGCCTCCCTCTGCCCCCCTGCCCCGATGCCGCGGCCCCGCCTCCATCCATCCCGATGGTGTATGTGGTGCAACCTCCAGGGTTCGTTGCAAGGGAGGATAAAGTGTGTCATCTGAGAAAGGCTCTCTATGGTCTCAAACAATCACCTCGTGCATGGTTTGGTCGATTTTCATATGTTGTCATTCAGTTTGGCATGTGTCAATCGAAGAAGGATTATTCAGTATTTTACCGACAAACATCAGCTGGAAGGATACTACTTGGTGTCTATGTTGATGACATTGTGATCACGGGAGACGACTGTCAGGACATTGCAGGACTGAAGAAGTTTCTGAGAGAACAGTTTCAGACCAAGATATGAGATTGTTAAACTACTTCTTGGGTGTTGAAGTCATACGGGGAAAGAGACATATTGTCATATCTCAGAGGAAGTATGTGCTAGACATACTAAATGATGCAGGAATGATGCAAGCCAAGGGAGCAACGTCGACAATGGACCCAGGAGAAAAGTTACTCCCGACGAGGGGATACTGATGACTAATCCGGATCAATATCGTTAAGTAGTTGGAAAACTCAACTACCTGACGGTTATGACTCGTCCAGATATTTTCTTTGTCGTCAGTATCGCAAGTAGATTTATATTTTCTCCACGAGTTCCACA
Organism: Iris macrosiphon; assembly: GCA_036927795.1. Taxonomy (NCBI): domain Eukaryota; kingdom Viridiplantae; phylum Streptophyta; class Magnoliopsida; order Asparagales; family Iridaceae; genus Iris; species Iris macrosiphon. The sequence goes on from JAYESA010000008.1 coordinate 15,554,505, forward strand.
TTGGCAGGCAGTTCTCAGAATTCTGCACTATCTAGTCTAGAATCCTGGAAAAAAAAATCACATGGAGAATCAGGGAGATACAAATGTTGAGTGGTTTACCGATGCTTACTGGTGTGCAAGCCTAGCGGATAGACGATCTACATCTGGTTACTCGGTATTTATTGGCGGAAACTTGGTATCGTCGAAGAGCAAGAAGCAGAGTGTGATTGCACGATCAAGTTCCGAAGCAGAATATCGAGCTATTGCTCATGATGTGTTCCATGAAAGGACGAAGCATATTGAAATTGACATTCACTTCGTCCATGATGAGTATAAAAAGAGGATAATAAAGTTTTATCATGTGAGGACCGGTGATCAGATAGCTGAGATCTTCACAAAGTCTCTTATGGGTCCTCGGGTTCAATTTATGTTTAACAAGCTAGGCATGATTGACATATATGTTCCAGCTTGAGGGGGGTTGTTAAGTATTATATTAGTAATGGGCTTTAGTCCCACATCGGATAGACTAATAGAGATAGGGGTTAGCCTCTCCTATATATATGTAGTCTTCTCATCAATAAACGTTATCCCATCATTCCAATTCTACATGAATCATTATTATTATAACCAATCATCACCAGCTCACAAGAACCTTTAGCACTATACACCGCTGCTACCTCATTGGAACAATGTAGTAAAAGGAAAGGAGGAGCTGATGTGACTAATATGCAGATGGGCTGAGGGGGGCAAGTACATTATTTCCTTACTAAGAAGGTAGAAATACTAGCATGTACAAATTGCAAAATTACCTGCTAGAGAACTATACTAAGGGGGGCAAGTATATTATAAAGGATATGTATGCTGGAGTTATCCGGAAAATGGGAGAGATATTGCATCATTTGATGTCACTGATGGAATACGTCAAGAACCAACATTAAGTCCTTACCTCTTACCTCTTTACACTAGTTATGGATAAACTTACTAGGCATATAAAGGATAAGGTTCCATGTTGTATGATGTTTGTTGATGGTATTGTGCTAGTATGCTAGTTGATGATAGTACAAGGGTTAGCTTCCAAGATAGAGAGAGAATTGTGCAGCGGAAAACTTTACCTGAAGGTTTAAAGTTAGCAGGGCAAAAACAAGGAATATGTAATGTACTTCAACCAAAAGTCAAACAAATGAGAGAAGGATTCATATTGATGCACAAGATATACCAAATAGTGACGTTTCTAATATTTAGGATCAATCGATCATCATGACGGAATGACTTAGAAGGACATTGTTGTAGAATAAAAATGTGAAAGTTGAAATAAAGTGCTTATGAAGTGCTTAATGATCCTAAGATGCTTTGAAAGTTGAGAAAAAAGTTTCTATAAGATTAGTGTTATAAATGCTGCCCACATTTCATTTGGTGAACATGACATATATTGACATATAGTGTCACTTATATCATTCGAGAAAGTATCGGCCGATATTGAGTTAAGAGCGATATGTCGGTCGATACAAAATAACCCAATATTGACCAATGTATTAAAAAATTGGCTTTTGGTTTTAGTTAACTTTATACTGTTGACAAGTCCTAAACCGTTAAACCCAATGTAGAGTTGTTATAAAATGACATTTTGAGGAATCTCGAATTTATCTTCTAAGTAGCAACAAGATTAAGAATTTAAATAAATAGTAAATGTTCTAAATTTCAGCCTAGGGGACGTCTAGGCGCTAGGCGGCCGCCGGCCGTACCAGAAACCCCCAAATCGGCGGTGCTAGGCGTTGTTCGGCCCTAAGCGGCACCTAGGCGCCCCTATTCGGCTATTTGGAATTCGAAATTTTCAAAAAAAAATCAAAAAGAAAATCAGATTTAGGGTCGGGCAAAATTTTCAAATAAAATCAAATTTTCCAAAATTCACATGTGATCCGGAGGGGCTCGAACTCGACCGTTGACGCACGAGGAGGTGGGCGGTGCCGGATTTGAAGCCCGACCCGACCGTGACCGTCGACACACGAGGAGGTGGGTTGTTGTTGTGCCGGTGGAGAGCTTCGGTTGTGGAGAGGAGCTTCGGCTGCTGTTGTTGCTCTGTTGTTGCTTCGACTGTGGAGAGGGTGTCGCGGGCGTTTCCAAGTACACGCTTTCTTTCTTTCTTCCATTCTTCATTCTCTCTCTTTCTTCCTTTGTTTTGCATCTCTTTCTTGAAGAGCAGCACTGGTGCACAATTTTTTTTAATAATGTGTTGCTGCACAGTCAACGAAGCATGCACCATTAATTAGTGTTGCACAGTAAGGGGGCACATCGGCAGGAACTGGACCATGTGTTTCCATGTGTTGCTGCACAGTTTTTTTTGAAGACTGTGCTGCTACACAGTGGATTTTTGTCTTCACCCGGACTCCTTTTAAATTTTGAAATTTTGAATTACCTCTATTAGTTGAGGGCTGAATACATTGCACAAAAAAAAGTTGGGTGAGGGATCGAACTCAGCCCTCTCCGCATAACATAGCCTCAGACTCAGCCGCCTATCCCGCTAGCCACAAGAGCAAGTAAAGTTTTGCGTCATTTTCTATACACATAAGCTAATTATGACTACTACATATAAAAAAAATAAAAAATAAAAATAAATTCAGTTCGGCCGCCTAGGCGGCCTAGGGGCTAGGTGCCCCTTTGACGCACCGAACCCGCCTAGCGAAATTTACAACATTGATGCATACACAGGTTAGTAGTTTTTATGTTTGTACTTATCTAGATTAGACTCTTAAATTACAAGATTTTAATGTTACTAGTTTTCTTTGTAGGCAAAAATTGTTATGGTATTATATTTTTGTTAGTTAGTTTTGGGATATTTTGAACATTTAGAAATTAGAATTAGATAGAACATATAACGTGTAATATACCTTTATTGATATCCAACATTTTGAAATATTGCCGGCATTACAAAACCCAAAACAACATGAATCCGGCACATCTACAACCTTCTATAAGATACCTGCAAAAACTGACCTTTATGGATCAAAGTATTGGGAAATTCAAAAACATATCCAGAAAACAAACAAAGCTGAATCGAAAACTCCAAGATGGATGAGTGGCAATAAAGATAGGAAACGAGCGTACTTTTGGGAAGTTGGAGATAGCAGCCAATTGAGGATAAGATTAGAGAAAATAGTCTCCGGTTGTTTGGAGATGTACAATAGAATGTAGACCAGTAGATGCACCATTAGGAGCAACAAGATAGTAGCTATAAGAGTTGCTAGAACTACGGATAAGCCTAGACGGACTTGGATTGTGGTTGTAAAGAAAGCTATGGAGTATGTTAATGTTACAAAGGAATGTTGTATATGGATGATGCTAATGTTGCAAAGGAAAATGGTCCTCAACATTGTTGAATTAAAGAAAAGGATTCAAATAGCCCATCCCCCAAAATTTTGGAATCAAGGTTGTTGTACTTTGCATCATACAAAAAAATATCATGGAAAAGGGATATGCAAAAAGAGAGCCATCAAGTTCTAGCTAAAGTACAATAGTAAGTTGCATTGCAAAGTATGTGACATAGTAGGAAGAGCACTATCATATGCAACTTGAAATCAAGTATGAAAAAGGTTTAAGAAGTCAGTAGGAATCGTGGCATTATTCGTTAAAGCTTCCCCTACTAATGGATATTTTAAGCAGTCTTCATGGCTTTTGGTTTAAGCACCCTATAAGAAATTTATGTTTATGTATGTTGTACACACTTGTATATTGATAAGGATGTGTATACTTCAACCTTTTTGGTCCGGAGTGATAAAACTAAGCCGGAACCAAGGCAATACTACATATTTTCAAGAAACTGAGCAAAATCAATTTTATGTGTAGGATTTGGACCAATGCCCTTTGGGACAAGCGAAACCTAAAGCCATGTTACGTATACTACTAGTATGAGACATGCTTATTGAGAATAGGATTATTCAAAAAAGGAGTCCTCCATAGTGAATCATGTAGGATATTTCTGATACTTCATGAGATACGTATCCGAAGACTTTACTAAGTAACCTAGATTCAGAATAATACTTATTGTATTTGATATGAATAAATGACTTAAAAGAGAATAAAAAACATGAAGTAATTTTTTTTGAAAATATGAAATATGGTTGGATTTTGCATAACTTTTCTTCTGTTTAATAAATAACTTCTTATATCCCTTCCATGTGATGAATCAACTCCAGGCATCATCTGACATTTCCTGTTTAGGGATACAAAATCATAGTAGTGTTCTTAAACCTCTTATTTATTTATGTTTCTGTTGTAGATAAATAAAACTATGGTTAATATGATATTTGTATAGTTTAATTAGTACTGCAGCCCCTCCATATCGTATCTTAGTTTTCAAAATTATCGTGTCAACCTATCTCTATCGTGAGGTATTGTATCACAAAATCTGTATCCATGCTACATACAATGAAACTCTTAGGATATCAATGTGAAACCAAATGTATACAGAGAAGGAAATACTTGAAAACTTCTCACACTAATTTAGTAGTAGTGGGATAGGACATGCTGAAATATTGTGCCACGATATGGAAATATTGATAAAATCTTCCAATATAGATGGGCAATTCTTATGTTACCTTGGAGAACAATTTTACTTGATAAGGACCAATTATCAGCTCATTTGCTTAAATGAATTTATGATGATGTGTGAATGGATTTATGAGCTCTTTTGGAGATGATTGAATGGATTAATTTTAAGAAAATTATTGTTTATGTTCAATTGCTAGAAAGCTTTTGGTTGACAGATTGCAAGTAACTGAGGTTGTTTTCATGCTTCTGTATGGTTTGGGCCATGAAAGAGAAACATGTCAAACATGGAAAGAGAACTGTCCATGATATAGATAGATCATGTTGTATCTTTTCAGGGGAAGTTGGAAAAGACCAATTTAGCATTGAATTAGAAAAATGAACTTGTATATATGAACCATGACTAAAGCATTAGAAATCTAGTTTAAGAATAAAAGAGAGGTTCCTATATATTGCATGTATTCCATGTCTAAAATTTAAACATCATCATAAAACATATTTCAATAACATAAGAATAACATATGTCGAATACAAGCCTCTTGAAGAAGAGAGATATGTTTGGATATCATGTAAAACATCAACGAAAAGGAGAATCAGCAAAGCATATAACTTTGGAAAGATACAGAAATGTGCATCTCAGAATAATGTATTCGCTTGAAAGTAAGAGTTGAATCATACATACCATGAAGTACAAGAATGGGAACAATGAAGATATTGGTAAGGCTGGAAAAAACAAGAGAATTAATGAGAATAAAATCCAGGCAAGGGACCTCTAGAAGAAAAATATATGCATGAGGTTTATTGGAGGAAAAGAAAAATACATAACATAATTAAAAACAAGAAAAAGGACTGCATGGAAAAGCGCATGCAGGAAAGCAATATTAAGTCGCAGAAACATATTGTTTCTAAAATATGCTACTTCAGTAAACATGTGTGGCATAATCTGCTGTTTTGCAATACATAAATACCTACATCCACATCTCTACCTTCATTAGATCATCCGAGAAACAGGGACAAGGTCACAATGACCCTCCCAAGCCTCTAATTGGGACTTCCCTTTCGGAAGGGAGGTCTTTTATAAAGATGTTCAGAACCTCGAAAATATTTGTGTTACTATAAGACCTAAAACTTTTCCCTCATATTCGATCAGTTGAACATACAAGACAACAAAAAATACTTGGGTGATTGAATAAATTTGTTTCTTTGAAACTCCATTTCTAACATAGAAAGTCTTGATTACATACAAAAGGGGAATAATCTTTCCCCAAATCCTTCAGAATTGTAGAGATCCAGATCTCAAGGACTTATGGTGTAAAGATGTTGGAGTATGGAGGAGGAGAACTAGAGCTTTTCAATCATTACCTAAATAAAAGAAACTACAGTTATGCTCCATAGCCGACCCCATGGGAGAAGGGTTTGATGATGATGATGACAGTTTTATTAAAGACATTTGGCAGATCCCATTAAACCAGGTGACTGCACATACATCGTGAATGCAACCTGGTAAACTTGAGAGTTTCAGGTCGTCAAGATCGAAATACTAGCCAAATATAGAGCATATTCTGAAGAACAAATGTAATATACCGGTCCATATATCAAAGCAAGCCAGTAGAACTCATGTTGACTGCACTTTAAGGCAACGGTTTCTGAATTGCACTGTAGATCCATTTCTGATTAATGAATTATTTCTTGTTACATATCTACATTTCCTTCAAGTGAAAGAAGCGTATTTCAATACTGAGTTTGTCAAACAAACTTTGATAACTCAGTTAGATATTTTCCTTGCAGAGCTTGACTAACAAACTTTGATCAAGAGATATCCTTCCTGAATGTATCATCCACTTACTGATCAGGTTTGATCTATGTCAAACATAATTCCTTTGGGAATAGTTTATTTTTGGATTAAGTGTTGATCCATCTCAATGTACTGTCTGTCAGATGAAGTGGAGCACTGGCAACGTGTTCTTTAAGAATAGAGACCAGTTTCTTCACTGTTACCCAAACACTGAGACCTTTGGTAAGGGAAGGAGAGGTCTTGTGTAGTTGCAATGTATTTTTGCTTTCTTATCATCATAAAGCCGAAAATGTGTGGATATGACAAGTCTATATGGGCAGAGCCAATCGCGTTAATGTGTCAGCTGAGATGTGAAAGAACAAACAATGGTTATAAAGGTTATTGAATGTTGGCATTGGACCCAAACCGGACAGGTCTGGTCGGGTCCAGAATGGGTTCGGCTCAAGGGGACCGGCCCTATAGTGGCCCGGGTCCATTAAGGATTAGTACGCCCATTAGGGGTGCACCCATTAAGGATTCCTAATGCCTATTTATAGTGGGGTTCTCATATGGAGAAACCTTAATACCTATTTTCTACATCTCTCTATATTTTCACCCTTCTCTCAACTTCTCCTTCCCACGTAGAAGATCCGCTCACTGTGTGGAAACCAATGAGGCTTCTCTGCCAGAATTCTCTATTGTGAGAGAAGGTTGGTTCAAACACTGAAGGTAAACCCTTTCTGTTGCATCTACTTTATCTTTGATACCTATATCCCCATTGGAATCTACATATGGTTTCAGAGCCTTCTTCGCTTCTCCTTTTTCTCATGATACGTTAGATCTTTGAAACCCTAAAATCGGGATTTCACAATATTTGTGATATGTTATCTTACATGATAGAAATTAGGATTCTTTAGATAATTATGATCTATTTTTAATAGCCCTATTGCCATGCCTGCAGTTTGAGATCGATAATCATGTTGATGTTCTAATTAGGATCTTTGCAATTTTATTTTCATTATTGCCATGAATATCTCTTGTTGTCGTTAGTCTATGGGGGTTGTCCATAGACTTAGGGCTTTTGATCATATGGAATTTTCTTTTTGTTGACCTAAAGTTCTTTGTAAAAATGGGGGGAAAAAGTATTGCCATGAAAATTTAATTACCATGCTCAACCCTAGAATTCGCGCAAAGCTTATCGAAAACCCCTAACCATGATCCCGACCATGAGCAACCCCTAACTCAACCACTACTCCTTCCATGGTACCAGTCAAATTGAGGCCCTCCGGGCTTCCATCTGTGTCGTCTCCACCCACCGGTGACCCCTAGACTACACTCTCTCCTCGTGCTCCTCCTCAACCTCGAGGTCCGCCTCCTCATCTGGCCATAGCGACCTCTACCTCGTCGAGCTTCTCCTTCACCCAGGCCTCCTTGGACCAAGTCGAGCTCCTCCCTGACAGGACATCAATGACATCAACATCAAGCCCCATCTCCCCCTCTGTCTTCTCCTCCTCCAGCCGGATTCAGACGTTGGAGGGAGAAGACGTCGACAACCACCAAGACCACCCCGTTATTCTTCTCGACCTCTACTCTATTCTAAAGACCATCAGACCATAGTCGCACCAGGTCTCCCTTCCTCCGTATCCAGTGCCTCCCTGCTAACACTAGCAACTTGTCTAAGTGCTTCCAGCATTGCCAAGCACCCTTCTCGCTATAGAGCATAACAAAGCTTCATTAAAGATTTAACAAAAAAATTATTACCAACTGTCAACCTGACTTCAACCCTTAATGTTGACGTCAACCCTTTATATTGCTACCAAATTCCTAATCAAGGTAGCTATAAGCATGAGAGGGTCATGCCATATAATCTAAAGTGACCAGTTGGCAGGTAGATAGACCTAAATTTTGAACATATACTTAAAGCTCATACAACCAAGGAACACCCTCTAACTTAAAGAGTCTAGACGAAGAGATTAGATGATACAATTTGTTATTAAGGATTAGCGTTCATCTCTATGACACATTAAGCCAAAGAGTGATGAAATAACAATCCCATGCCAGAAAAATTGCTAGCCTAGAAATCTCAGCCTACAGAAACTGAAGGCACAGTTTATTACAAGGATGCAAACGACATTACACATAACAAACATGGCCACACAGATACAACACTGATTTTGGTTCAAGTCTGTGTGCTTTCAGAGTGTCTGATATGGACATGGCACCTGTTAAAGAGTATATTAGTTATCTTATTTTTATGCCTTTACATATTGATGTATTTTCTATTTCTAGCCAGGAATAGTAATGTTATTCCATATGCTTTTTAGTTCTATAAATATTGGCCAAGATCCCTAATATTTTGTTATGTCATTATATTCATGATGTAGCCTCCATTTTCAACAGCACTCCCTTTGACGACACTCCCTTTGTCGCAGAGACGTACGTAGGTATTTAAGAGAGGGGATCAACCTCAAATGTTAAGAAAGTCCAAAAAACTGGGGGAGGAGCCTAGGAGGAGATGAATAGAGTGTCGTTTTTTCATAGGGACTGGATTCAGCATGTGAGTATCATCAAAAAAAAAAAATTAGTGGGGTTAGTTGACCCCACTTGCCCCTTACTAGGGACAGCACGTGAATGTCAGCAAAAAAAACTCAATGGGGTCAGTTGATCCCACTTGTCACTTACTAGGGGCAGCACGTGAGTATCAACAAAAAATATATATCTTTGAATTAGTTAACCCCACTTGTCCCTTACTGTGTCCGCCCCTGCTTTGACGAACAAGCCTTGTTCCTTTCCGACCCAGGCTTATCTTAAGAACTTGACTTCCATCGTTTTCCAGTTGGAAGAGTTTAAACACCATGCATGCGGACAACCATGGGCGGATATACATAGACAAGATTGGGCCCATTGGGGTCCACTGCTCCCACTAAATTTTTATTTTTTTCAATATTACTCTTAATATCTGCCCTCACAGCCCAAGGAAAAGAAGAGGGCTAGACCCAAAGTTTATGTTATAGACTTTTCATCCCCACGGAGTGGAATGTCTAGCTTCGCCCCAAGGACAATCTATCTTATTAACCCTCCTTTTGCTACCAATTATTTCATATGCATCAAGTTTTAAATAACTGACTCTTCCTATCCATAGTATAATCACAACAAGCATATAAGTCCATTTTTGTTCAACCACCAAAAACTAGAGTGGATGTTTACCCTTCCACACAAATGATGTCAAGTGTCATTTTCATCTAATATAAAAAAAACAACTTTATGAGTGTTTTGGCGAACATCCATACTAATTTTTACAGCTAGTTTGGCGCATGCCAACTTTTGAGTGGAATGTTGTACATCACCCTATTTTTGGTTGGGATCTCCCGTTTCAAAATTGTGGGTCCCACCGGTTATGGGAGTTATTTTATTATAAAATCAGTATGACCCACAATTATATGTGATCTAGAATTTGGGGACAGCATATTCCATCCCATCCCATCCCATCCCATCCCAGTTTTGGTGGGTGAACAAAAATGGACTCTATGATTTTTCCCTAATTTCTAGACAAAGCACATAAAAGGAGCAAGAGGTGCTATGGTTTCTTTACTTACAGGAGCAGAGTGCGACCACCCATATATAGACGAATTCTCTGTAGGGAATTCCTGGGTTGGCCTCGTTCTTCTGATCCTGCTTGCAGCCGGGGCAGTTGCCATAGTACACAATCTTCTTCTTCAACAACAAGGGTTCTTCTCCGTGTGCTTCCATTGTTGCGTCTCTACTGATCACACACTCGCTCAGTCCTGACCAAAATTCCTCGCGTCTCTACTAAAATTCCAAAGAGGCATATATGGCATGAGGTGTCCTTTTATGTGCAAGCGACATGTTTGTCATAATTGCCCAGAGATTCATTTTTCTTTAATTTAATTGCTCTGTTTTGATTCCACTAGAACAAGCTTTGTCTTTATTTAGGCTCTTGGTAAAAGCACTACAAAAATGACTCGGTACAGTCCAATTTTTCATCATTGATAATTACAAGTTTGTTATTCCCAAAAATTACTTATCGGATTGCCTACTTCCAATTGATTTTTTTTATAATCATGACTGTTAAAATTTTGACAGTCCTACCAATTTGAAGGACTGTCAAAAATTTGACAGTCCTAACAATTGGTAGGACTGTTAAAATTTTGACAGTCCGGAAGAGAGGGCTACGCGAGGTGACACGAGGGCGAAGCTGCGTGGAGGCCGGAAGGGGGAGACGAGGCGGAGGAGCGGGAGGAGGCGGCGACGGGAGACGGAGGCCCCGCGTGGGGGTGGGGGCGAGGCGTAGGCGCACGCGCTCGCCTCCGTTGTTGCTGCCACTTCTGTTGTCGCCGCTGCCGTTGCCGGCGCGATGCGTAGCCGCAGCCCCCCGCACACTGCTTCTTATTCTTCATCGCCTTCGTGACGGAGCCGACGGGAAGGTACTTGAGGTGCGGCTCGGCGACGGCAAAGCGGTCGATAGCGAGGTCGACGACGCGGAGAGGAGAAAAATCGCTAGAGGAGGGAGGAGGAGAGACCGGAGGGGGTGGGATGGGGGAGGAGCGGGAGGAGGGAGGTGAAGAAGGTGGGCAGGCCTAGTAAAATTTGGACTATCCTGAGTAAAAATTCTTTCTAACTGGACTAGCATCAATATTGGACTAGTCCCGAGTCATTTTTGTAGTGCTTTTATCAAGAGCATTTATTTATTATTTGAGTATATATATGCACGAACACGTGGCCGGTCCAAAAGATCCAGGACAAGCATCTAAAATATACCCTTAAGGAAAAAAAAATCAATTCATTACTTTTTTTTCCTTTGAAAAAATGATATTCATGTTATAAAAAAATTCGTTGTTTGAAAAGGTTCAAAAAAAATTAGGAGAAAAAGTGAATCCTTATTAGAGGAAAGTGATTTCTTCTGGAAAAATTATTTCTCCCATATTTTTCTTTTCTTTGAGAATCATTTTTCTTTCCATTGAGAATCATTTTCTTTTCCTCCCCTTTCCTCTATGCATCCAAAAATAGGAAAGAAATGACTTTCATTTTCTAAAGCCATGATTCTCTAAACCAAACGTGACCTCAATTCATACATATAGTATCAGGATCGGGCTATACACACCCCTCCCTCTACTTAACACACCCCAAATACTAAACACACCCAAATTTAACTAATTTAAAATTACCAAAATCCTAAACACACCACACTACATTTTCATTTTACCCTTGTCGTTTGCTCCCACGCCGCCTACTCCCATGCTGGTCATTGTACTCCCTCGCCGCCTGCTCTCACGCCTCCGTCTCGACCCGCATCTATCGTCGCCGCAGCACGAATTGTCGGACGGACACCGCACCATACGCGGGCCTCGGCACCGCGCGAATTCTTGCCAGCTGGGTGGGGACGACGTATGGGGGGAGGAGAATTCGTCGGCGTCGGTGGAGGAGGATGTGCAGATGGACTCCACCGCCTCGGCGATGGTGGCAAGGGAGCGAGGGTTAGGGGGAATGCGCTGGGTTTGGGGATTAGGGTTTCTTTTGGCTGGGAGTGGACGACCGGAGGGGGGGAAGCAGCGACGGCGTGCGGGGTCACGGGGATGCGCTGGAGGAGGCGCGCTCGCACGGGGGCGGCGCGCGACCCACGGGCGGGGATGCTAAGCGCGGCGTGAGGTGGCGGCGTGCGCTCATGGATCGACGCGCGGCGGAAGGCGGCCCACGCGCAGGGATCGACGCGCGACGGAAGGTAGCGCGCGCAGGTTAGCGGAGGGCGGTACGCGGCTGGAGAGGGAGGAGGTGCGCGGGCGGGCGCGGGCGCGGGCTGCGGGGTGGCGAGGGGGGGTTCGTCGGTGGCGGCTGGAGAAGGAGGGGAGGGTAGGGGGGCGGAGTTCGCCGGTGGCCGACCGGAGAGTGGGTAATCATGTCTTTTAATATATATTTACTTTTCATTTAATTTAATAGTGGGTGTTAAGTAGAGAGAGGGTGTGTATAGCCCGGCCCATAGTATTATATGCTTTGCTTTGTCATAAACTGCACACACAAAAATGATGGCATGGAAAGAATATAATGGTACCACCTACCTAGAATTAAAGGTGTTGTTCTTGACACTCCTAAAATATCATCATACAATACTCTCTAATTTTCTATCATTCAAATTTCAAATATATCCATACATTAAATCTGACTTTAATTTGTGAATGCATAGACAGATGACATTTTAGGAGTGTCGCTTTCTATGGTGTCGTTATTGACACTCCTAAAATGTCATTCTGCACTCCTCTTTAATGTTTTATCATTCAAATTTTAAATCTATTCCTGCATGGATTGTCAATAACGGCACCAAAAATTAATTGACAATAAACAACAAAGATCATAACATTGATTATTAAGCTAGCTTTGGATAATAAAATATGCGTATAGTAGCTTAACCTTTATTTTTTTCCAATACTATAATAACATCATGCATATAGTATTAATAATATTTAATTTTCTCCAATGCTACTATAATAGTATTAATAGCAGCATGCTTATAGTATTTTTTTTTCAAAGCTACTATAATAGTATTAATAGCATCATGCATATAATATTTAATTTTTTTCGAAGCTACTATAGTAGGTTACAAAAATTGGACCCTCCTAGTTTGTAGGACATGGGTTGTCGCCCTAGTTGTCCTAGGCCAAGGTCAGTCCTGCATGTACATTGTTGAAAAAATCACACAATAGTTTTTTAAAAAAATTTACTATTTGAGAAAAATAAAGCATGTTAATGTTTTACTACTTGGGAAGATCAAACAACATTCCCTCTTAATTTTTCTTTTATATATACATATTAAATTTAATGAACAATTTAATTAGTAAATATAGATAAGGACATTTTGGAATTAAAACATCTACAGTGAAGCCTTAACTTTTCTTATTATATAATAGTATAGAAAATATAGATAAGTGCACTTTTTTGAATCAATTTTTTTATGGTAGAAATTTTCATTTTCCTTATTACTAAGTATATATGCACATATCTTGCACATATTTTAACCGCAATTTAAATAACTTTTTCTGTACGTAAGAAGAGCAAAAGACCAAAAAAAACTATATTTTTTTAAAAAAAATTATATGTAATTATCTAGATGTTCTTATTAAATTTAATGAACAATTTTAATTAGTAAGTTTGTAAAGATATATTTAGAAGAAAAAAAATCACGAAAAATATTCTTATTACATTGATCAATGTGCATTTTGTATTGGTATTTACACCAATATGTTAATATATTGATCAATGTGCATTTTATATTGATATTTACACCAACACATTTATCAAAAAAAAAAATTATTTAAAATATATATTGATAAAATGTAAAATGTACATCGAAAAATGTGCTAGTGGAAGAAACATATAAAATAAATATTCATCAATATGTTATGTTAACACCCCTTATTGTATAACACCCCACCCCCCTACACACAATTTTTACTAGTATTTTTCATTTGGCACAATTTCTTTAATTCTTACTGTTTCTCCCCCAATTCTTAATAGTTCCGTCATTTCTTTCGTTTGCATACGGCTATTGAATTTGAGTTAAGTGGAGGGTACGTAAAACAAATCCCAAGATATATATACAACAGCCGCATGCAAATGAAAAAAATGACGGAACTAATAAGAATTGGAGAAAAAACAGTAAAAATTAAAGAAATTGTGCCAATGCAAAATACTAATAAAAAGTGGGAGGGTTATACAAAATAATCCTAATTTTTTAGCGGAGGAGGAGCCGAGGAGACGAACATTAATTAATGGGTTCTCCTTTCACAATTTGCACAAGAATCAAACCGGTGACAAAATGAAGGAATGGGCCCATCCAAAAGTAGCTCCGTAGAAGAAGTGTGAACTTTCAAAATGGCCCCCCCTAATATAATATAAGAAATATTTAAAATGTAAATTAAAAAAATGTCACCACAAAAAATTAAACTAAGAACCTCTAGTATGCAAATATAACATAATAACAACTACACCACAATTATTTTTGTGTTAATGAAAGTCCATGGTAGATACTAGTTCTATTTTAGATTATTAATATATTCGTTTTTAAATTAATTTTTTGAGTCCTCTTGATCTGTGGGTTCTTGACGGTCGTCCTGGCCGATCTTATGTCATCTCGTGCACGACATGTTGATTACCAAATGACATTTCTGACCATCGGTTGAGTTGGAAGAAAAATTGGGATTTTTTTTTTACTGCTTGATATGGCTTCTTCCAATATGCCAATGTGTACTTCTGTTGACAAACTGTAATTCTTGCCTTAGAACGAGCAACCAACCCATCACTACCCGACTCGATACCCAACACCATCCCTGAATTTTGTTGTTCTTCTCACACTCACCTGCTTTAAACCCCCTGATTTTTAGATTTAAATTTTAAATTTTTATTAATATTGGTGTTGGATAGCGAGCCCAATTGGAGGTTTTCGAATCACCGTGCCACTAGTACATACTCTTATTCCTCACAGGTCGAACGGGTTCGTGGCCCCCGGATTGTCATTCAAGGAATTATACCTTGTGCATAGGTTGTCCATGACCATGCATTCATATGCAACTTAGCTATAAGGAAACATAGAATGCATGATAATATAAACTTAATTAAAATCTCACAGTTCTCATTTGTCTAATGTTATCCAACTCGGCCAATCTAACCGCTAGTCCATACTGCGCTCAGCATTTGGATCAAGACACTACTCTCTGTATTAGCGAAATCTCTTCGAGTTGTAGCCCGACATACTCACTATCTAATCCTTGGGACTTACCATAATTGACAACGCAAGTTCCGACATTTGCTATCACAGTATATAATCTACATTCTAAAACAGCAGCAAATTATTAGACATGTGATTATTATCTTTGTTATCTGTTGTGATTTTTTTCATGGCAACATGGTTATAGTCAACTACGCAGCAACAAGTAATCATTTTTATTAAGCGTGAAGATTAAGAATTGAAGAACCAACACCACTCACATTAATCTGAGGGAACTTTCCAGCTCGATCTTATAGCCTCATGAATTAATCCTTCCGCATAAATCAAGTCCAACTGGCTTTCTTCGAGTCAACCCAGCCATCATAGTGCATCGTGCGAAGTAGAACACTTCAATAACTATTATATTCTTACTCATTGAATCAGGAGACCATCAGACCAAGGACAATATCTTTGGCGCTAATTAGAGGGTTTAAAAAATAGAGAAAAATGACTGAGCAATCTGACACAGTGACAACGACATGACACCAATGCAAAGATCATTAGCTTATCTTCTTATTAGCAAGTAATCGGAAAAGAATGACTATTTTCTTTTTCTTTTTTAGAGAAAGGATGGGTCCAAAAAGATCACAACCAAGATTCCTTAATATGAAACAAGAATAACATAAGAAGGCTAGAGTTCATACTTCCAAGATGGAGTCAGAGCAAAAGAAACTAGCATGAAATAGTCAGAAATACAAAAGAAATTCATCTCAAGAGAAAGCGCCATAAAATCTGAAATATGGTTCCTAAGATAAGGAGAAATTATTCAGTGTAACAGACTCACCATATGGCAGTAGTGAATGGTGAGCCCGTCCAATCATATACTAACATATGATAATATCAAAAGCCCAAAAAAATAAAAAAGATAAGGGTCCATGCCATAAAATGACTTCAGAATAACATTTGCCAAAGCACGAAGGACTTACTTTTTCTAGATAAGTATATTGTCCAAATGCGTGAAAAGAATTCCATCTTTTTAAGGTATCCTCGGTAGTGATAAGTTCTAAAATATTATTTGGGTCATTTCTTTCCAAATGTACCAAACTAGTGTATAATAGTGAGATTGTTATAACGTGGGTTATTAAAGGGTTAGATTTTCACTTTGTATTTTAGTCCAATATTGGTTAGAGATTAGTATTACACCTTCATTGGGTTGTATAAATAAGGCATTTGCCTCCCACTATGAGATAACACTAATAAGAGATATTCTCCCATATTTTATTCTTCCTTCTTCTACGTTTATTCTAACACGTTATCAGCACGAAGCTCTAACGGGAGAAAATAAGCGAGAGCATCTCAGTAAAGCCGCCATTTGCAGATTCTCCACTTCGGTAATAGGTATAGTTATTTATGTTTATTTTTTCTGCATATGCATACCCTAGACGCAGCCTGATGTCAATGTTTATACATCTCTTGGCATACCGCTATGGCAAAAAGAATATTTTATATCCATTCATCTCACTTCTTTTAGTTAACTCTGATAGCACTCCGATGTTAATCGCATATAGATCTCTCGGAGAGAACGCTGGAGTTATTCTTTATTTCTTTCTTTCTTTTATATATGTTAATACATTCAGATCAAAACCATCAGAGATCTGATGACCATGGACATGAATTGTTTGGTCTATATATAAGACTTCTGGAACATCATTGTTCGAAGCATACCATGAACATCTAGTGTTTGGTATTTACCTACAACTTCTGAAACATCATTGTTCGAAGCATACCATGAACAATATTTGTTTGGTATAAATAGACTTCTGAAACATCATTGTTTGAAGCATACACCATGAACATGAATTGTTTGATGATTTACCAAGTTCTTATGTTAACTTGTTATTATTGATCTTATACAACAATATGTCGAGCCTCACATGTCGAGTCTCACAAAGCATGACTTCAAGCCTCTAAACTTAGAAGGCCAGAACTTTCTCAACTGGAGATTGGATGCTGAATTGCACCTTCAAGCCAAAAGCTTAGGTGACGCAATTGTGGCTGATAAGCTAATATCTACACAAGATAAAGCGAAAGCTTTAATTTTCCTAAGACATCATATTCATGATGATCTCAAGGTTGAGTACTTAGCAGTCAATGACCCCTTGGTGCTATGAAATTCTCTAGCTGAGAGATATGATCACCAGAAAATGGTCATACTACCAGGTGCACTCCATGAATGGCTCAATCTACGTTTCCAAGATTATAAAAAAATTGCAGCCTATAATTCATCTATGTTCAGGATTATTTCACAATTGAAGTTATGTGGTGAAGAAGTGACAGAGCATTCCATGCTAGAGAAAACATTCACCACATTTCATGCGACTAATATGACCCTACAACAGACGTATAGGGATAAAAAAATTTAAGAAGTACTCTGAACTCATTGTTGTCTTACTCGTAGCCGAGAAAAACAATGAGTTATTAATCAAAAACCACATTAGTAGACCAACTGGTCTGCACCAATTCCAGCTGAAGTGAATGCGACAAGTGCTCGAAAAAATGTGACCAATACTAGGGGTCGAGGAAATCACAGAGGTAGAAAGCATGGACGTCGTGGAAGCCAAAGAAATGGCTACAATCCGGGTCCAAGGAACGATACACAGTTCAAAAATAAGGGATTTAATCATCGAAGAAACAATGCCCAACTTCCCAATCCAGCTGCTCCAACTGATATTTGCAAACGTTGTGGAAGAGATGGTCATTGGATGCGAAATTGTCGCACCTCACAAAAGAAAGTGGACGAGTATGAAGCCTCACGGGTGTGGAGACTAATCTCATGGAGGGTACAACACATATGGATTTTAATGATTTCTTCCAAGATAAGGATGGAAACGCAATTTTGGAAGACCAGTTCAACGTCATGATAGGCGAAGTCAATGAATAGTTATTATATGCTTATCTATGTTTATTTAATTTTCACTTTGAATAAATTGGTCATTATATGATCAATAGTATAGGTAGTTTACTTTCTTTGAAGCAACTTCATTTAGATTTAGATCAAGTTGTAATAATTGGCAATATGCCAAGTTTAACTATTTAGTAGCATATTAATATATTATTAATTTTTGTTTTTAAAAGGTATGGACAATGATGATGGCATATGCTTGATAGATAGTGCAACAACTCACACTATATTGAAAAGTATGAAGTTTTTCACAACATATGCCTCAAACACTGCCAAGGTGACCACCATTGCTGGACCCGTGCAGATTATAGAAGGTTATGGTAAGGCCAATGTTGTGTTGCCAAATGGAACACACTTAGTCATTCGAAATACATTATTCTCTAGTAGATCTAATAGAAATCTACTCAGCTTTAGAGATATTCGAATGAACGGATTTCATGTTGAAACCATGAACGATGATAGCAAAGAGTATCTTTGTATCACCTCTAATGTTGGAAGCAATAAGCTCACATTAGAAAAGTGCAAGTTAATCTCCTCGGGGCTATATCAAACTACTCTGAAGGTAGTAGAATCTCACCCCATCACTAGCAAAAGGCTAAATGATCCAAGAAATATAATCCTTTGGCATGACAGATTGGGTCATTCAGGATCGACTATGTTGAGAAAGGTCATCAACAATACCAATGGGCATAATTTATCATACCAAAGTCTTTCATTTCCTACTGAACATTTGTGAGTAGCTTGTTCACAGGGTAAACTTATTACAAGACCTTCACTTCTCAAAGTAGCTACTGAATCACCACCAATCCTTCAGAGAATACAAGGTGATATTTGCGGACCAATTGATCCTACTAGCGGACCTTTCATATATTTTATGGTTCTAATAGATGCTTCTAGTCGATGGTTAAATGTTTCCTTAATCTCATCTAGAAATTTTGCCTTCTCCAAGCTACTTTCTCAGTTGATTAAGCTTAAGACTCATCTTCCTGACCAACATATTAGAACGATTCAACTTGATAATGCAGCTGAGTTCACTTCCCGTACTTTTGATGAGTATTGTGCTTCTGTAGGAATAGAAGTTGAATATTATGTCCCTCATGTTCATACCTAAAATGGTTTAGCAGAGTCCTTGATTAAGCATTTTTAGCACATAGCAAGGCCTTTACTCATGCAATCAAATTTACCCGTTTCAGCTTGGAAATGCCATATTACATGCTGATAAATTGAACATTGTTAGGCCAACTGTATATCATGAATTTTTACCATCACAACTTGTGACAAGCCATCAACCTAACATCTCTCATTTGCGTAAATTTGGTTGTGCTGTTTATGTTCTTATTCCCCCTCCTCAACACTCTAAAATGGGACCTCAGCGCCGTTTAGAAATTTATATTGGTTTTGATTCGCCCTCAATCATTAGATATTTGAAATATTTAACTGGTGATATTTTTACTGCTAGATTCGCAGACTGCCATTTTGATGAGACTAAATTCCTGCCGTTAGGGAAAGATAAGAAAAAAAATGTTCTTACAGAACCATTCGCCACAAATAAACGGCATGAATTATCGTGGGATAATCTCACTCTGTCTTATCTAGATCCTCGTACTAATCAATGTGAAACTGAGGTACGAAGGATATTGCATCTACAGGAGATTGCAAATCAAATGCTAGATGCATTTACATCACAGCTAAAGTGATTAAATCACATGTGCCCGCTGTAAATGCGTCAGCTCGAATTGATATCCCCGTAGAAAAAAATAACAGAGTGACTAATGAATCTACTGCACGCCAGAAGCATGGTAGACCTATAGGTTCGAAGGACTTGGTCCTTAGAAAGAGAAAATGCCCTAACACTCTTAAGGATGTTACACATAACGCTCAAGAAGAGGTTATGAATGACAAATCCATACTCTCTGAAAACCCAGAGGAGGTTATTGTCTTAGAAAAGACACAAGCCCAAGAGGAGGCTCGGGTACCTGAAAGCAAAAAGATCTCTATGTTTTATACATATACAAGAGAGGTATGGGATCGCAAAGATATAACAATAGATGAGATATTCTCATTCTCAGTAGCTACTGAAATACCTAAGGGCATTGATGACACTGAACCACGTAGCATCGATGAATGTCGAAAAAGAAAAGATTGGCCAAAATGGAAGATGATATTCAAGCAGAATTGGATTCCCTTAATAAACGTGGAGTATTCGGACCTATAGTACAAACACCAAAAGATGTCAGACCGGTAGGTTACAAGTGGGTGTTTGTAAGAAAGTGAAATGAAAAGAATGAAATCGCTCGATTTAAGGCACGATTAGTAGCACAAGGATTTTTTCAGAGACCCGGGATTGATTACGAAGAGATGTATTCTCCCGTAATGGATGCAACAACGTTCCGTTATTTGATAAGTCTGACAGTTGAGAAAAAGCTGGACATGAGACTTATGGACGTTATAACAGCCTATCTATATGGTGATTTAGATAGCGATATCTATATGAAAATCCTAGATGAATTTAACCTACCCAGCTCAAAAGCTAAGAACATGTATTCCATAAAGCTAAGACGTTCATTGTACGGTTTGAAACAATCCAGAAGGATATGGTACAACCGTCTTAGTGAATATATGAAAAGGGAGGGATATGAGAATAATCCTATATGCCCATGTGTCTTCATAGAGAAATCTAAGGAGGGTTTCACTATAGTTGCAGTATATGTCGATGACATAAACTTGATTAGGACAAGACATGAAATTAATGAGACTGCAAACTATCTGAAAAAGGTGTTCGAGATGAAAGATCTCGAAGACACGAAATATTATTTCAGATTATAAATTGAGCATTGTACTAATGGAACTTTAGTACATCAATCCAAATACACAGAAAATATATTGAAACAGTTCAATATGGATAAAGCTCATCCCCTTAGCACTCCAATGGTTGTTCGATCTTTAGATATCAATAAAGATCCATATCGTCCTAAAGACGACAATGAAATGATGCTAGGACCCGAAGTACCGTACCTTAGTACCATTGGGGCATTAATGTATCTATCACAATGTACAAGGCCAGACATATCATTCTCTGTCAATCTGTTGGCTAGATATAGCTCGGCGCCAACTCGCAGACATTGGAATGGCATTAAACATGTGATGAGATATCTTCGTGGAACTACCGACATGGGATTATTTTATACTTGTGGTTTATCTGACATCGTGAATCTAATTGGCTTTGCAGATTCAGGTTATTTATTTGATCCCCATAAAGGTCGTTCACAAACTGGATATGTGTTTCTTAATAGCAATGCAGTTATTTCTTAGCGTTCAACAAAACAGACAATGGTTGCTACCTCCTCAAACCACTCAGAAATATTGGCTCTCCATGAAGCAAGTAAAGAATGTATTTGGCTGAGATCGTTGATTCAACACATTCGTAGCTCCTGTCCCCTTTCCCCTACCACAGATACTCCAACGGTTATTCATGAGGACAATGCAGCATGTATTGCACAAATTCAAGGTGGATTCATTAAAGGAGACGGGACCAAGCACATCTCACCGAAGTTTTTCTATACTCATGAGCTTCAGAAGAACTTTGATATTGACATCCAACAAGTTCGCTCAAGTGATAATCTTGCAGACTTTTTCACCAAATCATTGCCAAAGTCAACTTTTCAGAAATTAGTTCATGGAATTGGAATGCGACGTCTTCATCAGCTGACTGTTCAGGATCAACATCATCGGGGGAGTAATTGTTTTCAGGGGGAGATACATTTTTATGGACTATAACGTGTTGTACTCTTTTTCCTTAGTCATGGATTTTTTTTCCATTGAATTTTTTCTGACAAAGTTTTAATGAGACAACATTAAGCATGTCCAACACCTATCTAAGTCATCCTAAATATTGTACTTTTTTCTTTCGCACAGGTTTTGTCCTAATGGGTTTTCCTGGCAAAGTTTTAACGAGGCAATATACTTAGAGATAGTAGTCATCCAAAGGGGGAGTGTTATAACGTGGGTTACTAAAGGGTTGGATTCCCACTTTGTATTTTAGTCCCACATTGGTTAGAGATTAATATTACACCTTCATTGGGTTGTATAAATAGGCATTTGTCTTCCACTATAGAATTACACTAATAAGAGATCTTCCCTCATATTTTTTTTTCCTTCTCCTACGTTTATTCTAAGAGATATCTCATAGTTGTTGTTTATCGGAACAAATAGAGGACCTCCAATTTATTCAACATTGTAGCAACTCGTTTGGGGGTGGAGGGCAATTAAACCCTTTCACCAATATATGCCAGTAAGAGCCACATGAGAACAATAAAGGAACATATGTGCAAATGATTCTCTCTCTCTCTCTCTCTCTCTCTCTCTCTCTCTCTCTATAGCATAGGATGCATATGTTGGCAAGTTGAAAACTCCTTTCTTCATATTGTCAATAGTTTGAATTTTGTTATGAAGTACTAGTCACCTGAGGATTTTAGCCATAAAAGGCACAACACGCTCAAAAGAGCCTTGGCAGGAGGCCAAGAGATAGCAGATGAGTTCAATATCTTATGCATTGATTTAACAATATATGAACCATTAGAAGACCACTTCCATATTCT
Organism: Iris macrosiphon; assembly: GCA_036927795.1. NCBI lineage: Eukaryota > Viridiplantae > Streptophyta > Magnoliopsida > Asparagales > Iridaceae > Iris > Iris macrosiphon. The sequence goes on from JAYESA010000008.1 coordinate 15,577,076, forward strand.
AGAATCTACAGAATGTGAGATACGCACTGGATAAAAAATATCAAATAGATTAGAGATATTCTCAAGGTGTTCCATTTAGGATCCTTTTAATTTTAGGGAGCCAAAACCACTCATCAGACATACATGTGCCATGTGATGAAACAAGAGAGTTCTTGCCATCAGCCAATTAGAATATAGGGGAAAAAAAGATGAGAAATAGAATCACAACCAACCGAATGGTCCAACCAAAATTTGACAGTATTTCCAACACCACATTTAGTACAAACAATCTCTCTAAAAGAGGACATTAGTTCTCAGAATACCTTTCCAAATGGAGAAATATGGCCACTTGGAGAATAACAGAGGTCCCAAATCCCTTTCATCTAGAATTTGATTAGATTAATTCATAGGAGATTAGTTTGTTTTTTCTCTCTCTAATTACAAAGAAGACCTATATTGAAGTGTCTGAAATTTCTAATGCCAAGTCCACCCTCTACTTTAGGCATGCAGACTTCTTTTGTAGTTCACTAGAGAATTAGCTATTGAAGTCTCATCAGAACCCGACCATAGCGATATTCTTCTAATTTTATCAATCTTCTTTATTACCCACTAGTATATATGCACGTACATTGCACGTATTCATAGCTTATTATTAGGAAGACTAAAAGATAGCTAATGTAATTATTTTAATTTTTATTAAGACTGCTTAAGAAGACTAAAAGACATCTACCTTCATTATTTTAAATTTATTATTATATTAATATTATTATATATATTATTTTATACATGCATGCAAGTCAAAGACTATTTAGGAAGACCAAAAGACATCTTCCGTAATTACCTAGCTATCCCTATCAACTTTAATGAATCATTTTAATAGTAAACATATGCAAGGGTATTTTTGGAACAAAATCTTTCACGGTGAATCCTAACTTTTCCTATTATATAGTAGTATAGATGAAGGAACAAAGACAATGGAGAACATATATAATGTAATGGCAAAAATAACAGAATTGATCAAGAGAAGTCTTACTCTCCTTGAGAGAATGTGACCCTTCCAACCAGCTAATCCTATTTAACTTTTCCAATGAGTGGGTGTTAACCGGGTTTGTGTAAGCAGCCAATCAGTACAGGAATTCCTAGACAGGTAGTAGAAAAATGCTCCCTGTAATTGAGCCAGTCAGCTAAAGCATCATGAACTTGAAGAGAATCATCATTCCAAGAGAATCAACATTCCCTAAAAGAATAAGAGATGTTTTTGAGCAATTAAATTTCAGGCATGATGCAAGTTCATACATTAGCAAAATGAATGTAAGTGTGATAATCGGGGAAAATGATGGCCGACAAAAGATAATTGTCATCAATATAATGCATGCAAGTTAAGATTTAAGAACTTCATTAATAGAAACGAATACAGGTACAATCAAAACATAATGAACTACTAGAAAAAAGAAGCTAAGAATCACTTAAGGAATAAAACAAGTGGGATATAGCTAACCACGAGAATAGAGGAACTTGAATCTGTATTGGAGCTTCAGAGTTAGGAAGATAGAAAATGGACTATGACTAAAACCAGCTCTAGAGAAGTCAGGCTGTGATTCATCCCTGAAAGCTCGTCCAGTACGTTCCACCCATACTATCTAAAATATTTTGATCAATGTACCATTCCACTGGAAAGATATAGGAAGGTCAGTGGACACCTATCAAGAGAACAATGCACAATCCACCCATACTAGCAAAAATATTTTGATCATTGTACCATCCCACTAGAAAGATATAGGAAGATCAGTGATCACTTATCAAGAGAACAATGCACAATCCACTTATGTAATCTTGATGACTTCTTGGAAATTAGAAATTCACAAATATACCTTGATAAACATGGAAATAATCATCAGGATCAATTATGATGATTAACATGGTCTGCCACGAGCTTAATCCACATCAGCAATTACCTAGAAACTGCTAATATTGACTCCAGTAATCCAAGCAGCAGCAGCAGCAGATTGGAACCTGAAAGGGGAACAACTACAAGGACGGAAGTGTATATATATATATATATATATATATATATATATATATATATATATATAAGTTAAGTTTAGAGATAGAGAGGAGAAGAGGAAGTAGGGGAAGAGAGAATATGAGAAAGGAGATTGCAAGGGCCTTAAACCCTAGGTTGCATCTCATGTCTATTTATATTGATATGCAATACACCCACAATTACTATTATACCCTCATATGATAAATAACAAAATAAAATAACTCTAACACCCTCCCTCAAGCAGAAGCATATAGATCAGACATGCCCAGCTTGCTACATAAATCAGAAAATGGACCGCGAGCAAGTGGTTTGGTGAGGATATCACCTAATTGATCCTCTGACCGAACATAAGGAGTGGCAATCTGTTTCTTCAGCAACAAATCACGAACAAAATGACAATCCACCTCGATATGCTTCGTGCGCTCATGAAACACCGGATTACTTGCGATAAACATTGCCGACTGATTATCACAATACATCTCCATCGGAATAGGAATCATAATTCCCATTTCATGAAGAAGAGACTGCACCCACATCATCTCAGAAGCTGTATGAGCCATCGCACGGTACTCGGCCTCTGCACTAGAACGAGCCACAACATTCTGCTTCTTACTACGCCACGTGACAAGATTGCCACCCACAAACGTACAATAGCCAGAAGTAGACCTCCTATCACTACGGCTGCCTGCCCAATCAGCATCACTGAACCCAGTCACCGTAAGCAACTGGGAAGGTTTGTACAACAAACCCTTTCCAGGTGCACCCTTCAAGTATCGAAGAATGCGAGAGATAGCCTCCCAATGTCAATATATATACAGTGTTATCATTTACTTATAGATTGGTATTGGAAATCAACATTCTCCTGAAGCAAGGAAAACTAATTCTGTCTGGAGCCACTGTCATTTCACTAACAAAATATAACACCAATAAAACATAAAAGGGTGATTTCCTACAAAACAATGGGATTCAGTATGACAACTTTCTACCAGGCGGCGGCTATTTATTAAAAATGATAAGGCTTATTTCTAGAGATACCCTGCTATATGGAGTCACTACTTCATGTGGGCGATGATGATGACTGTAATAGGCAACAAAACCTGAATAGCAGGCTCTCCATGTTTTAAAAGTTGTTCAGTATAATGAGAAACAAGCACGCATCTAAATAAGTGAGAAATACGGATATACTATAATAAACTTTGACGTAATATCAAAAGAACATATGGATAGATTAAATAGGTAAGCTGCAGTTAATGGTACATTAGTAACAAAAAGAAGCCCAATAGCTAGGTATATCAGAATGGGATAGCTCAAGTTGAAAGCATACAATGAACTGAGCATTAGGTATGATTTCCCTAGCTTGAAGACTTTGGAATTGTAGAGAGAATTTTATTGTGGAAGGACAAAACATTTTGAAAGATACATGGGAGTAGTCGTAGCTTGATTCCATCCTGATTTCGCTCGATTAAGAAATCACTTATAATAGAGTGTAGTCAAATTTCGTGATTCTTAAATCAACGAAAATCAGGTGTAGTACAACCTTTATCTTGATTCACGGATTTGTGAATCACCAGAATACAACCGAAAACTTTTGAAATTGGGTGTAGTCAAAAATGACGATTTTCAAATCAACTAAAATTGGGTGTAGTGAGAAATCAAGTGGAATTCAAGTTGATTTCGATTTGGGCTGATTTGGAGGAAAATATAAATAATTTTTGGCCAACCAAAATCAAGCAAAACTTGTTTGATATCAGAATTCACACTTTGCTCGAGCTAGAACACAATTTTTTTTCCTAATCTTCTTCTTCCCTTCCCTTGCCTTCCCTTCCCTTCTTCGCGATCAGGAGCAGCTAGGGCACGCTTTCCCCCTTCTCGGTGCTGCAAGCTTTAAGGCACAGCCAAGGGCTTCAATGGTCACCCTCGTATATGGTACTTTTCATTACATGGCCATGGAACTTTGCTTCATGACCACTTGACCAGAGGTCCCATCTCCTCATTTAATCAACTATACAAAAGAATTCTCACTAATCAACTTATTCCACACTACTAAATCTAGTAACTGATGATAACTTTCTAGTAAACATGTACACCATCTGTTCGACAAAAAGCTTGCATGGTGATGGTGGTCACTAAGAAAAGTATATAACTGCCTCTTGGCCCCAGATGGCATGTGGAGCCTCCTTGGTCATTAAACCTCTTAATGGTCATGCACCTTTCACAAGCAGCCGAGCCTGAAAGTTCTGACCCATTTGAAAAACTTTGGCACACGAGGTGCTCGACGCAATGCTTCTTTAGTACTCTGCTTGGCTATGGCCACACGAGCTTGAGTCTCAGCATGCTACTTCTATGTACAATCATGGCACCCTATCTTGAGTCGTCTCCCAACAGGAATTCGTCCACTTCGCCCCATGAATGGCTGCAACAGAGGGAGTTGATGTAACTCATACCTCTCTCTCTCTCTCTCTCTCTCTCTCTCTCTCTCTCTCTCTATTAATCATCATGTTTAAACTCTCAAACTTTAATATGACCATGCTCATTTGGGCTATAATTTGGAAGTTTGAACATTAACCATGAATCTTACTAGTTCTTAATTGAAGTGGTATATGATGCATTTTGTTACACCTGCACTTTGTTACACCTGCACTAGTGTAAAATTATTGCCCAGTCGCTTCTCAAACAAAAAATGGATCTGCATTTCTATTGAGGTAAAGTGGTGGTGATGTCAACTTCCAAGTCCTCCTAAAGGTCCAGTTCTTAAGAAATGGTTTATTAAACTACTAGACAACACAAGTCCTTATATGTTTTACTGCACCTCAAGGCTTTCGATGGAATGTTACGCTAAGATTATTACTTGTGCATAATTGATTTCAAAAACGATGCCTGCTCGTGGCTTGTTTGATGAGATGTCTATGCATGTTTACTCGCATGTATTCACTATTCCAAAAGGAAGGGAGAGGCTTGTGTAGGGAGGCAATGATGCTTACATTAACATGAGCTACTAGAAATGCAATTGAAGTCATCTATGTTCTCACATACTATCAAGGCTAAGAAAGTTCCAAGTGACGGATCCGTGCATTCTGGTTAACCAAAAGGTTAGCATTCAGTATGGATTTCAGGCAGGCATACTGAATAGTATACACACCAGTAGTATAGTTGCTATAAATTAGTGGCTTAATTGCAACATGATACCCTCAACTATTGACAATGTTCAACTTGATATCTTTAACTTTGATAGGTACTAACTTAATACTCTATCTCAACTAATATTTTCAATTTGATACCAAAATTTATTTTATTCCTAAACTACCCTCCACCCACCCACCCACCCCACTTCTCCGCCCCCCCCACCCCCACCCCCTGCGACCAACCCCCTACCCACCCCCGACGAGTCCCACACCCCCACCTCGCGCGAGCCCCCGCTCGCCCTAGCGCGGCCCCGCGCCCTCGTGCGCAGCCCGCCTCGCATGCAGCCCCGTGCCGGAGAGAGGGGGGGTGGTGGGGAAGGGAAGGGGTATTTTGGTCCAAATTATTTTCAGGGTATCAAGTTGGTACCTATAAAAGTTGAGGGTATCAAGTTGAACATTGTCAATAGTTGAGGGTATCAAATTGCAATTTAGCCTAAGTTAGTAAGAGGAGCAATATGATTTTCTTGCTTAATCTTAGAAAAGTTGATCTATGAATCTCAAATTTTTGGATTACATGCGTGGATCTTTGCACATGATGCTGATATATTATGGTTAATGATATGTTCTTATATTTGTATGCTACTAATTCCTACTTCAGAATATGAGCGTTATTCAAAGAAGGGACTATAAACGTACCCAGGAAACTTAAGTATGTCTTGACATATTCTGAAGAAATAACCACCTTGATGTGCAAGCCAACCTGCATTAGTTGCTAGTTTCTTACCTGTTGGATCATTATTATTTTGAATACCAACCTTCACTTTTTGGGTAAGTGCGTCATAAAAGAAACTGTATTCTTTTGAATAGCACCTATGTGCCCTACATGATTAAGTACATATTGATCACCCTTATGGAAAATGTAGATGAGATGGTTGTTAGACTTATTTGTTATGTTCTTATATTTTATGGAACTAGGGAATTAGTAGAATGACATGGTTGTTGGACTTTATTTCGTTTAATATTCTTATCTATAAATCAGAATTTGAGAATTCAAACATGACAGTCATCCAAATTTGCGTTTGAAAATCATGGTGAAATAAGGCAAATCAGTATAAATCAGGAAAAACGATAAAATCAGACCAAAATCAGGTTTTTAAACAATCAAGTAAATCAGTCTCAAATTAGGCTACGACTACACCCCCGAAACATCAACATAAGATAGTTTTGTTAAACTGTCAAACTCATGTCTCTTGAAGATAGTTTTGTTAAACTGTAAAACTCATGTCTCTTGAATTAAGAGCAAGAGCGCACAAAATTGTGAGATAATTTTTAGATAATTACTACAAAAGAGGCTAAGGCTTATCTACTATACCCATAGGCTATTTTGCGCGGACACGCCAAGGCTTATCTATTATATATACCAATAGGCTATGTTGCACGGACACGCCAACATACTGGACACGGATTCACGTGGATTCGGTTCAGACACGGTTGGATAGTGCAGGATTCACGTGATATGGCACTTCTTGTCCTTATTTGGTGTCGGAGTGTCGTATTGTCTCGATGATAAGGCACGCACCAATGATTCTTGGCTACAGCATTATATGCTATATCTAGGTTTTTTTGTTTCTTCATTCGGCTTCCTTGTGGTACTTGCTAATTGGGGTCTAATCCAACTGATTTTGTATGACCAGATTTAGAGCCAGAGCCCGAGGATCCAGTCTATCTTCCCTTGACAAATGGCGCGCATTAGAACGGATGGTCGCTGAGGAACAAGAGTGGGTTTCATTCTTTCCCACTTATATTGTGCATTCATATCTTTTTGGCGTTTAGCCACTGGCACTTGTTAGCTGAGAAGTCTGGACACTAGTTCCTTACATGACTGTAACTATTCAGACTGCAACTGACATACTGTCATGTACCATGTTGATACTCTGCTAGCCTAATTTTTTGCATGGCTAGACTCTAGAACATTTTGATGGAGTGTTTGGGACACCTTACTGTTGTATCTTACATTTTCTATGCTCATTGTTTCTTGTTTGAATGATTGAGACATAGATGTTCAAAGACCCTAGGTAATTGATTGTAGTATGCACCCTCTTGTCTTCTTACAGCCTTGACCGCACCCCGGGGTACCTGTGTACTCCGCAGTGCGTAGTTGGCCGAGTCATACCCCCATTCTCTGTATTCCGGTACTGGGGCATGTGGTGGCTCATGCAGGTCTGTCTTTCAGACTTGTGGGGTGTCATGGTTATAAGAGTCTCAATCAAACCCGTGTCCTTTGATATTCTGAATTCGTATTCTTCAAATACCCAGCTTGAACTATCGAACCGTTTGCTTCATTGTTCCTTCTCGTCATGTTCTTGATGTCTTGTGTCCTTTTCTTTAGGGCATCCCCATTCTCGGTTGTTGGAGCAACAGGAGTGGCAGAACTGCCAGCAGGGCAGGGTTCTACGGGACACCAGTAGGGGGCAGTGCCTTCTCAGGGTCTGATCCGGATTGAGCCAGTGGTCGAGGCAATGGTCGAGAATGTTGAACAGCAGGTGCCAGAGATTCCGGTTCCCCCAGTAGTGCCAGCAGCGCTTGACACCCCGGCATTGTTGGAGATTATCAGGGGAATGATGGCCACTCAGCAGCATCAGATGGCAGTGCAACATCAACAGTTTCAGCAGCAAGAACAGAATGTCTTGTTGAACCAGGGGCTGCAGACTGCTCTGGAGAGGGGCGAAAGAATATATTCAGGGGCGTCAATCAGATTTCGTCGTCTTAACCCGAGGTACTTTGACTGCACAGAAGACGTTATCACGGCGGATGCTTGGCTTCAAGACATTGAGGTTATTCTAGCAGCATCCAAGGTTCCGGCTGAGGAACAGGTTGACCAAGCCCGATTGCAACTTCAGGACCTTGCTCGAGATTGGTGAGCCCTGAAAATGTCGGCGCTCTCGGTTGCCCCCTGAAAACGTCGGCGCCATAAATATCAATAAATCATCTGTATAGATCAGATGTGACACGTGAGGCCGCACGGACCGATACAGCTGGATAATTTGTCTCCTATAGACTGCCACATCCATAAGACATGTGAAATACTCCATCACCAAGGTGAATAGATACGAAGAAAGTTGATCTCCCTGTCATATCCCTCGGTTGCTGTGTATAAATCCGTATGGCTTCCCCTTGATCAGAATAAAGAAAGTAGCTGTCGAAATACATTCTCGAACCATATCCACACACCGTTGTTCAAATCTCATAGCAAGCATAATATGACAGACGACATCTCAGTTGACCGTATTATACGTCTTACGCAAATCCAGCTTGACACAGACCTTCTTTCCTCCTACTTTGTTGAAGCCCCAAACCAACTCGTGCGCAAGTAAGTTGTTGTCTGCAATGGCCTTGCCCTTGATGAACGCAACTTGGTTGGCAGAGACTAGTTCCTGCATAATATCCTCCACTAAACAAATCATCCATATATATATATATATATATATATATATATATATATATATATAGTTTGGGACGTATTACTATTATATGTTTGATGATCATACTTTTTTTATTTTACTTGCTTGCCAGTGATTGAGACACCTATGATTGTTTGACCTAGTATTGACTGGTGGATTATAGAGTAACCCCCATGTCTTATTACATTTGTGGCTGTATCTTGGGGTACCAGTGTACTCTAATGTACGTACACGTACATGGCCTAGTATCGTTCCCGTTCTCCAGTATTCTTGTTCTGGGACGTGACATGACATTTCCTTCTTTTGTTGTCATCGCTTCCACTTTTCCCGTGAACCTTCAAACAAGGCTTTGATACCAATTTTTATAAACATGGTACCAGCTATGATCCACAAAGACCCAAGATTTAACATCATTAGGAGATATGTGTTCTCCTACGTTCATGACCGCACACAAGTTAATTTTATTATTTAGAGAGAGTTACAATTACAAGATATTAGGATGACCACCGACTTTAGTATATTTACCAAATTACCCTACTAATTGATGTTGAGGACCGAACTCAACATACTACTATACGGACCAAACTCATCCTACTCCTGATAGGCGAATTTGGAGCTAGATATACAATAGGGAATCTGATCAAACCTACACAATCTCTAACAACCTAGGCCTATATTACTAGCTTGATGCAAGATAGGACAAAAGGAACCCCATTTATATGGACAATACAAAATTTAGAAATATAGGGGAGTCGAAGCTTTGATTTTGTGACAAATAATACTCGGTTAAATTTCACAAATACCCTTACGCAATTGTAGAGTATAACAAACTGGAAGAAAATATATTACTATACTGGAATGTGAAACGACGACAAGAACTCAAAATGAAATATTTGCATTGGGTCTTGAACTACTCGAATAGCCGTCAGCGGACTGTACTAGTTCATTTCCAGTTTCAGATCAACTGCAGATTTCCACTTTTGTTTCTGTTGTCCATTTCACATTCCAATTTGGTGATCTCTTCTCTTGTAGTTAATTTGTTATATTTTGCAATTGTGATGGGGTATCTGTGAAATTTAATACAACACTATTTGCTTAAAAGAGTAAGGCTTTCACTCCTCTATTTTGCGTAAGTTTTGTAATTGTCCATATGCATAGGGTCTCTTCGGTCCTGTCCTGCATCCTTATCTACAACTACTCGAGCATTGCTGCTAATCTAATAAGTTCACAAGGAACATATATAATGAAGAAAGTAAGAAGCATATTCACATATATGGGCACTGGTATACAATTTTAACAGTATTAACAAAATCATAGATATAAAATAAAATTAAATCCCTATCATTCTTGAATATCATTATATCATGTGTACAATAAGAATGTGACCATAATGTTGTATTAGTTCTACGTTTTCCATCTTATCAATTAATGTCCTTGTTCTTAGTTTCAATTATAATACAGGGAAGTAGATATTACTAAACTTCTAAGAGGCCTTACATGAATCACTTAAAACATCTGTAATGTAAGTATCACCTACAATGCTAAGAAATAACTTAAAACGACCAAATATGTACTTCCTAACCAATCAGTTAGTTTAGTTTTTCCTTCAATTGTAAATCATTAATGAATCTAAAAGATAAAAGATCGTATGTAAATTTAGAGTATAGAAGATAGAAAATTGCTCAGTTTGTGTGCTTACATTTTGAGGGTTTCTCCAGTGCGTGTACTTACCTTTTGAGGGTTCATCTCAAATATTGGACTCCTTGCTGCCTTGCTTTTTCTCAAATATTTTACTCCCCTTCCAAACCCCTCTCTACTCATCTGATCCAAGTGTGCATAGAATTCCTGAAAGTGTCTTGTGAAAACTGTGGAGCAGGAGGAAATATCTTCCATAATGTCACTCTTTCATCACTACCTCCTGAAGCTGTTGCTACTGTACACCCATCTGGGCTCTGCAAAAATCAGAAGATATCATCGGTATCACCAATCTAATAATTATTGTACAGTGATTAAAAAGTCTCCATCTGTTGTAGTAAGTACATACCTGAGCCATATAAAGAACTCGACCAGTATGACCCAAGAGTGTTGCTATCCTGACCATTGAAGGGTAATTCCTAACGACCAACTGGCTCCTTGTAACTCCAGAAGAGCTCAATAACTCCATTCCTCTCTTGTTCCACAATAGGGCGCATACTTGAGAGCCAACATGCACCGAGTTAAGGCAAGTGCCTGTGCTGGTTTTCCAGAACTTGACGAACCCATCTATATTGCCCCCACCAGTAGCCAACAAATTATTCTGTGAAGGGCACCAGGCAAGGGCCCTGACTCCATCTTTATGATTTGAGAACCTATGAACCCATTGGTTTGCGCTCCATGAATGATTTGAGGCCATTGTTATGTCCCATATGTGGACAAGGCTGTCATTGCCTCCACTTGCTAGTTGTCTACCTGAGCCACTCCAATTAAGCCCACAAACCTCTTGCCTATGCCCTTTGTACATTTGGATAACATGAGATTCCACCCTCATATCATTGTTAACTATTTTGCCGTCAGCACCTCCTGTCGTTAGGATGTTGTTGTTATTCCAAGCTAGAGCTCCAACTCGAGATCCATGTGCCCCTCTCAAAGTCCTCAACTGCATAAGGTAAACTTAATTCAGATAGTTCACAATAACTCAGAATCAATCAATTCAGACTGAAATTAAAGCAAGGAATCTAAGGTTAATACTTAATAGAGAGGAATATCATTTATTTATATAGTCTGTGAGACTACACATTATACTAGCCCGAGATACAGCGTAAATAGTATCCATAGAAGTTGTGTTCTACAGAGTAAATATTGAGGGGGGGAAACACAATGCAGCAGTAATAATATAAAGGCACATTAACACTGTAAAATAGATGTAACAGAAAACAATGAGATTGTAACAAGATTAGAGCTATAAGGTATCAAATTCATATAGAGAGAAAAAGTGAGAACTAACCGGACGCTTGCAGATTGCATCCCATAATTGAACATGTGAATTATTCAGGCCAATAGCTATATGCATTCCGTCAGGTGCCCAGCTGACACTTGTTACAGGACCAATATCTCCATTCACAGTCACCAGCTTGGTTATAGAGCGATCCACAGCATTTCGCAAGTAGACGGAGTTCTTAAGAGCAACTGATAGAAAATTACTTCTTCCCCAATCAAGCAAATTGAGACTGTCATCATCAGCCAGATCTGGAGCATCTAATACATTTTCTGGCATCTGCAAACAAGTTTGTGGAAGACGGTGAGAATATACAACCGATCAATCAAATTGGAAAATAATAGAATATAAAACACTTACAAGGTGAACATAAACCTGCTGCTTGGCTCTCTGACATGAAGAAAACATTGTGGAGTCTCCATCTTCGGATGATGAGGGTCGCTTGTTATTGAAGGTAAGGATTCTTGTCCGGTTATTCAAAAGTGTTTTAGCAAGAAGTTCCTGGTATGCCCGTCTCAACGGACGTGCTGATGCCATGCTGTGCTTTTCCTTCCACGATGTTGTTAGTTGGTAGTGTGCAAAATCAAAGTCCATTGCTGCACGAACAGGTATGAACCTATCACTCTGTTTTACGAGAAAAGAATCATCAGAAATACACAATCAAAAACATTAAAACGGGAAATGTGATATAATCTATTCAGCTTCACGGTCTGGGAAAAGTAAAATAAACCATAAACATTGAAAAGGAAACTTATAAAAAGTTGTAATGTTCTAAATCTGCTATCTGGAAATGGCATGAGAAGCCAAAAAGGAACCTGCTCTTGACAACGAATCTTTTAATGATCAAAAATGAATTGATGTTATGGGGGTGTAGTTGTAGCATGAAATGGGACTGCTAACTGATATGAGACTGATAATTGTTTAAAAACCTGATTTTGGCCTGATTTCATTGTTTGTTTCTGATTTTATACTGATTTAACTCCTGATTTCACCCTGATTTCCAAACTCAAACTTGGGTGACTGATTTGAATCATGTTTAAATTCTTAAATTTTGATTTCTAGATAAGAACATTAAACAAAATAAAGTCCAACAACCATGTCATTCTACTAGTTCCCTAGTTCCATAACATAAAAAAACATAGCATTAACCCTCATTAGGGTTAACGCTACATTCTCTTGTATCAAACGTAACAGTTATTATTTTGCACAGGATGTAAATCGAGCAACTAGCCTTATTGTGGTCATTATTGTTTGTCCTAATGATCGTGGAAAAGAATAATAATCCTAAACCTAATAAGAGATCCTATCTGATAGAGATAGTCCAAAGTCTTAATACATAACATAGTCTAACTCTGTTGATTCTAGCAAAAAAAGATAATTTATAAAAAGAGATAATGAGGTCGACAAGAGTTATAAGTCAATTTGCATGTGATTGACGATTCATGCCAACTTCACATGAGCAATTAATTTAGGTAGTAAATTCGTTCTCCTTTATTGAAGTGTTTCAATTGTTGAATTAGCTAGAAAAAGAGTATCTTGTTGATTCAATTGCACCAAATGGTAAGGACCATCATTCGGTCATCTTGTATTTTGAGTCATTTAAAACATAAAAGAAGGAAATTATCACCTATTGCTTGTGTTTTTCCTAATTTGGGTTTCCACTGAAATTCCATGTCTTATCCGTTTCGCTTTTTTGTTCTTGTGATCTTCAGTTTATCTCAATTATCCACAGCATATCTCGCATGAATGACATCTGTAGCCTTCCTACGTCTTCTTCTTAAATTTTATGCATCGCCCTCAACTCTATAGGATGTCTACGTGCAAACTTCTATCTCGATGGTTAGACACAAAATCCTTTTCATTCATTTGTGAATAAGAGAAATTTTTGTTATCTAAGCTTCTCGTGGTTAGACACAAAATCATTTTCATTCATTTTGCATAACTGTTCCTTCTGCACTTTTTCTCACTATTTGCAATTTCGAACCCCCTCTAGTCAGTCTACCATCTCACCATTTTCCTTCCAATGTCCTTATTATCCCTAGTTAACTATACCATAATAAATAAGGGATACTTAAACCACTTCAGTCCACTATTGTCTCCAAGGCATCCATCCCACCGACTGCACTAAAGATGAGATATGAAAATTGCATTAAATTTGTACGTGGTCATAGATGAAAGAAGTTTGCATGAGTCATGCTAAAATCAGTCTATTAGTTATCAATATACGTAAAAGGTTTAGCTAAACTTTATGGCTTAAGCTACATGTAGATCAAAATGGTAGAATTGAAGTTGCCTGAATCAGAAATAGCTGTTGACGAAGCAGTCAATTGTGAGAGAGATCTCTTTCAACTACTTTGGGATCAATCAAAGATTCAAAACTATTATCAAATTTTGAGATCTCTCTTTCAACTAGTAGATTCCAACGTTAATGGACTCGAACACCCTCGTGGATTCAAGGAAACTCCGCCCTTGAACTCGAGCAACCCTATCAGTAGAGCGTCATTTGCCCATCTTCCCTATTGGCAACACTATACGACATCGTCATCTATCCCTTCACTGACTTATAAAGCAACTGTAGGGCACTTTCCCAACATCATGCACTCTCTCTCCATGGTTTTAATCAACAAGGGAGCCTGGATGTAGCAATGGGTCTATAAGGGACCAAGAGTTGCGTTATTATGATAGTTGGTTTGACATGGTGTGGTGGGTGTCAGATCAGGTAAAGGGCCTAGTAACTGACATAGCGAGCGAAGGTCAGCCTTGATCCAGCATGCAGTTCCTCGACAGGCGTACTAGCAATAAGCTTAAGATGAAAAAGATGGACTTAAATTCATGCCAGTGAAGATGTTGGGTCCTATCTACAGCAAGCTCACGACTTGGCGACATGTCATTACATTTTTGTTTTCCTAGTCAACAAGTTGTGTAATCTCTATTGCATATTAAAAGTGATCTCCTTATAGGCTAAAATCATAGGTCCGCTTTTTCACTATTAGTGAAATTCGGGGAAAAATAAAAGAAATTAAAACCATCATGTGGATGTACAATTAGGATAATGACAGAAGAGAAGAAAATATTTGTTACAACCTACTGAACTTGTTGGCTGTGTATGTGAGCAAAAGCTCAACTTCCTCATTTTCCTTTAGTCCCACATCGGTTGGACCACTCCCCCTTGTATGTATATATTAGTTTTTCTTCATTGCTCTCTTAATGATGTTGTGTGGGGAACCCCTTGGGTCACACGCGCGCGCCATCGCCGCCTCCCGGCTCGGCTCGGCTCGATTCGGTTCGGCGCGCGTAACGGGTGTGGGTACGTGCCCACACATGCGGGCGCCGAATGCCGATCCAATTTACTCTTCGGGTTCGGGCTGGAATCTAAAAATCTTTTTATTTCCCTTTAATTTTTGAACCGATTTAACTCATTCAAATTTTGAATTTTGGACATTTATTACTCCCTATGTCCATGTTCATTTTTCACCTTTTAAACATGTGACAGCTCCACAAATTTTCTTCTTCATTACTCATTAAACACCTGGAATAATAGCATTTACTCTGTTGTCTGTAGTGAAGGCTTGGTTCTCTCCCTATATATTTGTTGAGGTTCTCATCTCAATTTCTTCCGACAGAAAATTTTTCTGCGTGAAATCTCTCTCTCATTCTTCTCTCGTACCACATTCTGTTCTCTAAATCCTTGCTCTGGACAGAGCTAAGTTCGGTCTCTATCTCCGAGTTGTGTGCAACGAAAAGAACCCGATAGTCAGGAGATTTTACCACTAGGAGCTTCCGAGAAACGTCTGCACATAGACCTCGGATCAACTCTTAGGGCAGTGCTTCGTGCACGACTTTCCCGGAGGCCGATCCTTTCTTCTCTTATCAAATTTCTGAAAAATAACACACACACACACACACACACATATATATATATATGAACAACAATCTAAGAGTTGATTCCCGACATATTACAAAATAGTTTGTAGCATGATGTTAAATGTGTTGTAGGAATAATTTACATTCAACGTTGCTACTGATTAGCACAGTAAAAGATTTTACTTAATATTTTGTTATGAAATTGTGTTAAAATATTCTGTAGCAAATTTGTATTAAATAACCCGCTATTTTTTATACACTGTGACAAACTATTTGGTAGTAAAACATTTGTTAGTTCTGTATCTTATTTTGTTAGCAAAATATTTGTGAGTAGAATATTTGCTATCAAAGTTCTTTTATATATACATTAACTTTCAATTGCTGGATCATACATCCGAATCGATTGCTGGAACAAGTAAACTTGTTTTTAGCTAGTCTAACATTAGTGTGTAGCAAATCTGTTAACAATATTGCGTACATATAGGGTCAGCACACTTGTTCGTGTTTTATATTCGGTGTTCATCTTAGTATAAAACCTACTGTCACCATAAGTTTTAATTGTTTTAAATCATATATTACTGAAGAATTGGTATTAGAAAATTATTGTTACTAAGGACTATTAACAGAATATTTGCCAGCACATATAATCTTGTGATTCAATTTAGCTACTGCAATTTAGTATTTGTAGCACATAAAATCTTGCTTAATATATATACCATCATTGGTATTCATTGTTATTATTAGCTCTACATTTACATATTGTTAACTACAAGATTGCTTATTTGTAACGACCTCAAGACAATCTCACTGCGTCTCCAGTATTGAAAAAATAATAGTTTCGTATAATTGCAAATCTCTTTGAGTCTGAATTCTAAAAGTAGAGATAAATTTAGGAACAAGCCGAAAGAGTCCTTCTGTCAACCGGGTGTAAATAGCCCTAAGCGACACGGTATTTAAGTGTCTTCGGACCACCGCTAGCTGGGAACCGGCCCCTACAGCTAACCCAAGTTAATCTACACTTGATAGACTAAAGATTTTAAGATTGATTAGCAAAATCACTTGAACTATTATTCTAAATCATTGGACATTATTATTAAGTAATTACGTATCTTTCAATTTCAGACTTTTCTCATTAGCAACTATGACTGGCAAGGATGAGACTTTTACTGCTAAACCTATAAAGTTCAACGGGACCTACTTTAAGAGATGGCAAAGTCAGATAAAATTTTGGCTCACTACCTTAGGATTGGTCTCAGCCATTGATGGTTGCACACCATGTCACGCCCAAGTCCCAAAATACCGAGGGACCGGACGCGTGATAATGGCCAGCAGCACGCACCGATGGACAAACCCAATTTAATGGATCCATCAGGGCATACTTAAGCTGTAAAATCAAGTCTACGACAATCATGGTACAACTAATCTCATCCCCACAAGATATAAAATATGATCCACAGAATAAATAAGGAATGTAAATCATCAGCTAGTCTCAACAAAATGCTTCGGGGAACAACCCGATAAATAATCTGATACAATGGTTCAACAGACCAGAAATAAATGACTGAAATAAATAATAAATACTGAGCATGAAACATGGATGCTCAGGAGAAGTCATCGGCTAACACCTCGTCCTCGGAAGGCGGTACAGCTCCTGGATCAGCTCCTGCTCCGGTCCCGTATACCTCGGGATAGATCTCGTCCTCAAATCCTGGGGACATAATCCGGATCCAGGTCCTCAGGGGACATAGCAAGGTACAAGAAAGCTCATGCCAAAATAAATGCAGTACAGAAAATAAATGGAATAACAGGGCAAGTAAGTAACCATCTATGTGAAAATACAAGTGAGAGCAGCACGAGTACTCAGGCTGTGCCACTACAAGCTCTGTGTCTGGGAGCCGGTAGTGGAAATAAACACGTAATGTGCCTAGCTCTGCTACGAGAGTCTACGGCCTCACAATAGTAGTAGATATATATAGAAAACAGCCTGTAGCCTGTGTGTCTCTCCCCACCCAATGTAACCACGCATATCATGACCATAACGTCTCATGTCTATGTCAAGCAGGATCATCACTAATGCAACAAGTCATATGTATCTATGAATATAGTATCTCTGTCAAGTCATGTATCCTATACAGAATCACCACGAATATCTCGGAAATATCCTGTCTCATGAACAGTGTCAAGTGTCCTGGGTCGTATGGTACTTGATAAGACAAGTACGAGAATATAAAGTGTCACGAATGTCCATCTCTAAATGACAGTACCCAACACTGCGTACAGTGTTGGCACCCGACTAATAATTGGACGCTAGGTACGTCACCCGGTCCTAGGTTGAGCATGCACAGCAATATAAATGAAGCAAGGAAAATATATATAAAGACTGCAAAGTTTGGCAAGGTACACTTGCCTGATGTTTGAATATCAACAGTCGTCCTGGTATCAGTGAATCCTGTGGGTACTCCTCCAAAAGCTGTAATAAACATCACCAACCGTCTCAGAAGATGTCAAATAGCTAGAAACGCCTGTCCTTAAGTCCAATTTGGACGCAAGGGCAAAAATGACATTTCCGGGCCAAAGTGGGGTCCATATGTGGGCCACTTTGCACCGGAAAGCGTGTCAGGGTCAAAGGTCTCCAAATTCCTCAATCTCAGTGTCTACAAGTCAGGAACGATGATACGAACCCAACGGAACTTCCAGAATTGGATTCCGATGAGCCGATCACAAAATCGCACGTTAAGTGGAGCCTGTGGGGCCCACGATACGCGATTTGTCAACGTTCTCAGAATCGGACCAAACTTGGGTCACAGGACCAGCGTATTGCTACGAGTCCGATGGCGCAAGTTTCGTCTCGATCCGACGTGTGTACACAAAGTTACAGCGTATTCCAGAAAGGACGAATACGGGACGGTGTCCGCGGATACGCGTTGATTCCGGTGTGCACGCACATCCGAATCGACTTCTGCGAAATCCCACACGTCCGTATCAACGACGCGCACGTTTCGGTTAAGACCGCGTGCGACCAAGTCGTCCCATTTGACGGGGCGCACTCAGTTCCGGGGTGAAACAGGGCGTTGTTTTTCCTGTTTTTGGATCGCGGTGTGCGATCACCACAGAACGCGATGCACCGAGCGGGTTGCACGGGCACCGAGAGGGTTATACAGTCTACGCGTAGCAACTGACGGAAACTAAATCGGAGTTGCGAGGCGAGAGAAAATGATACCTGAACAGGGCTCCGCAAACGCTGAATTTCACGTGTCCGAGAGTCAACTTCGTGTCCTGGTCGAGAGTTCCCGCGTCCTCGTGTCTGCCGTGAGTCCTGGCTAGGGCTCTGATCGAGACCGCAGAGGGGGCTTCACCGGAGGGGTCGGGCTCGAGGTCGGGCTGGGGCAGCGGCTCCGCACAGTCTGGTCGGAGCGGGGCTGGGTCGACGACGGGAGCGGAGTCGAGCAGAGGGGCGGCGGATGCTGTCGGGTCGGGCTCGGCGACGGGAGCGGAGTTGAACAGAGGGGCAGGGTCGTGGGGAGAAGAGGAGGCTGCCGTGGGGTAAGTCGACGGCGGGCGGAGAGGAACTCGGCCTGGCGGAGGTGGGGAGTCGGGCTCGGCGTGCGGGGAGTCGCTGGCGGCTAGCTAGGGTTCCGGTCAGGACGGGGAGCGGCGACTAAGGAGAAAGAGCGAGGCGGCTGTTGTGGGGATCTCGAGGAGGCGGCTGCCTAGGGCACGAACGCCGAGGCACACTTATAGGGCCGCCGCCGGGTCGGAATCACTGTTCCGACCCGAAATAAATTTTAGGGTTCGGTTGGGTTGCGGATCCGGGGCGGGTTTGGCTCGGATCCGACCCGACCCGACCCAAATGCGGTTCGGTTCAGGTTTGGGTTTGGGTTTGGCTCGGTTTGGTTTGGGTTTAGCTTGGTTTGGTTTGGATTTATAAAGCCAATAGTTTTTAAGGCTTTAAACGCGTTTCCGGAGTCCAATAAATTCACCGAAAAATACCCTGCGGCCGGTTTTCCATTTGCAACCATAAAATATTATTTCCATAATATTTTAACACCAATGTACAGCATTTAAAATTCTTTAGATCACCATCACATTTGTTTTAAATTCCAGAAAATACCGAAAATCCGGGAAAAATTATATTAAAAATTTTCTGAAAATTAGGGTGTTTACAATCTACCCCCCTTAAGAGGATTGCGTCCTCGCAATCAAAGAATAAGCTACAACAAAAAGAATTATGGTGATTACAAGATTTCTTAGGTGACCACTGCATCCGTTAATAAGTGGGGATAACGCTGGCGCATACTATCTTCTCGTTCCCAAGTTGATTCGCCAGGAGAATGATGTTTCCAAGCTACACGAACCAGTCCGATTGTCTGTCCCCGCAATATCTTCTCACTGACGTCGATGATGCCCACTGGTTGTTCTTCATATCTCAAGCTTGGGCCTACTGCGATCTCTGAATGATCGACTACGTGACTTGGGTCGGTCACGTACCTTCGCAGCTGCGAGACGTGGAATACGTCATGCACTCCCTCTAAGGATGGAGGTAATGCAAGACGATAAGCCACCTCACCAACGCGCTCTAGAATGTCAAATGGCCCAATATACCTTGGGCTCAACTTGCCTCTGCTCCCGAATCTGATAGTACCACGAGTGGACGAAATCCTCAAGAACACGTGTTCTCCTTTTTTAAACTCTAGGGGACGTCTGTGTGTATCTGCCCAATGCTTCTGTCTGTCTTGAGCTGCTCGTAGATGATTCTGAATCTGTTTCACCTTTTCCACTGTCTGCGTTACCAATTCTGGACCCAGTATTTGACGTTCACCAACGTCACTCCAACATATAGGCGATCTGCACTTCCTTCCGTATAATGCCTCGAATGGTGCCATCTGAATGCTGGCCTGATAACTGTTGTTGTAGGAGAACTCCACTAAGTGCAAATGATCTTCCCAAGATCCTCCAAAGTCTAGCATACGTGATCGCAACATATCCTCTAAGATCTGAATGGTGCACTCCGATTGGCCATCTGTCTGTGGGTGGTAAGCCGTGCTGAATTTGAGTCTGGTGCCCAGACTCTCTTACATGCTTCTCCAGAAATGTGATGTAAATCTCGAATCTCGATCCGATACAATACTAACAAGCACTCCATGTAATTTGACAATTTGTCGCATATACATGTCGGCTAGTACCTCTGTGGACTGTCCAACTCTAAATGGCAAAAAATATGCCGATTTAGTGAGTCGATCCACTATAACCCATACTGCGTCTCTTCCGCTGGGGCTCCTCGGAAATCCTGTGACAAAATCCATCGTGATATGTTCCCACTTCCATTCTGGTATAGGAAGCGGCTGTAACATACCTGCAGTCCTCTGATGCTCGGCCTTTACTTGCTGGCAGACTAAGCATTTGGCCACAAATCTTGCAATTTCTCTTTTCATTCCATGCCACCAGTAATACTGCCTCAAGTCTCGGTACATCTTGGTTCCTCCTGGGTAAACAGAGTACATAGAGCTATGTGCTTCAGTCATTAACTCCTGTCTCAGTTATCCATTTGGAACATACAAGCGATTTCCAAACCTCAATGTCCCGTCTTCGTGTATGCGAAGTCCTGTCTGTATGCCTGCTTCTGTCCTCTCTTTCAATCTTCTAAATCTAGCATCGGTGGGCAATGCCTCATTAATCTTCTCCACGAGTGATGACTTAATTTCAAGATTAGCCATCAAGCCATTCTGTCCTGGTAAGACAACCTCTATCTGAAGCTCCTGTAGATCTCTCAATAACTCGGGCTGCATTGTCAAGAAATAAGCCGTAGGCTTCCTGCTCAGTGCGTCTGCTACAACATTCGCCTTTCCCGGATGGTACTACAGATCGATGTCAAAATCTACCATCAATTCAAGCCAACGCCTCTGCCTCATGTTAAGCTCCTTCTGAGTATATACATACTTCAGACTTTTGTGATCTGTAAAGATGTCTACTTTCTTCCCATAAAGGTAGTGCCTCCAAATCTTCAATGCAAAGATAACTGCTGCTAACTCCAGATCGTGTGTTGGGTAGTTCTTCTCGTGGACCTTCAATTGTCTTGATGCATAAGCAATAACTTTGCCATGTTGCATTAAAACACATCCCAGTCCACTACCTGATGCATCACTGTAAACAACAAAACCTCCTGACCCTGAAGGAAGAGTCAAGACAGGTGCTGTTGTTAATCTTCTCTTCAATTCTTCGAAGGCCTTCTGGCAGTCTTCTGTCCATAAAAACTCCTGGTCTTTGCGTGTCAGCTTCGTCATCGGTTCTACAATCCTTGAGAAATTTTCTACGAACCTTCGGTAATATCCCGCGAGTCCGAGAAAACTTCTCACCTCTGCAACTGATGTGGGTGTAGGCCAAGTCTCTATTGCCACAACTTTCTCTGGATCCACTAAAAGTCCTTCTCCTGAGATGATGTCCCAAGAAAGGCACTTTGTCCATACAAAACTCGCACTTACTGAGTTTGGCATATAACTTCTCCTGTCTCAAGGTCTCTAACACAATTCTGAGATGCTCCTCGTGCTCTTCATGGCTCTTGGAATATATGAGAATGTCGTCGATGAACACAACCACAAACTTATCTAAGAACTGATGGAAGACTTTGTTCATTAGACTCATAAACACTGCTGGCGCGTTGGTTAAACCAAACAGCATCACCAAGAACTCATAATGTCCATACTTGGTCCTAAAAGCTGTCTTCGGTATGTCTTCCTTCCTTACTTTGATCTGATGATAGCCGGATCGAAGGTCAATCTTCGAGAATACCCTTGCACCACTCAACTGATCGAATAGATCATCAATGCGTGGTAAGGGATACCTGTTCTTGATGGTCACAGCATTCAGTGCCCTGTAGTCAATGCATAACTGTACTGTTCCATCCTTCTTTGGCACAAATAATATGGGTGCTCCCCAAGGTGAAACACTGGGCCGAATGAAACCCTTCTCCAGAAGGTCGTCAACCTGTTCTTTCAACTCCACTAACTCCTTAGGTGCCAGCCGATATACTGATGAAGTGATAGGCTCTGCTCCTGGAGTTAAGTCTATTATGAATTCTATTTCCCGATCAGGCGGTAAACCTGGAAGATCATCAGGAAATACATCCACTAACTCAGATATGACTCTTGGGTAACCTGTCTCCCCTTCTACAGATAGTACCCTAAGAGTAGGCTGAACTCCTTGCTCTACTGCTCCTAGAAGAAACTCGAATTCTGGATGTCCAGGCGGTTTAAATATAACCTTTCCAAGCCGACAATCAAGAGTCGCATGATACTGACTTAACCAGTCCATACCAAGTACAACATCATAGTCAGGCATAGAAAAGATCAGAAATTGGGCTCGCATCTCTCTTCCACAAACTACTACAGAACATGCTCTACAGACGTCACTAACCGGAATATTCCACCTCCCGTAAGAATTCTCTTTATCTTCGGAAGGGGTACGGTAGCTACTCTATGGGTGGCTACAAAGCTAGCTGCTATAAATGAATGCGATGCTCCAAAATCAAATAATGCTACAGCTGGTAATGAAGCTACTAAAATAGTACCTGCGATGACCTCGCTTGCAGTAGCTTCCTGCTCAACAGCTAATGTGAATGCCTGGCCTCTTCCCTGAGTAGGACCTCTCTGCTGCTGCTGCTGCTGAAATAGGGCTGCCTGTGGTGCCAGTGGTGGTCTCTGCTGGTAGCCCCCTGTAGCTGGTGGTCTAACTCCTCCAGCTCCTGTCTGCTGTGCTCCTACTGCTGGATAAGCTGGTCGTGGTGCAGGCAAGGCTAGTCTCGGTGCTCCCTCTCTATGTTTAGTGCAGTCTCTGGATAGATGCTGGTTTGATCCGCAAAGTAGGCATAGTCCCAACTTACGCCTGCATTCTCTCTCAATGTGTCCTACCTTGCCGCAGTGGTGACAGGTAGGTAGAGATATGGCCATGTGTGCTGCTCTCTCTGGTATACTCCTCTGGAATCGTTTTGCAGAATCTCCAGGTGTTGTCTTGGATAGTGCTGATGTGTTTGGCCTCTTCAGATTCGACTCCCTTCTAGTGACGCGCTCCATGCGTCGTGCTGCTGCAAGGACGTCGGTATAAGATGTAGGTGCGACTGATCCAATCAATCTCTGGAGCTCGAACTTCAGTCCATCAAAGAACTTCTCAGCTTTCTCTTCCTCTGTCGAGATCAATGTTGGAGCGAAACGACTTAGGCGTATAAATTCCGCGTTGTATTCCTCCACTGTCATACTGTCTTGGATGAGGCGGTTGAACTTGTCTCTAAGCTCTGACTGTGCGACTGCTGGAATGTACATCTCTTGGAAGAGTCTGGAGAACTCTTCCCATGTGACTCGGTCCTGTCCGAGCCTTCTCTCTTCTGCTAACCACCAGTGATGTGCATTTTCAGTTAACTGCATTCTGACTGCAGTCATCCACTTCTCTCTCGGAAGTTCAGCGGCTTCCAACTGATGCTGAATGTTAGTGAGCCATTCATGAACTTCTGTTGGCCCTTCTTTACCAGAAAATGTACGAGGCTTGAGATGACGGAAATCGGTGATCGATCCCGTCGTTATTTGCCTCGTTGGTGGATTTGCCTGCTCCAATGCGGATACCAGGCTGGTTCTCAGATACTCGGCCTCCTGTCGATGGGCCTCTTGCTGAATCTGCTACTGGGCTTGCATCATAGCATACATCATCTGGAACATCTGTTGCCCATCCATGGCTTGTCCTGGCGGAAAAACTGGCATCTGTGGAGTGAACTGTGGTGGAGGTGGGATGTCATCTCTCCGGAACCTTGGATTAGGCTGACCGGCCTGATCGCTCTGCGATGTTTGTCCTTCATTCCTTGGAGTCACTCCGTCTATATAAGTAACCACAGCGTCGTATGGCGTATCCAAAGAAATCTCATCTCCGTTCCTGGGATCCATTACTCTGCAACCAAAAAAACTGTAAGAACGCTCAGAGGAATCAAACAGGATGCAAATCAAGTAACAATTTCGAGTTCGATATAGAGTTCAACAATGGGTTAAATAATGGATAAGATCCTATAACTTATCATATCCTTAGGGCAGGCTGGTTCGGTCCCTAAGTTGAAACCGAACAGTTTTGTCGTAGACCTGCATGGGCCACCACAAAAACCATGTCACGCCCCAGTCCCAAAATACCGAGGGACCGGACGCGTGATAATGGCCAGCAGCACGCACCGATGGACAAACTCAATTTAATGGATCCATCAAGGCATACTTAAGCTGTAAAATCAAGTCTACGACAATCATGGCACAACTAATCTCATCCACACAAGATATAAAATATGATCAACAGAATAAATAAGGAATGTAAATCATCAGCTAGTCTCAACAAAATGCTTCGGGGAACAACCCGATAAATAATCTGATACAATGGTTCAACAGACCAGAAATAAATGACTGAAATAAATAATAAATACTGAGCATGAAACATGGATGCTCAGGAGAAGTCCTCGGCTAACACCTCGTCCTCGGAAGGCGGTACAGCTCTTGGATCAGCTCCTGCTCCGGTCCCGTATACCTCGGGATAGATTTCGTCCTCAAATCCTGGGGACATAATCCGGATCCAGGTCCTCAGGGGACATAGCAAGGTACAAGAAAGCTCATGCCAAAATAAATGCAGTACAGAAAATAAATGGAATAACAGGGCAAGTAAGTAACCATCTATGTGAAAATGCAAGTGAGAGCAGCACGAGTACTCAAGCTGTGCCACTACAAGCTCTGTGTCTGGGAGCCGGTAGTGGAAATAAACACGTAATGTGCCTAGCTCTGCTACGAGAGTCTACGGCCTCACAATAGTAGTAGATATATATAGAAAATAGCCTGTAGCCTGTGTGTCTCTCCCCACCCAATGTAACCACGCATATCATGACCATAACGTCTCATGTCCATGTCAAGCGGGATCATCACTAATGCAACAAGTCATATGTATCTATGAATATAGTATCTCTATCAAGTCCTGTATCCTATACAGAATCACCACGAATATCTCGGAAATATCCTGTCTCATGAACAGTGTCAAGTGTCCTGGGTCGTATGGTACTTGATAAGACAAGTACGAGAATATAAAGTGTCACGAATGTCCATCTCTAAATGACAGTACCCAACACTGCGTACAGTGTTGGCATCCGACTAATAATCGGACGCTAGGTACGTCACCCGGTCCTAGGTTGAGCATGCACAGCAATATAAATAAAGCAAGAAAAATATATATAAAGACTGCAAAGTTTGGCAAGGTACACTTGCCTGATGTTTGAATATCAACACTCGTCCTGGTATCAGTGAATCCTGTGGATACTCCTCCAAAAGCTGTAATAAACATCACCAACCGTCTCAGAAGATGTCAAATAGCTAGAAACGCCTGTCCTTAAGTCCAATTTGGACGCAAGGGCAAAAATGACTTTTCCGGGCCAAAGTGGGGTCCATATGTGGGCCACTTTGCACCGAAAAGCATGTCAGGGTCAAAGGTCTCCAAATTCCTCAATCTCAGTGTCTACAAGTCAGGAACGATGATACGAACCCAACGGAACTTCCAGAATTGGATTCCGATGAGCCGATCACAAAATCGCACGTCAAGTGGAGCCTATGGGGCCCACGATACGCGATTTGTCAACGTTCTCAGAATTGGACCAAACTTGGGTCACAGGACCAGCGTATTGCTACGAGTCCGATGGCGCAAGTTTTGTCTCGATCCGACGTGTGTACACAAAGTTACAGCGTGTTCCAGAAAGGACGGATACGGGACGGTGTTCGGGGATACGCGTTGATTCCGGTGTGCACGCACATCCGAATCGACTTCTGCGAAATCCCACACGTCCGTATCAACGACGCGCACGTTTCGGTTAAGA
This sequence comes from Iris macrosiphon, assembly GCA_036927795.1. Taxonomy (NCBI): domain Eukaryota; kingdom Viridiplantae; phylum Streptophyta; class Magnoliopsida; order Asparagales; family Iridaceae; genus Iris; species Iris macrosiphon. Next base: position 15,603,390 of record JAYESA010000008.1, read on the forward strand.
CCGCGTGCGACCAAGTCGTCCCGTTTAGCGGGGCGCACTCAGTTCCAGGGTAAAACAGGGCGTTGTTTTTCTTGTTTTTGGATCGCGGTGTGCGATCACCACAGGACGCGATGCACTGAGCGGGTTGCACGGGCACCGAAAGGGTTATACAGTCTACGCGTAGCAACTGACGAAAACTAAATCGGAGTTGCGAGGCGAGAGAAAATGATACCTAAACAGGGCTCCGCAAACGCTGAATTCCACGTGTCCGAGAGTCAACTTCGTGTCCTGGTCGAGAGTTCCGGCGTCCTCGTGTCTGCCGTGAGTCCTGGCTAGGGCTCTGATCGAGACCGCAGAGGGGGCTTCACCGGAGGGGTCGGGCTCGAGGTCGGGCTGGGGCAGAGGCTCCGCACAGTCTGGTCGGAGCGGGGCTGGGTCGACGACGGGAGCGGAGTCGAGCAGAGGGGCGGCGGATGCTGTCGGGTCGGGCTTGGCGACGGGAGCGGAGTCGAACAGAGGGGCGGGGTCGTGGGGAGAAGAGGAGGCTGCCGTGGGGTAAGTCGACGGCGGGCGGAGAGGAACTCGGCCTGGCGGAGGTGGGGAGTCGGGCTCGGCGTGCGGGGAGTCGCTGGCGGCTAGCTAGGGTTCCGATCAGGACGGGGAGCGACGACTAAGGAGAAAGAGCGAGGCGGCTGCTGTGGGGATCTCGAGGCGGCGGCTGCCTAGGGCACGAACGCCGAGGCACACTTATAGGGCCGCCGCCGGGTCGGAATCACTGTTCCGACCCGAAATAAATTTTAGGGTTCGGTTGGGTTGCGGATCCGGGGCGGGTTTGGCTCGGATCCGACCCGACCCGACCCAAATGCGGTTCGGTTCAGGCTTGGGTTTGGGTTTGGCTCGGTTTGGTTTGGGTTTAGCTCGGTTTGGTTTGGGTTTATAAAGCCAATAGTTTTTAAGGCTTTAAACGCGTTTTCGGAGTCCAATAAATTCACCGAAAAATATCCTGCGTCCGGTTTTCCATTTGCAACCATAAAATATTATTTCCAAAATATTTTAACACCAATGTACAGCATTTAAAATTCTTTAGATCACCATCACCTTTGTTTTAAATTCCAGAAAATACCGAAAATCCGGGATAAATTATATTAAAATTTCTCTGAAAATTAGGGTGTTTACACACCAATCAAAAATGACTCTGATGACACTGAGTCTGACATAGGTGTATCCAAGTCCTCTGGCTCCACTAGACCCAAGACCCCTAAGGAAATAGACTACCATTGCTTCCATAGAATTCTAAGCGCTTTGTCTAAATCACTATATAACATATTCTTTGAATACAAAAGTGCTAAAGAACTTTGGGATGCCCTGGAAAATGAATATAGCGGTGATGATGCTGGAATTGAAAGATTCAATTCATCCTTATTCAACAGATACTTTATGGTAGATAATAAACCTATGAATGACCAAATACATGAATTCCAAGAATACCTTAGGCATATTTAAGCCAAAGGCACTTTCTTCTCTACTGAGTATAAAATAGCCTGCTTAATAGACAAGCTTCCTCCCTCTTGGTCTGATGTCAAGAAAGACCTTATTCATACTCAAGGTGACCTTACATTTGCTCAAGTCCTAAAAAAAATTAGAACAGAAAAATAAATTAGGCTAAGGTCTAACCCTAAGTCTGAGTCTAAAGCTAAAGTAAACCTAGTAGAATCCCAAGGCAAACCCAAGCCTCATCATCATCACAAACCCAAAAGGAACATCTTCAAGAAGAAGCAGGACCTTCAGCCTCAACACCAAAACCATCATCACTATAAACCAAGAAACCTCGGTCAGACTCAGGATCAGAAGAGATTTTGTTTTGTGTGTGGTAATACAAACAATATGGCCACCAACTGTTTCCATAGGAAGAAGAAAGCTGTCCAAACTTCTTACAAAGGGAAATGCCCAGCCAAACCAGAAGCAAACATGCTTCTTAACGGCTCTTCTAGTTCCTTCATGTCTGTAAGCTATCAACCCTTAGTCAACATTTTCTACCATTCTGACGATTGGTGGTTGGATTCTGGAGCTAATGTTCATGTTTCCTTTGATCGCTCATGTTTTTCAAACTATCAGGAATCAGGTGGAGGAGGTGTAACCCTAGGAGATGGCTCAGCGGCACAGATTATAGGAAGAGGAAGAATAGATCTAAAGATGACATCAAGAAAAACTCTGACTCTTCGTGATGTGTTGCATGTGCCGTCTATCAGAAGAAATTTAGTTAGTGGGTCTCTTCTTGTAGCTTCAGGGTACAAGATTGTTATGGAGGCAAATAAAGTAGTGTTTTCTAAGAATGACTCTTTTATTGGAAAATGATTTGTAAGAGATGGTCTTTTTATTTTGAGTACCGTGAATAGAATTTCAGATCCTTCTTTTGTTGTTTCCAATATAGAATCTTCAAATGTGTGGCACAATAGATTAGGTCATGTGAATCTAAGTTCCCTAAGAAGGATGATGAACTTAGAACTTATTCCTAAGACTCCAATAGATGATAAACACAGGTGTGAGATCTGTGTTCAAGCCAAACACACTAGGCTACCTTTCAAATATGTAGAAAGAAACTCTGACCTTTTAGAGCTAGTTCATAGTGATGTGTGTGACTCAAATAAGGTTTTGATCCGAGGTGGTAGAAAATACTTTATTACCTTTATAGATGATCATTCAAAGCATTGTTATACATATCTTCTCAAAACCAAAGATGAAGTTCTAAACAGATTTAAGGTCTATAAAATCTGAAGCTGAGAACCAGTTAGAGAGAAAGATTAAGATACTTAGATCAGATCGTGGTGGAGAGTATATATCAAATGATATGACCAATTTCTGTGAAAAACACGGAATAATCCATGAGGTAACTGCTCCATATTCACCACAGTCCAACGGAGTTGCTGAAAGGAAGAATCGCATTATGTTAGACATGGTGAATGCCATGCTCCTCAACTCAGGTGCTCCCGATAATTTGTGGGAAGAAGCATTATTATCTGTCTGTTACATCATTAATAGGATTCCTAGTAAGTCTAATGATAAGACTCCCTATGAATTATGGAAAGGAAGAGCTCCTAGGATCCATTATCTCAAAGTTTGGGGATGTCTGGCCAAAGTAGAAATTCATGAACCTAAAAAGAGGAAGATTGGATCTAAGACTGTAGATGATGTATTCATAGGATATGCCCTAGATAGCAATGCCAATAGATTTCTTGTTACTCACTCAGAAGTAAATGAAATCTATAACAATACTATTATAGAAGAAAGAGATGCAGTTTACTTTGAGAATATATAGATCCTTTCAAAGATAGAATTTCTTCCTCTCCCTCCAACTCCTCTCTTGCTCCGTCCACTAGCTCTCATGTTCAAATATCTAGTTCACAACCCGAACAAAATACAGAACCTAGGAGTAAAAGAGAAAGAATTGAAAAGAACTTAGGAGAAGGTTTCTTCACTTTTTTATAGAGAGTGATCCCTCAACTTATGAAGAAACAACGTCTTCTCCTGATGCCCCTTTCTGGAAAGAAGCCATTAACAGTGAGTATAACTCCATCATGGAGAACGATACTTGGTTTCTAGCAGACCTACCTTTAGGTAGTAAACCCATAGGTTGTAAGTGGATATTCAAAAAGAAACTTAGAGCCGATGGTACTACAGAGAAATACAAGACAAGATTAGTAGCCAAAGGTTTTACCCAGAAAAAGGGATTAGATTATTTTGATACCTACTCACCTGTAGCTAGGATCACCTCTATCATAACCCTTCTAGCCATAGCATCCATTCATAATATGATAATCCATCAAATGGATGTAAAGATAGCATTTCTAAATGGGGACCTAGAGGAAGAAATATACATGGAACAACCTGAAGGTTTCATTGCTAAAGGTCAAGAAAAGAAAGTTTGCAGATTAGTCAAATCTCTTTATGGCCTAAAGCAAGCTCCCAAACAATGGCACAACAAATTTGACATAGTCATCTCAGAATATGATTTCGTGCCAAATGAGTATGACAAATGTATATACTTCAAAATTATAGATGAAAGTTGTGTCATCTTATGTTTGTATGTAGATGACATCCTTATTCTTGGATCATCACTAGAATTGATAATTAATACCAAGGACTATTTATCCAGCCAGTTTGATATGAAAGATCTAGGTGAAGCCAACTTGATTCTAGGCATGCAACTGTCCAAATACAAGGAGGGCTATACTCTATCCTTAGCACACTCTATCGAGAAAATGCTAAAAAAATTTGAGTATTTTGATAAGAAACATGTCCTTACTCCTTATGACAGTAGTGTTGTTCTCAAGAAGAATGAGGGTTCTCCCATGGAACAACACAGATATTCACAGATGATAGGTTCTCTCATGTATATATCAAACAGGACCAGACCTGATATTGCATTTGCTATTGGGAGACTAAGTAGATATACTAGTAACCCAAATCAGTTACATTGGACAACATTAGAAAGAGTATTTAGATATCTTAGGGGTAATCTAGATTATATGCTGTACTATACTAGACACCCTGATATCATAGAAGGTTATTCAGATGCAAACTGGGTAACTGACTCACATGATGTAAAATCTACTACTGGATATGTTTTCACTCTAGGAGGAGCTGCAATCTCCTGGGGCTCATGTAAACAAACTATCATAGCTAGGAGTACAATGGACTCCGAAATGATAGCCTTGGACACATGTACAGAAGCCGAATGGTTAAGAAACCTTATTATGCATATACATGTTTCTATTAGTCACGTTCCTGCAATTTCTATAAATTGTGATAATAAATCTGTTATAGAACTACTAAAGGATGATTCTGTGAATGCTGAGATGAACAGGCACTTGAAGCTGTGCTTCAAGTCTATAAAGAGCCTATTGGACAAATATGTGGTTCTTGACTATATAAAGTCAAAAAATAACCTTGCAGACCACTTGACGAAGGGTCTGTCTAGGACTTTGATCCTAGAATATCGAGGGGGATGTGGTTAAGCCCATAAGTAAAGTCACCAGCAGTGGCAACCCAACCGAGTCTGACTGGAGATCCCAAGAAGCCGGTTCAATGGGTAGGAACAAGCTGGACTTAGGTGACTTGTATGGAACACTGACCCGAGATTAAAATCTCATTCTATAATGCCTAAGTGGCTGTACATGCGTACAATGATTCTCCATCAATATGGTGACAGTGTTCTTGAGTGATATGGTTAGGATGAGTTTCAAAACTCTTAATAGGTCCAAGTTGATATGCGGGGTTGAAATTTATCACCAACCCTTAAGGACTTACCTATATGAGAGGTCGTGAATGCCGCGACTATGGGACAGGGCGATCCCAGACAACTCTCATAAATTTGGAATAAGTGCGCATGGCCAACCAAAAGCGCCACCCGTTAAACCCAGAACCTCTAGTGTACTATGTGTGCTATTTTTCTGAATCTGGTAAAAGAAGTCTGATTCAAGGCATAGTCCATCAAGCACTTCTTCAGACAAAGACAATAGTCACTTTGTGAGATTCAAGGCTGTAGTCCATCTCATCTATGCATAGTATATACCTGCCCAGATACTCTTCACTTTTAATTTCTTTGTCACTTCTATTTCGGAACTTGACCTTTGGGGGGGGAAGGGGATTGTTGGCTATGTATGTGAGCAAAAGCTCAAGTTTCTCCTTTTCCTTTAGTCCCACGTCGGTTGGACCACTCCCCCCTTGTATGTATATATTAGTTCTTCTTCATTGCTCTCTTAAAGATGTTGTGTGGGGAACCCCTTGGGCCACACGCGCGCGCCACCGCCCGGCCCGGCTCGGCTCGGTTCGGCTCGGCGCGCGTAACGGGTGCGGGTACGTGCCCACACCTGCGGGCGCCGAATGCCGATCAAATTTACTCTTCGGGTTCGGGCTGGGATCCAAAAATATTTGTGTTCCCCTTTAATTTTTGAACCGATTTGACTCATTCAAATTTTGAACGTTGGACATTTATTGCTCCCTATGTCCAGGTTCATTTTTCACCTTTTAAACATGTGACAGCTCCACAAATTTCCTTCTTCATTACTCATTAAATGCCTGGATTAATAGCATTTACTCTGTTATCTGTAGTGAAGGCTTGGTTCTCTTCCAATATATTTGTTGAGGTTCTCATCTCAATTTCTTCCGACAGAAAATTCTCCTGCGTGAAATCTCTCTCTCTCATTCTTTTCTCGTACCACATTATGTTCTCTAAATCTTTGCTCTGGGCAAAGCTAAGTTCGGGCTCTCTTTATTAGTTGTGTGCAACGAAGAGAACCCGGTAGTCAAGGGGGTTTACCACTAGGAGTTTCCGAGAAACGTCTGCACATAGACCTCGGATCAACTCTTAAGGCAGTGTTCGTGCACGACCTCCCCGGAGGCCGGTAATATTTTTTCCTCCTTTCTTCTCTTATCAAATTTCTGGAAATAACACACATATATATATATATATATATATATATATATATATATATATATATATATATATATATATATATATATATATATTAACAACAGAACTCTGTTAGCCTCCATAGTCCATGTTGTTTCAAAAGGATTCTGAAGCTGTGATTAAGGGTCCAATTCATTTTTTGGTTTAATATAAGAGGTTACTTCAGAGACGGAACCACATAGGGGCTGGGGAGGACTCCAGCCCACATACAAAAACTTTTTTTTTCTTTTTTCATATGAGTAAGTCCATACCTAGCCCACCCGAATTCGAATTTCTGGTTTCGGCCTTGGGTCACTTTATGCTCCAAATCAATAAGGGGTCATCATTGTGTACTTGATTTAATAATGTAGGGCACATGGTGTTATTGCAAAGAACCCACAGTTTCTTTTATGGTGAAGCTGGGTATTCAAAATAGGAATGGTCAGCTAAGTAAGAGACTAGCAACTAGTGCAAGTTTGGCTTACGCATCAAGGTGGACCCGACAAAATCAAAGTTCTTTTAGCAGTCTACCAGGGAAGTTTCTAACGAAAACTGAAACAACAACCATTACAAATTTACAAGAAACAAGCTTTCGTTCTTAATTTCACAACGAAAAAAAATCCACAAAACCCTAATTTTAGGCACAAAATCAGAGGAAAGATGACGAAAATAAATCATCTTTAGGAAGAATTCAATCGAGTTGAAGAAGAAACTTACCACGATCGAGCGTGAGGACGAGCGAGGCGGTCGGGAAGTGGCAGCGGCGGCGCCATCGAAACCCCTCCACGGAGTCGTCTTCTCACTTCGACCTGCACTCGCCATGACATAAACAAACAAAAGCAACAGAAATCAAAGCAAAAGTACGAAGAAATAAAGCGCGAGAATAAATAATAATAAAAAGTACCAACGGAAACAAAACTACTATCGATCGTTCGATTTCTCCTTCTCCTTCTTGCAATAAATTGCGAAAGAGAGAGAGAGAGAGCAAGAGAGAATTTCCAGAGCGAGAGAGAGAATGAGAATTTTGTGAGATTTGGGAATTAGGTCTGGGTTTTTATTGGCGGGAACTCGGTCAAAAGTAGCCGTTGGGGGGATATTTTCTGCTCTCTCCGCCCACCGCCAATCGGTGGGAAAATAAGGAGGGGAGGGGGAGGGAAATCTAGCTTGTTGCTTAAGACAGCCTGGCATAGACTGTTGAATTTGAATTAGGATTTGTTCAAAATTCAAATTTGCTTTTTCTTTTTAATTTTCTATTTTATTTTCTGGGTTTATAATTAGAGCATATCTTTTTCTTATAAAAATAAGAGAGAAAATCACATATGTCTCTCCTTGTTAATTTACAACAATTTCACTAAGTTTTTTTTTTTTTACTTGCACCTTCTGAATGATTTCTGCACGCAATATGGAATTGTGGATAAAAAAATAAAAAAAACTACTAAGGGAACCACCAAAAGTGATATGGGTTGTCACGTGATAGGAGACATCATCCTTAAGTTGACAAAGTGTTAGAAGGGTATCACATAAATTGTTAGGGACATTACCATTTTAAACATCCATCTTATATTCTTTCTTCCTCTCCCACCTACACATATTCCTCTTCCACTTATATTCTATTGCTCTTACAATCAAATCGAAGTTGACAAGGTACATCTTCATTTTCTTCTTCCTCTTTTCATTTCTAGCTATGTTTTTAGATCTTTGAACACAACAATTTTTAGGTTTTTTTTAGATTTTAAATAATGTGTGTTTTTATTTGTATCTTTCGAACATCATTATTGGTTATTTTGAACCCAATTCTAGAGGTTTTGAAAGTCCATGAATTAGTCACAGTCGGATTGGGACGATAAAGGACTATCAAGATTCTGCTAGTCCTAAATGCCAGAATCGTGACAGTCCTAAAATAGATAGTTATTTAGGGATGAATATCACCCAAGTCTCAAAGCACAAATACATAACATTATGAAAGAAATATTATTATTATTTTGCAGTCGCGAAAGTCAAGTTATAGGAAAGAAAATGAAGCCCCCGACCGCGTCGGAGCGTAGAGCGCAACAAGCGCAGCGTACCAGGGAAGTACCGCTAAACGTAACAGAGTCGACGACGGCTTCTCCTGATAGATCACTTCAATAGGGTACCGCCGAAACACGCTCGGGGAAAAAAAAGACTCATCCATCTTCTGCTTCAATTTCTTCCAATAAAAACAAACAAAGAAGGCTGAATGATGGCTCTGGACATTCTAAAGAGACGCATCATGATGGTTGCCATCTCCTACACTCATTTGAGGACCATATTGCCTATAAAATGCCGAACGAAAAGGCAAGTATATTATGTTATGATTTCCCATTTTTAAGGAAATATAATTCGTTAGATTTAATTTTATTTTACGTATCTATTTTTTATGAGACCAGACGGATACGACGAGTTATTTACCATTGAAATAATTGTTAAACCTGGGGATTTGATGACTTGGATGACACCATCAAGGAAAAAATTGTACTGACTGGGATGCAATTTATAGCTAAGTACTCATATCGTCAGCTGAACGATGCACTACTATCTGCATTCGTCGAGCGGTGCTTTCGGAGACGAATACATTCTATCTCCCATGTGGGGAGATGACGATTATCCTAGATGACGTCCAACATATAATAGGTCTGAAAGTAGACGTTAGAGTTATTATGCACTATAATGAGAACCGAAAATAATGGCACAATGAGCTCGTGAAACGAATTAGAAAATGCTTGGGAGGTGAGCATAATCAGTTAATGACCCTTTCTGACTTCAGGAAGTCATAAGGTATTTTATTAAAATATTTGGAAAACGAGATGAAGGATACAAAGCTCGAGGATGATGATGATGCAGACTCGATGACGGACCAGCAGGTCCGTGGATATATGATATTCATCGTAGGGGTTATCGATGTCATGTCCCGATCTCCCGCAGGGTTCAGTCGTCCCCACTGGATACGAATTATCGTGCCAGCGCTCCCGCAGGACGATCGTTCCCATCAGGATATGATATCGGGCGAGCCTGGAGTTGCGCCCGCGTAAGAAAAATACCGAAACGGCCGTTGATAACTAGTTCGCAGAGTCGTCATAGCGAAAATATAGAATAAACACAAGTATTGAATCCAAATCAATCTCTTTATTAATATAAAGTAAAGATTACAAGCGGCGCTAGGCCGAGATTACAAGTCGCTCATGCTCTCTCTCTCTCTCTCTCTCTCTCTCTCTCTCTCTTTATAATAAAAATGCCCTTAGGCTTACAACCGAATCAAACACTCTGGATGATGTTGTTCCCATACATTGCGTCTCATATATGTGAGCTCTGGGTCCGCGCGCCACGCTCCAAGATGCCAAGTGAGGTCCGGCTCCTCGATGAGTCAAGCAATCTACGAATCCATACGAGTTCTCCCTACACCCTGCATGCAATCTGGTTGGGTATTAGTACATTGAATGCACTGGTGGGAAGGCCCCTTGCCCATGCCATAAAACAAGCACGTTAATTAGTTATATGTACCGACTGATTATGTTGTATTTCTAGTCTTTGCCTTAGGATCAGTTTTATGGCAATATAATAAAAGCAATACCCGTGTCTGAATCAAGAGTGATGTACTGTAAACAACTGAGTTCGTCTTACCCTTTTCTTACCATTCGGCCTTTCCTGTTATTCGCAGCAATATAATCAATAGTCTACTAAGAAATAAAGAACATCAATACAATTCAAGTGTTATGATTGTGTCTCTGCCTCAGATATGTTCTACTCAAACTATGTTATATATCGTGCATCCATTCTAAATATGTAAAATTTTGTGCATTATATTCGTTCCTGTTACTCCTCTTCTAAATGTGGATTGCCGCTATGCATACATGACTTATCTATAAGAAGGTCACTGGCTCTGTTAGCCATATTGGACATATCTTTTGGGATATAACGGTTATCTTTCCAGCTTGGTTGCGAGCCTTACTGGGCCTCCCGAACCATCCAACGAGTCGGCTATCTTTCCAGGTCGGTAGCAAGCCTTATTGGACGTCCCTCACTCGCCCGCTAGTACTTCAGCTAGCGTATTACCAGGACTACACTGGCATTGTTCTTCCTGGCCGACACGATTCAGATGCCTCAGCAATCGTGTCAAGGACTCTTTCTCTACCTGGTGTGCAACCAGTTGTCCGTGTCACCCCCACTTTTCCAAATAGGAATAATTTAGTCATTTAGCATAGTTATATTATTTTAGTAATTTAATAATTAATTAGTATATTATATTAATATTTGTGGTTGTGCTATATTTTAATTATAGTTAGTGGGCTAGCAAATAGTCAGACTTGACCCATGTGAACCCAATTAAAATTTGTCATGAGAACTTGTGAGCCCAACATGGACCAAGCCTAATGAAACCTATTCCCACTAATTAATTAGGAGGATTAGGCTAATTTGCATTAGTGTAAAAAAATTCCAAAATAGCCATCCCTAATTATTTTTCATAATTCACCATGTAGGGGCAACTTGGACATTTGGAGATGACTTGGAGAAGGGGAAAGGGGGCCGGCCACTTTAGGAGAGGTCTCTTCTCTCTCCTCTTCATTTGCATTCATTTTAGATTTCCAATTCTAGATCCCCCATTTCCTTCATTTCTTCTATCAATTTTCTTCTTTATTCCTTCACATTCCCTCTCATTCTCATCACTCATAGAGCTTTGAAGCTTGGAGAAGCAAGGAGCACAAGAAGGAGGAGCATTGGTGAAGAGATCGTGTCCGGATCGTGTCCAATTATATTTTATATTGGAAATCCATCTCCCAATTGGTAAATTCTAAATTTTCCTTCATTGTAGCTTCTAAGTGATCGTGTCCAATTATTCATATTTTATGTTCTTCATTTTAGTACATTACATGCTCACTCTAGTTCATTACATTTTCTATTGCTAGTTATCTTGTATTCTTTTCTATTATTTGTTATATATGCTCTATTATATTTTTGGAACTACTTTCATAGGTATGCACTTTGCTCCAATCCTGACTGGATATTTTTTTTAGATGATTGGCTTGTGGATCAGTGTCCAACTTATTACGGGACGCAGGATGGTAAGCTATTAGAGGATTCTCTCATAGAGCAGGAGAACCTAGTGCTAGTGACCAAGGAGGTCTAGTTGCATATTTTTGGATATTGTATTAATCTCATTCTAGACTCATGGCATGTATATATTATTTTGGGAGTGGCTATGTCTAGACTTATGGATTTAGATTTGTGGATGTATTGGGACTCTTATTTTTCTCTCTTTTATTCCATATCGTGCGTTCATCCTCCTTTAGTTTTGTTTTGTGATTGAGGTTTGTTTACCATTATCATATACCATATTGTTCCTCCGTCTGGAGTTGAGATGACATTGAAAGATACCTTATATTTATTGTATTAGATGTTTAGATAGTATGGTTAATCCAGACAGCGTTCTACTGCCGATGCTGGACATAGGCTGGGCGTTGTTCACTACTCATGCCCTTATGGTGCGTGTCGTGACACATTTTTAGTGGTGGTACATACAGGTCAGAGTCGCAACAAGTGCGATATCGTAGTAGTACTCTAAGTCTGAGATAGTGCTATGAGCCTGCTTTAGGATATAGGACATAGGCTGGGAGTATACTCAATCACAATTAGGAAACATTTCCAAATATCTGGTTTGTTGTCCTTATCTATTTGAATGCTTGTTTTACTTTGAATAATTTTGTCCTTCCTTGATGATATCGTATCTTACTCAATATTGATTCCTTTATTTCAATCTATCTTCAGGATATCGTCGAAGACGCATTCCTAGTGCTCAGGCGCAGTGCCAGCAAGGTCGGTCACTTCGTCGCCTCTGAGTGCAGCACCAGCTGACACTGTTCCAGCAGCTTCAATTAAGAGGTCCGCTTCATCGATCCAGGTGGACATTTTGTAGTAGCTTTCTGGGATGCTCCACCTTCGGTACAGAGGACAGTGCCGACAGACTTAGAGGGGCTTCCACCTCCACCACCCGCAGTTGATCCGACGCAGGTGTTTGCGCTCTTTCAGCAGATAATGAAGGCACAGTGGGCCCAGGTAGAGGCCCAGCAACGCCAGTCAGAGGTCATGAGGCAGGGCATTAAAAAGGCCCACCAGCTTGCACTCACCAATGTCGAGAGAGTCGCCTTAGTCCAGCCACAGACGACACCACCTCAGTTTACCCCGCAACAGTCGAGGCCGGGGACTATTATAGACTTCAAGAGGATGGGGCCGAAGGACTTTAAAGGCACCGAGGGGATTCTTTATGCTGATGATTGGTTCAAAGATATTGAGAGGAACCTGCGGCTGGCACAGATTCCAGAGAGGTTGCAGGTAGAGGCCGCATGGAGCATGATATTTGATATCACATTGACTTGGTTCAGGACGGGCCTCAGGAACTCAGCGTCGAAACTTACTTAGGAATATTTTAAGGAGCTCTTCAAGGAAAAGTTTTTCCCAGATGTGGCTTTGACATCTCTAGAGAGCCAGTTTCAGTATCTCGTCTAGGGCAACATGACGGTGGACGAGTATGCGACTGAGTTTTGTAGATTGGGTTACTTTGTGGAGTGACAAAATCCTTAGGGGAAGGCCCGAAAGTTTAGAAATGGTCTGAACAGGAAGATCAAATCTCATAAGTGGTCATCGCACCACTACATTTAAGGAGATCCTAGCACAAGCACAATAGGCGGAGGAAGATTTGGAGCTTGGCTTCAAGAGGATGAGAGATCCCTCAGGATCTAGCAGTAGTGCGGGGCCAACAAAGCGGCCTCACTTTCAACAGCAGCATCAGAGACACTTCCGGCAGCCGAGACAGCAGTTCCCCATACAAGCTAGAGTGCCAGTGCAGCAGGCGTACCAGATTCAGAGGCCAGCTATTCCTTGCCTATTATGCAAGAAGCCAGAACATGGATGGGATGCATGCAGGATGAGATTGGGTCAGTATTTGTTTTGCGGATTAGGAGACCACCATTTGAGGGCTTGTACTAGGTCTCCGGCTCATCCAACTCAGGGTAGGGCAGGACAGCAGAGAGGACCTCCGTTGCTGACACAGCAGCAGAGGTTCGTACAGCACCAACAGCAGCAGAGAGGTGTACGGCAGGGGCGAGATTTTGCCTTAACCGTCGAGGATGAGGAACCAGTTGGAGATGTCATTTTAAGTTCAGTCTATCTTGATTCTTTTTCAGCTCATGCTTTATTTAATTTTGGTGCTTCATATAGTTTCGTATCTGTATCTTTTGCTTTGAAGCATCATCTTGAGACTGAACCGTTGACGAGGACTTACAAGATCACGACCGGGGGTAACATTATCCTGGTCAGTGATATTTGTAAGGACAGGGAGGCCGAGAGTTGAGCGTGTGTCTACTCTTAATTCCACTTTTGAGCTACGATATAGTACTCGAGATGGATTGGTTGAGTAGGTACCATGCTAGTATCGATTATCGTAGAGGCAAAGTTTTATTTCAGACGTCGGGAGAGCCAGAGTTTGAGTTCGTCAAAGGAGCAGCAGAGCAGAGCAGAGTAAGGGAGACTTCTGTGGAGCTATGGTGGAATAGCATGAGCTACTACATCCATTGATTGCAGAGTATATGGACGTCTTTCCGGAGGAGTTGCCGGGGTTGCCACCAGACCGAGATATGGAGTTCTCTATAGATTTGGTGCTAGGCGCAGAACCAATATCACAGCACGTATATAGGGTCAACAACAGCGAACTGACAGAGTTGAAGAAACAGGTGGATGAGTTGCAGGATAAGGGCTTCATCCACTTCAGTTCATCATTGTGGGGTGCTCCGATATTATTTGTATCGAAGAAGGATGGGTCGGTACATATGTGTATGGACTACAGGGCTCTCAACAACCTCACTATCAAGAATAAATATTCGTTGTCGCGGATTGATGATCTATTTGATCAGTTGAGCGGAGCGAAGGTATTCTCGAAGATAGACTTGAGGTCGGGGTACCACCAGGTAAAAGTAAAGAAGGAAGACATTCTGAAGACAGCTTTCTGGACTCGGTATGGGCAGTTCGAGTTTTTGGTGATGTCGTTTGGGTTGAACAATGCCCCAGTGGTATTCATGAACCTGGTGAATAAGGTATTTTGTCAGTACCTGGATCAGTTTGTTATGGTCTTCATTAATGATATATTGATATATATAAAGACCCCGGAGGAGCATGAGAAGCACCTGAGGATAGTTCTGGAGACTCTCAGGAAAGATAAGCTGCATGGCAAGCTTTCGAAGTGAGAGTTCTTCCTTGATAAGGTTGAATTTTTTGGACATGTGATTATAGGAGACGGGATCTCAGAGGACCCGAAAAAGATTTCAGCAGTTGAATCGTGGTCTACCCCGAGTTCAGTGGCAGAGATCATGAGCTTTCTTGGATTGGCAGTCTATTACCGAATATTTGTTCAAGACTTCTCCAATATTGCAAAGCCGATGACTAGGATGGCCAAGAAGGACTTGGAGTTCATCTGGACTGAGGAGTGTCATGCCACTTTTGAGGAGATGAAGAAGAGGTTGACTATAGCTCCGATATTGACGTTGCTATCGGGGACATAAGAATTTTTTATATACAGTGATGCTTCGGATAAGGGTTTGGGTTGTGTGTTGCAGCAAACGGGAAGGTGATTGCCTATGCTTCCAGGCAATTACACCCGTATGAGAAATATTGCCCTACCCATGACTTGGAGTTGGTAGCAGTCATTTTTGCTCTAAAGTTGTGGAAATACTACTTGTATGGAGAGCGTGTGGAGATCTTTATAGACCACAAGAGCTTAAAATATGTGTTTACACAGAAAGAGATCAACATGAGGCAGGGGCGATGGTTGGAGTGGATGAAGGACTTTGATATTTCTTTGCAGTACCATACAGGAAAGGCCAACTAGTCGCTAATGCCTTGAGCAGGTATCTAGTGGCTATATACTTGACGAGAAATATATATTTATTGGCCGGTCTTGATAGTTTAGGTATTGAGGTGTTAGTTCTTGGAGTTATAGCACAAATGTGGGAACTTCAGGTACAGTAAGAGTTGATGGACCAGATCAGAGCCACACAGTTCGAGTATGAGTCTCTGAGGAGTATCAAAGCGCAGGTCCGGATGTAATTGGCAGAGGACTTCAGTATTACAGGGGATGGATCATTGCGATACTGTACCAGATTGTGTGTGCCGGGTGGAGCGTTACGCGAGGAAGTTCTTCAGAAGGTGCATCGATCTCAGTACTCTATGCATCCAGGTGCCAAAAAGATGTACAGAGACATAAGAGAGCATGTTTGGTGGTATGGTATGAAGCAAGAGGTGGCGAGCTTCGTATCCAGATGCTTGCTATGTCAGTAGGTAAAGGCGGAGAGGCAGAGGCCAGGTGAATTACTTCAGCCTGTACCCATTCCAGAGTGGAAATGGGAGCATGTGACGATGGTTTTGTTTCAGGGCTTTCGCGTTCTCCAGGAGGGAAAGACACGATTTGGGTCATCGTAGACAGGTAGACCAAATTGACCCACTTTTTGCCATTCAAGGTGGGTACGTCTACGGAGAAGCTCGCAGAGATGTATGTGAGACAGATAGTCAGATTGCATGGAGTTCCTGTGAGCATAGTCTCAGATTGGGATAGTCATTTTATATCCCACTTCTGGAGGATTTTGCAGGCTAGCTTGGGCGCCCAACTCAAGTCTAGTATCGCATATCACCCTTAGACAGACGGACAGTCGGAGAGGACTATTCATACACTCGAGGATATGCTATGTACCTGTATTTATTTTAGATTTTTGAGGCTCTTAGGAGGATCACCTTTACTTGATAGATTTTGCTTACAACAACAGCTACCAGGCCAGTATCGATATGTCACCATTTGAGGCATTGTATGGACGGAGATATCGTACTCTATTTTCTTAGAATGATTTTTGTGAGAGAGACTTATTGGGACCGGAGATGGTCATGGATATAGCTAAGAAGGTGAAGCTTATCAGGGATAGACTTCGAGTGGCACATGACAGACAGCGGGATTGGGCCGATAGCCACCGGAGACCTTTGGAGCTTGAGGTATAGGTTTTATTTTGTATTGCTTGTGTTTTCCTTGTTTTAGGTAGAGTGCTAAGGCCGTATTTTGTTCTAGGTTGGCCATCTGGTGTTCTTGCATATTTCTTCGACTCGGGACATGATTCGCTTTGGTGGAGGCGAAAAGCTTAGTCCATGGTACATTGGACCCTTCGATGTTCTCGAGAGGGTCGGTGTAGTGGCCTACAGACTAGACTTGCCACCTGTACTAGAAGGAGTGTATAACGTGTTCTACGTGTCGCAGCTGAGACGGTACGTGGCAGACCCTAGCCATGTATTAGATCACTCGAAGATCGAGATGGATCCTACTCTAAGCTACCCAGAGCAACCTGTGGAGATTCTGGATCGCAGGAAGAAGGTGCTGCAGAACCAGACATTTTCTTTGGTTCGCGTTGTGTGGAGGTATTACTCTCCAAGGGAGTCTACCTGGTAACGAGAGGCCGAAATGCGCCAGTGGTATTGTTATCTGTTTGAGCCGTGAGGTATAATTCTTTCTTACTTGATGTGATTGCTTGTTGTAGTTAGTTTCTTCCTTAATTTTGAGAACAAAGTTTTTTTAAGGTGGGTAGGTTTGTCACCCCCACTTTTACAAATAGGGGTAATTTATTCTTTTAGCATAGTTATATTATTTTAGTAATTTAATAATTAATTAGTATGTTATATTAATATTTATGGTTGTGCTATATTTTAATTATAGTTAGCGGGCTAGCAAATAGTTAGACTTGACCCATGTGAATCCAATTAGAATTTGTCATGACAACTTGTGAGTCCAACATGGACCAAGTCCAATAAAACATATTCCCACTAATTAATTAGGAGGATTAGGCTAATTTACATTAGTGTAAAAATTTGTCAGAATAGTCATCCCTAATTATTTTCCATAATTTACCGTGTAGGGGCAACTTGGACATTTGGAGATGACTTGGAGAAGGGGGAAGGGGGCGGCCACTTTAAGAGAGGTCATTTCTCTCTCCTTTTTATTTGCATTCATTTTAGATTCCCAATTCTAGATCTCCAATTCCCTTCATTTCCTCCATCAATTTTCTTCTCTATTCCTTCACATTCCCTCTCATTCTCATCACTCATGGAGCTTTGAAGCTTGGAGAAGCAAGGAGCACGAGGAGAAGGAGCATTGGTGAAAAGATCGTGTCCGGATCGTGTCCAATTATGTTTTTTATTGAGAATCCATCTCTCAATTGGTAAATTATGAATTTCCCTTCATTGTAGATTCTAAAGCATGCATTTGACTATTAGGAACCATTACATGGTATAGGGCTACCTATAGGAACAAGTTCTAGTCTAATTGGATGTGTATTGTGATTTCTACATGATAATTTGTGTCCAAATAGGGAAAATTACGAGATTGACACATCAATTGTGTGTCATAAGACCAATTAGATCTAATTAGACTTAGATCGTGATTGTAGAACTAGGTATGTGTCCACAATTGGACACGAGTAGGCCGTATCATGATACAGTGTGATACCATATGATACAAAGCTCTATTTTGGTTGTTTTGTACAATAGCTCTTCAATTCTTATTTTACCAAGTTACTTTAGTTATATTATGATGTATTAATGTATATAGGATTATTGTGGAAGAATTTGGATTTTGGCATCTCAATTGGATGTATATCATAGTTTTCCTAAGCGTATACCCTAGGTGTTTGTTTTAATGTCTCTAATGTATTATATAGATATAAGTATATGATATTAAGTGTTTATATATATATATATATATATATATATATAGGTGTGTATGGATATGTATAGATAATGTGAGTGAATCTGTGTGTGTATGAATATGAACTTTAGTGTGTGTGTGTGTAGGTGTAAGTGTAGTGAGGGGTCGGGCATTTCGGTGTCAGCAAGGTGTTGGAGTGTGAAGGCCTTGGGTGAAGGCTCGGTTACAGAAGTGCAGGTGACTGCATATTAGCTTGTGCAGAGTAGAATTCTAGCAGTCGCAGCAGGTTACACAAGCAGTGACATCAGCCTTAGCATAGCAGTGCTTGATGTACACTCAAGTATATATCATAGCAGATGTTACTGCTACTATTTTGGTGATATGTTTAGGTGTCGAGTTATGCAGTATGTAGGTGCAAGGGTGCACAGCAAGTGATGTCAATGTTGTGCACAGATGAGTGTGTTAGTGTGTATGATATACTTATGTGTATGTTCTAATTTCAGTAGGATGTGGGTGTGTGGATGTTAACAACTGATACACTGATGATTAGCAGCAGCCAACAGTGGCATGGCCACTGCATTTAAAATACAACAAGTCTCAGTATCACCTCAGTAGGTAAACTAACATTCAGACATGCTGAGTTGAAAGGAGAGGATAGTAGTGGTACCTGGGCAGTTGGTATTATTGGGTAGATACTTGGATGATCAGTTCAAACTGATATATATGAGTATCAGTTGAGTATGCAATCTTGTATCAGTGGGGTATATACTGGGGTGTGTATCAGTATGTCAGGGGGGCAGTGAGATGAGATTGTGTGTTTGGTAGCTGTGAGTATTGTTAGTGTTAGGATGTTTCTAGATATTTGGTTTTAGGTATATCAGTGCTGGGTTCATCTATTGTATGCCAGTATTAGACACTGCTAGTGAACTGATGCTTTGAGATGTTAGTGTATATATATACTAGGAGTTCCCAGTTAGTGAAAGGTTAGTTAGTTAGAGTATCAGTTAGATGTTAGCCTAAATTAAGTATCAGTTAATTAGTATGTATCTTATAGATATTGGTGTTAGTGATTAGATGTTAAGATAGGAATAATAGCTAACAGTAAGGAGATGGGGTATTACCTAGTACAGAGGCTTGGGGCTATGGAGCATGTCTGAATCAAACTTAAGTGAGTAATTAAAGGGAAGCAAATACCTGGAAATGTAGGTAGGTATTTATAAGGGAAGATTTATCAGTTGAGTGTTGCAAACTGCGAGGTTCATATAGGATAGGTGTATCTCAATTAGTAATTAGAGTGTTAGTTAGCAAATTAGTTAATTTAGTTAGTACAAGTCATGTATCAATAAAGTTAAGCTAAGTTAGTAAATTAGGATGATATCAGTAGAGTGTATCCATTAGAGTATCTATGTTAGTCAGTGATAAGTATCACTAATATGGGTAGTGAGTTACCAATAACATTAGCTAGATGTCAGTTATAGCATAACTAGATACCAGTTAGCAAAAATATTATTTAGATGTAGTTTAGGTTGGTAAATGTTAGTATTATTAGTTAAATATGTGTCAGTATCACTATAGTATCAATTATTTTATGAGTATCAGTTAGCTATTTATATATAGTTAACGTTGAGGGAGACCTAGTAGAAGGTAATTAGAGGCCATTATAGACCAATTAACCTAGTTGGACCTAGTTTAACCTAGAATCGACCTAGAAGGCATATTAGTGCATTATTTAACTTAATTCTCCTTCATTACACAAATTGACTTGATATTTCCTAAATAGGATTGTGTGACACCAGCTTGGGAATCGAGAGACACATTTTGCTCAGGACTAGAGGCGAGTATATCTCTCTGTTAGTTTTTATTTTATGATAGTGTATATATCATATATTTTAGAAATGTTAACTTGATTCTGACACAATGGCTACACGGACTGATACTATATGGATCCTGTCAGGAGATGTTATTCCCTATCGTATCCAGCGGGTAGTCCTTCACATATATTTCATCGTGTGTATCGAGTATTAATTATTGTGTACTTTGTGTTCACACACTGCTTGTCACGCCCCAATTTTTGCTAAGTCGACAATCGTCCCCCAGGCGTAACATATTGGTATCAGAACATGGCTTCGGATCCTTTGACCTTCGTGTCAGAAGAGTTTTCCTGAAATGACTATGTCTCTTCCTGTTGAACTCTTGAATTCGCTTGGACAAAATGAGATACGTTCCATATAGTGAGTCCATAATATATTTTGAGGCTGATGCAAGTTACTTTTCTTTAAAGGAACGGCCTCAGAGTCGGATGCACAAGCGCAGGTGGTGGCTCAGGTACAAGGGAGCAGTTCTGGCAGATCAGGTAGCTCGAAAAGTCCAGCAGTTGCACCCTCTGTCGATCCGTTCGAGTGGATGATGCATTTGATGGAAACGCAGCAGAGACAGACAAAATTACGTCAAAGCCAATTCGAGTCCCGAATTGAATCTCAATTTCAGACGCAGCGGACCCAGGCTGAGGCACAACAGAGGCAGATGGATACCTTACAAATGATTATGACGACGCTCATCGTCGATAACCATTCTACATCAACGGCCGCCGCGACAGTGCCAGTTGTAAGCCAGTGCGACATCCTTATTACTTTTGAGTCAAGGGTCTGTAACCAGATGCTCATTATCAATAAAGATAACTTTTATATATCTCAATGTGTGATATCTTATTTGCGTACTCTGTTGCATATGTTCTAAAGTATATCATTATACCTAGGCCTTGTGCACGCGCGCCTTACACGTGCAGGGCATCACGCCCGGAGGACGGTTATCGATTTAGCGAAAATTGGGGCGTGACACGGCTCGTGTCCAGTGTGCTTATATTCGTGTTCGTAACATGTCATGATTGGATCCATGAGTATTGGTTGGAGACGGGGGAGTAGGAGTTGGTTATGTGATCAAGCCCAAGTGTATTCGTGTACATGTCGATTACATATCACACGTGTAATCGAGTTACCATATTATATTCTTGTTCAACCCAAACTGATCACATAATGAACTTGTACTCCATATCACATTAGCTAGTTTTATCTATTTTTATTTATTTGCAGTTATTCATATTGCATGTTCTTCATTCCAGTACATTACATGTTCACACTAGCTCATTCCATTTTCTATTGCTAGTTATCTTGTATTTTTTTCTTTATTTGTTATATATTCTCTATTATATTTTTGGACCTACTTTCAGAGGTATGTACTTCGTTCCAATCATGACTGGTTATATTTTTCAGATGATTGGCTTGTGGATCAGTGTCCCACTCATTACGGGACACATGATGGTGAGCCATTAGAGGATTATCTCCTAGAGCAAGAGAACCTAGTGCCAGTAACCGAGGAGGTCTAGTTGCATATTTTTGGACATTATATTTGTCTCATTCTAGACTCATAGCATGTATATATTATTTTGGGAGTGGCTATGTCTAGACTTATGGATTTGGATTTGTGGATGTATTAGGACTCTTATTTTTCTCTTTTTATTCCATATCATGCTTTCATCCTCCTTTAGTTTTGTTTTATGATTGAGTACTATTTACCATTATCATTTACCATATTGTTCCTCCATCTAGAGTTGAGATAACATTGAAAGATACCTTATATTTATTGTATGAGATGTTTAGATAGTATGGTTGACCCAGACAACGTTCTACCGTCGATGCTGTGGCGTAGGCTGGATGTTGTTCATTACTCATTCTCTTATTTCGGGTACGGGTCGTGACAGTTAGTGACCATGCAACTACTACACCACTTCCAATACTAGCCGAGGACTACACTCGGTACAATCTAGCCAAGGACTATTCTCAGATCTTTCTTTTTTGCACATCTCCCTAATTTGAGACTGTCTCGGTGATCTGGATATCCCGAGTACTTTTTTTTCTTTTTTTTCTCCTGACTCGGAATGACTACTTGATAGTCTTTCTTGTCAATGTATGCAATATGATTATACTTTATCCCATGTCCTATTCGGAGCGATGCAGTGTCTCAAGGTATAAACAAGAACTATTGGTGGCATAACATAAGGAACTACTTCATTAGACTCGATTACACCACATCATACAGATTGCAAGTAAAACTTCCATGTTCTAAACAACGATAAGGCAGGGTTATCCCCTTAGCTATGTGTGTTCATCTCTCTTTTTAATTGCTTACAAAGGTTATCGCTTAGAAACTAGCACGTATTATTCTTTTTTCTTAAGTGTGCAGCTCAGTAGAGACAGGTTCACCGGGGCCACCCACCTTAGCGATGAATCGCATTGGTCGAACGAGACTCCGAGCGCGCCTTTGAAAAGTCTAAGTCTGAACTCCATTTAAAGATCCAAGTATGAATGTCTTTGCATCGAGCGAGTCTTCTCGCTGAGCAAGTATATCGATTCACTACACTTGTGCCATTTGAATCGTCCCACCGGGTTGAGCGGAGCGGGTCGTTACATAATACACCACTCAGAATAATCTCGTCGTCGAGACTTTATGAGAGAAACTAGTATTATCGCACAACTTCTAAACCAAACTCTATACTTCTCGTCTAACTTCCAAATATTGTTCCAAAACTACATTCATTCCTCTCCTCACCTCCCGCTACGCACGCGCTTAGCCAATCTCATCGAACAACTCTATCGTTGGATGCCATCAAACTATACTCAACTTAATCGTTGCATTCCTCGACTAAAACTCTACTGCGCCTAGCGCAGGACTAGATTACTCAATCACAGGGTATTCTATAAATCAATGTGCACTAAAAAACTCAAGCTTAGTGTAAACTTGCCCAAATGTTATATTCTATCGATGCGAACCCAAAATATATTCGACCGATCACTCGATGTTGCCTATCGAAATCCAGCGTTACCCTAAACCCATTCTAGAAAATCTTCAAGACTTCAAGTTCGAATCTCAGCTAATCTTCCAATCTCGTCTTTCATCAAGATCTATCTGAGTCATCGTTCATTCTTGCTAAGTAAATTTACTACCATCCAAAGTCATCGTATCGAATTGCCTACATTTTTTTGACTCCGTCTTTATTGCTTTAGTACATGGTAATTTTGCCCAATACGAGATACGTTCTAATCCTTCATGCCTTAAGCCTGATCGAACATATCTTCCTATTCGTTTTCTTATTCTATTTTGCATGTGTGCTTAACCATTTTATTGAAGGACTCTATCGTTCAATTATTGCATTCCCGACTCAGTATCGTACTGAGTCCTAGCACAGAACTATCTCATTCGCATGGGACACGTTAAAATCTTCTATTTACGAAAGTATAGGCTGAGGCTAACTTACTCTAATTGCCATACTCATCCATGTGGATCTAACATTTTTACTTGCTGAGTTATATATATCGCTATGTTTGGATCATACCCATATTCAAGGCATTCCTAAATGTTTGTATTTCAACCAAGCTTAGTGACAGCTAAGTCGTACAAACTACTCGTAAAAATCTTTTGAATCGTCGATCATTTTGCTACTTGACTAACCGAACTCTGATTCATTTAGTTATCTTCTACCCCCAATCTCACTCAAATTCAAGTATTGCATTACTAGCAATGTACGTCTTTCAAGCAACAATTTAATTCGTCATGCAAACTTATCTTAAAAATCACCAATTTCAATCATAAGAGTTTCGTCCGACAATTTTCCAATTCCATCTTATTCCTCTCCATCGCATAACCTATCTAATCAATCAATTATCATCCAAGTCCCATCTCCCGTTGCGTTCATTTCAATGCCAACGTTGCTAGGGTACACTCTCAGTTCCAAGTCCTAACTCTAAGTCTCGTTGCCCCAATTCTATTATTTTTTCGTATGATACTCTGAAGTCAGCCACTCTAGTTCAACTCATGACATAGGATCGTCAGCCTAGCCACTAGGTCAGCTCACAAGGTCATAGGTACAGTTTATATTCATGACTTATATCGTGCAATCCATTGCACGAAACTCGCCAACTCCTAAGGTCAAATTATTGTTCGTTCGTACGGGGTATTTTACCCTAACTCGCTTCACTCAAATTTCTAAATATCAAGCACAGATCATCCTACACACATCAACAAGTTTGTTTGTACAAGGTCTGAGTTCGTTTCAATAAATTTATTCCTAAGACACATTCGTTCAACCGAATCTACGCACATCGTACGTCCAACCAAATCATTCACATACTATATCTCTCAACACCTGATAGGATCAACATATCCAATCTTTTCTAAGTCTATACTACCAAGTCACGATTCAATTTCTAACTCTTCGATCTCAATCCCAAATTCAAAGTTCTAAAACATAATTCATGTATCCGTTCCCTAAACCATCGAGCGTCTTACTTCATGTTCTAGGCTAACTCATCCACAAAATACTTTTGATTTACTTGTATCCTAAGACTCGTCTTATCTTGTCGAATCATAAGTCAAGACGATCATTCAATTGTCATGTTCTAATCTTCTGTAAGTTCAATCATTCCCGTTGGACGTAAAATTACCACACCAACGCTCCCTTGGGATGACCGTTCTAATCCGGATGTGACGTATGTTCGAGCAATGAGTTACACTCACACAAGACAAGAAGATCAAACATTATGGTTATCATTGAACGAACAGACACCTTATCGTCATACTTCGTTTCATCCAAGTTATACATTGATCCATCAAGTCATGTTCATCTAATAACTGTTTATGTCGTAATCATAATTCATCTAGCTAAATTGTCCAACTTTAATGTTACTATTTAATCATTTCGTAGTCTACTTCTAGTATTCCTCAAACAACTAAGTTTAAATTCTGAGACAAAGTCTATTTACTTTTGATACGTTTCATTTTATCGAGTTCGTCTGAATAATCATCGAACATGTTCCCGCGAGTTCGATCATCCCCGCTGGACGTGAAATCACCATACCAGCACTCCCACGGGATAATCGTTCTTATCCGGGCCTGATGTCAAGTATTATCTTTCGAAATAGATTCAAGATTGTTCGTTCAAATTCAAGATTAAGTCCGTAATTGCCTACCTCAATTATTGATCCACAAATTTGCTAACTTGCATCAATCCATACTATCTTTCAACTATTGATATGATATCGAGTCTTTTCAAATTTGAAATCATAACATATATACTCAAGCTAAACTCTATCGAGCAATATCCTACCCAATCTTGATTTTTCATGCACGCTATCTTCCATTGCGCTAGCTACTACCGCATCCTCAAGTATTCCATCTCAACTCGAGTTTTAATTTATTTAATTCCATTTAAAATTGTTCATAGGATTTACTAAATTTTCTTGACCCAGATATTAATTCCAACACTCTGGATTTTTATTCAATATAAGTCTTATCACTTTGTTTAACTCATTCTAACTCGTTCGAATCAATTCTTGCACGATTCCTTCGAATTCGCTTACTTGCTAGGCAATACTTATACCAAGGCTTATGCAATCACGTCGTTAGCTGCTAGACTCGTTTGCTACCTCAAAATCCTCTATTCACTCAAGCCTTTCTAAGACGGTCAATATACCTCTCAGGGTTTGAGCTATACTCTACGAATAATCAAATTGCTTATTCGTTCCTGAGCTATCGCATACACCACTCATAAATTGAGTCATCCTATTAACTCTTAAATCATATTCAAATTATTCACTCATATATCCACCAATTCATTCGTTAGAACTCTTGCGCGATCCCTATGCATCACCTCGATAAATCTTATTCTCGTATACACCTCTATCGATAGTCGTTCATGTAACCATATCCTGATTCATAGCATATTAGCAAGAATAACCGTCTGAACCATTTCTCAAAATCTATGCACAGTATACTATATTCGCCATCGTGATAGCCTGATACGTTTCTATCGATATCCATTCTAAGTCTGACATATCTTATCCGAACGATATTCTAATCTCGCTCATAACTCACTAGCACCAAGGGTCTTAGCGTGCGATACTCAACACAACTTAGTCGAAAGACTGTGTGCATAGCTAACTATCTGAACGATATTATATCTTGTATATTAACCCGCTTGGTAATCACGTATAGGTATTTGGGTTCACACATAACTTATAAATTCTAGCACGAGTCTATCCCACAAAGTCCGACATAGGTCGGCAAAGGACTTTGCATAACTATTATGTTCAAGCAAATTATTTTATTCACATGCACTTTCAAGAATATTTAGACTCATTATATGGAATATTCATTGAAGCATCGAGAGAGAGCGCCTATCACATCCTCAATGAACAAGTTCAAAACTAAGAGAATTGATACAAATTCCAAGGACGTAAAGCCATGCTCTGATACCGATATGTCATGCTCTGATTTTCTGCAGGGTTCGGCCGTCCCCGCTGTATGCGAATCACCGTGCCAGCGCTCCCACAGGACGATAAATCCCATCATGACGTGATATCGCGTGAGCCTGGAGTTGCGCCCGCGCAAGACAAATACTGAAATGCCCATTGATAACTAGTCCGCAGAGTCGTCATAGCAGAAACATAGAATAAACACAAGTATTAAATCTAAATTAATCTCTTTATTGATATGAAGTAAAGATTACAAGCGGCGCTAGGCCAAGATTATAAGTCGCTCATGTTCTCTCTATCTCTCTCTCTCTCTTTACAATGAATATGCCCTTAGGCTTACAACTGAATCAAATACTCTAGATGATGATGTTCCTATATATTACATCTCATATATGTGATCTCTGGGTCTGCGCGCCACGCTCCAAGATGCCAAGTACGGTTCGACGCCTTGATGAGTCAAGCGATCTAAGAATCTGTGAGAGTTCTTCCTGTACCCTTCATGCAATCTGGTTGGATATCAATACATTGAATGTACTGGTGGGGTTGCCTCTCGCTCACGCCACAAAATAATCACGCTCATTAGTTATGTGCACCAACTGATAATGTTATCTTTTTAGTCTTTACCTTAGGATCAGTTTTATTGCAATATAATAAAAGTAATACCCGTGTCTAAATCAAGAGTGTCGTACTATAAACAACTGAGTTCGTCTTATAATTTTCTTGCCATTTGGCCTTTCATGTCATTTACAATAATATAATCAATAGTCTACTAAGAAATAAAGAACATTAATGCAATTCAAGTGTTATGACCGTGTCTCTGCCTCAGACATGTTCTACTCAAACTATGTTATATACCGTGCATCCATTCTAAATGTGTAAAGTATTATGCATTATATTCCTTCATGTTACTCCTCTTCTAAATACGGATCGTCGCTATGCGTGTATGACTTATATATATGAAGGTCACTGGCTCTGTTATCCATATTCGACATATCTTTTAGGATGGAACGACTCTCTTCCCAGCTCGGTTTCTAGCCTTACTGGACCTCTCGAACCATTCGATGAGTCAACTATCTTTCTAGGTCGGTAGTAAGCCTTGCTGGACGTCCCACACTCGCCCGCGAGTACTTCAGCTAGCATATTACCAAGACTACACTGACATTATCCACCTGGACCGACACGATTCGGATGCCTCAGCAATCGTATCGATGACTCTTTCTCTATCTGGTGCACAAACAGTTGTTTGTGACCATGAAACTACTCTACCACTTTCAATCCTAGTGAAGGACTACATTCGGTTCAATCTAGTCGAGGACTACACTCGGATCTTTCTTCTTTATGCAGCTCCCTAATTAGAGACTGCCTCAGTGATCTGGATATCCCGAGTACTTTCTTTTCTTCTCCTGACTCGGAACGACTACTTGATAGTCATCCTCGTCAATCTATGCAATATAATTATACTTTATCCCATGTCCTATTTTGAGCGATACAGTGCCTCAAGGTGTAAACAAGAACTATTGGTGACATAACATAAGGATCTACTTCATTAGACTCAATTATACCACATCATACAGATTGCAAGTAAAACTTTCATGCTCTAAACAACGATAAGGCAGGGTTATCCCCTTAGTTATGTGTGTTCATCTCTCTTTTTATTAGCATACAAAGGTTATCACTTAGAAAGTAGCACGTATTATTTTTTCTTAAGTGTGCAGCTCAGTAGAGACAGGTTCACCGGGGCCACCCACCTTAGCGATGAATCATATCGGTCGAACAAGACTCCGAGCGCACCTTTAAAAAATCTAAGTCTGGACTCCATTTGAAGATCCAAGTCTGTATGCCTTTGCATCGAACGAGTCTTCTTGCTGAGGAAGGTGGGTCGGTTCACTACACTTGTGTCGTTTGAATCGGCCATCCGGGTTGAGCAGAACGGGTCATTACAGTCGATATTCCAGACAATTTTAGAATGTCTATACATCCAAAATATATTTGGAACCTCGAAGATGTCTCCTACTTGGATAAAATTTCTTGGAGAAGTGATATATTGGCATTCCTTTACCGCGAGCTTGGGACTGTATCCAACGAAGAATAAAAAAAAATCAAGTTGCATGACTCTTTAACATGTACAATAACTTTACCTTCACTATAATATTATTGTGATACTATGTTACTGTTATTTTTAATGTGATATTTATTATCTAGATATAGGCATGGATATTCGAGCACTTTCCTACTCTTAAGCGAGCTACACTCAATAAAGATTATGACGAGTCTCTTTCTAAGATATGCAGATGGAGGGAGAATAAGTAAGATGTGAAACTCCAGCATATATTGGTCGTCCTAAGGATTGCACTAGATAATATTTTGAAAAATAGGTCATTCACCAATTTTAATTTACTTTCACTCCAATGTACTTAATTTAATATAAAACTTCATATAATTTATTTTTAGATTATTTGGGATCCATATGTGGATCTACGAGACACTACCCATCATATTCAACCAGTATCTCGATTCCATGTCCTGATAACTATCACGAGATCGAGGAGCCTTTCATGCATGAAAGAGTACTTTGCCAGTTCGGCTATATACAGATGGCAAAAACATATTTTTTTAAAATGGTATCAGCCCTAAGAGAAAAAAAGTTATCAAATTATATATCGACAAATTATAACAATATGTCGGTATATTAGGACCAATTGCATCAAAACTTATTAGGTTTGGAGGAACAAGAAAGAGTGGTTTGTATGTGGGATTGTAGCGATGACTAATTTCACCGGTATCATATAGCAAGGTACCCAAGGATGGTGTATCACTCCTCGATCTTATAAGACAAAAAGTAATCACCAGGTGTGATATTGTATAAGTCTAATTTATACTTGTATAAGTTAAACACCAAACATGATCGATAAAAGATCTCAAAGACAAGTCACTGCAGCAGAAATAAACAGAAAAGTTGATAGACACAAGATATATGGAAAAAAATTATGTTACTCTATTGTGTGATACTTTTATAATATAGACACATATTCTATGTCATGTAACTGATTCTAAGGCAAGATTAGAGTGACCACTTAAGTTTGCTTTCACTCACATAATTAATGTCTGTCTATAGGTAATGGGAGTAGCTTGCATGGGAGTAGCTTGCGTGGGAGTTTAAATTGGTGATTTGAAGAATTGCGGCCAGAGATATGGTTTCTTTGTATATAAAAGACATAATGTGTAGAAATTCATTGTTTGTATAGTTCTCGAGTTGTAAGACTTGTGACATGATTTATTGTTCTGAGAGAGAAAGAGATAGAAAGATTTGTAATTGAGTTATTCTTGGCTTCGAGCCGTTGTAATCTCGTTTTATTATCAATTAAGAGAATCATTCTTTTGTATATCTCATATTGATTCAACTTTCTACTTAGTATTTTTTTTACGACGACTCTCTAACTTAGTTGTCGAATCGACATTGGTTTACCTTGTACAAGTGCAATATAGGCTTATACGACATCACGTCCAGTGGAGACGTTTTATTCTAAGGAACCGGGGAATAATATTTTGGTATCAGAACATGACTTTACGTCATTGTGTAATGTTTCGCACCCACACGGTGCAATACGCTGAGTCAGATTAAAACGAGACAAATATTTGGATGCATTTTAATGAGTTAGATTTGAGAGCAAGTATTGATTTGAGTTGGTTTTATGTGCAGATCGCGTGCAGAGTTCAGTAGGATCAGGGTATCATCTCGCATCAGGCTGAGGCATGGGCGTCGTCGATGGAATCAGTATATTTATTCGGAGTAGTACAGAGATAGCAAGATTTAAAGCGATAATATTGTCTCCCTTAGTCTGATCAGGTCGGATGATTTGGAGAGCATGGCCTGCTCGCACTGTTATACCAATTGAGTAGATCGTACTTCTTATCGGACCACGAATTCAAGAAATCAACCGTATTGGCAAGGCGTAGTGCTAGGCAGTGCATCGAGCGGATTCAGACTTGGTGAGTAGGCTCTGTTGTAGTACCCTGCTTCCAACGATTCACTAATAGAACACTTTCAACTTTGACTCGGTTAAAAATTGGGTCTCGAGAAAACCTTATCATCCAACCGATCATGGACGAAATACAATAAATCCTTCTAACTGATAGAACGACTTCTATTGAAATAAGTCAAATAGTTTTTGTTGGATGTTTTACTGCTTAGTTTTGTTTTGCTTTGTGTTTTGTGTTGCTTTCGTTGATTTAGTTTTTATAGTTCATTTTCCTCGCTTGCGCGTTTATTTCGAATCGTAAGAGAAAGAGATCGAAGGATGTTAGCCAAGTATTGTTCCAATTTTAGGACGCATAACCAAGGAGTGATCGTTGCGTGAGGCTTCCCCATTCTCTTGCGTTGATTCAATCGGTGAGTGGCTTAGGCTCTTCGATGAATCCTTTAGTCTTCATGCCTTAATAAAATGATCTCTAGTCTACACGAGTTGCATGTTCCTATGTTAAATGATACCTCACTAAAAAAGATAAGCTAAAAGAAATAAATTGCATGCTTGATATATATATAGAATTGTTGTAAATGCTTGTTCAAATAGACAAGTATTGGTTCCTTACTCATATGCTGCATAAGAGATATTTAGAGAAACCTCGCATGGTTTACAAGAGAAAAGAGTAATATAACCATCACTTTTTCGGAGAGGTGTATTTTTTTATTTTTTATTATTGATATTGTTAATATATATATATATATATATATATATATATATATATATATATATATATATATATATATATATATATATATATATTATATTGTTAATATAGTTAGTGGTTAGTGTGTTAGCCCATTAGTATGACTTAGTGCTAGTGAGCCCAAGTGGACCCAACTAGACCTGACTTGACCCATTGATTCAATTAAATAGTTAGTCCTAGTTTGACTCATTATTTTAGAAGAATGAGTTAGTTATTGAGTTTAGACTATTTGACTTGAGTTATTAGTTAGTCATGACTAGATTAAGTCTATTAAACATATTTAGACTCAATAATAGAATATTATTTCCTAAGGAATTAGTAGATCCTATTCATGAGTAATTGGAGAGGGGCGTTTGAGTCATATTAAACTATTCCTAAACCTAATCCTAACCCTAAGGAGAAGCCTATATAAGCCTTCATTATTTATTATAGCCTCTATTTGCTTTCCTATTTAGTTTATCCCCAAATTTGAAAGTAAATCCTAATCCACATATTCCCAAATCTCCCATCTCTTATTTTTATTCTAAGAAGGCTAAAGAGCATGCCATTGCTAGAGGATCACTTAAGAAAGGAAGCATTGGCTTGATGATTGTGTCCAACCTTTATTTGTGTCTATTTGGTGGTGATACATTGCCAATCCATCTTCCAATAGGTAAAACTTATATTTCCCTATCAATTTCTATTATAATTGATGTATTAGACCAATAGGAACTCTCCCGTGGCTAAGAACTACCTATAGGAAGAAGAATTAGGTCCTAATAGACTTTCTTTTGGAAGTTATATTGACTTTTGTTGCCAAATTAAGAAAAAATCAAATTTTGACAACTAGGTGTTTGTAGAAATGTCTCATAGATGATTTTAGAGTATGAGGCATGATTTGAGAGGGTATACATGTCCACGAATAGATACGGAGAGTTCGTATCATGATACACCATGATACATGAAGATATATTTGGGTATTTCTATGTATTGGTGTCCTAGTGTATCATTTTTCTTTATTTGTATTGTAATTAGTTATTCTAGTTCTATATATATCATAAATTATATATTATACGTGTTTCATGTGATTTGGAGATTTATTTCATGGTGATGTGGGGTTTTGAGAGTGTATCATAGAGTGTCATAGTGTGATACTATAGTGCACACCAAGTGTTTGGTATAAGGTTTGTGAGTGTGTTCTAATCTATAGAATCATGTATATATATGTATATATATTGTTATTAGTATCTATGTGTATAAGTCTATATATATATGTGTGTGTTGTGATGGTGGTATAGTGTGAGTGTGAGAGAGTAAAAGGTGAAGTGGTCTGGTATGTAGGAGTGTGCACTGCACAGTGGGACTGGGGATCGGGTTTACAGTTGGGAGTTTGTGTTCAGGTAGGTATACAATAGTGAGGGGGTATTTCGAGTACTTAGAGTTGAAGGGTGGATTTTGTAATGTGGATACTTGGGTTAGTAGGTGCGGTCGAGTTATTGTGTATTAGCAGTTGTGGCTAGAAGAGGGCGGTCTGTTGTGAGGGAGACTGCAAAGAGCATGGCTCGGGATGCAGTTCAGTGTGAAGAGGGAAGAATGGGTTGATGCATTACAACAAGCACTACATGCTTATGCAAGGATTGGTACCAAGCTACAGCAACAGCTCATGTGAGCATTGTTTTAGCAATTGTGGTATTGGGTAGCACTGTGATGAGACAGAGGGTGTATTTGTGTGCATAAGTGAGCAACCTATGTGGGGTATGTGTGTGTGGCACTGTGTATACATATAGTAGGGAGGCCTATATTAGAAGATACTTATGTGTGGGATAAAGTTTAACACATGGAAGGAATAGCGGGCAGAAGAGATAGAGGGATGAAACTTAAGGGTGTACCACATGAGTGTATCATGGGAATGGTTTTAGTATCAAATTGGTATCATACCATTAACAACAAGTATGGAGTTGGATTGCTGCAAGGCATTGAGAGGACTCAGCTTTGAAATTTTCAAAGGGTGTGTAGTGCTATTGCACATATGTGAGAGAGTATTCAATATGAGGGTATCAAGTATTGATGTTAAGGTATAGTCAATATAGGTACAGTAGTTTAGTGAATTAGTATTTGGAGATGTCAAGGAAGTATTAGTAAGTATGTAAAGTTATTAGTTAGGGTAGTGTATCGATTGATACTAGTGTATCACTAAGGGAGTTGTGCCAAGGTTGGGACTAGTTGTACCTGTATAGATACAAGTGTGATAACGGGTGTGAGTGTTCAAGTGTAGGCTCAGGGATATGGGGAGTTTAATGCAAACTTGTGCACAAGAGTACACAAGTGTGACAGGGATCCGGGGTTATGCAGTAGCAGTAGCAGTGAGGGTAATACAGTGTGCAAGCTAAGGGGAGTCTGCACTTGGGTTTGTTGGTTGGTTGGTAACTACAGGTTTAGTATCAGATGGCAGTGCTTTGGGGTACTAACATATAGTGTGTATGTGATTTAGGAGTGTCTTGATGTATTGTATGCATTTGTGCATGAATTAGTGTGTACAAGTGAGGGAGGGTTGAGAATTAGGTGTAGGAACAATAGGTACAATGTATGTCAGATGATCAATGGGTAAAAGGGTATCAGTGGTTATTTTTATGATTGTGTTGACAACTTGGCCTAGAAAGTGGAGTGCTTGTGTTAGTATATTAGATGTGTATTTGTACCTAAGATGTATTAGGACTTAGTTGTTGCAGAGATTGGATAGAGGCAAGTGCATGAGAACTGTAAGTGCATATGTGCAGGTTAAGAATAAGGGGCCACTGTGTATGCATATGAGATATGCGTATTCAGTGGTTAAGGTGTTAAGTCCTAAGAGATAGTATAGTATCTTGGTATTGTGTGTGTTCAGGTACAATTGGATACTATAGTGTATTAATGCCCTCTTTAGAATATCAATGATATGTGTTAGTGCAGCTGTGTTCAGTAGGTATCAATAGTATGTGTAGGTTTGTATCAGGGTGTAAACCCCCTGATTTTTTTCAAATTTTTTAAAGCAATTTTACACAATTTTCTGTAATTTTCTGGAATTTTTTTGGTATTTTTAACTAATTAAAACTAAGGTATTTGTAATTAAATAATTTTTAAATATTGTTAATTAATATTAAAATATTATGAAAATAATATTTTCTGGTGTAAAATAAAAAATTAGACATAGAATAATTTTCCGAGAATTTATTGGATCCCGGAAATATTTTTAAAGCCCTAAAAACTAATGCATAACTAAACCGAATTAAACCCTGACTGAACCCGGTTTAATTGGAATTAAACCAAACCAAACTGACCCAAACCGAACCGAACCAAATCCAGCCTTAACGGGTCGGGTCGGATCTGAATTGAACCCGACCCGAACCTAAAATCCGGCCTGAACCCTAATCCTAAACCTATCCGAAAATACTGTTTCGGCCGCCTATTTAGGTCTCGAATTCCGTGCCCTGCCTCGCCTGAACCCTAGCCATCTCTCTCCTCCTCCGCCCGCAGCACCCGACTCCGATGGAGCAGTTTCTCCCTGACCTCGATCGCTCATCACCACAGCCGCCTACCAGAACTTCCTCCTTCCTCCGTTCTCCCCCGACTCCCCGCATCCGCCATTGCCCGCACCACCTCCGCCTAGTCCTCCCTCGTCGATCCCCAACCCATCCCCGACTCCACCGGCGTCGAACCCTCGACGAACACCACCTCGACCATCCCCTCCCTAGCCTTCCCTTCTCCATCCTCCGCTGCCCAGCCCCCTCGCCACCCTGAGCCCCCATCTCCTTCATCTCCCACCACCGGCACCACCACGACTCCGTCGCTCCCCCATCGAACCCCCTCGACCGGACCTCGTTGACCCCCAGCAATACCCTAGCCCGGCCGCCCTCTCCCAGCTCGGCCACGACCTACTGCCCTAGCCGTCGACAGGCTCCGCCGACCAGAACGGCCATTCCCAGCCGATCGCCCGCTGCCCTAGCACGGACACAGCGGCCCGGACACAGCTGCCTTAGCTCCGGACACAGCAGACTCGGACAGGACACGAAATAGTCACCCGGATACGAGAAATTCTCGTTCCACGAAGCCCTATTCAGGTAACCCGTTCTCTCTCCTTGTTATTCCATTTTTCGTTCTGTCAGTTGTGTCGCATAGACTGTGTAACCCCCTCGATGCCTGTGCAACCCGCTCGGTGTGTCGCGTCCTGTGGTGATCGCGAATCGCGATCCAAAAATAGGAAAAACAATGCCCTATTTTACCCCGGAACTGAGTATGCCCCGCCAAACGGGACAACTTGGTCGCGTACGATCTTCCCCAAAACATGTGCGCCATTAATACGGACGTGCGAGATTTCGCAGAAGTTGATTTGGATGTGCGTGCACACCGGAATCAACGCGTATCCGCCGACAACGTCCCGTATCGGCATGTTCTAGATCATGTTATAACTTCGTGTACACAGGTTGGATCAAAACGATACTTGCGCCATCGAACTCGTAGCAATATGCTGGTCCTGTGACCCAAGTTTGGTTCGATTCTGAGAACGTTGACAAAATTGCGTATCGTGGGCCCCACGGCTGCACTTGACGGGCGATTTTGTGATCGGCTCATCGGAATCCAGTTCTGGAAATTCCGTTGGGTTTGTATCATTATTCTGGACTTGTTGACACTAAGTTTAACGAATTTGGAGACCACTGATTCTGACATATTTTTTGGTACGAAGCGGGCCACATGTGGACCCCTCTTTGACCAGAAACTATCATTTTTGCCCCTGTGTCCAAATTGGACTCAAGGACAGGCATTTCTAGCTATTTGATATTTTCTAAATCTGATGGTGATGTTTATTTTAGCAACCGAAGGACTACCTGCAAATTCTGCTGCTACCAGAGCTACAGTTGGAGTCAGAACCCCATGCAAGTGTACCTTGCCAAAACTTGCAGTACCTGCTTTATATTGCTATCTTGATTTATTCATATGTTGTACATGCTTAACCTAGGACCGTGTGACTTATTTAGCGTCTGATTAATAGTTGGGTGCCAACACCATACGCGGAGTTGTATAACGTCACCTAGAGATGTATATCGTGACCCTTTACATTCTCGTACTTGTCTTATCAAGTACATCATAACCCAGGACACTTGACACTATTCACGAGACAAAATCTTTCTGAGATATTCATGGTGATTCTGTATAGGCTACAGGACTTGTGACATAGATATTACATATGCTTAGATTTTATTATGACTTGCTGCATTAGTTTTGATCTTGCGTGTCATGGACATGAGACGTGTGATTACATTGAGTGGGGAGAGACACACAGGCTACAGGCTGATTATATATATATATATCACTACATAATAAACTACATAGTAAACTACATAGTATCACTGCTATAGGCTCCCAGACAAAGAGCTTGTAGTGGTTTCAGCCTGAGTTCTAGTGATGCTCTCAACTTGCATATCACTTAGCTGGTTACATAGTTTATCCTCTTGTTTCATTTATTATTGCACTGCATTTATTTATTTTGGCTTGAGTTATTCTTGTACCTTGCTATGTCCCCTGAGGACCTGGATCCTGATTATGTCCCCAGGATTAGCAAACGAGATCTACACCGAGGTATACGGAGCATGAGCATTATCAAGAGTAGGAACTGGAGCAGTACTAGATCCAGTAGACGAGTGATCACCGAGGATATCTTCTGAGTATATGCTTTATCCATACTCAGTATTTGCTGTGGTTATCTTTATTTCTATATCTTGACTATTGTATCAGACTCATTATCGGGTTATTTCCCGAGTTTATGTTTTATTGAGATTGATCTTGCTTTATGATTCTGATATTGTTGTATTCATATCTGTGGATGAGATTAGTATATTTAGACCCTTATTGTTGTACTACAGCTTAAGTACATCCTAATGGATCCATTAAATTGGATTTGTCCATCGGTGTGTGCTGCTGGCCATTGTCACGTGTCTAGTCTCTCGGTATTTTGGGACTGGGGCGTGACATAGTTTTTGTGGTGGCCCATGCAGGTGAACGACTAAATTGCTTCGGTTTCAACTTAGGGACCGAGCAAGCCTGCAATAAGAATATGATAAGTTTTTAGGATCTCATCCACTTGCTTGAAACGTTCTTGACATCTATATCGGATTCAAATTTATTTGACTTGCATCCTGCCTTGATTCCTGTGTGCCTCTTATTTATTTTGGTTGAAGAGTTATGGATTCACGAGCAAATGATGAGACTCCTGCAAGATCACCATGAGATACTGTGGTAACCAACGAAGAAGAAGTAACACTAGTGGATGGTGGTCAATCAGCTCAACAATACAGTCAAGCAAATCAGCATGCCTCGAGAATCCAGCAAGATGACGTTCCACCATCGACGCAGTTTGCTCCACCGATGCCTACCGTTCCACAAGGGCAGGCTATGAACGAACAACAAATGTTTTGAATGTTCTACGCGATGATGCAAGCCCATCAGAAGGTTCATCAAGTAGCTCAGCAAAACCAAGCGGAGAAGTTTATCGACAGATTTAGCTCTGAGCTACGGAAGTTAACCAGCTCCGTTGCAACGGACGTTCTTGCTGCAGCATGACCCATGGACTGCATCACAAGGATATAGTCCAGCCAGAAGCGGCCATATGCATCAGCACCAGACCAAGCACAACAAGAAAGAGTTATAAAGCGACCACAGATGAATCCACCGCAGAGAGCATCTACACCACTTGCACTAGTCCTTTATACTTGTCACTACTGTGGCAAGGTAGGCCATCTCGCTAAAGAATACCGACTCAGATTGGGATTATGTTTATCTTGCGGATCCAAAGAGCATTCGGTAAGGGATTGCCCTGAACGTCGAGAGAAAGCATTGATGATTCATCAACCAGCCACATCAGCACCAGCCGGAGCACCACAGGAAGAAATTGCAAAGAAGTCTCACATGCACTCGTGTTCTCTTGTTCAAAGTGCACGCGTGTTCTCGTATATCTCGTGATAATTGAATGACCCAAAAAGAAAGTGCATGTCACGGACAACTCGAAAATGAGGTATAGTTCCACGGACGGTCACCGGGGCACTGGGGCCGATCCGATCCGGATGGAACTCATGTGTGGTCCCTCGTGTTCGGGCGAGTGGTTTGTAGCACCTCGTGTACTTACGTTGCATTCCACTTTCCCAGGACCACATCACGTGTGTAGTCCATCGTGTACGGATAAGATGGTTTGTAGCGCATCGTGTACTTTGTTGCATTCCATCTTGGCCTTGGACTATTTCATGTACAATCCATCGTATACGGGCGAGATGGTTAGTAGCGCATCGTGTGCTCTCGTTGCGTTCCATTCTCGTCTGGGATTAGTCCTTTATGGCTATGCCAGCGACTCATGTTCATATAGATAAGTCATCCTCGCTTAGCGGCTATCCGCGTGCGAGTCATTGCATCAAGAACAACTGAGCACACCAAATACTATCCCATTCAATGACTCTTATGTTTGCGTGTTGCATATGCTATGCCTCCTGAATGTTTATACATGCCCCTGCTTAAATTAACAATGTTTGCCTTGGACAGGGAAGGATAAATGGTAAGTTGGTAAGTCTCACCGTGTTTCCTCTAACATCGCACGGCGCACTGCCCGACACGATAGGCTATTCAATATCTGCATGAAACTGATCCTAAGGCAACTAGAAAGACAACTTAATAATTGTGCACGAAACCTGTGTTACTTGTTTGGATTTGTCGAGCGGGCGAGTAGCTTCCCCACCAGTGCATTCAATGTACTGATAATCCACCAGTTTGTGTGCAGGGTGTGGGAGAACCTCGTTCGGTGCGGATGCCTCCTTCGTGCGTGCTAAGGCCAGGAGTTCCCTCTGAAGCCTTGCAACGGTGCGTCCGGGACTGAAGCGCATATACAAGACATAATGTTGTGAACATAGCCCGAACTCGCCTGACCATCGCCTGTACATTCATTCCAAAAATTGTAGCCACTTGGCACGCTTTTACCATTTCAGAAAGAGAGGCTTGAGCGACTTGTAATCTTGGCTATACGCCGCCTGTAACACAAGTTTATATCAATAAAAGAGCTTGCTTTACTTCAACTTGTGTTTCTATGCTTCCGCTATATTGTCAACTCAGTGAACCTGTTACCGATCGCCTATGCGTTCCTAAACTCCGCTGCACTCGGACAATCTGTGCGACTCTGTGGCTTAGAACTCTTGCCGCCAGCCAATGAACCATGGCCTTGCACGGGCGTGGATCACGCTCGTGCGGTATCACGCCCGGATGGGTTAAGCGATCATTCCGCGGGAGCGCTGGCGAGGGTGATTCCCGCCTAGCGGGAACGGCCGATTGCCTGCGGGAGATCGGGGCGTGACATGTTGGTATCAGAGCCTGGCTT
Source organism: Iris macrosiphon (assembly GCA_036927795.1). Lineage (NCBI taxonomy): Eukaryota > Viridiplantae > Streptophyta > Magnoliopsida > Asparagales > Iridaceae > Iris > Iris macrosiphon. Next base: position 15,642,965 of record JAYESA010000008.1, read on the forward strand.
CTACGCCTTTGGCCTTCAATTCGATATCTCTGTTTCGAAAGCTCATTCGTGGGTTATGTGTACGCTCTCTCTCAATGTCTCGATGGGATGTTCCAACAATAAGTCTAAATACTTTCAAAATGCATTTTGAATGATATGATTGCTTGTCTGGTTGTATGCTGCGAGTGGCCTTTGTGCCAACCTGTGCGAACCCTTGAGAGTATCGCTAGTAGCTTGTCCGATTTTCACTAACCCTAAGTTTGGTTGAATGCATCTATTCGAGGGACGCCTTGAACTAGTGCACCATCCAAGACTTAAGAAAAGATAAAACTCGAGTGCTAAGACTTCGCTATCCCTAAGCTGGTTGACGTGTTCACGCTAGAAGTGCACTTCGAAAGTGCGCACGATCCAGTCTAAGCGATATGCTGATTTCGACGCTTGTGCAAGTGAAGATCCAAATGAACAAATACAAACGACTTATCTAGGATTGCCTCAACCCTAGATTACTGCTTGTCCTCAGTAAGTCTAGAGGACGAGACTTTTTCTGAGTTAGGTAGGATGTAACACCCCGTTCCGCTCAAGCGGACTGCCGTCTCAAAACGGCAATAGTGCAGCTGTCCCGACCCACTTTGTTTCAAACAAGAAGTAAAGGATATCCAGACTTGTCCCTACAGGAATCCGGCTTAGGCTTTCAGAGGCTCGCTCAGACATATCGCTCTACCGAGGCGAATCATCGCTAAGGTGGGTGGCTACGATGAACTTGTCTTTGCTTAGCCAGCACACATAAAATCTGGAATATTTATGCTAGTCGCTAGGTGATTCACCCCCTGCATGCTAATAAATCCAACGCACCTAGCTAAGGGAATAATCCCAACTGTATTGCTTGCTAGAACATGGAAATTGAAATACTGCTTATATTCAGACCCTCGCATGCTAAGTCCCTTAACGGTTTTATCCCTTGGCTTACCTTCGGGCCCGAGCAACGTGCCTGCTTATGTTCCTAGAAACGCATGCTTGTCTGCTTGAATGTTGCCGTGTTTTTATCCAACTCCGGGAGACTACTCAGTAGTCGTTCCGTGTATGATTGACCTTGCAAGTATCCAGGACCGTTAGGTCACCACGCAGCCCCAAACCAGGGGAATACATCAAGACAAGTTATTGTACAAAGAACAAGATCCTCGTGTACTCGTGTTCCCGTGCACTCATGTTCTCGTGTTCTCTTGTTCAAAGTGCACACGTATTCTCGTGTTCTCGTGTATCTCGTGATAATTGAATGACCCAAAAAGAAAGTGCATGTCGCGGACAACTCGAAAATGAGGTATAGTTCCACGGACGGTCACCGGGGCACTGGGGCCGATCCGATCCGGATGGAACTCTTGTGTGGTCCCTCGTATTCGGGCGAGTGGTTTGTAGCACCTCGTGTACTTACGTTGCATTCCACTTTCCCGGGACCACATCACGTGTGTAGTCCATCGTGTGCGGACAAGATGGTTTGTAGCGCATCGTGTACTTTGTTGCATTCCATCTTGGCCTTGGACTATTTCATGTACAATCCATCGTGTACGGGCGAGATGGTTCGTAGCGCATCGTGTGCTCTCGTTGCGTTCCATTCTCGTCTGGGATTAGTCTTTTATGGCTATGCCAGCGACTCATGTTCATATAGATAAGTCATCCTCGCTTAGCGGCTATCCGCGTGCGAGTCATTGAATCAAGAACAACTGAGCACACCAAATACTGTCCCGTTCAATGACTCTTATGTTTGCGTGTTGCATATGCTATGCCTCCTGAATATTTATACATGCCCCTGCTTAAATTAACAATGTTTGCCTTGGACAGGGAAGGATAAATGGTAAGTTGGTAAGTCTCGCCGTGTTTCCTCTAACATCGCACGGCACACTGCCCGACACGATAGGCTATTCAATATCTGCATAAAACTGATCCTAAGGCAACTAGAAAGACAACTTAATAGTTGTGCACGAAACCTGTGTTACGTGTTTGGATTTGTCGAGCGGGCGAGTAGCTTCCCCACCAGTGCATTCAATGTACTGATAATCCACCAGTTTGTGTGCAGGGTGCGGGAGAACCTCGTTCGGTGCGGACGCCTCTTTCGTGCGTGCTAAGGCCAGGAGTTCCCTCTGAAGCCTTACAACGGTGCGTCCGGGGCTGAAGCGCATATACAAGACATAATGTTGTGAACATAGCCCGAACTTGCCTGACCATCGCCTGTACATTCATTCCAAAAATTGTAGCTACTTGGCACGCTTTTACCATTTCAGAAAGAGAGGCTTGAGCGACTTGTAATCTCGGCTATACGTCGCCTGTAACACAAGTTTATATCAATAAAAGAGCTTGCTTTACTTCAACTTGTGTTTCTATGCTTCCGCTATATTGTCAACTCAGTGAACCTGTTACCGATCGCCTATGCGTTCCTAAACTCCGCTGCACTCGGACAATCTGTGCGACTCTGTGGCTTAGAACTCTTGCCGCCAGCCAATGAACCATGGCCTTGCACGGACGTGGATCACGCTTTTGCGGCATCACGCCCGGATGGGTTAAGCGATCGTTCCGCGGGAGCGCTGGCGAGGGTGATTCCCGCCTAGCGGGAACGGTCGATTGCCTGCGGGAGATCGGGGCGTGACATATTGGTATCAGAGCCTGGCTTCTACGCCTTTGGCCTTCAATTCGATATCTCGGTTTCGAAAGCTCGTTCGTGGGTTATGTGTACGCTATCTCTCAATGCCTCGATGGGATATTCCAACAATAAGTCTAAATACTTTCAAAATGCCTTTTGAATGATATGATTGCTTGTCTGGTTGTATGCTGCGAGTGGCCTTTGTGCCAACCTGTGTGAACCCTTGAGAGTATCGCTAGTAGCTTGTCCGATTTTTACTAACCCTAAGTTTGGTTGAATGCATCTATTCGAGGGACGCCTTGAACTAGTGCACCATCCAAGACTTAAGAAAAGGTGAAACTCGAGTGCTAAGACTTCGCTATCCCTAAGCTGGTTGACGTGTTCACGCTAGAAGTGCACTTCGAAAGTGCGCACGATCCAGTCTAAGCGATATGCTGATTTTGACGCTTGTGCAAGTGAAGATACAAATAAACAAGTACAAACGACTTGTCTAGGATTGCCTCAACCCTAGATTATTGCTTGTCCTCAGTAAGTCTCGAGGACGAGACTTTTTCTGAGTTGGGTAGGATGTAACACCCCGTTCCGCTCAAGCGGACTGCCGTCTCAAAACGGCAATAGTGCAGCTGTCCCGACCCGCTTTGCTTCAAACAAGAAGTAAAGGATATCCAGACTTGTCCCTACAGGAATCCGGCTTAGGCTTTCAGAGGCTCGCTCAGACGTATCGCTCTACCGTGGCGAATCATCGTTAAGGTGGGTGGCTACGATGAACTTGTCTTTGCTTAGCCAGCACACATAAAATCTGGAATATTTATGCTAGTCGCTAGGTGATTCACCCCCTGCATGCTAATAAATCCAACGCACCTAGCTAAGAGAATAATCCCAACTGTATTGCTTGCTAGAACATGGAAATTGAAATACTGCTTATATTCAGATCCTCGCATGCTAAGTTCCTTAACGGTTTTATCCCTCGGCTTACCTTCGGGCCCGAGCAACGTGCCTGCTTATGTTCCTAGAAATGCATGCTTGTCTGCTTGAATGTTGCCGTGTTTTCATCCAACTCCGGGAGACTACTCAGTAGTCGTTCCGTGTATGATTGACCTTGCAAGTATCCAGGACCGTTAGGTCACCAGGCAGCCCCGAACCAGGGGAATGCATCAAGACAAGTTATTGTACAAAGAACAAGATCCAAGTATCCCGTGTACTCGTGTACTCGTGTTCCCATGCACTCGTGTTCTCGTGTTCTCTTGTTCAAAGTGCACGCGTGTTCTCGTGTTCTCGTGTATCTCGTGATAATTGAATGACCCAAAAAGAAAGTGCATGTCGCGGACAACTCGGAAACGAGGTATAGTTCCACGAACGGTCACCGGGGCACTGGGGCCGATCCGATCCGGATGGAACTCTTGTGTGGTCCCTCGTGTTCGGGCGAGTGGTTTGTAGCACCTCGTGTACTTATGTTGCATTCCACTTTCCTGGGACCACATCACGTGTGTAGTCCATCGTGTGCGGACAAGATGGTTTGTAGCGCATCGTGTACTTTGTTGCATTCCATCTTGGCCTTGGACTATTTCATGTACAATCCATCGTGTACGGGTGAGATGGTTTGTAGCGCATCGTGTGCTCTTGTTGCGTTCCATTCTCGTCTGGGATTAGTCCTTTATGGCTATGCCAGCGACTCATGTTCATATAGATAAGTCATCCTCGCTTAGCGGCTATCCGCGTGCGAGTCATTGCATCAAGAACAACTGAGCACACAAAATACTGTCCCGTTCAATGACTCTTATGTTTGCGTGTTGCATATGCTATGCCTCCTGAATGTTTATACATGCCCCTGCTTAAATTAACAATGTTTGCCTTGGACAGGGAAGGATAAATGGTAAGTTGGTAAGTCTCGCCGTGTTTCCTCTAACATCGCACGGCGCACTGCCCGACACGATAGGCTATTCAATATCTGCATGAAACTGATCCTAAGGCAACTAGAAAGACAACTTAAATGTTGTGCACGAAACCTGTATTACGTGTTTGGATTTGTCGAGCGGGCGAGTAGCTTCCCCACCAGTGCATTCAATGTACTGATAATCCACCAGTTTGTGTGCAGGGTGCGGGAGAACCTCGTTCGGTGCGGACGCCTCCTTCGTGCGTGCGAAGGCCAGGAGTTCCCTCTGAAGCCTTACAACGGTGCGTCCGGGACTGAAGCGCATATACAAGACATAATGTTGTGAACATAGCCCGAACTCGCCTGACCATCGCCTGTACATTCATTCCAAAAATTGTAGCCACTTGGCACGCTTTTACCATTTCAGAGAGAGAGGCTTGAGCGACTTGTAATCTCGGCTATACCCCGCCTGTAACATAAGTTTATATCAATAAAAGAGCTTGCTTTACTTCAACTTGTGTTTTTATGCTTCCGCTATATTGTCAACTCAGTGAACCTGTTACCGATCGCCTATGCGTTCCTAAACTCCGCTGCACTCGGACAATCTGTGCGACTCTGTGGCTTAGAACTCTTGTCGCCAGCCAATGAACCATGGCCTTGCACGGGCGTGGATCACGCTCGTACGGCATCACGCCCGGATGGGTTAAGCGATCGTTCCGCGGGAGCGCTGGGGAGGGTGATTCCGGCCTAGCGGGAACGGCCGATTGCCTGCAGGAGATCGGGACGTGACATGTTGGTATCAGAGCCTGGCTTCTACGCCTTTGGCCTTCAATTCGATATCTCAATTTCGAAAGCTCGTTCGTGGGTTATGTGCACGCTCTCTCTCAATGCCTCGATGGGATGTTCCAACAATAAGTCTAAATACTTTCAAAATGCGTTTTGAATGATATGATTGCTTGTCTGGTTGTATGCTGCGAGTGGCCTTTGTGCCAACCTGTGCGAACCCTTGAGAGTATCGCTAGTAGCTTGTCCGATTTTCACTAACCCTAAGTTTGGTTGAATGCATCTATTCGAGGGACGCCTTGAACTAGTGCACCATCCAAGGCTTAAGAAAAGGTGAAACTCGAGTGCTAAGACTTCGCTATCCCTAAGCGGGTTGACGTGTTCACGCTAGAAGTGCACTTCGAAAGTGCGCACGATCCAGTCTAAGCGATATGCTGATTTCGACGCTTGTGCAAGTGAAGATCCAAATGAACAAGTACAAATGACTTGTCTAGGATTGCCTCAACCCTAGATTACTGCTTGTCCTCAGTAAGTCTCGAGGACGAGACTTTTTCTGAGTTGGGTAGGATGTAACACCCTGTTCCGCTCAAGCGGACTGCCGTCTCAAAACGGCAATAGTGCAGCTGTCCCGACCCGCTTTGCTTCAAACAAGAAGTAAAGGATATCCAGACTTGTCCCTACAGGAATCCAGCTTAGGCTTTCAGAGGATCGCTCAGACGTATCGCTCTACCGAGGCGAATCATCGCTAAGGTGGGTGGCTACGATGAACTTGTCTTTGCTTAGCCAGCACACATAAAATCTGGAATATTTATGCTAGTCGCTAGGTGATTCACCCCCTGCATGCTAATAAATCCAACGCACCTAGCTAAGGAAATAATCCCAACTGTATTGCTTGCTAGAACATGGAAATTGAAATACTGCTTATATTCAGACCCTCGCATGCTAAGTCCCTTAACGGTTTTATCCCTCGGCTTACCTTCGGGCCCGAGCAACGTGCCTGCTTATGTTCCTAGAAACGCATGCTTGTCTGCTTGAATATTGCCGTGTTTTCATCCAACTCCGGGAGACTACTCAGTAGTCGTTCCGTGTATGATTGACCTTGCAAGTATCCAGGACCGTTAGGTCACCAGGCAGCCCCGAACCAGGAGAATGCATTAAGACAAGTTATTGTACAAAGAACAAGATCCAAGTATCCCGTGTACTCGTGTACTCATATTCCCGTGCACTCGTGTTCTCGTGTTCTCTTGTTCAAAGTGCACGCGTGTTCTCGTGTATCTCGTGATAATTGAATGACCCAAAAAGAAAGTGCATGTCGCGGACAACTCGGAAACGAGGTATAGTTCCACGGACGGTCACCGGGGCACTGGGGCCGATCCGATCCGGATGGAACTCTTGTATGGTCCCTCGTGTTCGGGCGAGTGGTTTGTAGCACCTCGTGTACTTACGTTGCATTCTACTTTCCCGGGACCACATCACGTGTGTAGTCCATCGTGTGCGAACAAGATGGTTTGTAGCGCATCGTGTACTTTGTTGCATTCCATCTTGGCCTTGGACTATTTCATGTACAATCCATTGTGTACGGGCGAGATAGTTCGTAGCACATCGTGTGCTCTCGTTGCATTCCATTCTCGTCTGGAATTAGTCCTTTATGGCTATGCCAGCGACTCATGTTCATATAGATAAGTCATCCTCGCTTAGCGGCTATCCGCGTGCAAGTCATTGCATCAAGAACAACTGAGCACACCAAATACTGTCCCGTTCAATGACTCTTATGTTTGCGTGTTGCATATGCTATGCCTCCTGAATGTTTATACATGCCCCTGCTTAAATTAACAATGTTTGCCTTGGACAGGGAAGGATAAATGGTAAGTTGGTAAGTCTCATCGTGTTTTCTCTAACATCGCACGGCGCACTGCCCGACACGATAGGCTATTCAATATCTGCATGAAACTGATCCTAAGGTAACTAGAAAGACAACTTAATAGTTGTGCACGAAACCTGTGTTACGTGTTTGGATTTGTCGAGCGGGCGAGTAGCTTCCCCACCAGTGCATTCAATGTACTGATAATCCACCAGTTTGTGTGCAGGGTGCGGGAGAACCTCGTTCGGTGCGGACGCCTCCTTCGTGCGTGCTAAGGCCAGGAGTTCCCTCTGAAGCCTTGCAACGATGCATCCGGGACTGAAGCGCATATACAAGACATAATGTTGTGAACATAGTCCGAACTCGCCTGACTATCGCCTGTACATTCATTCCAAAAATTGTAGCCACTTGGCACGCTTTTACCATTTCAGAAAGAGAGGCTTGAACGACTTGTAATCTCGGCTATACGCCGTCTGTAACACAAGTTTATATCAATAAAAGAGCTTGCTTTACTTCAACTTGTGTTTCTATGCTTCCGCTATATTGTCAACTCAGTGAACCTGTTACCGATCGCCTATGCGTTCCTAAACTCCGCTGCACTCGGACAATCTGTGCGACTCTGTGGCTTAGAACTCTTGCCGCCAGCCAATGAACCATGGCCTTGTACGGGCGTGGATCACGCTCGTGCGGCATCACGCCCGGATGGGTTAAGCGATCGTTCCGCGGGAGCGCTGGCGAGGGTGATTCCCGCCTAGCGGGAACGGCCGATTGCCTGCGGGAGATCGGGGCGTGACATTTACAGAAGTTCATTTAAACAGGAAAATAAAGAGTTTATTTGCCATAACAACTGAGCATGGAAGAAGCAGATATTCAGGAGAAGTCCTCAGCGATCACCTCGTCCTCAGGTTCTGGTACTTCTCCGAGAAGTGCTCCTGTTCCGTATATCTCTGGATAGACCTCGTCTGCTAATCCTGGGGACATAATCCGGATCCAGGTCCTCAGGGGACATAGCAAGGTACAAGAAAGCTCAAGCCAAAATAAATGCAGTGCAGAAATAAAGGAAACAATAGGGTAAATATTTTAAACCAGCTAAGTGTTATGCAAGTGAGAGTTATTAGTCATACTCAGACTGAGACTACTACAGGATCAGTGTCAAAGAAACCATAGCAGTATTTTCTCGAAGGGCCAGAACTGGTGCCAAAGCTCTGTGTCAGAGACTAGAACACATCCAGATGACAATTAATATAATCAGCCTTAATATGGTAATACTCTCCCCACCCAATGCAATCTCACGTCACAGTTCATAATGTTCATGTTACGCAAGATCAAAACTAATGCAATAAGTCAGGATAAAATCTAAGCATGTAAAGATGTCATAAACCTATATCCTATACAGAATCACCTTGAATATTTCAGGAAGATTCTGTCTCATGATTCGTGTCAAGTGTCCTGGGTATAATGTACTTGATAGGGCAAGTACAAGAATATAAATGTCACGATATCCATCTCTAGGTGACGATACACAACCCCGCGTACGGTGTTGGCACCCGACTATTAATCAGAAGCTAAGTAAGTCACACGGCCCTAGGGTTGAGCATGTACAACAGTCACAAGAATAAACTAAGAGAACAAAAATGAAATTAATATACTGCAATTATGGCAAGGTACACTTGCCTGGGTTTCCGGCTCCAATTGTAGCTCTGGCTTCAGCGGGGATTGCAGGCAGTACTCCGGTTGCTGAAATAGACATCACCATCAGATCCAGAAAATATTAAACAGCTAGAAATGCCTGTCCTTGAGTCCAATTTGGAGACAAGGGCAAAAATGATATTTTCGGGTCAAGGCGGGGTCCAGATGTGGGCCGCTTTGTACCGAAAAGTGCATCAGGGTCAAAGATCTCCAAATCTGTCAAACTTAGTGTCAACAGGTCAGGAACGATGATACGAACCCAACGAAACTTCCAGAATTGGATTCCGATGAGCCGTTCTCAAAATCGCCCGTCAAGTGGAGCCTGTGGGGCCCACGACACGCGATTTTGTCAACGTTCTCAGAATCGAACCAAACTTGGTTCACAGGACCAATGTATTGCTACGAGTCCGATGGCGCAAGTTTCGTCTCGATCTGACGTGTGTACACTAAGTTAAAGCGAGATTCAGAAAGGTCGGATACGGGACGATGTCCGCGGATACGCATTGATTCCGGTGTACACGCACATCCGAATCAACTTCTGCGAAATTCCACATGTTCTTATCAACGACGCGCACGTATCTGTGAAGATCGCACGCGACAAAGTCGTCCCGTTTGGTGGGGCGTACTCAGTTCCGGGGTAAAACAGGGCGTTGGTTTTCTTTTTTTTGGATCGCGGTTCACGATCACCACAGGACGCGATGCACCGAGCGGTTTACACGGGCACCGAGGGGGTCATGCAGGCTACGCGATGCAACTGACGGAATAGAAAACGGGATAGCGAGGAGAGAGATATGGGTACCTGAACAGGGCTCCAGGAAACTGCGAATTCTCCGTGTCCGACACGTGTCACAGAAGCTAGGGTTAGGGTTTCTAAGCTCTGGCCGGAGCTCAGGCGGGGGAGGCCGGCCGGAGGGAGGCTGGGGGCGACTCGGCCGGAGGCGGCACAGGCGGAGCACGGCGACCGGAGGCTGGGAGAAGAGAGGGGCGGCACTGGCGACCGGGGAACGGCGCTGGGACGCAGGAAGGAAGGAGGAGGAGAGGGCGGGGCACGGCGGAGGGCTTCTGGAGGTGCGGCAAGTTCGTCGGTGAGGCTAGGGCACAGCCGGAGGAGGGGAAAATCGAGGCGGGGGAAGGGATTTTATAGAGGTCGAGGGAGAGGGAGAGACGGTGTCCGGCGGGCGGTTACGGGAGAGGAAGAGTGAGGGACGACGGCGCTGGGGGAAGCCGGATCGGCGCGGCTGTCGGAGCTACGGCGGGTGCGTAACGGCCGGCGGAGGGGATAGCAACGGTCGGGGTCGAGCGTTTGGGAGAGGAGAGGGCTAACGGGTGCGGGTTTGGGCGGACGGGTCGGGTCTACGGATCCGGCCCGATCCAATATGCAAAGGTTGCAGGTCGGGTCTGGGTTAGAGGGTCGGGTCTGGGTTAGACCCGGATCCGACCCGCTAAGAATTTTGGTTTAATTAAACCGGTTCAGAAATTGGTTTGGTTTGGTTTATTTTAAATAAATCCGGTTTATTCTGGTTTAATTAATTAATTAGTTTTTAGGGCTTTTAAAATGCTTCCGGGGTCCAATAAATTCCCGAAAAATTACCCTATGTCTAGTTTTTCTTTTTACACCATAAAATATTATTTTCATAATATTTTAATATTATGTATTATCATTTAAAAATCATTTAATAATTAAAACATCTGAATTTAATTACAGAAAATTCTCAGAAAATTCTAGAAAATTATGAAAAATCCAAATTTAAAATTTCTTGAAAATCAGGAGGTTTACAATGCTTGATTTGCGCGTCTAACCAATACTTAGCCAAGGATTGTCCTCAGCGTCGAGAAGGAGCACTAATGTTAAACAGACAAGTATTACCAGCACCAAGGCCTGTTCATCCAGCATCGGGAGCACCGCAAACGGGAATTAAAGGAGTTCTACCACCTGGCCCAGGAGGGTATCAGTCGAGGCCACCCTTGGCATCACAAGCAACACTCTTCCAGCAGGCTCAACAACAGCAGAGGAATCGACCGCAAGGACGCGAACAAGCTTTCGCGATGACCTTGGAAGGCGCACAGACTCTTGGAGTAGCTAATGCGCGTAAGTTTTCGTAGTTATCTGTTTCTAGATTTGTTTTATCTCGTGCCCATTGGTTCGTGACCTTAGCCTTAACCTAGTAATTTTTGAACTTGCTAATAATTGATAATCTAAGTGTTAACCTAGTTTTCTAAACTGTAGTCTTCTAGATCTCCTTCATACGGGAGATTGCATAACTTTTAATGCTTAAGAAAATAATTTTCCTTATGTGTTCTTCTCAAAACCCTCAACCTTGATTCTCCTTGATCGTGATGTGCTTCGAACAAATGTTTGCAACCGGGTCATCTCTGTTAACCGGTTATTCTTTGATTGCGAGGACGCAATCCTCTTAAGGAAGGTAGATTGTAAATCCCCTGATTTTTTTCAAAATTTTTAAAGCAATTTTACACAATTTTCTGTAATTTTCTAGATTTTTTTTGGTATTTTTAACTAATTAAAACTAAGGTATTTATAATTAAATGATTTTTAAATATTGTTAATTAATATTAAAATATTATGAAAATAATATTTTCTGGTGTAAAATAAAAAACTAGACATAGGGTAATTTTCCGGGAATTTATTGGACCCCGAAAACATTTTTAAAGCCCTAAAAACTAATGTATAACTAAACCGAATTAAACCCTGACTGAACCCGGTTTAATTGGAATTAAACCAAACCAAACCGACCCAAACTGAACCAAACCAAACCCAGCCTTAACGGGTCGGGTCGGATCCGAATCAAACCCGAGCCGAACCCGAAACCCGGCCTGAACCCTAATCCTAAACCTATCCGGAAATACTGTTCCGGCCGCCTATTTAGGTCTCGAATTCCGCGCCCCGCCTCGCCTGAACCCTAGCCATCTCTCTTCTCCTCCGCCCGCAGCGCCCGACTCCGGCGGAGCAGCTCCTCCCTGGCCTCGATCCCTCATCACCACATCCGCCTACCAGAACTTCCTCCTCCCTCCGTTCTCCCCCGACTCCCCGCATCCGCCATTGACCCGCACCACCTCCGCCTAGTCCTCCCTCGTCGATCCCCAACCCATCCCCGATTCCACCGACGTCGAACCCTCGACGAACACCGCCTCGACCATCCCCTCCCCAGCCTTCTCTTCCCTTCCCCATCCTCCGCTGCCTAGCCCCCTCGCCGCCCGGACTCGACCAAGGCCGCCTGAGCCCTAACCACCCGAGCCCCCATCTCCTTCATCTCCCACCATCGGCACCACCACGACTCCGCCGCTCCCCCATCGAACCCCCTCGACCGGACCTCGTCGACCCCCAGCAACACCCTAGCCCGGCCACCCTCTTCCAACTCGGCCACGACCCGCTGCCCTAGCCGTCGACGGGCTCCACCGACCAGAACGGCCACTCCCAGCCGACCGCCCGCTGCCATTGCACGGACACAGCGGCCCGGACACAGCCGCCCTAGCTCCGGACACAGCAGACTCGGACAGGACACGAAACAGTCACCCGGACACGAGAAATTCTCGTTCCACGAAGCCCTGTTCAGGTAACCCGTTCTCTCTTCTCGTTATTCCGTTTTCTGTTCCGTCAGTTGTGTCGCGTAGACTGTATAACCCCCTCGATGTCCGTGTAACCCGCTCGGTGCGTCGCGTCCTGTGATGATCGCGAACCGCGATCCAAAAACAGGAAAAATAATGCCATGTTTCACCCCGGAACTGAGTATGTCCCGCCAAACGGGACGACTTGGTCGCGTGCGGTCTTTACCAAAACGTGTGTGCCATTGATACGGACGTGTGAGATTTCGCAGAAGTTGATTTGGATGTGCGTGCACACCGAAATCAACGCGTATCCGCCGATAACGTCCTGTATCGGCCTGTTCTAGATCATGTTGTAACTTCGTGTACACAGGTCAGATCGAAACGATACTTGTGCCATCGGACTCGTAGCAATACGCTGGTCCTGTGACCCAAGTTTGGTTCGATTCTGAGAATGTTGACAAAATCGCGTATCGTGGGCCCTACGGCTCCACTTGACGGACGATTTTGTGATCGGCTCATCGAAATCCAGTTCTGAAAGTTTTGTTGGGTTTGTATCATCGTTCTGGACTTATTGATACTAAGTTTGACGAATTTGGAGACCATTGGTTCTGACACATTTTTTGGTGCGAAGCGGGCCACATGTGGACCCCGCTTTGACCAGAAACTGTCATTTTTGCTCCTGTGTCCAAATTGGACTCAAGGACAGACGTTTCTAGGTATTTGATATTTTTTGAATCTGATGGTGATGTTTATTTCAGCAACCGGAGGACTACCTACAAATTCTGCTGCTACCAGAGCTACAGTTGGAGTCAGAACCCCAGGCAAGTGTACCTTGCCAAAACTTGCAGTACCTGCTTTATATTGCTGTCTTGATTTATTCATATGTTGTACATGCTTAACCTAGGATCGTGTGACTTACTTAGCGTCCGATTAATAGTCGGGTGCCAACACCGTAAGCGGAGTTGTGTAACGTCACCTAGAGATGTATATCGTGACCCTTTACATTCTCGTACTTGTCTTATCAAGTACATCATAACCCAGGATACTTGATACTATTCATGAGACAGAATCTTTATGAGATATTCATGGTGATTCTGTATAGGCTACAGGACTTGTGACATAGATATTATATATGCTTAGATTTTATTATGACTTGCTGCATTAGTTTTGATCTTGCGTGTCATGGACATGAGACGTGTGATTACATCGGGTGGGGAGAGACACATAGGCTACAGGCTGATTTTATATATATATGTCACTACATAGTAAACTATATAGTATCACTGCTACAGGCTCCCAGACACAGAGCTTGTAGTGGTTTCAGCCTGAGTTCTAGTGATGCTCTCAACTTGCATATCACTTAGCTGGTTACATAGTTTACCCTCTTGTTTTATTTATTATTGTACTGTATTTATTTATTTTGGCTTGAGTTATTCTTGTACCTTGCTATGTCCCCTGAGGACCTAGATCCGGATTATGTCCCCAGGATTAGCAGACGAGATCTACCCCGAGGTATACGGAGCAGGAGCATTATCAGGAGCAGGCACTGGAGCAGTACCAGATCAAGTAGATGAGTGATCACCGATGATATCTTCTGAGTATATGCTTTATCCATACTCAATATTTGCTGTGGTTATCTTTATTTCTGTATCTTGACTGTTATATCAGACTCATTATCGGGTTGTTTTCCGAGTTTATATTTTATTGAGATTGATCTTGCTTTATGATTCTGATATTGTTGTATTCATATATGTGGATGAGATTAGTATATTTAGACCCTTATTGTTGTACTACAGCTTAAGTACATCCTGATGGATCCATTAAATTGGGTTTGTCCATCGGTGTGTGCTGTTGGCCATTGCCACGTGTCTAGTCCCTCGGTATTTTGGGACTGGGGCATGACACAGGGGTAGATATGAGTGAGGGTAAAACAGTGGTGGGTATATCAGTGTACAGTAGGAGAGTGTACATGTCAGGTTGTATTGGACTGAAGGGAGGGGGGACATGTATCAATAGGTCAGGTTCTTAGGGAAAAATGTAAGGGGATATGTGGTGTTGTAAGGTTGAGTGTTAATTAGTATGTGGGGGTTTGGCTAATAAGTGAATTGGTATCAAGGTATTCAACTGAGTATATGTGAGATGGATAACAATTAAGGTATGTGATAAGCTCATATCTAAGGTATTGGGTTGTATCAACTAAGTAGTAGATACTAAAATATTGAGATACATTAAGATAAGAGTAATAGGTTAGGTAAATTGTTACCAATAAGATTAGGTAATAAGTATTGAATTTTGGTTAAGTCATTGGAATTAGTATTAGTATTTGGTACTTGATACTAAGGTAACTACATAGAGGCCAAGGTATTAATAAGTATTGTAGGAAATAGTGTGTTATGACCTTGAATACCTACATATAACTTGGTATTAGCTAATAATAACTAGTTTGACCCTATAGGTCAATCTTATGGGTAGTTATGAACTCTAACCTAGGTATGGATATAGTTTGGACGCCAAGACATAGAATTGACCTAGAAGTCTAACCTAGAGTTAATTATATATGAATATCATTTCAAATTACCATTTTAACATGAAATCTCATATATAGGACTCTTGGGCTCAAGAACAGACATTGTTGATATTCATTGCTCAGGACCTCAGGCGAGTACATTCTCTGACAGTTTTTATTATTTTTTATGATTACTATAATTCTAGTTTGTAGTGTTATATTTAATTTCTAATACATTGGATACACGGACTAGTATCATAGATATCTGTCATGAGGAGTCGTGATTGGATCCATCATACTAGCCGGGGACGAAGAAATATAAGCAAGTTATGTGATTATACCCCACCTTATATGCATCATAGCTCACCTCATATCTCACGTAGGGTATAGCCTAACCATATTACATATCTCATTGCCTGTTATATATGATTAGTCTGACTCTTGCTCGTATCATAGCTAACCAGATAGGTAGCCTGACCTTACATGTATTATATCTAATCATATATAACAAGCATGATCTAGTCCCAAGCCGATCACATAGCAAACTAATATTTTAAGGCACTTAGCCAGTATTTCTACTCCTCTATTTCTGGTTAATATATTGCTAGCACTTATATTCACTTCTTATTATTACATGTATACTCCTTGCTAGTTATTCTCTGTGATATGATTATATGCATCTCTAGTTTCCTTATATTCTAGTATTCCATTATATCATAAATATTCATTACCCACTGCTTTGTACTTTATCAATATAATAGGAACTGCTGTTAGTTTATGTGCTTCGCTCCAATCCTAACTGGATAACATTTTTCAGAGAATCTCAAGGACTTTTGTCCCACATGCTATGGACTGGGAGTAGACAAGGGTTACATCCAGGAGCCTCAGGAGGATCCCGTTCCAGTAGAGGATTTATTAGTAGTGACTTATAGCCTAGTATTCATATTGTATTTGGATTGTTCCACTTTGAGATATTCTGAGTTGTACTATATTTGTGACTTATGTTGTTATTGAGTTAGCTAGACTCTTAGATTTATTGCTATTATTTTGAGATGTTTAATTCTTGATTTATGTGTTGGAACTTTTTTTTATATTATTTTATATCTTTATCGTGCTATTCATCTTCCTATAGATTATATTATGATTGAGTATATGTTTCAATATTATCTTATATTTATGTTGTTCTCCTTATGGAGTGGAGATATCATTGACATATTATATATTATTGTGAGATATGATAGATAGTATTGTGACCTAGAAAATATTCTACCGTCGATGTTGCGGTGTAGGCTGGACGTACCCATGACTCATGCAAAAAATTTGGGTATGGATCGTGACACATTTTTATGGTGGCACATGCCGGTCAGGATTCGCAATTAGTGCGATATCATGGTAGTGCAATGACTTAGTTGTATTACTGCGAGTCTGTGATAGGATATAGGGTATAGGATACTAGGATGGGAGAATACTCAATCACAAATTAGAATTTCTTGAGAGATTCCTAGGATGACCCCTGAGAATCTTATTTTGAATTTATTTCCACTTGCTTCGTTTCACCATCGTCTTTGTACTTGTATGTTGTTGAATTTGATTCTCGTATCAAGATGAATCTTATGGACTAAGTTGAGGTATATTCTGATAATGTAAATGGATAAGAAAAGTAGAAATATAACCGTTTGATTTAGTTATGGAGTCTAGAGTTTATCGCAGCCATATTAGCTGGCGTAGCGAAGATATAGAGCCATATTTTGGATACATTTTTCTTGGTTATGGAATTTAGAGTTTTCGTAGCCAAGTTAGCAGTAGGATAAAATTCTTAGATACCATGGTTTTAGAGGTATGTACCTTACTTACGGACTATATAGTTTATCACATCTATGCTCCCTGGCATGGCGAAGATTCTGGATAACATAATTTCAGATGGACGTGTATGATTATCAGATTTTATCTTAAATTATTTCTTAATATATTATCTCTATCACTCAACTTTGTTATCATTGAGTTTTGTTTTATCACCCTACTTGCTCAGGATAAAGATATCTTTAGTTTCTCTAGTTAGTTCCATATAGAGCTTCACCTTCATTAGTTCCTGGGGCAGCTTCTTTGGATAGTGTAGTAATTTGGTAACTTTAGTTCTTTGGATAGTGTACTAGTTGAGTAGTAGTGTTGATTGTTGGGAGTGTAGCTTGTGAGTCTGAGAGTAGTTCTTGGTTGAGTATATGAGCATTCGGTATCAGTATATAGGCCTGTAAACAACTCATAGTGTAATATCCTTTGTAGAAATAGTTCTAAGACATGTGTCACAGTTGGTATCCTAGAGTATTAGTACTGCATTCTAAGTAGTGTGAGTAGTGGGTAAGTGTGCTCATAACCTAGAGATATAGTATATCACCAATACCAGCAGTGGTAACCCTTTATATTAAGTATTGTGGCTAGGTTGATGCTTAGTGAATAACTGATGTAAGTATCAGATATAGGTAGGGGTCCAATTAGGCCACATTTGGCATAGCAAATTGCTCCGCACCAGTAGAGGGATACATCCCAATGGGGCAGGGCTTTTGCGATAACGGTCGAGGAGGCCGATGCTACAGGTGATGGATTAGCAAGTTCTATTTTTTTCTTTCTTCCTGTCCTTTTTTATCTATTGGTTCGATTGATTCTTAGTACCTTATAGTTGCTCTGTGTTATATAGTAGTATAGTTAGTAGTATACCCCTGATAGAGACTATAATACCATGATGGACAGAGACCATAATTATGCATGTTGATAATGATTAGTAATTTCTTTAAATTGTATACTTGTGTAATTTTTTATTGGACTAGGGGTTTGACCTAGAGGGGGTACAACCATCTTTAAATTTCGAGAATAAATTTTTTCTAAGGGGATATGATTATAACCATCACTTTTTTCGGAGAGGGATATTTTTATCATTTTATATTATTGGTATTATTATTAATAATATATATATATATATATATATATATATATATATATATATATATATATATATATATTATTATTAATATAGTTAGTGGTTAGTGTGTTAGCCCATTAGTATAATTTAGTGTTAGTGAGCCCAAGTGGACCCAACTAGACTTGACTTGACCCATTGATTCAATTAAATAGTTAATCATGGTTTGACTCATCATTTTAGGAGAATGAGTTAGTTATTGAGTTTAGACAATTTGATTTGAGTCATTAGTTAGTCATGACTAGATTAAGTCTATTAAACCTTTTTAGACTTAAGAATAGAATATTTCTTCATAGAAATTTATTGGATCATATTCATGAGAGATTGGAGATGGACGTTTGAGTCATATCAAACTATTCCTAAACCTAACCCTAACCCTAACCCTAAGAGGAAGCCTATATAAGCCTTCATTATTCATTATAGTCTCAATCTGCTGTCCTAATTTGTTAATCCCCAAATTTGAAAGCAAACCCTAATCCATCCATTTCTAAATCTCAACCCACTTTTTTTTCCAAGGAGGATAAGGAGCTTGTCATTACTAGATGATCACTTGAGGAGGGAAGCATTGGCTTAAGGATTGTGTCCAACCTTTATTTGTGTCCATTTAGTGGTGATACATTAGAAATCTATCTCCTAATAGGTAAAACTTCTATTCCCCTATCAATAGGCTTTCTTTTGGAAGTTATATTGACTTTTGTGGTCAAATTGGAGAAAATTCGAATTTGGACAACTAGGTGTTTGTAGGAATATCTAATAGGTGATTTTGGAGTATGAGGCATGATTTGAGAGGGTATATGTGTTCACAAATGGATACGGAGAGTCTGTATCATGATACACAATGATACGGAGAGGTAGATTTAGGTATTTCTATGTGTTGGTGTCATAGTGTATCATTATACGCCACTAGGTATCCTATTATTTATGTTTCTTTGCATGAATTGTTAAAAAGAACCTAGACAACTAGAAAGATCACATAATAATTGTACTAGATTCATATGTTTACTTAGTGTGAATTTTTAGGTGAGTTCGGTTGTGGTCGTTCACAAGTACAAGTTGAGTACTGACCCACGTTTGTGGGTACCTCCAGGTTCTGGGAGCGAGAGTTTGGCGAGCATTATGAATCTGTAGGAGCGCATCCAACCCAGCGGAGCCTTTCTCGTGCTTTCATAGTCTTCCTTTCTAGTTTGCAAGCTTTTTTTTCTAGGTGTTTTATATCTGTCATACTAAAATAATATGATGTTTGGCCATTGTGGCTAGTTTTGGATTTGTAAAAAGAGATATAAGCCAACTATGACATATTTTTGTAATCAGTCAAGCAAATGCATTATAATCATGTTTTAAGTATTTTAATAAAGATAATATTTTGTATTCTTATCAAATGTGTTCAAATATTTGGTTTTTAACATTGTATAGTTTTGTGCTTACATATGTATATATATATATTGTCTATCTTGTATTTTGTGCATGTATTATGCCTTGTGTAAGCGTAGCTTAGGTTTGTACGGCATCAAGCTCAAGCGACGATAATCGGTTTCGTAAGGACCAAGCGAGGATGATCGGCCCTTATGGGATAGGGACTTGACATCTGTCCCTTCTTCCCTACTCCTTCATTCCTAACAATTGGAACACACGTAATATCTTGGACTGGAATATTGGAAACACTGCACTATGGCGTGCATAGAGTGTAGGCATTTGGATGAATATAAGTTGTGGCATTGAGTTTATCATTATGGTTGGAGCATCAGAAAAACAGTATCGAGCGATCGTGCATCCGTACACGATTATCAAGTAGGAATACTTCATTGAGCGAAGCGTGCAACTGTGGTTCAAAATTGGGCAACTGCATCGGAGAGAACATTATGCCACAGTTGGGGCATTGTGCCACGGAGCATTCGGAGCGAGGGTTGTTGCACCAAATCAGAGCACTATGTCGAGAAGCGGCATGGTACCTTGGGCTATAATTTGAGAACGACTTACAGAATTTGATAGAATGGGGAGAGTATCGTATGGTGGGCCGAGAAGGCATGATTTCTCGTCGTACATATATTGTATCGTTGCATGGTCACGAACAACATATGCCCAGGGTTTGGCATTCCTCAAACGGGATAGGCACCGGGACACCAGGACCGTTCGGTCTAGGAGAAATAATTGAAGTTCTTTTGAAGCTCGGTATAGCGAGACATAGAGCTAAGGTGTTGCAACCTTCGGATGGATGGCACATCGCCTACTTCAACTTGTGTTTTGGCACAAGATATTTGCGAAAACTACAGTTGAGGCATTACAACCAAATATACTGGAAGGATACCCGTATTTGTTATAAGTCCATTTGGCTCGGCCAATAACCTTTATATAGATAGGAATCGCTTTGAGATTGTGCGTCCGAGTAGGCGGCGGGCGGCCACCTTGCCTCGGGCAAGTGTGTGCGCATCGATAGATTATCAAGTCTTGGATTGTGACATGGTTCGATAGGTTCGTGCTTTATTTTTGTGATTCGAGTAGCATATTGCAGGCTTAGTAACTTGTACGAATAGGAGATTGCATGCTAGTGGGTTTATATGATTTCAATGCTAACATTCTTAACTTGCTTTACTGCTTTTGTATAACATGCCATGAATACCTTGGAATTGATCTAAGTAATAACTAGCAAGACCACCATATAATAACTATTGCATTCACATGACTACTTAGTATTGGTTTAGGCGAGTGGGTTACCCTGCTCACCAGTACAGCTGCGTACTGACCCACGTTGGTGGGCATATCTTTCAGTTACGCAGGTGTAGTGGCTCATCTTGGATATACGAGACATGATGTATGGAACAGTAAGTACCTTTGTGGACAAGAGGAAGATCAAGAGTGATGTAAGCATTTGTGGTATTTTTATTTGGACCATTCGAAAGCTTCATTGCGTATACTCTGATGTATTATTGTTGGTAACAATACGCTTTCGCTATAACTTGGTTGTTTTGATGATAAATATGATGTTTCACGGCATCGCCTTGTACGAGCGCAACTCCAGTCTCGTACGACATCACGTCCTGATGAGAACGATTGTCCTACGGGAGCGTTGGTGTGGTGATCTCATATCCAGCGAGAACGATCAAATTTGCAAGAGATTGGGGTATGACACCTTGGACCCTTATTGTTCCTATTTAGCTTTGAATTGGTTTCATTATCGATGTTGTTGACTCTTTCTCAATGTTCTGCTGAATGCTTCATACAATAAGTCTAGATATGTTATGAATCTCATGTGAGTATTTTGTTGATCATGGATAGCTTTGCAGAGCGTATTGTTGGTTAAGTTGTTTTGGGGGCAGAATGTTTGGTTTTAGTAGTTTGTGTGATCATGGTGTTTTAGTTGGAAATATTTTCAATTGAGAATAAGTTGCATTTTTATATGAGCAACAGGTTATCAATGGTTATGTTGTTGTATGTGCGAGTTTGGAAGAAAATGTGCTTCGATTTTTCAGGAATATAATGAATTAGATGTTCAAGTGGATGGTTTCAGTTCAATTTTGAGGAATATTAGTTTGCATAGTGGCTTAATCCTTGAGTATTGTATTTGGTAGCCTTGGTAATATTTGATTGATTGAGGATATAAGTTTTGATAAGTATATCAGTAAACCATGAGATAGTACAAACCTCAGTTTAGAAGTTTACCTGATTGTTGTGATGTTGAGTGTCTTTTGTTAGGATTGGTTCAAACAATTAAGAATAGTTTTTGGAAGCTAAGGATTGTATTGGATAAGGATTTGGAACTGCAAAATGGATGGCTTGACTGAGAAAATTAATATGGATCATGCGTTGAATTGCAGATTGAATCAAATATGATTGAAGTTTTGAATCGAATATGAAGACTTGATATAGCGGCTAAAAGTTTATTGAGGATATGAGAATGACTCTAAGGATTTGAGAATGGTAATGCTCGATGGCTTGGGATAGATGATAACTGATTTGATCTTGAATATGGATAAGTTGATTTTATATCTCGTTCGGAAGATAGAATTTGGAAATAAATTTTAGCCAGCTAATGGATATTTTCTTGGTTATGCAAATACTTGATGATATTGAGGTGTATCAGCTATTAAGAGTTGTTGGCTTGGGGATATTGTGATTCAGATGAGCGATGATTGTGTTGTATATCGAATCTTTGAGTATGGTCATCTTGATGGATGATAACTTACGGACTAATAGTAAATTGAATTATGGTGTTGAAGTTTCAGATAACTTGGCTATATGAATCTTGAATATGGCATGAATGGATATTAGTATGACTCGAAAGTCGGTCTATAACTTGGCTGGAATGAATACGTAAGAGTAAAGTGATTGGTGATTTTAAAGATTGTCTTGACTTGTGGATTGATATTAAGTTGGTTTGATGATAGAAGTGAATTGAAGGCATGTATCGAGGACAAGCTGGACTAAAATTTGAAGTAGATTATGATTGGTGGCTTTGCGATTGAAGGTATAACTTATGATTGGTGACTTAGAATTTTAATTTTGTATTGGTGATTGAGATATTAGAATTTACATAGGTTAATTATAGAAAAAATTTGAGGACTTGGACTATAAGATTTGCTTGGATTGATGTCGATCATGATATAATCTCGGATAATTGTTGGAAGGATTTATTATAGGAATGGCTTTGCTTAATAGACTCTGACACTTGAATTTTGAGTAGGCTGATGTTAGGGATGATATTTGTTGGATGTCTATATGTTTGAGCAAGAAGAGTTTGTGTAGAATGATGGCTAAGATTTGACCCTAGGATTGGGGGTGAGTGCAGTAGTGTCACCCTCACTTTTCCAGCTAGAAATAGTTTGATAATTTGGCATAGGTATTTAATTTTTATGAATATAATATTAAATATTAATGTGATGATTGTATTAATTATTTGATTATGTTGAGCTATAAATTATTTGTGACTCATATTAATTATTTAGTTAAGAGACTTGTGTTATTTATTTTAGTTAGAGAGACTAGCCCAATATTTAGACTTGACACATATGGACCCATTTAGACTTGTCATGACAAATAGAGAACCCAACTTGGACCCAAATTTATTAGTCATTTTTACTCACTAATTAAGGAGAGTTAGTTTAATTATAATTAGTTAGAGAATTCCAAAAATACTTCCCCTTAATTATTTCTCATAATTCACCATGTAGGGGTAACTTGGACCTTTGCAAATGACTTGGGGAAGGGGAGAAGAGGCCGGCCACTATTAAAAGGGGTTCTTCTCTCTCTCTCTCTCTCTCTCCTCATTTTTATTCATTTTTGATCCAAAATTCTAGATCCCCAAATTCTCACATTCCCTCGATTAATTTTTTCTCTCAATTCACCTCCATTTCCTTCTCAAATTCATCACTTTTGGAGCTTGGAGAAGCAAGAAGCACAAAAAGGAGGAGCTTTGGAGCTAGAGATCGTGTCCGAATCGTGTCCAATTGTGTTTTCATTGAAAATCCATCTTCCAATTGGTAATTCCTGAATTTTTCTTTATTGTAGTTTCTTAACCATGTATTTGACCATTAAAAATGATCCAATGATCCCATGGCATAGGGATACCTATAGGAACAAGTTCTAGGCTAATTGGTTATGTGTATGAATTCTAGGTGGTAATTTTTGTTCATGTTAGGGGAATTACGAGATTGACACATCAATATTATGTCATGAGACAAATTAGATCTAATTAGACTTAGATCAGGGTTATGGGACTAGGTATATGTCCACAAATGGATACGTGTAGACCGTATCGCGATATTTTGAGATATTGTGTGATACGAAAGTCAATTTGGATATTTTGTGCAATTACTCCTCATTTCTCATATTAGCAACTTGCTTTAGTTAAGTTAATGTGTAATTGATAAGTATATATGTATATATAGGGTGCAGACTGTGTGTGTGCCTGACTGTGTGTGAGTGTGTGTGCGCACTTGGGACTGTGACAGTGAGGTGTTGAGTGAGGATTAGAGTGTAAGTGTGTTAGTTCATTGTGTCAGTTTATGAGTGAATGAGTTATGTGTTGTGTGTGTGGGTGTCGAGCAAGTGAGGGGAAAGGGTTAGCTCAGTATCAGTTGTGCATGCATGTACAGCAGTAATATAAAGGGGTGTCAAGTTTTAAGCAGTGGAAACATCAATATATGGAGAAGTAGCAACATTAGAAGTATCAGTAGCAACGATATGGGAAGCATGGGAAGCAGTTGCATCAGCAACATTAGAAGTATTAGTAGCAACAACAACAGTAGAAATATAGTAGCAACAGCAGTAGCATAAGGAGAGTGTAGTCGACTATTTGGTTATGGTGTGAAGGTGATATGAGGTAAAGGAAGGGGAAAGGTATAGGTTTGTTGCAGACCTTAATAAGGAGTATCAGCAGCAGGCAGTGGTACGGGGTTCTTCAGTTATAACTGCAAGCTATGAGGGGTGTTGCTGTACACTGGAGACTACATTCCAGTTTGGTTCTAGGATTGAAGTGCAAAAGGCTCATGTCTGAACTGTGTGAGGGGTGTGAAATTGAATAGGTGTTAATGCAGTGGCTTCTCTTGGTAGTGCAGGTGTTCCCTTAAGTATATATTGATACAAGTATATATCAGAAGACAGTGGGGGTGTTGGTTTATTTTAGAGGAAAAGTAAAGTATGAGGGAAACTAATCCCTGATGCATGTTGGTGTGGGATGCTTGGAAGAGTGAAACTAGAGCAATGTAGTAGGTTCAGTTCAAGTAACGGGGAAATATGAGTTGTTGAACATGTGATTGGGTGGGTAAGTATCCCTAGGAGTGAACCAAGGGGGAGGAGAGTTTGCAGCATGCAAGATGAGTGGCAGGCAGTGCCAGCAGGTGATTTTCTCTGCTACAATATTGGATTTCATTGAAATGACCTGGGTCTGGGTACACTGAAGGCAATAAGAGAGTTGCAAGGGCACTGTGTGTATCATTGACTAATACTTAGAGTATCAGCAGTAGGTATTAGTGCTAGTAGTTTTTAGTGTTAGCTAATAGTTAATGTGTTATGTTAGTGTTATTAGTTAAATAGGAGTCAGCTAGTTACCACTATAATATCAGTCATTAATAAGTTTATAAGTATCAGTTATCCTATTACTTATTATATATATATATATATATATATATATATATATATATATATATATATATATATATATATATATATATATATATATATAGAGAGAGAGAGAGAGAGAGAGAGAGAGAGAGAGAGAGATGTTAGTATTAGTTAAATATATTAGTTAGTATACATAAGTGTCAGTAGCCTAGTTAGCAAGTGTCATTTAGTTATGGTTAGTTGCTAGTTAGTGTTATTAGTATCTATCCTAAGTTATGAGTTAATCATACTAACTAGTGTAAGTATTAGCTAAGATAACACCTAGTGAGACTTAGAATTGGTTGTATGATCTAGTATGGACCTAGAAAATCATATTTGGTGCATGTTGGCATATTTATTATCTTTTTACACCATTTAACTTGTTATTTCCTATATAGGATTGTGTGACACCAGCTTGGGCATCGAGAGACACTTTGCTCAGGACCAAAGGTGAGTACATTTCTCTGTTAGTTTTTATTTTATAATAATGTATATATCGTATATTCTAGAACTGTATACTTGTTTTTGACACAGTGGTTATACGGACTGGTACTATATGGATCCTGTCAGGAGATGTTATCTCTTACCATGTTCAGCGGATACTCCTTCACATGTATTTCATCGTGTGTATTTGGTATTAATTTTAGTGTACTTTGTGTTCACACACTGCTCGTGTTCAGTGTGTCCATATTTGTGTTCATAACGTGTCATGATTGGATCCATAAGTATTGGTTGGGGATGGGGGAGTAGGAGTTGGTTATGTGATCAAGCCCAAGTGTATTCGTGTACATGTCGATTACAAATCATACTTATAATCGAATTACCATTTTGTATTCGTGTTCAATCCAAACCGATCACATAATAAACTCCTATTCCATGGAACATTATATAGTTTTATCTATTTCCATTAAATTATAGTTATTCTATTGCATGTTCTCTATTCCAGTATATTACTTGTCCACTCTAGTTCATTACATTCTAATGTTAGTTATCTTGTATTCTTTTCTATTATATGTTATATATGCTCGATTATGTATTTGGAACTTTTTTCAGACGTATGTACTTTGCTCCAATCCTTACTGGATATATTTTTCAGATGATTGGCTTGTGGACCCGTGTCCCACCTACTACGGGCCACAGAACGACGTACTTTTAGATAATACTCCTTTAGAGTAGGGGGACTTAGTACCAGAGGCTGAGGAGGCTTAGACTATTTTTTTAGACTTGTATTAGATTTTATTGAGGTTATTGGCATTTATATATTATTCCGGACTTGTGGATGTATTGTGACTCTTTCCATTGTTATTCCATCTCGTGCTTTATCTTCCTTAGTTTGCATTGTGATTGAGTATATAGTTTATTATTATCATATACCATATTGTTCCTTCATTTGGAGATGAGATGACATTGACATGTACCTTATATATATGTGTGAGATGTTAGATAGTATGGTTGGCCCAGACAACGTTCTACTACCGATGATGCGGCGTAGGCTGGACGTTGCTCACTACTCGTGCCCTTATTCCGGGTGTGGGTCATGACAAGTAGTTTGGTTGTATGTTAGAGATGGGTTATAAGATGCTGGATTATGGCCTTGTGAGCTAGCCTAGTGGTTAGACAGACGTCTGAATATTGAGAGATATGATCGGTTTGATTGACCTTAAAGAGTTCCAGGGGTAGACTATAGAGTCGGGGTAGCAAGATTGAGAGTTGAGGCTTGGATGTAATCTGGTTCTTAGGAGTTCTTGATGGATTGTTGCGATTAAAATGGCATATTGTATTTGGATTTTGGTGGCTTGATTGTCAAAATTTGGATTGATTACTATGATCAAAAGAATAAGGTGATATCTGGAACTTGTCTGATTGATTAATTATGATCGAATTATTTTCATGGATTTTACTCAAATTGAGGTGATGGATAGAGTTTGGTTGACAAATTGGATCGTGATTTAAAAAAAATCATGCGCTTGGAAGAAACGATTGATGGTAGTGCGATCCTTGGATTTAATTTAAAAGGAATTTGGATTGATCTTACTCGAGGTATCATTATGATGTCCATAGGCTGGATACCTGCAATATCGATCGTGTCATCATAAGGGATTGATTGAAAGAATGTGTTGTTGGTTAATAGAATGGATCAGATTTTGATGGTTCTGATTTCATGTTATTGGAAGAAAGTTGATGAGTGAGATTGATTCATGTTTCAATATGTTGCAAGAAAGAGATGAATCGAGATTGTTCTTTGGAATTGAATGAAGATGATTTTATACTTCGTCAAATTTGAATGATATTATTAAGATTGAGATCATGTTTGGAAAGTGCAATCAAAATATGCATTATAAGTGACTCAAACTTAGTTGGTTGTTTCTTGTATTGGAAAGTTCTCGGAAGATAAGACATTGATCAATTCAATCGTAACTTTGGAGATAGTAAAATTTATTGGCGATAATTGAGTATTGATATATGTGATTGTGATTGAGGTCTTGATATAGTTAGGTTTGGAAGATCGGTTGGGAGTTGAGTTTGATGTCGTGAGAATTTTTTTTTGGATTGGTTGAGGTGCAACACTTGATTTCGATTGGAGATGTCGATTGGTTTTGGGGATATATTTCTTGATACGAAATAGATTTAGGTTATAGTGCTTGGGTGGGTTTTTCCTAGTCCTAAGTTTGTCCCTTGATGCGGTGAGTATTAATTTGCTCAGTGAGTTGAGTGGTACAGTTTTGTACGAAACACAATATTGATGGAGGCAGAGAAATATTGGTTAAGTTTGAATATAGTTGGATTGAGTTTGGTTGTATGAGATATTTTATGGATTTGGCTAAGGCATGAGGACCTTGCATTGATTGAGAAATGAATGGATAGTTGTGTTCGAATGATCTTAGAAGTTTTGCACGGCATATTAAGTTGGATATGAAGGAGAAGCTTCATAAAGTTTGTTGATGTTCAGTTGTATGCATGTTACTGGTGCAGCTTTAGTTTTGGTTTGTGTACAGAAGAATTTGAAGCAAGAGTTTGTTCAGAGATTGAGTAGAAGATTCTTCAATGTTCAGTTGGTGTAGTTAGTTGACTTGGTTCTGGTAAGTTTCGAGGATAATTTTTTTTTAGTGGTGTATTATGTAATGCCCCGCTTCGTTTGGTTCAGTGAGATGGTTTGTTGGTGAAGTGTCATTTGGACATGGGCTTATTTAGAGGAGTATTCTTCTTTTTTTAGATGTCCGACATAACGCTCGGGACTTTATGCACGCTGCATTGCATGCCTTTTGGGATCACTGCCCCCAATTCAATGGAAGGAATAATACGCCCCCGTAACTCAATCCACCGATCTTCCGCCACCCAACCAGGGTCTTATACCACTCCCCGATAACCACAAGGGTTACTCGAGTTCAGTGAGAGGAGTATTCATAGTTCTGCTCGGTCGAGGAAGAGTGCTTCATCAGGTGAACTATAAGTTGACGCATGCTAATAAAAGATTGTTAGTTCATACTTATTAAATGGACTATAAGTTGACGCATGCGGTTTCGATTATCCTTCCTTTACTTTTACCTTCATACTTATTAAATGGATGTTGCATGTTAGTTCATTATACTATAAGTTGACGCATGCTAATAAAAGAAGAGAACCCACATAGATAAGAGGGTAATCTCATTTTGTATCTTGCTACTATAGAACGGAATATTAACTTGATGCTATAGATAGACTTTCGTACTATTGTTTGAGACATAGACTATGAACTATGATATAGACTTGTATAAAGTAGAACCGTTTATCATATCACATAGATCATCAATTTGTTATATTGATGTGGGATTTGTAACTTTGCAATATCTTTTCACATGGAGTATAATTCTTTCACTATGTTTTAGATATGGATTATGTCACTATGGTTAAGTTATCATATAGAATGCATTATTGCTACTTTGTACAGGTAGACTATCGAATTATATTTCAGAGATAGAACACATGGAAAGGTTTGGGACCGTAGGTCACCAAGGCAGTATCCTTGGAATGGGAATTGTGTAGGTACGATAAGAATGAGTGAGGCGATGGCTCGAGAAATGATATTGCAGAGGAGTAGTATCATATATCTACTTTCAGATTTGTACCATACATTTGTGTTAAGAGTCTAGATACCCACGCATTTGCATGGTCATGGACAACTTGTGCACAAGGTATATTTTTTCTCGAACGATCGCCGGGGCACCGGGATCGATTCGGCCTATGAGGAATGGTTCTGACGTACTGGCATGGGTAGTTGAGCTAGCTAAAGTAGTAGCACTAGTGATTTAAAAACTTTCGGTAGGGCTCGCTACCTTGCACTGAAAGAATCGTCGCCTAACCGAGCTACAATCCAGGATGGCTTGTGGTGCTAGTGACCCTCATATATAGTTAGAATGTATGCTAACTTCAATATGCGTGTAGGTCAATCAGGGATGTTCGCGGGAATAAGTGCACTACACATTTCTTATATTTATGAGCCCAACTATTATCTTCTGCACAATATTTTAAATTCAGTATCAATATTATCATAAGTGCTTTTATTTCACTGTGAAGGATGATAAGTAAATGATATCATTGTACTGACAGGGAAGGACATGATGGTAAGTACTGGATAAGATTAACTATGTTACTCTGTTGCATGACACTTTTATGTTGCACACACATTCTATTCCATGTAACTGATCCTAAGACAAGATTAGAGAAACCACATAAGTTTGCTTGCACTCACATAATTAACGTGTTGTTTATGTTGAGTGGGCGAGAGGCCACTCACCAGACAAGATCTATGTATGTGTGGGAAGTAGCTTGCTCGAGCTGAGGCGTTGGAGTTTGGATTGATGACTTGAAGCATTGCGACCGGAGATGTAGTTTCTTTGTATATAAAGGACATAATATGTGGAACATCGTTGTTTGTATAGTTCTCGAGTTGTTAGTCTTGTGGCATGATTCATTGTTCTGAGAGAGAGAGAGAGAGAGAGAGAGAGAGAGAGAGGAGATTTATAAACAAGTTGTTCTTGGCTTTAATTCGTTGTAATCTCATTTCATTATCAATAAATAGAATCATTCTTTTGTATATCTCGTGTTGATTCAACTTTTTGCTTAGTATTTCTATTGCGACAACTATCTAACTTAGTTACTGAATCGACTATTTTGGTACTTGCCTTGTACAACTACAATTTAGACTTGTACGACATCATGTCCAGTGGAGACGTTTGGTTCTACGGAACCAGGACATGACATGTAGGCCTAATATATAAGCAAATAAAAGATAACTAGTGGATTTGGAGAAAAGAGAGAGAAATGTAGTGCACATTCGACTAACTCTTAAATTCCAAAAAAACAAATATATTCAAACCATATCTAGAATATTTTAATCAACTAATATAATGCAGCTTAGAACCGATTCCAAATTGAACCATCTAAGCCGTATGTATATCATCAACCAATTAATAAAAAAAAATTAAAAATATAACTATCGTCTTTGTTTTCTTTTCTCACCTAGTTAAGAAAAAACTAAAAAAAAACAAATAATATAACAAATAATAAAATATATTTAAATTATTTAAACTAACTTATATGATATTATCTAATTAAAACATATTGAAAATTCAAAAAACATATTTATAACCAACTAGAATTAAAATATATTCAAACCCTAAAATATTTTAATAAAATATAAAATATTATTTATTTTTTAATAATAATATAATTTTTTTTATTCGTACAAGTGAACGTTACTAGTATAGATAACAAATAGATAATTTGACGATAACAAAATAATTATTTTGGTAATAATCAACCAAACAAACCGTCCAACAAACCAAAACCAAAACCCCAACCAACAAATCAAACCCAAAAAAACGAGCTATCCTTTATTTCCGCCAATCAAATGATCAATCTGGCAGAATCTAAGTTTTAAATTAAAACAAAAAAATACTTTAGCATATTTTTTGTTTTATTTCCATAGGATAAAATTTTCTGTTTTAAAAACACCATTTAGATAGGGCTATGCTATGACTACAACCAAATGCCTACAACCCTTTTACAACCGTCACATGACAGCCACGTAACAAACACCAATTGGAGAAGAGGAAAGAGGTGGGACCTGATGGCTGTCCGGATGGTCGTCACATTGCTGAAACGTCAAATGGAGGTCGGTCATTGGTGAAGAGATTGGACCGGAGGTGGCCCACATAGCAGGGGGATGAGAAGGTTGCAAGCATTTGGTAGTAAACTTAGCATTATTGATTTAGATATCCCGAGGTGTTTGGCACGCTTTTCAAATGCTCATTCAGATTGGAATCTACTTGGCTAGACCAGTACGAAAGAGTTGGTAGCAAAATTACAAATTACACTGTACAAACCTAAAATTGAGTTGGCCATACATCAGCATCAAACTAAAAGTTCTTAAGCATAATCTTTGGACCTGAGCTAAATAACCTAATAATACACCTACCAAACTGTCAGAATTGTACTGCCTTATCATTAGACGTCAAGCCTGGATGAGCAAATCTACTGAAAAGGCGGATTTGCATCTCATTTTTCAAAACCAACTCCTACCTATTTGGGACAAAATAAGAAAACCGGTACCAAGAAACAATAATAAAGCAATAATAAATATAAATATAAAGATGCAGAGTTTCAAAATGCACACTAGGTTCCAGCAAAAAACACCTACAAATATTATCCCAAAATTCAAACTGCAGTTCTAATGCAAAAACTCATAGTTCCCAAGACAAAATTCATATGGCATAGATTCTACTACTAAACTATCGTTGGCCTCATACTTCTTGGACGCTCAAACCTGCAAAAGTGCAAACAATTCAAATTATTAACCAGAAACAATTTTGCACCAGTCAAAAGTAAAGCTATTTAGTTCGCATAAAAGAACTAGTTCCAGTAGAAGGAAGCTGCAGCAGACCTTACAAATAATCAACCACTAAGCATTTAGTTTCAAACACCATTCATGTACAAGGAATCAACGGAAAAATAAGAAAGAATACAAAGCAACATAGCTATGAAAATCTCAATTATCTCAGTAAGCACAACCACCAGCCTCATCACTCCAGGTATTTAATATCCCAACAAAAAGACATTTAAAGCAATAATATGGTTCAATTATGACGAAGAAAGCCTCCATGAAGATAATACAATTTTCCAAGGGTAAACGCATATTGCCACACTTCTACTTTTTGGCATTCTAGGACCCCCAATTAGTAGCCAAAACTCAATTGCACTATCAGTAACGATCTAACAAAATTCTCAAAGCATCTTATTTATTAAGACAGAAACCATGATGTTCAGAAAAGGATGTTGATGTTTTAATTCCTATAGTAATCCCTACATAAAAAATCTTAATAGTATTCAGTTATAAATTATATATTGATCCTCTTTATTGCTTGAACATCGAGTTATCACCCTTTTCCTCCAACTGACCCCCTAGGGTTATTAGATGGATGACAAATCTACAATATTAAAAAAAATCAGAAAGTAGTCATTCTCAAATGGAATTATTGTAACAGAGAGGAGGCTGTTGACGCAAGAAGAAGGAATAAAGAACGGGTAAAAGCCAGATGGAGCAAGGCACACCTCAGTAGCTGAAAAAGATATCAAAGCTGTAAATTGTTGCAGAATTAGGTCCATAAGACAATGGGGAAAATGCATATGAGCTTAAAAACCTCATTCATAGCTCCTTATAACGATAACATATGAACCCCCATCCAGGTCCCAGATTATTCGTGGTTGATTTGTAAATTATAAATATGACCCAGGCGAAAGGATAACAAGAAACTATTACATGCATCTGAGCAAGGTAATTTAGCATATTTTCAATTGGCATTAGTTGGTCATCAATTTCTCATTGTTACTTGTAAAGTAGATTTGGAATATTTATGATAAAATCCAAGAATCCACATATAACAGATATCATAAGTATGGTCAAATGGTTTATTTATCCAAACGACAATTATTGAGCATAGATCTCACAAGTGTACCTGAATAAGCTGATATAATACAAAAGTTTGCATCTGGCATTATAATTTGTAACCTTGTAACATGATACCAACCCATTCAAATATATCACATGATACCAACCCATTCAAATATATCAAAGACGTAGGTCTACAACCAATACATCAACAATAAATGCAAGCATTTGATGCTCTCATAAGAGGTTAGATGACATGGATGTGAATATGGATTGCAGTGGATGTGAATATGGATTGCACACGGCCACCACCACTGAATATGTGGAAGCTCTCATGGCAGCATATAGTATGTGTTAGGACGCTGTCAAGATATTACAGTTGAAATGTTGTTTGAC
The DNA here is from genome assembly GCA_036927795.1 of Iris macrosiphon. Classification (NCBI taxonomy): domain Eukaryota; kingdom Viridiplantae; phylum Streptophyta; class Magnoliopsida; order Asparagales; family Iridaceae; genus Iris; species Iris macrosiphon. The sequence goes on from JAYESA010000008.1 coordinate 15,676,241, forward strand.
ATAAAACTGCATATGACAATCCCAATTGAGACTCGAAAGTCGACAGTAGAATTGTTGCTATTAGAAACTGGTAGATATAATATAAAAATAAATTTGTATCAACATGAGGAACTTATGTAACTTCAATCAATGTTGTTACAACACATCCTTTCCATGAAGGCGTCCAACAAGCGCAAAAAGCATAAAGACAAAATAAAAATCTCAAGTGAATTAAAATGACAGATTATAACCCATCCAAATTGGATACTTCCAAACATTATATAAACAATCTGGGTTAATGCCTCCAATAGAAGACCAAGTAAAAAAAATTGATGGGTGGTGATATAACTGCAATATGCCATAAAATAACCAAACTTAAGGTGTGTTTTAGCAATACCTTAAAATATTTAAGGTGTTAAGATGATAATTAAATCAAATTCCTTGAAAAACAACATAGAAGAGTCATTAAACATCACATATTGCAATCATAGTAGTGGTAGAATTCACAAATAAGAAACTAATGCATATAACTGAGAATCAAATTTCAAATGAAATTTGGAAGAAAATGAAAGATACTGACAAATACCTGGGGGAAGAGACTGCTTCAGCTTATCCGCCTTCTCAGAGTCAAAGACAGAAAGCGTGTACAGGTACCTGGAGCAGCGGACCTTGAACTTGACAACATCTTTACTTCTCTTTATCTTCACAGATCGCGCATCCTTCCTCCTTGCTGTGAGAAGGAAGTCTTTTATCTCATGAATCTGTTTCGGCTGCATTGCATATAACAGATCAAGAACATTAGACAAGTAAAAAATTGGTTGCAAGAGGAAAGGAACCAAGAACCATGTTTCTACTTAAGACCATTTTTTCAGTTTTTTCTAGCCCAAAAGGAAAAAGGGTTCCCGGTTGAAATAATTTTCCTTAAACCTCAATAACATCAAGATTTTTGCTTTCCGACAAAAAGATCCTGAAAAAGAAAGGGAAAAACTTTCGAACAAAAAGTATATATTGTTTTTATCCAACCTGTGATAACACCTCTAATTTGTATTCCAAATATTGGTAAAGAAAACTTTGGTAGCGAAGGACGCAAATCACGAGCATAGCCTTAGACAGATGTCCTACTCCAAATGGGAGGGGATACAGAAGGTTGGGAACTTCCAATAGGAAAACCACATAAAAGGGGCTGGCCAAATACCTTCTCCCTCTATTGAATTCTAAACTCACTCCCGGTTTACTGTGTGGTCATACGTGAGAAATAATAGAATATAGTGGCGTTTTTTCCCATATCCATTTTCGAGGTGGAATGATTCACAAATCCATGAAAGGATACTTAAGAGTTTGGGTAGCTGGTTTTTTCATTCCAAGAAAGGATACTTGAGTTTGGGTAGAGGGTTTTTTCCTTCTCTATATGGAACATATGCAACTTGTCCCATTTGTATTGATACAATTTACATCAATGAGATGCTCTCTTCGAATTGGGCAGAACTTTAACCATGGTGGGTTGCGCACATCCTTGCAGGCTTTAATATTCTAGAACAATCACATGCATCCATAAAAAGAAAACTAAACCGTAGCTACGTGTTAGTCCCGAGGCGGATCAAAGATGGTAGAACACGGGCCACGTGCAGAGCTACAAGCGAGCTACAAGCGAGACCTGAAAGTCTGCTCTCTACAGGAACCCAAGTTGTCGTCGAGATCAGAGATTCACACAAGAGTTCCTCATCTGATATGCTCGATTCCAACGAAGCACGAACCAAGAACATGTTACAAAAAAACTCCGAAGAAAATGAAGATTACAACAAGCAACAAGTAAAACGTTGTTCTCTTTACGTTCGCAGACGCTACAATGAGAAAGAACGAAACAAAGAAAAGGCCTGAAGAAAAGCTCATTCCTGGGGTGATCAAAACCACCGTTGCTCAAATCAAGATTCGCCGTACATACGATATGTCCCCAGGAACCAGCAAGTTCACAAATGAACTTCTAAAACGCTCAATGTCACCTTCGAAAACACCATATGGGAGGGGGACACTCTGGGCTACAAATGCGATCTGGTATTCTCGATTTTTATCTGTTTTTTCTATCTCCTAAAAAGAAAGAGAAGTTCATCTATAAGGAGAGGATTTCAGCACCTATGCGGACTGAGGAAACTCCATGTCGCATATACACTGACCGACCAGATCCCCCAAAATCTGGATATCAGAGTCGCAGGCGCCGCCCACGCCGTCTTCGCCGCCGGTCACGCTGTACTGCACGAGGCAGACATCGCCGCCAAACGCAGAAAGCAGCCGCATGCGTCGCATTTTTCGGAAGGCACAGAAAATCATGCGCCGCCTATAGCAGACCATGTCCCCTCCACATGCAACTCGCTTATCCAAACCAGGCCGTAGAGCCCCTGGTCACATAACGCTTAAACGCATAGCGCCAGGCCGCATGCGCCACGAAGCATACGCCCGAGCTAGCAACCGTGTATGCAAATAGCGCATAAAAGGAGAGCACGAGCACCATGCGACGATGCTAACGTGCTAAGTGCAAAGTGTGACAACAAAGCGCCACTTTGCGCCCGAGTCCGAGTCGCTAAGCCCCTTCGGGACTTAGCACCTAAGGAAAACTTTTCAGAGATGGTGACAAAATAAGGATTGTCATAATGGAGTTCACACTTGATCCTTCTAGGAAAGTCAACTCACATGGGCCACCACCCCATGTGCATATACCAATACTAAGCATAGCTATATATTGAGATATACACATCGGTGGTTTTCCAATGTGGGACTAAAAATCCCAAAGCTAAGTGGAAAATACCAACAATCCCCCACATATATCACAATATATGGTGAGCGTTCCTCACAGTGATTGACATCGTACATTAGGATAGATGTCGCCGACGACTTGAATCTTCCCGCATGGGTCAAACAACAGTACGATACAAGAATGGACTACACCTTGAATTCTGCATATAATTGGTATTCTTTTCACTCACACAATGACCTCAGCTGTGCCATCCGGTCGCACGTTAAAGGCCATGTGTTGACCTAGTCTCAGTGTATGTATCTTGGACGTCTACAAACTTTTTCCCTCAAGAGACGGCCAACATCTCTATTCATACACTTAGGTGAGTTCTTCTACTATAGAGAGTTTATTATCCGACATGAAGTCTTGCGCTTCTGTGCGGTGCTACGCCGCAATGACATCGCCGCCCAAGGCCAAGGATCCCCCTCTTGTGGTGTTATACCACTGTAGCATGAGTACACATGCCTCTTAGTAGTGCCATTACTACACACAGCATGGAGCCTTGCGCTCCTGTGCGGTGCTACACCGCTGTGACATGGCTCGAAGCCGAGGTTCACTCCCTCATGTGGTGTCACCCACTATAGCACGAGGTCACCAGTCTTTTAGTAGTGTTGTACTACATCTCAACATGAAGCCTTACAGGTCCGTGCGGTGCTCCGCCGCTGTGACATGGCTCGAAGCCGAGGTTCACTCCCTCATATGGTGTCATCCACTGTAGCATGAGGTCACATGCCTCTTTGTAGTGTTGTACTACCACTCTCTATCTCCTTTCAGCATTAGACTACCTGCCTATGTGCGGTGCTACCGCCGCTGTGACATGACCTGAAGCCGAGGTTCACCCCCTCGTATGGTGTCACACCAGTATAGCATGGGATACAAGTCCCTTGTAATGCTGAAACTACTCGTACTTCCTGCAACGTACGCCAGACATTCACTCTGTCCGAGAACTTATTAAGGCGTCAAAGCCATCCTCCCACAGAAAATGTTCTGATCAAGAACAAATAGTAGACTACAGTGGTTCCGGGTATGTATCCCACAATGTCCCTGAGGACTACCCACGGTACCTGATATTCTCCTGGTCAATGGTCCTCCCATGAACCAATATCTAGATGCCTGGTAGATTTTTCTTTGAACCAATAGCATAAAACTAAATGGTAAGATTGCAAAGACGCAATATCAGAGGTCCTCCAAACACATATCTGCAGTGTCCTTGACTATGTGCGGTGTTATTGCCGTTGTGACATGGCTCGCAGCTGAGGCTTTACCCTGTCAAGGTACCTCATAGTGGTGTCACCCCACAGTAACATGGAGTACTACGCTCCTTCATAGTGCTTGGCGGTGGCTATATGCGGTGCTACTGTCGCTGCGACATTGCCCGAAGCGGAGGCTTTACCCTGTCGAGGTACCTCATAGTGGTGTCACCCCACGATAGCGTGGAGTACTACGCTCCTTTATAGTTCTTACGATCAGTTGGCGCTTGAGGCCTATTATGAACGGATCTGCTAGATTTACCTGACTCCGATCTTTAACCATTGTAATGATCCACGCTAGCTACGCTCATTCAGTGTTCTATACTGGCCCTTGAGGCCTCTCATGAACGGATCCGCCAGAATCACCTGGCTCCGAACATGATAGGCCTCAAGGGCCAGTATAGAACACTGAATAATCCATGCTGGCTGCGCTCATCTGATAAACAATCAGCTTATGAATAGCAGCTACGACAATCATCTTCCTCGACAGGGTATGGAGGTTATGCTTGTCATGAATCTCTGAAGCAGAATACTGAATGAGCGCAACTGTTCTATCTGCTTCCATTTTCTACTACTGAAGATATATAAGTATCTGATAGGTTTAGCTCCTTCAGGCAGATTGATTAACATCCAAGTGTTGTTATGCCTCCTCTTAGTAGACTAAGTCTCTAGTCTTTATCGCCTCATCATTGGTAAGTGGCATAACCTCCATATGTTAGGTGATAAGATCATCTTTGGTCCTTCGACCTCCTGACTCTTTTTGCTGAATGTTCTTCGAGTTCTGGTTCAAATGTTCTCTTAAAAGACAATTCCTTCCTGGACTACGTTTTCTTCTACAGAAGTGCCAACAACTCTGGCTGATAAGGTCCTCCGAAAATTACTTATATGCCAAAAACTCACAATCGAATGATATTCATGTGGATCTGACTTTGAACCAGAGTTACATCAGAAGTGACGAACAATACTTAGGACATGACCGTAAGTGCAACCTTCTCCCACAAACAATCTGGAAGGCCCTTTGTACAACAATATAGAAATCATCATTAATGTCAACTGTTGGTCATTCATATATGCACCTTCAATGGATTGGGAGAGTACGAAAATGTCGTTCCATAGTCAATTTTAAGTTCTAGGCTGAACGATGAGAATCCTAAGAACGACGCACGTTCCATAGTCAATTTCATGTTCTAATAAGCTTGAACGATGTGAATCAAAAGAACGACACTCGTTCCATAGTCAATTCCATTTTCTAAGCTGAACGATGATAATCCAAAAAACGATACTCTTCGTCTTGATTACTTATGAGTCTATTGAGTTGTAGATCGGTATGACGCTCATCTCCAATCTTGAAGTCCCTGAGGTTCTCGAACGCCTCATCCTTCGATTATGAGAAATCGTCGAATAAACAAGTGATAAATTTCATCCCGGCCCTTTTGTGGAGAATAGAAGTCACAGATATCTGAGCGCACCAGCTCCAGAGGATCTATACTTGTAGTCACCCGTCTAAACGACTTCATGACTACTTGTGTCTGAGCAGAGTCATCACCTCTTTCCACCTCTATAGAAGCATGAAAAATCATGCAAGCCGTATAAAGGTCATGTCCCCTCAACAGGCCACAGAAAAGCCACATGCAGCTCAATCAAGCCGCAGAGAAACCACATACGGCCTGATCAAACCAAGTGGCAGAGACGCTGCATAGTATAATATATGCGGCCCGAACGACCACAGAGCAGGGAGGCCGCATAAGGACCCCTGACACATATTTCGATGTATGTCAGAAGCTCCTGACACATCACTCATCACTCTGAGACGCTTCGAGACTCGTGAAGACGACGGCTCAAAAAAAGACAACAAATCACATCAATGCATTAATTGCTTCGACAAACGTGACATGCCACGTGTTCCCTCCTATGTGGCATCGCCAACACGCGGCCAGAGTGTCCATTCAACCAAGGCCCAAACGAGAGCACGTATGCGGCTACAAGAGCAATGCGGCCTCACCACCATGCAACCAGAGTGTCCATTCGACCGAGGGCCAAACGAGGGCACGTATGCGGCTATGCCCTGTGCGGCCTCGATACCATGCGGCCAGTGTCTATTCGACCAATATCCAAACGAGAGCACGTATGCGGCTACAAGACCCATGCGACCTCGCCATCATGCGGCCAATTTGCTATACGGCCTCCAGCTCACAAGATCTTCCTGTTATAACTGCAGAGATCTTCGCACAGTTGATGCTGACTACGTGTCCAGCTGACCAAGTCACGCACACAACGGGTTCGTAACAATTCCGAGATATCTTCAACAACATATCTCAACCAAGACCACGTGGCAATCCGTCAATGGCATGCGACGACAGTTGCAACTGCATTCTGTTGAAGGGGCCTTATGCGACCACCAAACAGAAGAATATGTGGCACCCATAGCCCATCAGCACGATGGCTATAAATAGGAGCAACGTAAATGCTTTAAAGGCTGATTTTTTCTTCTGCTTCAGAGAGCATATCACCCCCGGCCAATATAAAGAGCATACTGAGACGAGCGAAGAGAGAATGTAAGCTTCCTCACCCTGCATCAAATCGTCCACGGATTAAAGGAGATGCTATAGCACTCCTTGTCCATCGCCATACCCCAGAATCAAATATATTGTACTTTGATTGTACGTCCAGGACCTCTTTATACTTTCTTTCGTTTGTTAGTTAAATCAAGCTCTTTTTAGAACTTTCGAATTTAATGACGAACAAGAAGACGACTCTGCTGGGGACGTCTTTCTCCTCTGATGATAAAGTTATGGCGCAATCCGACGCAGCCAAGCTCGGGTCCACTCAAAGGATATTGGTGGTCCGCTTCGACCAGCAAGCCCTCGAGGACATGCTCTCCGGGGACATCGTGAGTCCTTTCCAGAGGCAAGCAAAGCCCAAGAAGACCCGCAGGACGTGGGTAGCAAAGGCCGCCGCGTCTCACTCAACTGCGGAGCAGGCGCTCGTCGTCTCTCTCCCAGCCGCAGGGACCGCACATCATGCGTCCAGTACCTATGCGGCAACCTCTTCCAACCAGAAGGGTGCTCACCACTCGAAGACCCGCTGGACGTAGGCAGCTAAGACCACTGCGCCTCGCCCAACTGCGACACATCCTTCGCCTCTCTGTTGTTGAAGGCGCTCGCCAGGCGTTCCCTCAGGCTGTCCATGCGGCATCCTTACCTGACGCAGAAAACGCTCAGCACCCAAACTCTGGCAGAGAAAAACACTACGATGTCAGACGTTCGGACGCTGATGCAAACTCTATGCGGCCAAGGAGGAGGCCGCATAAGACTCAATAAACATACTTACATATTTGAAAGAATGCAAGAAAATATTGAATTAAAAGGTAATGAAGACTTCTCGTCCATTAGTCTTCTTGATAAAAGAAAAATAAATAAGTTAAGATCCAAATATCCCAAAATGAGATATTTACATATATGCTTAATACAACTAAAGTTTACGGGTTTGTTCCGAACAGGAATAGATACGCCTATTTTGGTAGTTTGTATGGATGAAAGGATTGTTAATAATCCTCTCAATAGTATTATAGGAGGTGCTAAATCCAACATAGTAAATAGATTGTTTGAATAAATATACATCCAGATTTCTCTGTTAGTCTTGATGACCAGAATATTGAAAAAACTTGTACTTTGTCTGTAAATCTTCAAGGAATCGAGTTATTACCAGGATCCAAAGTTATTGGTATACAATGATAACACCGTATGGCTCTTAATGATACTCCTACCTTCAAATCTATTACCCCAAAAATTTTTGTTAGATTATTTGAAGTAGGAATAGGTAAAACGATACAACCTAGACTAGTTAGACTTGAACATTTAAAAAATGATAATGAAATAAGAGTTTTTTATTAAATCCCTAAAACCAAAGATAGAAGTCCCTACTGAGTATTGCATAGCATCGAAAAATACTATTTCTACAACCCGAAAGGGTGAAAAACTTCCCTATCAATCTGAAAATCCAGACGACACTACTCCGACAAATCAAGAGGCTTCAACCTCGAATAACACCCTTACAAGATCTAATTCTATGGACAACCTTGTTAATATAGAATTAACACCTAGCATCTTGCAGGACATCATACAACATCGATTGAGTATTAGTACCCCCATCGAAGGAAGAACTCGAACCATGTTAGAAAACCAACGTCATGATGAGAAAAGGATGATCGTTAAAATTCCTTTATCACAAATAAAGGATAGAAGTAGAAATCTACTACGGTTACCCCATGAATTAAAAAAGAGAGTAAGGTTCGACCCTGAATCCAGCAAAAAGAGGAATACTAACCCAAACTTCCAGATTGGTATGTGGACAACATATGAGATATGATAAAGATAATATAGAAGACGCTTATTATATGACTCACTTAGTAAAAAAAATTAAGAAAATCACAAAGGAGACATATCAGTAATTATAGAACTATTGTCATGAGACATTTAGATCGACTAAACCAAGTCCTAAGCAAGCATATTACTAGATACCAAGGAGAACATCCTATGAGTGCTATGACTCATCCTTGGATTGATGACATGCTCAACTCTGAAAATGTTCTTGACCTAGAAATTTTTAGCACGGTAGTTGACAATATTGACCTAGCCTTCGAAGCTACAAATCATCCCATTGACTTCAATATTTGGGAAGATTTTCTTAATAATGAGCAAGTTGATAACATCAATATGATTAGATCTCTCGATCTAAAAACTAAAGTCCAATTACATATTTATATTCCACTTGCCATTAGTATTCCTGAATACCAAGAGTTTACTATTCATTCATTGGTAAACACGGGAGCATAAGCTAAGCTTATTGAAAGATCTTTATTCCTCGGGATCTATGGGTCAAGCTCAATAAACCAGGAAAACTGAATGATTTCATGGAACGTCAAGTTCCAATTAATCACAAGATCAAAAGCCTTACGATCTCCTTCCTATATCTTAAAGGAAAATCTAATTCTTATAAATTAGATTTTTTACTATTACCTAAAGATTTTGATAGTGATTGTATTATACGTATGGACAATCTTAGATATTTTCCCCCGTATAATACACAATACTTTTGAGCTTGATGATATTACAATTCCTAGGGTCCACTTTCCAGTTCATTTAGCTTCCCAATTTACTCCCACAACCCATTGTGGTGAAAAGTCGGTCGCTATTATTGACCATGTTACTACTACTATATGTACTTATAATATCCCCTCTACCAATAATTTACAAAAAAATATTTATGGTATGTTAGAACCATTATTTTTCGATAATCCTTTAAAATGTTTTGATAAAGCACCTAGATTCTGTAAAATTGAATTATTAGAACAATATGTAGAGTCTAAATAGTATTATGGTTTCTCCTTTTGATAAAGAAGAATTTGCTAAGCAGATTAGTGAGCTCCTTAAGCTTAAACTAATTCAAAAAAGTTTTAGCACACATTCCTCTCCTGCTTTCCTTGTTAGAAATCATGTCGAGGTTAAAAGAGGAAACGCTAGGATAGTTATTAATTATAGAAAATTAAATAGTTATACAAAGTTTGATGGTTATTTTATACCTACTGCAGAAGTTTGATCAAACAAATTCAAGGTGCTAAGTACTATAGTAAATTCGATACCAAATCAGGGTTTTGGCAAATTAAGCTAGAAGATAGAACTTCTATTGAATTATCTGTTTTCAGTTGTTCTCAAGGGCACTTTGAATGGCTGGTTATGCCTTTTAGTTTAAAAAATGCTCCCCAAATCTTTCAGAAATTGATGAATTCTATTTTTGGCCATCTTCCTTTCGTGGTCAGTTATATTGATAATATTTCAGTCTTTTCCAATAGCAAGGAAGAACATAAGGAACATCTATTGCATATCTGTAAATTATTACCTGATAATGGTATTATTCTTAGCCCTAAAAAGATTGAATTATTTAAAACAGAAATTGACTTCTTAGGGAAGACTATTAAGAATGGACAAATTGTTTTACAGTAACATATCTATGCTAAAATCAAAGATTTTTTCAATGATTTTAAAACTCTTAAAGTACTACAGAGATTTTTAGGATTACTCAATTATGGACGTAAATTTTTCCTCATTTGTCTGCCATAATAAAACATCTTCAGGATAAACTTGCTGCTGAGCAAGCCAAATATAAAATATCTACTAGTGAGCAAACAAGAAGATGGAATACTGATAAAATACCTATTTGTCTTGATAAAAAAGAACTAGAAGAAATTATTAAGATAAAAGAACTCGTTAAAATAGAGAGTATTTTATTTTTTTCCACTTGATGATGACATCCTAATTTTACAAAGAGATGCTTCTGTCAATTTTTGGGCAGGTGTTCTCATTACTAAACACAAAGAAATTGTGGCCTACACATCAGAAAAGTTTACTAAAACCCAACTAAAATATGCCACGTATGACAAGAAATTGTTAGTTGTTAAATTAGCTATTAAAAGTTTAAAGATTTATATCCTTTACAGACATTTTGTCATTAAAACAGATAAATCAGTAGCTCAATGTTTGAAAAAGAAAACCATTAACAATCCCCAAGAAAATCTTAGAAGGATTATAATTGCTATGCACCTTGAGATTTTTAATTACGATGTTAATTATATTCCCTGATATACTAACTTTTTAGTAGACACTCTTACCAGATTATAATCATGGACGAAAGGCTATACCAAAAACTTAAAAGTCTTTTCGATGAAATGAAAAAACAAGAAGGTTTTGAAGTAGTTTAAAAAAACAAAGATTGGTGAAGCTAGTTCTTCTACTACAACTCTTTCTGCGGTTGAACAAACCCAGAAGAATTTTCAGGCGAATAGTCCAGGTTTTCCGACGAACAGCCAAGGAGTCCAACAAACAGCCAGGTGAACAACCAATAAGTTCAGGCGAACAGCCAGACAAATCAATCTAATTGGAGACCGATGAGACCACCTATGGGGAGTTTTCCAGAAAGGCCCAATCAGGCTTTTATTCCTTATAACGAGGTTCTTATTAAACCCTGGTATACATAGAAATGGAAAAGAGAGAAAACAGTTTGGGATAGATTCAATGGCTTACAAACTAGAGACATTAAAGATGGTAGTTACTGACTTACTCGACTAGAAAAAACTTTGATAGCAGAGAAACAAAAAAACTTTTTCCTTGAACAAAGGAATTTTGAGATACAACAGATGATTTCTAAGCTTCTTCTTGCTTCTTCAACATCTAGATCAACAACGCTTGCTAATTGGAAAAATGAACTTTTCTCGGAAAATAGCCCTACTCAGAAAGGGCTTAGTGATATTATTTCGCATCTTCGACCAAATGACTTCGTTAATTTCAGAAAAAAGCGATTTCCATGCTCTACTTAAACATCTTGATATGAAGACAAAAAAATTACAGAAATTTCATGCTGAAATGATGGTTCAAGAAATGATCTCCTATGTATCAACAACTACTTATTAATGACGAAAGACTTCTCTTATTCTTTAAACGTTTGGAAGATACTGAGATATGTAGCCTTTTGGAGGGAGAGAATCTTATTCTGAACAAGAATAAAGCTCCCAGAATTATTGTCTGCTTTAGTGACCTCCAAAAATATAAGAATCATGTCCGAACAGGGATGGTTCATGAAGTTTACATTAACACAACTTGTTTTACAGATTTTGAAGGATGCATTCCAGAAATATGCATCAAGGCGGCTTCCGATCATTCGACAAGATTCCATACAATATTTCGATTTACTATCTGGAGCATTTGGGAAAAAAGACAATATGTGAAATTATATCAGTCATATCAAATTTGGAAATTGAATAGAGTCACTGAAGAACCTAGTCATGAACATACTACGGTGTCTAAAACAAACTTTCGGAAACAAAAAGAAAGAATCCTAGCCGCAAAAGAATTATTTACTGAGGCTTTGCACTATATTGATGAAGATCATCAAATCACTATTTCAGATAACATTTTTCTAGTAAATAAACTAGAAAAAAATGATGATCATTATTTAACCAGCTACAGTCATATGTGCTTGGGAAGAATAGGCGAAACAGCTAAGTTCGATTTTTGGTTTAAAGAGGACGAAACTATTGACATGCAATTAGATGAAAACAGAGAAGCAGATTAGAAGCCATGGTGGTCGCATGACCAAATCAAACTTCCATCCATGCGACAGTCATAGTTGTCGCATGTCCAGGTCGAGCCTTTATCTATGCAGCAGGATCTTAGTTGCCGCATAATGGTTGCCCATCCATGCGACAGACTAATAAAGAAAGCCCGCGCATGTTCGTGATGATCTCTCATCCATGCGGCAAGGCTGTATAAAAAGTCTGCGCGCGTTCTAGACGATTTCTCGTCCACGCAACAAGACTGTGCATGGGTGTCTATGTCCATGGAAGCCCGACACGAAGAACGCAGTGCTCCCCTACCTCCGAGTAAAGCGCCAGAATCAGGGGGCCAAGGATCAAGACCGCCCCTGACAAATTCCTCAGCAAGAAGAGCCACAGTTGTGCAAGGAAATGAAGCGCTCTCCCTCTCCTCCTAGCTGCCTATTTATGGGCTTCAAAAGCCGCAAGAAGAGATCGAGGCAGTTATAAGAATGAATCTGACACCTCAATTTGCGGGATTCGCTTTAAATCTCCTTGGAAACCGACGCCTCGAGCCCCGTGTCAGGAGACGGCACAGAATTCCAAAAGATCCGCGCAAAGATCAAAGCAAATCTCCTCATTTAATGATCGGACAGCCTGTCAGAGACAGCTATGCAGCAACGAGGCTACGCGGCATGACATGCATATGCAGCCAATAGCGCTCGTCCATACTTCTTTCAAAGTATTCTAAACTTATCATTTTGGAAACTTTGAAGGAGGTCTTGTAGAAGCATGAAAAATTATGGAGGCCGCATAAATGTCATGTCCCCTCAACATGCCGCAGAAAAGCCACATGCGGCCCAATCAAGCCACAGAGAAACCACATGCGGCCTGATCAAACCAAGTCGCAGAGAAGCCGCATAGTATACTATATGCGACCTGAACGACCACAGAGCAGGGAGGCTACATAAAAAACCCTTGACACAGATTCTGATGTCTGTCAGAAGCTCTGACACATCACTCATCACTCTGAGACGCTTCGAGACTCGTGAATACGACGGCTCAAAAAAAGACAACAAATTACATCAGTACATTAATTGCTTCGACAAACGTGCCATGCCACGTGTTCCCTCCTATGCGGCCTCACCAACACGCGGCCAAAGTGTCCATTCGACCAAGGCCAAAACGAGAGCACGTATGCGGCTACAAGACCCATGCGACCTCGCCACCATGCGGCCAGAGTGTCCATTCGACCGAAGGCCAAACAAGGGCACGTATGCGGCTACGTCCTATGCGACCTCGCCACCATACAGCCAAAGTGTCCATTCGACCAAGGCCCAAAAGAGAGCACGTATGCGGCTACAAGACCCATGCGGCCTCGCCATCAAGCAGCCAAGTTGCTATGCGGCCTCCAGCTCACAAGATCTTCCCGTTACAACTGCAGAGATCTTCACAGAGTTGGTGTTGACTACGTGTCCAGCTGACCAAGTCACGCACACAACGGGTTGGTAAATACCCCGAGATCTCTTCAACAACATATCTCAACCAAGACCACGTGGCAATCAGCTCATGGCATGCGACGACAGTTGCAACCGCATTCTGTTGAAGGGAAGGCCTTATGCGGCCACAAACAGAGATATGCGGCACCCATAGCTCATCAGCACGATGGCTATAAATAGGAGACTTGAACGTTCTAAAGGCTGACTTTTTTCTTCTGCTTCAGAGAGAGCATACCACTCCCAGCCAATACAGAGAGAGAGCATACCGAGACGAGCGAAGAGAGAACGTAAGCTTCCTCACCCTGCATCGGATCGTCCACGGAATAAAGGAGGTGCCATAGCACTCCTTGTCCATCGTCACACCCCAGAATCAAATATATTGTATGGCCCGATGCACTAGTGTCTACCCACCAGTTAGCAACCACACTTGATGAATCAACCTGCGCAATGATAGCAACCAAGTTAAGCAATCAAAGGAACCAAGTTTAGCTATATATTGCTATGTTGGTTTGAATTGGTTCTGTTGTTAAGCTCCAATTCCATATATGTACCAAGTCCTCTTAAGTGCAGTGTGGCCTTCATGCACATAGTCCACCATGCGCCAATCTTGTCATGCGCAGAGACGACCATGTGCATAAGTCTTCATGTGACTCTTGCATGCACATAAGATACTATGCGGCCAACTCTGCCATGTGCCAAGAATCTGCCATGCAGCAAGAGTCTGCCATATGGCCAAGAGACTGCTACGCGGCAAGAGTCTGTCATGCGGCAAGAATCTGCCATGCATCCAAATCTTGCCAACCGTCAAGAACTGTCTTGCGTTAAGTCTTGTCATGCACATACTCTGCAATCCTTGGTCATCTTGTAATCTTCCTTCCAACTGGAATGCGCGTCCTTCAAACGCTAACTCCTCCATCCTGAAAAATGGTAGGTTCCGACAACTTATTTTCAACATTTGATAAAGGACTCATTCCCTCATCCAAATGTTCGAAGTGTATCCCGTCAATCTTCTCAAGTTTGTAAAAACTTGTTGCCGAGAAGATTTGATCAGATGTTCTTTCATCTTGCTTCGGAGGATCTTGCTTTGAGATTGTTAGTCCCGAAGCGGATCAAAGATGGTAGAATACGGGTCACGTGCATAACTACTAGCGAGACCCTAAAGTCCGCTATCTACAGAAACCCAAGTTGTCGTCGAAATCAGAGATTCACACAAGAGTTCCTCATCTTATATTCTCAATTCCAACGAAGCACGAACCAAGAACAGGTTACAAACAAACTCCGAAGAAAATAAAGATTACAACAAGCAACAAGTAAAACGTTCTTCTCTTACGTTCGCAGAAGCTACAATGAGAAAGAAAGAATCAAAGAAAAAGGCTGAAGAAAAGCTCATTGCTGGGGTGGTCAAAACTATCGTTGCTCAAAGCAAGATTCGTCGTATAGACGATCTGCCCACAGGAACCAGCAAGTTCACAAATAAAATTCTGGAACGCTCAATGTCACCTTTGAAAACACTCGAAAATACCATGTGGGAAGGGGACACTGGACCGCAAATGCAATCTGGTGTTCTTGATTTTTTCATCTGTTTTTTCTCTCAAAAGAAAGAGGTCATCTATAAAAAGAGGATTTCAGCACTATGCGGCCTGAGGAAACTCCAGGCCTCATATGCGCTGACCGACCAGATCTCCCAAAATATGGGTGTCAGAGCCGCAGGCGCCGTCCGAGCCCGTCTTCGCCGCCAGTCATGTTGTACTGCACGAGACAGATATCGCCGCCAAATACAGAAAGTAGTCGCATGCGCCGCCGCATTTTTCGGAAGGCATAGAAAATCATACGCCGCCTATAGCAGACCCTGTCCCCTCCACATACAACTCGCTCATCCAAACATGGCCGCATAACGCATGGCCACATAGACCCTGGCCGCATAGTCCTTGGCCGCATAGCGCCAGACTGCATAACCCCTGGCCGCATAACGCATGGACGCATAGCGCCAGGTCGCATGCGCCCGAGCTAGCAACCGTGCATGCAACTCGCGCATAAAATGAGCGCACGAGCGCCATAAGAGGATGCTGACGTGCCGCATACGCCGCATATAGCAAACCATGTCCCCTCCACATGCAACTCGCTCATCCAAACCTAACCGCATAGCCCCCTGACGTGCTAAGTGCAAAGTGCGACAACAAAGCGCCACTTTGCGCCCTTGAGCCCGAGTCGTTAGCTTCTAAGAAAAATTTCTCAGAGGTGGTGACAAAATAAAGATTTGTCATAATGGAGTTCACACTTAATTCCTCTAGGAAAGTCAACCCACATGGACCACCACCCCATGTGCATATACCAATAATAAGCATAGTTATATATTGAGATATACACATTGGTGGTTTTCCAATGTGGGACTAAAACTCCCAAAGTTAAGTGAAAAACACCAAACACTACGGAAACCGGAGCTTCTGGCATGTAAGTGCTGAAGTAAGCAAATATGAGTCAATCCTACAAACGAAAGGGACGCAATGAAGAATCCCTAGAGATTTGAAGAGCCACAAAAGGGTTTACTTCGGATCTCCGTGGATTTTCGTGCATATATCCTTGCACAGTGACGTCTATTTTATTTGTGTTCTCTAAATTTTAATAAATAAAATTTGTTGTTTAGAAACACATGCAACTTGTCTAAAACCCAAAAAATGAAATGGGAATCCCAAACTGCTCAAGAATCGCAAACTTAGTACATACGCTAGAAAGAACGGACACTCCAAAATTTATCGAGTCCGTGTCGCTATGCCCACACTGCATCGAGTAATTCGTGTCCGCACAAATCAGCCCTATGTCGGTGCACCTTTTGCCGTGTCCGTTTAACATAGTGTCGGGTACGCACTGGACGCTCCACTAGGACACGTCAAAATAAAGCCGCCCAGTGCCGCGCTGCCCAAACCGTGTCCTATTCGTGTCCGTTCAATATAGCAGTAAGAGATTGAAATCTACTTCGTAATAGAGTCCAGAATATTAAAAATCTAAGCATTTCATCAAATCCAATGCTTATTTATTTTTCTTAATACTTTAAGAATAGCAATCGAGTAATCAAAAAAATCAAAGAAAAAATATTGGAATTAGCGTAGTTTACCATCCTTTAGGAGGAGCAGTCCAAAGGCGGAAGGCGGAAAGAGACGTCTAGGTTTGATAGAGAAAACAGAGCACTTATATACCAACCTAAGGGCTCGGGTCGGGTACCAAAACCCTAGATCGGGTATATTGCGCACTACAATTTTTTCGGAAGTACACCAAAAATATAAAATTCCTATATCCATCTTTATTTAATGGGATATGGTTCGGGTTTGGAGAGTGTTTTAAAAAGTTCATTTGTAAAGGCATATCAAAATTTGCTTAAGACAGTTTCAATTTTTTTTTTTTTTTTTTTTTTATAAATTTGTCATCAAAATTTTTTACTCGTGGTTGTCCAAATATTTTCAAGTCAGCCAAAAAATCTGATAGTCATTTCTATCGGGAGGACTGTGACAGTCGTAAAGAAACTGGACTGTCAAATTTTTTGACAGTTCTAAAGAAATCGAACTGTGTCAAAAAATTTGACAGTTCTTTCTATTGGAATGACTGTCAAATTTTGTGCCAGTCCTTGACGACGAGCAGGACGTCGACTCCATTGTCTGCACCCTCCCGTCCCCCTCTCTCTCCAGCTTGCTTTATGCCCTCTCCGACGCCCGCCCCTCTGACCGCCCCGCCCTTCGCCGCCACTCCCTCTGCCTCCTCTCCCTCCTCTCCGCCTTCCCGCTCCCCTTCCGTCACCACCACCCCAAGATCTCATCCCTCCTCCTCCCCCGCCTCCGCGACCCCGACTCCTCCGTCCGCGTCGCCCTCATCGACGTCATCCACTCCCTCTCCCCCTCCTCCTTCGCCTCCTCCTCCCTCTTTCACCCTCTCTCCGACTCCCTCCTTCACGAACATGACCTCTCCGCGCTCCGCCTCTCCATCGTAATCAACTCCTCGGACCTCGACCAGGACCTCCTCGGACCTCGACCAGGACCTCCTCCACAACGTCAGGTTAGGGTTAGGGTTTGGGTGGAAGAGAAGGGGAGTGTGGGCAGCCCCTAGTAAATTTTGGGTTGTCCTGAGTAAAAGTTGCTTCAGCTTGGGCTAGCACCAAGTAATGGGCTGTCATGAGCAAGTTTTGATGTGCCTTTAGAAATGGCCTTTAAAAATCGAATCAGAGCAGCCTGTTGAATCGGTCAACCCTTGAACCAGTAGTTTTTTTTTTGATTGATTTAATATCAGCCATTATTTTTTTTTCCAAATATTCAGTCAACCATTTCGACTGACCGATCAGACCATCTGACCGTCTTACCCAATTGGATTTGAACCGATTTGACCCTGATTTTTTAACTTTTGTTTTGGAATTACATTCAATCAAAGTTAATATATTTGCTTTTTGACTAATTATACTACGATAAAGATGTAAATTTTTTAACTAGTATTCATGTAGTTGTGTACTATGTAACATATTCAATGTAAGATTTTAAGTCTATCTAACTGGTTCAAACCGATTAACCTACCGGTTGGATCATTTTGGTCCAACCTAATGTCCTAATTAAGTCGATCTCTGATCCACTTTTTAGAATATTGGTTCTTGAGTCTCAAAGGATTTACATGGACCCTATTTTAAATCCATTTTATAGATAAGGTATTTTTTTTATGATGAAATATGATCTGTCAAAAGTAGATCCAGAACTAGTTCGAGTAAAATTGTTGCGTCCGGAACTGAAGCACATATAGAAGACATAATATTGTGAACATCGCCTATACAATCATTCCACAATTGTAGCCTCTTGGCACGCTTTTACTGTTTCAGAGAGAGAGGCTTGAGCGACTTGTAATCTCGGCTATGCGCCGCCTGTAACACATGTTTATATCAATAAAAGAGTTGCTTTACTTCAACTTGTGTTTCAATGCTTTCGCTATATTGTCAACTCAGTGAACTTGTTACCAAATCGCTATGCGTTTATGACTCTGCTGCACTCGGACAATCTGTGCGACTCTGTGGCTTAGAACTCTTACCGCCAGCCAATGAACCACGGTCTTGCACGGGCGTGGCTCACGCTCGTGCGGCATCACGCCCGGATGGGTCAAAGCGATCGTTCCGCGGGAGCGCTGGCACGGTGATTCTCGCCTAGTGGGAACGGACGATTTAGCCTGCGGGAGATCGGGGCATGACATGTAGTCCAAGGTTTAGTCTAAGAGTATCCACAATAGATGGAGAGCTTAACAATGCATATTGAGGCCCAAATTTAGAATAAAAAATAAATTTAGAATGTATTAGGTATGTATGGGAATAGTAGAATGATCCAGCAAACATAAAATAACTTTTGGTAGCAAAGGCCGAAAAAATATGTAGTAAAAATAATGTAAAATCGAGAATATAGTAATTAGGATCCAAATTGAGACCTAATATTCAACAAAATAAATTCTTACTATTCTATAAAATGAGTTGCTACATTCCGAATGTATAAATTTTCATGTTCATACTATAGATCATGTGACTGGACCGGACCATCATATGACTCCAATTGAATATTACTATTCTGTAAAATAAGCTACTATGTTCTGAATTTAGAATCTAAAAATTGGAACAAGATTTACTATTGGCTAGTATATATGCACATGCGCTGCATGTATTTAATACTACTTGTAAATAACAAAAGCTTTAATTTCAAACGTCTATTTGAATTTTTTTCCTATACGTAATTACCTAACTATCCATATTAAATTCAATGAACAATTTTAATTGTAAACATATATAAGAATATTTTTTGAACTTTTTTTTACAGTGAAGTATAACGTTTTCTATTACATAATAGTATAGAATAGATAAAGGTATTTTTGGAAGAAGAAAAAATTTACGGTAAAGCCTAACATTTATTATATAGCAATTAGTAAATGCACGCGAGTTACAGGTAAAAATAATTCTAATATTATTGTAAAATAGTTTAAATATTATATATATATATATATATATATATATATATATATATATATATATATATATATATATATATATATATATATATACTTTTTATAAGAAAAAGTCTTAAAAGGCTAGCTGTCTAAGTTGTACGTATAACCTCACATAATTAAAAAAAAAACTAATTATTTAACTACATAATATTATATAACTATAGCCAAACACCTCTTCTAGCTCATGTGGTTAAGGTGTGTCACGTCCCAGTCCCAAAACTCACGGGACTAGCACGTGACTTGCCCAGCTGGTACATGCTCAAGGGCTACTCCTTCCCATGGAAATTTCTCAAGAATGCACTTACGCTGTCTATACAGGTCTTAAGTATCACATATAAGTCACAAGTATTTTCTATATCTCATACAAAATATATTAAAATAAATTGAGAGGGAGAAAGTGTTGTTATTTTTGAATTTGGAATATGAAAGATAGTCCCACATTGATTACATCACAAAGTGGGTATCTCAATATAATATTTTACTTGTGTTGAGATATGCACATGGGGTGTAGTGAGGCACATGAGTGTCATGTTGAGGTTTTTTATTAGGATGAAAATGATTAACTCCTACATGTAAACTTTTAAGCTTTTTGTCATGTTCTTAGAATTTATTTCATAGAAGCTATTAACGACTCAGACTTGGATTGTCATGCTCTTGAAATTTATTCCATAGGAGCTATTAGCGACTCGGACTCAATGGCGCAAATAAGAGAGAGAGAGAGAGAGAGAGAGAGAGAGAGAGAGATGAAGAGAGGTTGTTGCACCGGCAAGAGTAGTCTAGGAGTTCGTGCGAGTCCAGGAGAGAGGTGACGCGAGCGATCCAGAAGTTCTACCGGTAGTTTTAATCATTCCAGCATGAGTTCTTTTCTGATCATTCCTCTTGTTCTCTTTGGTCGGTTCTATCTCATTATAGTGTCTGTCAACGTAAAAGGAGGAACATTGTTATTTGAGAAATTTTGAGTTAGTACCCCTACTTTTTTTTACCCATACTCTGGGTGCACCACACATTATTTCCATAATGTACAAGATCCTCTACTTTTGACGGAATCCGTCCAGTCATGAGAGTCAACGGCTTTGACCCAAATTTTTTGACGAAAATGCCCATATCTTATTTTCTTCTTCCCTCTTACCCCCTCCTCATCTTCCCGCGTTCAGCCGTCGCCGTCGTCCCCCCCGCTCCCCCCTCCCCTCCTTCGCCACCGCTCCCCCCTCCCCTCCTTCGCCACCGCTCCCCCTCTCCACCCACGCTCCCCCTCCCCGCGCCCGCAGCAGCAGCAACAACAGCCGCGTGTGGCTAAGACCCCTTCCCTGCCTCCCTCCCCGCCCCCCGGTCCTCCACACCCCCAATCAATGCCCCCCCGTCGCGAGATGCCACCCCACTCCACCCCCCCTCCACCGCCCCCCTCGCCGAACCTGATACCCCGGCCCTAGCTACCGCTAGCTACCGCAGCGGAGCTCGCGCGGCGGCGACGACGAGCGGTGGCGCATGAGTAAGGGTTGTTGCTGCTGTGGGGCATGAAGAAGGGTAGTAGGGGCTGGGAGGGGGCAAAGCGAGTGTCGGGAGAGGAGGGGGCAGTGAAGGGGGTTGCGGCTCGTGGTAGGGGGGTAAGCGGGGGAGGGGATGGCCGTGGGGGTATGGCTGGTGGCGGCCCGCAGTGCGGGAGGGGGAGGGGTGAGTGGGGGCGGTCGAGGCCCACGATGGGGAGGGAGGTAAGCGGGGGAGGGGGTGGTAGTGTCACGCCCCGATCTTCCGCAGGAAATCGGCCGTCGCCGCTAGTCTCGAATCACCGAGCCAGCGCTCCTACGGGACGATCGCTAGACCCATCTGGGTGTGATGCCGCATGAACGTAAGCCACGCCCATGCAAGGTCGAGGTCCAAGCAGGCGGTAAGATGTCTAAGCCATAGAGTGGAACATATTGTCCGAGTGCAGTGAAATAATAAATGCATAGGCGATTGGTAACAAGTTCATAGAGTCGTCAATAGCGGAAGCATTGAATAACACAAGTATAGAAGTAAAGCAAACTCTTTATTGACATTGAACAAGTGTTACATGCGGCGATAGGCCGAGATTACAAGTCGCTCAAGCCTCTCTCTCTGAACAGTAAAAAGTATGCCAAGTGGCTACATTGTAGAATGATACATAGACGATGTTCCAATATTATGTCCTGTATATGTGCTTCAGTTCCAGACGCAATGATCCAAGGCTTCAGAGTGAACTCCACGCCTTAGCACGCACGAAGGGGACATCCATACCGAACAAGATTCTCCCGTATCCTACATGCAATCTGGTGGGTTATCAGTATATGAATGCGCTAGTGGGGAGGCTACTCGCCAGCTCGATAAATCCAAATATGTTATATAGGTTTCGTGCATCATCTATTAAGTTATCTTTCTAGTCTTGTCTTAGGATCAGTTTTATGGCATTTATGAAAAGCCTAACTCGTGTGGCAGTACGCCGTGCGATATAATAGTAACACGGTCAGACTTACCAACTTACCATCCGTCCTTCCCAGTCCAAGAAAAACCAAGTTAATTCAAGCACGAGCATTTATAATGAAAACTAGGGACAATAACATAAGCAAACATGAGTGTCGTGGCAAGGTTATGTCTCGGGTGCACAAGTTACACAGATTATTTGAAAGTGTTGCTTTGGATGTTCAAATATTTTTATTGCTCACAAGGTTTTTATTACTCACAAGTGTCTCATACTTATATCGTTTAGCTATTTCAGATTATTGGATGCGATGCAATGACTCGCACGCGGATTTATTGCTAAGCGATGATGACTTATCTATATAAATAGAAGGTCACTAGCTTAGCCATAACGGACCAGATTTATAGTCTTTGGACAGAATATGGTACAATGCTTGATATAAACGAGCAACTCACAGGCAAACAGATGATACAGAAGAGCCATTGTACGCCATCACGCCAATACAGACGACTATCATGGGTAGACGGCTAGTCCAAGGTAGTATGCCCTACCAAGGCCCGAATATCGTGTATTGCCCTGCCCCAAAGACAACATCGCATACCATAACTGACTTTGGCACACAATACACCAGACAATCCTCCTAGGCTGGTACAATCTCGGTGCCCCAGCTGATTGTCCGAGGAAAGAGTTACCTCGTGCACGAGTTGTCCGTGGCTATGCAAGTCTTGGGTCATTCCAAATTCACAACATGACATGATAATTCTTGATTCTTTTCCGAACGAGCATTTCTCCACGAGCTGTGTTATTTGATTTGCTTGACATAATTCTCGTTCAGTGTACCACTTTCCTTGATGCATTCCCCTTGTTCAGGGATTGCCTTGGTGACCTAACAGTCCCGGATACTTGGAGGTTCATATTGCACATAAAGACTATTTAATAGTCTTCTGGCTAACAAGATGCATGTATGATACGTGATAATGTTACTTGATTGTGGCATAAGTTTCATTGTGGCAAGTATTGGATCGAGACAACATTACAAGTTAACATATAAGCAGGAAAGCATGCATTTTTATGAAAATATAAGCATTTACGTTGGCTCCGGCCTCAGGGTAAGCCGAGGAGTGAAACCGTGAAGGGACATACCGAGCGACATAATTTAGGGTCGTGCAGTGTAGCAAGTGAACAGTGCACTATAGAGTATACACATATCGTTCTACTCGAGGCATAGCGGGATCTAGTTGCACAAGACAAATGGAGCATACGAGGGTCCATATATAAGCAAAGTTTTATTTCCATGTTCTAACACAAGCAATACAAGTTGGAATTATTTCCTTAGCTAGGTGCATTGGATTCCTATTAGTATGCAGGGTGTGATTTACCTAGCGACTAGCATGTATCGTCCATATTTTAAGTGTGCTGGCTAAGCAAAGACAAGTTTATCGTAGCCACCCACCTTAGCGATGATTATCTTGGTCGAGCGATATTTCGAGCGAGCCTATGAAAGCCTAAGTCGGAACTCCTGAAGGACCAAGTCTGGAAATCATTTTTGCCTCAAACGAGTATTCTCGCTGAGCAAAGCGGGTCGGGTCGATGCACTTTTATCGTTTGAATCGGCAGTCCACTTGAGCGGAACGGGTCGTTATATTATACACCACTCAGAAAAAGTCTCGTCCTCGAGACTTCTTGAGGCAGGCCGGTCTACCGCACTATCGAATCTTTTCTAAGCGTAGCAACCGGTACCATTAGATCCGTTCGAACACAATCTCCTACTCGTTCCTTACGCCGTGTCATTTGTATGCTGAGTCGATCTCATTTGTGCCTTAGCGCGGAACATATATCGCTTAACGCGGGGTACATTATAATCTATCGTGAATAATGATCTAAGTTTGAGGCAAACTTATACAAGTCGTTATACTTGTTCATGTGGATATTCACTTGCACTAGCATTTGAGATCAGCATATCGCGAGTCTGGATCGTGCACATATTCGAAGTATCCCTCAAACATATGCATTTCAACCAACTCAGCGATAGTGAAGTCTGTGCACTCGATCATTGAGTCTTGGACCGTGCACACGTTCAAGGTGTCCCTCAAACATATGTATTCAACCAAACTTAAAGATAGTGAAATCGAACAAGCTACTTTGCGAAAATCTTAAGGGTTCTCGTTTTACAAATCACAAGGATACTCCGACAGGGTCAATCAAATTCTGAGTATATTTTCCATTCCAACTCAAATTAAGTATTTGCACTACCATTAAGCATGGTCTATCCGATTTACCGACTAGCGTCCATCCGTTCGGGTCAAACATAGCACACACTTACCATTCCAAGTCTAACTCTAAGTCTTGCTGCCCCAGTTCTATGGCTTTATTCAGGCAATGTGCTAAAGTCGGTCGCACAAGTTCATTCACTCGGCATAGGGTCGTCTTCCTAATTGCTAGGTCAACTCATAAGGTCATAGGTACAAGTTCAAGAACACGATTTATCGTGCCAACTCGTTACACGATGCTCGCCCCAATTCCTAGGGTCAAACCATTGTTCATTTGTACGGGATATTCTACCCAAGCTCGTTTCACTCAGATTTCTAAACATCAAGCACAAATCATCCTACTCTTAATAACACATTCATTTTACGGAGTTCAAGTCCGTTTAGTAAAATCTATGATATTCAAGTTGTAGGACAAGCCTAATAATTCCTATAGTCTATCTCTTCAAGTATATTCGATAGAATCCATATATCAATTCCAAGTCTAGACCACCAAGCCAAGATTTAATTTTAAACCTTTGTTTATAACTCCAAATCGTCCAACAAGATTCACGAAACCATCAAGCATGATTTATTCCAAGTTCTAGGCTAACTTATCCATAAAATATTTTTGATTCACTTGCATTCCAAATTTGTCTTATCGTGTCGAACCAAAAGTCAAGACGACCCATTAGTTGTCACGCTCCGGTCTCCCACAAGTTTAATCACCCTCATTGGACGTGAGATCACCATATCAACGCTCCCGCTGGATAATCGTCCAAATTCGGGCGTGACGCATGCACGAGCATAAAGTTACGCTCGCACAAGACAAGAACGTTTGAATATTATGATTATTTTTGACACGATCGAGACACCTTACCATTTCACTTTTTTTGATTCATCAAAGTTATATATAAAATCCACCAAGTCATGTCCGTTTATGTAGTGATTATAATTAGTCTAGCAAAATTATCCAACTTCAATATTACTGTTCGGTAGATCTATTGTCTTACTTCTAGCATTTCTCAAGCAACTAGTTTTAAATATTCAAGCCCAAGTTTATTAATTTTTGATACGTTCTATTCATCGAGTTCGTCTGGAATAATCATCGTACATGTTCCCGTGAGTTCGATTATCCCCGCCGTACGTGAAATTACCATGTTGATGCTACCGCAGGATAATCGTTCTCGCTGGGATTAATTTCGAGAGTTTTCTTTTCGAACCAGATTCAAGATCGTTCTTCCAAACTCTAAATTAAATTCGTTATCGCTTATCTCTTTCATCGAACCACAATATTCATTCTTGGGCTTACTTCTATTCGAGCGATATTGTATTCAAGTTTAATCCGTTTATTTTAATCCGAAATCGCTCGCACGATCCTCAAAGTTTCCAGCAAGTTTTCTTAACCAAGATATCAATTTCCATTTTTCATGAATCCCTATTCGATATAAGCCTTAGCGATAATCTAATAATATTTTTATCGGTTATCATTCTAAGTCTGACTTGTCTCTTATCTGAACGATATCCAAATCTCGTTTGCAACTAGCTTGCACTAAAAGGTTTTGGGGTGCGATACTCAACACAACTTAGTCGAAAGGCTGTGTGCATAGCTAACCGTTCGGACAATATTCTATTCCGCACACTAACCAGTTGGGTAGTTATGTATAAGTATTCGGGTTTGCACATAACTTGCAATTCTAGCATGGGTCTATTCCCACAAGTCTAGCATAGGTCGACACAAAGGCCTTCGTATCACAATTTCCTACAAGCAATCGTATCATTCACATACAACTTTTTAAAAGTATTTAGACTCATTATTTGGAATATTCCGATGGGACATTGAGAGAGAGCGTATGCACATAACCCACGAACGAGCTTTCAAAACCGAGAAAATTAAAACGAAGTCCAAAGGTATAAATCCATGCTCTGATACCAATATGTCATGCCCCGATCTCCCGCAGGCAATCAGTCGTCCCCGCTAGGCTCAAAACACCGAGCCAACGCTCCCGCGGGATGATCGCTAAACCCATCTGGACGTGATGTCGTACGAGCGTAAGCCTCGCCCATGCAAGAACGAGGTCCAAGCAGGCGGTAAGAGGTCTAATGTCACGACCCAGTCCCAAAATACCGAGGGACTGGATGCGTGATAATGGCCAGCAGTATGCACCGATGGACAAACCCAATTTAATGGATCCATCGGGCATACTTAAGCTGTATTACATTGTCCAGGGTTTACTAATTTCATCCACAAAACAACATGAAAATATCAACCATGAAATAAATGCTGAAAGTAAAGTTACTGTCGAAGATTCAGCCAGAAATAGTACTAAATCGGGTGGAGACAAATCCACTACCGATAAACAAGAGAATACAGACAAGAAAATATGCTAGAAAGTAACTAAGAGGCAGGGCTCTCAACTGCTATCAATCTCTCGTCTGATGATGGTCCATAAGCTGCGGTACTCCTCGTCTGCTAAATCTGGAGAACAAAACCAGGTCCTCAGGGGACATAGCAAGATACAAAAGAATACGAGCCAAATACAGTAAATAAACATGCAAGATAGAGAAGAAAGTAAACACAAGCAATTAAGACAAGAGATAACACTATATCTAAGACCGTGGCATGCCAGTGATGCTATCAAACATGACTACAAGCAATCGGGGTAACCGCATCTCAATGGGAGATCACGATCCTATAGAAAGCAGTCCAACGGGGACTCACAATCTATAGTGTAGCTCTTTTGCAGCCCAATGGGAGCTCACGAAGGAGGTAGTCAAATGAACAAGTCTCTATCGCAGTACAATGGGTACTCACGATCGAGATTTGCTCAAGTGTAGTCAATGTCCAATAACAGTCATCTAGGAACTAAGAAATCAGTCAAGTCAACTCCAAGAATGTAGAGTAAACATAAACCATCACAATGTGCCTAGGAAACAAGTAGTGATCCAAGGGAAGAGCAAATAAAGTACATGCACGCAAAATGAGGAAATAAAACTAGAGCAGCAGGGATAAATCAACAAGCATCAAGATCTATATATGACAATGAAGTAACAACTGAAAATCATGCAAACATGGTACAAGTAACTTGCAAGACATTGAAGAATAAATCCAGGAGACAAGTATCAAAACTGCAGGATTTGGCAAGGTATACTTGCCTGGGTTCTGTCTCCAATTATAGCTCTGACTTCAGCAGGAATTTACAGGCAGTACTCCGGTTGCTGAAACAAACATCATCATCAGATCCAAGAAATATTAATCAGCTAGAAACGCCTGTCCTTGAGTCCAATTTGGAGTCAAGGGCAAAAAACGTTATTTTTGGGTCAAGGCGGGGTCCAGATGTGGGCCGTCTTGCACCGAAAAATGCGTCAGGGTCAAAGATCTCCAAAAATAGTCCAACTTAGTGTCAACAGGTCAGGAACGATGACACGAACCCAACGGAACTTCCAGAATTGGATTCCGATGAGCCGTTCTCAAAATCGCCCGTCGGGTGGAGCCTGTGGGGCCCACGACACACGATTTTGTCAACGTTCTCAGAATCGAACCAAACTTGGTTCACAGGACCAGCGTATTGCTACGAGTCCGATGGCGAAAGTTTCGTCTCGATCCGACGTGTACACACTAAGTTACAGCGAGAATCAGAAAGTACGGATACGGGGCGTTGTCCGCGGATACGCACTGATTCCGGTGTGCACGCACATCCGAATCAGCTTCTGCAAAATTTGGCACGTCCGTATCAACGACGCGCACGTATCGGTAAAGACCGCACACGACCAAGTCGTCCCGTTTGGCGGAGCGTACTCGATTCCGGGGTGAATCAGGGTCTGGTTTTTTCCTTTTTTGGATCGCGGTGTGCGATCACCACAGGACGCGATGCCCCGAACGGTTTGTCCGGGCACCGAGAGGGTCATACAGGCTACGCGATGCAATTTACGAAATCGAAATCCGAGCTACGAGCAAAAAGTTACGGGTACCTAAATATAGTCTGAAAAATACGAGATATCTCGTGTCCTCGTGTCCGACACGCCTAGGGTTTAGGGCTTACTGTGCCCGCGTCCGAGGCTCCTGTGTCCAACTAACACTGCTCTGTGTCGAGTCCGCGGCTCGCCGGAGTTGACTGGGGGCGGTGTAATCCCCCTGATTTTCAAGAATTTTTAAATTTGGATTTTTCTGAATTTTCTGGAATTTTCTTGGTTTTTTCTGTAATTTAAATCAGGTATTTTAATTTTTTTAAAGGATTTTTAAATGTTATTAATTAATATTAAAATATTATGAAAATAATATTTTATAGTGTAAAATGGAAAACTAGACATAGGGTAATTTTCCGGGAATTTATTGGACCCCGGATGGATTTTTAAAAGCCCTAAAACTAATTAATTTATTAAACCAAATTAAACCGGTTTATTTTAGAAAAACCAAACCCAACCAACCCGGACCGGCCGGTCTGACCAAACCGGTCCAAACCCTTAGCGGGTCGGATCCGGGTCAGACCGACCCGCTAGACCCAAACCCGACCCTGATGAACAGTGCATCCCCAAAACTGAGCTGCTCCGGCCCTTGGCCTCCCGCGCCGTTCCGGCCGTTACGCCGGCGACCGACGACCTTCCTCTCCCCTCTCTGTAGCCGCCGCCGACCGACAATCTTCCTCTCCCCTCACCCGTCGGCGCACGGTCTTCCTCTCCGCCTCTATATAAACCGAGCTCATCCCTGGCGGAACCCTACCCGCCGGTCGACTCCCCCGCCGGATCTCCCAGCACCAGCCGCAGCAGCTAACCGCCTCGGCTCCCCGCCAGCAGCGCCGCCGTCGACGACCTCGGCTGCCTCCGGCCAGTGCCCCGCAGCCCTCGACCTCCTCCGGCCGGCCTTCCCCGTCACAGTGCCGCCAAGCCACGGACACAGGAGCTCGCACCCTAAAACCCTAGAACTGACTCGGACTCGACGCGTGTCGGACACGGAACTTTTCGGCTTTTCAGACCCTGTTCAAGTAACCATAACTCTCTGCTCGGTTACCCGTTTTCAGTTCCGTTTGTTGCAACGCGTAGCCTATATGACCCTCTCGGTGCCCGGACAAACCGCTCGGGGCATCGCGTCCTGTGGTGATCGCGAACCGCGATCCAAAAATAGGAAAACCAACACCCTGTTTTACCCCGGAACTGAGTACGCCCCGCCAAACGGGACGACTTGGTCGCGTGCGGTCTTCACAGATACGTGTGCGTCATTGATACGGACGTGTGGGATTTCGCAGAAGCTGATTCGGATGTGCGTGCACACCGGAATCAGTGCGTATCCGCGGACACCGCCCCGTATCCGACTTTTCTGAAATTTGCTGTAACTTAGTGTGTACACGTCAGATTGAGACGAAACTTACGCCATCGGACTCGTAGCAATACGCTGGTCCTGTGAGCCAAGTTTGGTCCGATTCTGAGAACGTTGACAAAATCGTGTGTCATGGGCCCCACAGGCTCCACCCGACGGGCGATTTTGTGATCGGCTCATCGGAATCCAATTTTGGAAGTTTCGTTGGGTTCGTATCATCGTTCCTGACCTGTTGACACTAAGTTGGACTAATTTGGAGATCTTTGACCCTGACGCATTTTTCGGTGCAAAGCGGCCCACATCTGGACCCCGCCTTGACCCAAAAATGACATTTTTGCCCTTGTCTCCAAATTGGACTCAAGGACAGGCGTTTCTAGCTGATTGATAGTTTCTGGATCTGATGGTGATGTTTGTTTCAGCAACCGGACTACTGCCTGCAATTCTCGCTAAAGTCAGAGCTATAACTGGAGACAAAACCCAGGCAAGTATACCTTGCCAAATCCTGCAGTTTTGATACTTGTCTCCTAGTTTTATTCTTCAATGTTTTGCAATATACTTGTACAATGGTTGCATGATTTTCAGTTGTTACTTTCCTGTCATATATAGTTCTTGATGTGATTTATTCCTGCTGCTCTAGTCATATTTTCTCGTTTTGCGTGCATGTACATTATTTGCTCTTTTTGTTACGCCCCAGTCCCAAAATGACGAGGGACTGAGCACGTGAGCAATGGCCAGCAGCACGTACCGATAGACAACCCAATTTAATGGATCCATCAGGGCATGCTTAAGCTGTAGTCTATCAGTAATATGTTACAAGTCACAGGTATTTCTATTCTCATCCACAGAATAACACAGATTAATGACGGAAATAATGCAAATAGAATTAAATATGCAATACTAAATAAGGTTATCTCGGGAAACAAATCCGAGAATTATTCTATTACATTTAAGGAAACATAGACTGGAAATAAAATACTGAAAAGGAAATACTGTGTAGCTGAAGCCGGTGCTCAGGAGAAGTCTTCTGCAACTATCTCGTCCTCGGTTCCGGGTTCTGCTCCAAGGAGTGCTCCTGTACCGTACACCTCGGGGTAGTTCTCTGCGGCTACACCTGGGGACATAGTCCATTCCAGGTCCTCAGGGGACATAACAAGGTACAGAAAATACAAGCCAAAACATATGCAGTGCAGCAATAAAATAAACAGCAGGGTAAATATGTAAACCAGCTAGTGATATGCAAGTGAGAGTTTTAGTCATACTCAGGCTGAGACTACTACAGGATCAGTGTCTAAGAAACCATAGCAGTATTTTCTCGAAGAGCCAGAACTTGTGCCAAAGCTCTGTATCAGAGACTAGGACACCTCCAGATAACATTATTTACATTATAATCAGCCTTGATATGGTAATACTCTCCCCACACCATGTAATCTCACGTCACAGTTCCAGAATATATCAGGTACAAGTCACGCAAGTTTGAACTAATACAATGAGTCAGGCTAGAATCTAAGCATGTAAACTGTAATGACATGAATATGTAACCTATACGGAATCACCAGGTATATCTCAGGCAATTCCGTCACATGAATAGTGTCAGGTGTCCTGGGTTGAGCAGTTAAACAAGTTACATAAGAAACTACCAGAAAATTAAGTAAAATACTATAATCAGAAATGTCTAAGAATTGGCAGGCTTTACTTGCCCACTGATGTATAACCAAGTCCAGGAAATATGTAGCAAGCTGCAAGTTTTGGCGAGGTACACTTGCCTGTGGTTCCGGCTCGGTTCGCAGTTCTGACTTCGGCGAGAATTGCAGGCGGTACTCCGGTTGCTGAAACCAACATCACCATCAGATCCAGAAAATATCAATCAGCTAGAAATGCCTGTCCTTGGGTCCAATTTGGAGACAAGGGCAGAAACGACAGTTTCGGACCAAAACGGGGTCCACCGGTGGGCCCGCTTTGCACCGAAAAATGCGTCCGGGTCAACGGTCTCCAAATTTACCAAACTTAGTGTCAACAGGTCAGAAACGCTGATACAAACCCAACGGAACTTTCAGATTTGAATTCCGATGAGCCGATCACAAAATCGCCCGTCGAGCGGGGCCTGTGGGGCCCACGACACGCGATTTCGTCAACGTTCTCAGAATCAAACCAAACTTGACCCACAGGACCAGCGTATCGCTACGAGTCCGATGGCGTAAGTTTCGTCTCGATCTGACGTGTGTGCACGAAGTTAGGGTGAATTGCAGAAAAGACGGATACGGAGCGATGTCCGCGGATACGCGTTGATTTCGGTGTGCACGCACACCCGAATCAGCTTCCGCGAAATCCCACACGTCCGTATCGACGAGGCGCACATATCTGTGAAGACCGCACGCGACCAAGTCATCCTGTTTGGCGGGGCGTACTCAGTTCCGGGGTGAAACAGGGTCTGGTTTTTTCTGTTTTTGGATCGCGGTGTGCGATCACCACAGGACGCGATGCCTCGAACAGTTTATCCGGGCACCGAGAGGGTCATACAGGCTTCGCGTAGAAATTTACGGAATCGAATTCCGAGCTACGAGGAGGAAATTAGAAGTACCTGAACAGAGCTTCACGAAACGGGAGTTTCTCGTATCCTGGTGTCAAATTGACACTGTGTCCGACACGAAGGGCCGTGTCCACTGCCCGTGTCCTGCTGGGACCGTGTCCGGCAGCTGGCCGAGGTCGGCGGAGGGTCGACGCTGCTCGGGGAGGCTCGAGGCACTGCTGGCCGGGGCGGCTCTGACCGGAGTCGCCGGAGTCGGCGCTGGACGGCTGGACGGGTTCGAGGAAGAGGAGAGGGGGTGCTGGTCTCGGTGGCGTGGAGGTGGTGAGGATGGCGGAGGAAAGGAGTGGGAGGCCGGGCTCGGCGGAGAAGGTCGGCGGAGGGGGTCAGCGGGTCGAGGGCCGCCGGAGTCGGGGTTGATTGGGGTTAGGGTTTGGGGGGAAGAGAGGGCGGAGGAGGAGGATATAAATAGGGGCTGTGGGAGGGCTGAGACCGGGGCGTCGTGGCGGAAAGGTCGGAGGGGGAGGCGACGTGGGGGTGACCCCTCCGGCGGAGGCGGCGGCGGGATTATCGGCGGGTCGTGGGTGACAGGGGCGGGTGATGGAGCGGGTCGGGTCGGGCGGCGGGCTCCGGGCGAGCGGACCCGCCCGACCCGCTAGGGTGAGTGAGGGCTAGGCTGGGTCAGCCTAACGGGCTCGGCCCACTGGGCCGGGCCGGGCCCAACTAAAAAATATAATTAAAATAACAGTAATAATAATAATAATAAAATATTTAAATAATTAATTTAATTAGGAAAATAGTTTTTAGGCTTTTAAAATTAGGTCCGAGGCCCAATAAAATCCCAGAAAAATTGCCCTAAGTCCAGTTTTTCATTTTACATCCAAAAATATTATTTTCATAATATTTTAATACTGTTTTAATATCAACTAAAAATTATTGAATAATTAAAACCCAGTTTTTAAATTACAGAAAATTCCCAGAAGATTCCAGAAAATTGTGAAAAATCCAGTTTTTAAAATTTTGAAAATTTAGGGAGTTTACAACCTACCCCCCTTAAGAGGATTGAGTCTTCGCAATCAAAGAATAACCGGTCAGCAGAGATGACACGGTCGCAGGTATCGTTTGAAAGCACATCACAAGAGACTTCAGGGAAATACCATTTTCCTAAAATTGAAAGTTTACACTTTACAGGAAAATCTAGTTAAAACTATAACTTTTATCAAAACCAGGTTGTTATTAACAAGTTGCAAATTACTAGGTTGGGGCTGAGGTCACGAACCAATAGGCACGAACTACACAAGACAAAAACGGATAACTACGAATCACTTACTCGCATCGGCTTTCTGCACAGTCATCGCGTAGGCTTGCTCTCGTCCTTGAGGTAGATTCCTCTGCTGTTGCTGAGCTTGCTGGTAGGGTGCTGCTCGAGGTGCTGGTAGAGTTTGCTGGTTCGCCCTTGGTGTTCCTTCTCCACGTTGGGTGCAATCCCTTACCGAATGCTGACGGGATCCGCATGCCAAACACAATCCTAGTCTGCGTCGGCATTCCTTGGCGATATGGCCTGCTTTGCCACAGTAATGACAAGTAAGGAGAACTACCACTGGTGGTGTAGATGCTTTCTGCTGTTGGTGCGGTCTCTTTGCAGATTCTTCTTGTGCTGCTTTGGTTGGTGCGGATGGGGACGACCGCTTCAGTCTGGTCTCTCTCTTGGTGACGCGCTCTATGCGTCGAGCCACAGCAAGGACGTCCGAGTATGATGTTGGTGCGACGGACCCAATTAGTTTCTGCAGCTCAATGTTCAGTCCGTCGAAGAATTTCTCGGCCTTCTCTTCCTCAGTCGGGATCAGGGTGGGGGCGAAGCGGCTCAGACGAATGAATTCTGCGTTGTACTCTTCCACCGTCATGGAGTCCTGAGTGAGGCGATTGAATTTGTCCCGCAGTTCTGATCGAGCGATGGCAGGAATGTACATCTCCTGGAAGAGTCTGGAGAACTCCTCCCAAGTGACTCGGTCTGGTCCGAGTCGCATCTCCTCGGATAGCCACCAGTGATGGGCATTATCCGTCAATTGCATTCGGACGGCAGTCATCCAGCGTTCCCGTGGAAGTTCAGCTGCTTCAAGTTGATGCCGAATGTTGGTGAGCCACTCGTGAACTTCTGTGGGCTCCTCTTTTCCAAAAAAATTACGGGGCTTCAGTTGGCGGAAGTCAGTGATTGAGCCTGTAGTTGGCCGTCGAGCTGGTAGGTTGACCTGCTCCAGTGCAGTTACAATGCTGTCCCTTAAGAAATTAGCTTCGCGACGCTGAGCCTCGTGTTGGACTTGTTGCTGTGCTTGCATTATCGCATAGATCATCTAAAATATTTGTTGCCCGTCGATTGGCTGTCCTGGTGGGAACACGGGTATTGGTGGGACGAACTGCGGCGGAGGTGGGATGTCATCGCGCCGGAATCGGGAGGTGGGTTGACCTGCCGGCTGGCTCTGTTGAGTTGTGGGGATTTCTCCGACTGGTGTCACTTCGTCGTCGTAGGTGACACCTGTAGCTTGTGGCGTTCTGGCGGGAGTCTCGTCGCATTTTTGTGGGTCCATTTCCCTGTATCCAAAATACCCAATAAGAGGCGCACAGGAAACAAGGCAAGATGCAAGTTCAAGTTAGTTCGAATACGATACAGATATCAAAAATGATTCAAGCAAGTGGATGAGATCCTAAAAACTTATCCTATCTTATTGCAGGCCTGTTCGGTCCCTAAGTTGAAACCGAACAATTTAGTCGTAGACCTGCATGGGCCACCACAAAAACCATGTCACGCCCCAGTCCCAAAATGACGAGGGACTGAGCACGTGAGCAATGGCCAGCAGCACGCACCGATGGACAACCCAATTTAATGGATCCATCAGGGCATGCTTAAGCTGTAGTCTATCAGTAATATGTTACAAGTCACAGGTATTTCTATTCTCATCCACAGAATAACACAGATTAATGACGGAAATAATGCAAATAGAATTAAATATGCAATACTAAATAAGGTTATCTCGGAAAACAAATCCGAGAATTATTCTGTTACATTTAAGGAAACATAGACTGGAAATAAAATACTGAAAAGGAAATACTGTGTAGCTGAAGCCGGTGCTCAGGAGAAGTCTTCTGCAACTATCTCGTCCTCGGTTCCGGGTTCTGCTCCAAGGAGTGCTCCTGTACCGTACACCTCGGGGTAGTTCTCTGCGGCTACACCTGGGGACATAGTCCATTCCAGGTCCTCAGGGGACATAACAAGGTACAGAAAATACAAGCCAAAACATATGCAGTGCAGCAATAAAATAAACAGCAGGGTAAATATGTAAACCAGCTAGTGATATGCAAGTGAGAGTTTTAGTCATACTCAGGCTGAGACTACTACAGGATCAGTGTCTAAGAAACCATAGCAGTATTTTCTCGAAGAGCCAGAACTTGTGCCAAAGCTCTGTATCAGAGACTAGGACACCTCCAGATAACATTATTTATATTATAATCAGCCTTGATATGGTAATACTCTCCCCACCCCATGTAATCTCACGTCACAGTTCCAGAATATATCAGGTACAAGTCACGCAAGTTTGAACTAATGCAATGAGTCAGGCTAGAATCTAAGAATGTAAACTGTAATGACATGAATATGTAACCTATACGGAATCACCAGGTATATCTCAGGCAATTCCGTCACATGAATAGTGTCAGGTGTCCTGGGTTGAGCAGTTAAACAAGTTACATAAGAAACTACCAAAAAATCAAGTAAAATACTATAATCAGAAATGTCTAAGAATTGGCAGGCTTTACTTGCCCACTGATGTATAACCAAGTCCAGGAAATATGTAGCAAGCTGCAAGTTTTGGCGAGGTACACTTGCCTGTGGTTCCGGCTCGGTTCGCAATTCT
This sequence comes from Iris macrosiphon, assembly GCA_036927795.1. NCBI lineage: Eukaryota > Viridiplantae > Streptophyta > Magnoliopsida > Asparagales > Iridaceae > Iris > Iris macrosiphon. The sequence continues at coordinate 15,712,281 of JAYESA010000008.1, forward strand.
AACTTCGGCGAGAATTGCAGGCGGTATTCCGGTTGCTGAAACCAACATCACCATCAGATCCAGAAAATATCAATCAGCTAGAAATGCCTGTCCTTGGGTCCAATTTGGAGACAAGGGCAGAAACGACAGTTTCGGGCCAAAACGGGGTCCACCGGTGGGCCCGCTTTGCACCGAAAAATGCGTCCGAGTCAACGGTCTCCAAATTCACCAAACTTAGTGTCAACAGGTCAGAAACGCTGATACGAACCCAACGGAACTTTCAGATTTGAATTCTGATGAGCCGATCACAAAATCGCCCGTCGAGCGGGGCCTGTGGGGCCCACGACACGCGATTTCGTCAACGTTCTCAGAATCAAACCAAACTTGACCCACAGGACCAGCGTATCGCTACGAGTCCGATGGGGCAAGTTTTGTCTCGATCTGACGTGTGTGCACGAAGTTAGGGTGAATTACAGAAAAGACGGATACAGAGTGATGTCCGCGGATACGCGTTGATTTCGGTGTGCACACACACCCGAATCAGCTTCCGCGAAATCCCACACGTCCGTATTGATGAGGCGCATGTATCTGTGAAGACCGCACGCGACCAAGTCATCCCGTTTGGCGGGGCGTACTCAGTTCCGGGGTGAAACAGGGTCTGGTTTTTCCTGTTTTTGGATCGCGGTGTGCGATCACCACAGGACGCGATGCCTCGAACAGTTTATCCGGGCACCGAGAGGGTCATACAGGCTTCGCGTAGAAATTTACGGAATCGAATTCCGAGCTACGAGGAGGAAATTAGAAGTACCTGAACAGAGCTTCACGAAACGGGGGTTTCTCGTATCCTGGTGTCAAATTGACACTGTGTCCGACACGAAGGGCCGTGTCCACTGCCCGTGTCCTGCTGGGACCATGTCCGGCAGCTGGTCGAGGTCGGCGGAGGGTCGACGCTGCTCGGGGAGGCTCGAGGCACTGCTGGCCGGGGCGGCTCTGACCGGAGTCGCCGGAGTCGGCGCTGGACGGCTGGACGGGTTCGAGGAAGAGGAGAGGGGGTGCTGGTCTCGGCGGCGTGGAGGTGGTGAGGATGGCGGAGGAAAGGAGTGGGAGGCCGGGCTCGGCGGAGGGGGTCAGCGGGTCGAGGGCCGCCGGAGTCGGGGTTGATTGGGGTTAGGGTTTGGGGGGAAGAGAGGGCGGAGGAGGAGGATATAAATAGGGGCTGTGGGAGGGCTGAGACCGGGGCGTCGTGGCGGAGAGGTCGGAGGGGGAGGCGACGTGGAGGTGACCCCTCCGGCGGAGGCGGCGGCGGGATTATCGGCGGGTCGTGGGTGACAGGGGCGGGTGATGGAGCGGGTCGGGTCGGGCGGCGGGCTCCGGGCGAGCGGACCCGCCCAACCCGCTAGGGTGAGTGAGGGCTGGGCTGGGTCAGCCTAACGGGCTCGACCCACTGGGCCGGGCCGGGCCCAACTAAAAAATATAATTAAAATAATAGTAATAATAATAATAAAATATTTAAATAATTAATTTAATTAGGAAAATAGTTTTTAGGCTTTTAAAATTAGGTCCGAGGCCCAATAAAATCCCAGAAAAATTGCCCTAAGTCCAGTTTTTCATTTTACATCCAAAAATATTATTTTCATAATATTTTAATACTGTTTTAATATTAATTAAAAATCATTGAATAATTAAAACCCAGTTTTTAAATTACAGAAAATTCCAAGAAAATTCCAGAAAATTGTGAAAAATCCAGTTTTTAAAATTTTGAAAATTCAGGGGGTTTACACTTTTTCCTTGGATCACTACTTGTTCCATAGACATATTGTGATGGTTTATGTTTACTCTACATTCCTGGAGTTGACTTGACTGATTTCTTTAGTTCCTAGATGTTGTTATTGGACATTGACTACACTTGAGCAAATCTCGATTGTGAGTACCCATAGTACTGCAATAGAGAATTGTTCATTTGACTACCTCCTTCGTGAGCTCCCGTTGAGCTGCGAAAGAGACATACTATAGACTGTGAGTCCCCGTTGGACTGCTTTCTATAGGATCGTGATCTCCCATTGAGATGCGGTTACCCCGATTGCTTGTAGTCATGTCTGATAGCATCACTGGCATGCCACTGTCTTAGATATAGTGATTTCTCATGTCTATTTGCTTGTGTTTACTTTCTTCTCTATCTTGCATGTCATTCACTGTATTTGGCTCGTATTCTTTTGTATCTTGCTCTGTCCCCTGAGGACCTGGTTTTTGTTCTCCAGATTTAGCAGACGAGGAGTACCGCAGCTTATGGACCAGCACAGACGAGAGTTGATTGCAGTTGATGGCCCTGCTTCTTAGTTACTTTCTAGCATGTTTTAGCTATATCTTTCTTGTCTTTATTTTCTTGTTATCGGTAGTGGATTTGTCTCCACCCGATTTAGTATTAATTCTTGCTGAATATTCGTCTGTAACTTTACTTTCAGCATTTAATTCTGTTTTGTTTTAGTTCATGCTGTTCTGTGGATGAGATAGTAAACCCTGCCTAATATATACAGCTTAAGTACACTCCGAAGGATCCATTAAATTGGGTTTGTCCATCGGTGTGTACTGCTGGCCAATGCCACGTGTCCAGTCCCTCGTTAATTTGGGACTGGGGCGTGACATGGTTTTTGTGGTGGCCCATGCAGGTCTACGACTAAATTGTTCGGTTTCAACTTAGGGACCGAACATGCCTGCAATAAGATAGGATAAATTTTACGATCTCATCCACCTGCTTGAAACGTTCTTGATATCTATATCGGATTCGAATCAATATGTTGAATTGCATTCTGCCTTGATTCCTGAGTGCCTCTTATTGTTTATTTTGGTTGCAGAATTATGGATTCACGAGCAAACGACGAGACTCCTGCAATATTACCACGAGATGTTGTAGTAACCAACGAAGATGAAGCGACACCAGTAGAAGAAGGACAATCCGCTCAACAGCACAGTCAAGCGAATCAACAAGATGACATATCATCATCGACGCATTTGCCCGTAATTCCACCAGGGCAGGCCATGGACGGGCAACAGATGTTTCAAATGATCTATGCAATAATGCAAGCTCAACAAGAGGCATGGAGTCGCAGCTTAGTAACCGTGCTAGAGCAGGCACGACGGCCAACAACGGGTTCTATCGCCGATTTTCGCCAGCTGAAGCCCCGTACCTTCTCAGGAAAAGAAGAGCCCACAGAAGTTCATGAGTGGCTCACCAACACACAACATCAACTAGAAGCAGCTGAGCTTCCAAGGGAACGTTGGATGACTGCCGTTAGAATGCAATTGAAGGACAATGCTCATCACTGGTGGCTATCTGAAGAGACCCGGCTTGGACCAGACCGAGTCACTTGGGAAGAGTTTTCTAGACTCTTTCTGGAGATGTACATTCCAGCCATTGCTCGATCAGAACTTTGGGACAAGTTCAATCGCCTCACTCAGGACAATCTGACAGTGGAAGAGTACAACGCAGAGTTCGTTCGTCTGAGTCATTTTGCCCCTACTTTGATTCAGACAGAAGAAGAAAAGGCTGAGAAGTTCTTCGACGGACTAAACATTGAGCTGCAGAAACTGATTGGATCCGTTGCGCCTACATCTTATCCGGACGTCCTTGCTGCAGCACGACGCATGGAGCGCGTTATCAGGAGAGAGACCAATCTGAAGCGATCGTCCACATCAGCACCACCACAGGAAGAAGATGCAAAGAGACTTCATATTCACCAGCCACCAGAAGCATCTCCACAGGCAATACCTGTCTGTCCATATTGTCACAAACGAGGCTATATTGAGGACCAGTGCAGACGCAAAAAGAGATTATGTCTAGCTTGCGGATCCAGTCAGCATTTATTAAAGGAATGCCCAGAGCATCAAGGAAGAGCACCAAGAGTTAACCAGCAAGCGTTACCAGTATCGAGGCCAAACTATCCAGTGTTGGGAGCACCATAAACGGAAGTTCAAGAAGTCCTACCACCAGCATCAGGAGGGTATCAGCCGAGGCCACCTTTGATACCCCAGGCACTGCTCTTCCAGCAGGCTCAGCATCAGCAACAGAGGAATCGACGGCGAGGACGCAGATAAGCCCTGACAATGATCTTTGAGAACGCCCAGAACCATGGAGTTGCTAATGCGCGTAAATTTTTGTAGTTCCGTTTCTAGCATCCCTGTAGTTCGTAACTGCTGGTTCGTGACCCTAGACTTAACCTGATAATTTTAAATTGTTAATAATAGATAACCTAGTGTTAACCTAGAAATTTTGAACTTATTAAATAACCTAGAATGCTTTATAACTGATAACCTGATATGTTTTGAATGATAACCTGGTTTTCTAAAACTGTAAATTCCTAAATTTCCCACATTTGGGAAATTTTATAACTTTTAATATTTAAGGAAATAAATTTTCCTAAGTGTTACTCTACACCTTGATTCTCCTTGATTATGATGTGTCGCAAACAATATTTGCAACCGTGTCATCTCTGTTGACCGGTTATTCTTTGATTGCGAGGACGCAATCCTCATAAGGGGGGTAGATTGTAATCCCCCTGATTTTCAAGAATTTTTAAATTTGGATTTTTCTGAATTTTCTGGAATTTTCTTGGATTTTTCTGTAATTTAAATCAGGTGTTTAAATTTTTTAAAAGGATTTTTAAATGTTATTAATTAATATTAAAATATTATAAAAATAATATTTTATAGTGTAAAATGGAAAACTAGACATAGGGTAATTTTCCGGAAATTTATTGGACCCCGGATGGATTTTTAAAAGCCCTAAAACTAATTAATTTATTAAACCAAATTAAACCGGTTTATTTTAGAAAAACCAAACCCAACCAACCCGGACCGGCCGGTCTGACCAAACCGGTCCAAACCCTTAGCGGGTCGGATCCGGGTCAGACCCGACCCGCTAGACACAAACCCGACCCTGATGAACAGTGCATCCCCAAAACTGAGCTGCCCCGGCCCTTGGCCTCCCGCGCTGTTCCGGCCGTTACGCCGACGACCGACGACCTTCCTCTACCCTCTCTGTAACCGCCGCTGACCGACGATCTTCCTCTCCCCTCACCCGTCGGCGCACGGTCTTTCTCTTCGCCTCTATATAAACCGAGCTCATCCCTGGCGGAACCCTACCCGCCGGTCGACTCCCCCGCCGGATCTCCCAGCACCAGCCGCAGCAGCTAACCGCCTCGGCTCCCCGCCAGCAGCGCCGCCGTCGACGACCTCGGCTGCCTCCGGCCAGTGCCCCGCAGCCCTCGGCCTCCTCCGGCCGGCCTTTCCCGTCACAGTGCCGCCAAGCCACGGACACAGGAGCTCGCACCCTAAAACCCTAGAACTGACTCGGACTCGACGCGTGTCGGACACGGAACTTTTCGGCTTTTCAGACCCTGTTCAGGTAACCGTAACTCTCTGCTCGGTTACCCGTTTTCAGTTCCGTTTGTTGCAATGCGTAGCCTGTATGACCCTCTCGGTGCCCGGACAAACCGCTCGGGGCATCGCGTCCTGTGGTGATCGCGAACCGCGATCCAAAAATAGGAAAACCAACACCCTGTTTCACCCCGGAACTGAGTACGCTCCGCCAAACGGGACTACTTGGTCGCGTGCGGTCTTTACAGATACGTGCGCGTCGTTGATACGGACGTGTGGGATTTCGCAGAAGCTGATTCGGATGTGCGTGCACACCGGAATCAGTGCGTATCCGCGGACACCGCCCCGTATCCGACTTTTCTGAAACTTGCTGTAACTTAGTGTGTACACGTCAGATTGAGACGAAACTTGCGCCATCGGACTCATAGCAATACGCTGGTCCTGTGAGCCAAGTTTGGTCCGATTCTGAGAACGTTGACAAAATCGTGTGTCATGGGCCCCACAGGCTCCACCCGACGGGCGATTTTGTGATCGGCTCATCGGAATCCAATTCTGGAAGTTCCGTTGGGTTCGTATCATCGTTCCTGACCTGTTGACACTAAGTTGGACTGATTTGGAGATCTTTGACCCTGATGCATTTTTCGGTGCAAAGCGGTCCACATTTGGACCCCGCCTTGACCCGAAAATGACATTTTTGCCCTTGTCTCCAAATTGGACTCAAGGACAGGTGTTTCTAGCTGATTGATAGTTTCTGGATCTGATGGTGATGTTTGTTTCAGCAACCGGACTACTGCCTGCAATTCTCGCTAAAGTCAGAGCTATAACTGGAGACAAAACCCAGACAAGTATACCTTGCCAAATCCTGCAGTTTTGATACTTGTCTCCTAATTTTATTCTTCAATGTTTTGCAATATACTTGTACAATGGTTGCATGATTTTCAGTTGTTACTTTCCTGTCATATATAGTTCTTGATGTGATTTATTCCTGCTGCTCTAGTCATATTTTCTCGTTTTGCGTGCATGTACATTATTTGCTCTTTTTCCTTGGATCATTACTTGTTCCATAGACATATTGTGATGGTTTATGTTTACTCTATATTCCTGGAGTTGACTTGACTGATTTCTTTAGTTCCTAGATGTTGTTATTGGACATTGACTACACTTGAGCAAATCTCGATTGTGAGTACCCATAGTACTGCAATAGAGAATTGTTCATTTGACTACCTCCTTCGTGAGCTCCCGTTGAGCTGCGAAAGAGACATACTATAGACTGTGAGTCCCCGTTGGACTGCTTTCTATAGGATCGTGATCTCCCATTGAGATGGGGTTACCCCGATTGCTTGTAGTCATGTCTGATAGCATCACTGGCATGCCACTGTCTTAGATATAGTAATTTCTCATGTCTATTTGCTTGTGTTTACTTTCTTCTCTATCTTGCATGTCATTCACTGTATTTGGCTTGTATTCTTTTGTATCTTGCTATGTCCCCTGAGGACCTGGTTTTTGTTCTCCAGATTTAGCAGACGAGGAGTACCGCAGCTTATGGACCAGCACAGACGAGAGTTGATTGCAGTTGATGGCCCTGCTTCTTAGTTACTTTCTAGCATGTTTTAGCTATATCTTTCTTGTCTTTATTTTCTTGTTATCGGTAGTGGATTTGTCTCCACCTGATTTAGTATTAATTCTTGCTGAATATTCGTCTGTAACTTTACTTTCAGCATTTAATTCTGTTTTATTTTAGTTCATGCTGTTCTGTGGATGAGATAGTAAACCCTGCCTAATATATACAGCTTAAGTACACTCCGAAGGATCCATTAAATTGGGTTTGTCTATCGGTGTGTACTGCTGGCCAATGTCACGTGTCCAGTCCCTCGTTAATTTGGGACTGGGGCGTGACAGGCGGCCCGCTGCGGGTGGCGTCGCCGGAGTCTGAGTCGAGGAGTCACCGGAGGAGGCGGGCTGATGAGGGGTTCTGCGGCGAGAGGCGACGGCCTGCGGGGTGGCGCTGGAGCCGAGGGCGATGGCGGAGCCGGCTGCTGCTGCGGCTGAGTCGGGGCTGGACAGCGGGTGAGGGAGGAGGAGAAGAGGGCAGTGAGGCGGCTGATCTGGGGAAGGAGCCGGAGGCCAGGGCGACTAGGGCAGCGAGGCGGAGGGTGGAGTGCAGCGAGGGCGGCCAGATGAGAAGAGTAGGGGAGACGGGCGGCTGGGGACTAGTCGACGGCGAGGTCGGGGTCACCGGAGGACGGGCGGAGGAGGAGAACACGAGGCGGGGGAAGAGGGTATATATAGACGGAGATGGGGAGAGGGACCGGTGGCCGGCGAGGGGAAGCTGGAGCGGAGGGGACGCCGGTTGCGGGGAGAGGAAGAGGAGGGGACGGGAGACCAGGCGGCGGCGGCGGAAGATGAGCAGCCGGCCGGAGGGGAGGCCAACCGGTCGGGGAAGATCGGTTGGGGAAGAGAGAGGGAACGGGTCGGGTTCTGCGGGTTCGGGTCTGACGGACCCGACCCGACCCGTTAGCCCAACGGACTGGTTTAGATGGGTTGGGCCGGATGGGCTTGGGCCGGTCTGGTGGGTTTATTTATAAAAAAATAAGTAAATAATTCAATAACATTAAATAATTAAATAATTAATTATTTATATGGGTTTTAAAAATAGGTTCAGGCCCAATAAATTCTAGAAAAATTACCCTATGTCTAGATTTTCATTTTACTCCATAAAATATTATTTTCATAATATTTTATTATTATTAATTTTTTTTTTAATAATTAAAATACTGGTATTTAATTACAGGAAAATTCAAGAAAATTTCAGAAAATTCCAGAAGAATCCAAATTAAAATTCTTTGAAAATCAGGGGAATTACAATATACCCCCCTTAAGAGGATTGCGTCCTCGCAATCAAAGAATAACCGGTCAACAGAGATGACACGGTTACCAATTTTATTTAAATCACAATAAAGAAAATCAAGGTTCAGGGCTTGAACACATAGGAAAAATCATTTCCCTAAGTCTTAATAGTTATACAATTTTCCAATGTGGGAAATTTAGGAATTTACAGTTTTTAGAAAACCAGGTTATATTTAAAACATATTAGGTTAACAATTTCTAGGTTATTATTTCAAGTTCAACACTAGGTTATCAATAATTAGCAAGTTAAATTATCAGGTTAACAATAGGTTATCAATTATTAACAGGCTAAAGTTATCAGGTTAAAGTCTGGGGTCACGAACCAGCAGGCACGAACTATAGAAATGCTAGAAACGGAACTACAAAACTTACTCGCACTAGCTACTCCATGATCTGCGCTTCTCCATGGTCATCGTCAGGGCTTATCTGCGTCCTCGCCGTCGATTCCTCTGCTGCTGCTGAGCCTGCTGGAAGAGCAGTGCCTGGGGTATCAAGGGTGGCCTCGGCGGATACCCTCCTGAAGCTGGTGGTAGAACTTCCTGAACTTCCGTTTATTGTGCTGCCAATGCTGGATAGATTGGCCTCGGTACTGGTAACGCTTGCTGGTTAACTTTTGGTGCTCTTTATCGATGCTCTGGGCATTCCTTTAATATATGCTGACTGGATCCGCAAGCTAAACATAGTCTCTTTTTGCGTCTGCACTGGTCCTCAATATGGCCTCGCTTATGACAATATGGACAGACATGTATTGCCTGTGGAGATGCTTCTGGTGACTGATGACTGTGTAGTCTCTTTGCAGCTTCTTCCTGTGGTGGTGCTGATGTGGACGATCGCTTCAGATTGGTCTCTCTTCTGATAACGCGCTCCATGCGTCGTGCTGCAGCAAGGACGTTCGGATAAGATGTAGGCGCAACGGATCCAATCAGTTTCTGCAGCTCAATGTTTAGTCCGTCGAAGAACTTCTCAGCCTTTTCTTCTTGTCTGAATCAAAGTAGGGGCAAAACGACTCAGACGAATGAACTCCGCGTTGTACTCTTCCACTGTCAGATTGTCCTGAGTAAGGCGATTGAACTTGTCCCGAAATTCTGATCGAGCAATGGCTGGAATGTACATCTCCAGAAAGAGTCTAGAGAACTCTTCCCAAGTGACTCGGTCTGGTCCGAGCCTGTTCTCTTCAGATAGCCACCAGTGATGAGCATTGTCTGTCAACTGCATTCTGACTGCAGTCATCCAACGTTCTCTTGGTAGTTCAGCTGCTTCTAATTGATGTTGTGTATTGGTGAGCCATTCATGAACTTCTGTGGGCTCCTCTTTTCCTGAGAAGGTACGGGGCTTCAGCTGGCAAAAATCGGCGATAGAACCCGTTGTTGGCCGTCGTGCCTGCTCTAGCACCGTTACTAAGCTACGACTCCAAGCCTCTTGTTGAGCTTGCACTATTGCATAGATCATTTAAAACATCTGCTGCCCGTCCATGGTCTGCCCTGGTGGAATTACGGGCAATTGCGTCGATGGTGGAATATCATTTTGCTCGATTCTCGTGGCATGATGACTTGCTTGTTGAGCTGATCGTCCTTCATCATCTGGTGTCGCTTCATCTTCATTGGTTACCACAACATCTCGTGCTGATATTGCAGGAGCCTCGTCGTTTGCTCTTGAATCCATAACTCTGCAACCAAAATAAACAATGAGAGGCGCTCAGGAATCAAGGCAGGATGCAATTCAACAAATTGATTCGAATCCGATATAGATATCAAGAACGTTTCAAGCAAGTGGATGAGATCTTAAAAACTTTCCTATCTTTATTGCAGGCCTGTTCGGTCCCTAAGTTGAAACCGAACAATTTTAGTCGTTGACCTGTATGGGCCACCACAAAAACCATGTCACGCCCCAGTCCCAAAATACCGAGGGACTGGATGCGTGATAATGGCCAGCAGCATGCACCGATGGACAAACCCAATTTAATGGATCCATCGGGCATACTTAAGTTGTATTACATTGTCCAGGGTTTACTAATTTCATCCACAAAACAACATGAAAATATCAACCATGAAATAAATGCTGAAAGTAAAGTTACTGTCGAAGATTCAGCCAGAAATAGTACTAAATCGGGTGAAGACAAATCCACTACCGATAAACAAGAGAATACAGACAAGAAAATATGCTAGAAAGTAACTAAGAGGCAGGGCTCTCAACTGCTATCAATCTCTCGTCTGATGATGGTCCGTAAGCTGCGGTACTCCTCGTCTGCTAAATCTGGAGAACAAAACCAGGTCCTCAGGGGACATAGCAAGATACAAAAGAATACGAGCCAAATACAGTAAATGAACATGCAAGATAGAGAAGAAAGTAAACACAAGCAATTAAGACAAGAGATAACACTATATCTAAGACCGTGGCATGCCAGTGATGCTATCAAACATGACTACAAGCAATCGGGGTAACCGCATCTCAATGGGAGATCACGATCCTATAGAAAGCAGTCCAACGGGGACTCACAATCTATAGTGTAGCTCTTTTGCAGCCCAATGGGAGCTCACGAAGGAGGTAGTCAAATGAACAAGTCTCTATCGCAGTACAATGGGTACTCACGATCGAGATTTGCTCAAGTGTAGTCAATGTCCAATAACAGTCATCTAGGAACTAAGAAATCAGTCAACTCAACTCCAAGAATGTAGAGTAAATATAAACCATCACAATGTGCCTAGGAAACAAGTAGTGATCCAAGGGAAGAGCAAATAAAGTACATGCACGCAAAATGAGGAAATAAAACTAGAGCAGCAGGGATAAATCAACAAGCATCAAGATCTATATATGACAATGAAGTAACAACTGAAAATTATGCAAACATGGTACAAGTAACTTGCAAGACATTGAAGAATAAATCCAGGAGACAAGTATCAAAACTGCAGGATTTGGCAAGGTATACTTGCCTGGGTTCTGTCTCCAATTATAGCTCTGACTTCAGCAGGAATTTGCAGGCAGTACTCCGGTTGCTGAAACAAACATCATCATCAGATCCAGGAAATATTAATCAGCTAGAAACGCCTGTCCTTGAGTCCAATTTGGAGTCAAGGGCAAAAAACGTCATTTTCGGGTCAAGACGGGGTCCAGATGTGGGCCGTCTTGCACCGAAAAATGATTCAGGGTCAAAGGTCTCCAAAAATAGTTCAACTCAGTGTCAACAGGTCAGGAACGATGACACGAACTCAACGGAACTTCCAGAATTGGATTCCGATGAGCCGTTCTCAAAATCGCCCGTCGGGTGGAGCCTGTGGGGCCCACGACACACGATTTTGTCAACGTTCTCAGAATCGAACCAAACTTGGCTCACAGGACCAGCGTATTGCTACGAGTCCGATGGCGCAAGTTTTGTCTCGATCCGACGTGTACACACTAAGTTACAGCAAGAATCAGAAAGTACGGATACGGGACGTTGTCCGCGGATACGCACTGATTCCGGTGTGCACGCACATCCGAATCAGCTTCTGCGAAATCCCGTACGTCCGTATCAACGACGCGCACGTATCGGTAAAGATCACACGCGACCAAGTCGTCCCGTTTGGCGGGGCGTACTCGATTCCGGAGTGAATCAGGGTCTGGTTTTTTCCTGTTTTTGGATCGCGGTGTGCGATCACCACAGGACGCGATGCCCCGAGCGGTTTGTCCGGGCACAGAGAGGGTCATACAGGCTACGCGATGCAATTTACGGAATCGAAATCCGAGCTACGAGCAAAAAGTTACGGGTACCTAAATATAGTCTGAAAAATACGAGATATCTCGTGTCCTCGTGTCCGACACGCCTAGGGTTTAGGGCTTACTGTGCCCGCGTCCGAGGCTCCTGTGTCCAACTGACACTGCTCTGTGTCGAGTTCGCGGCTCGCCGGAGTTGACTGGGGGCGGCCCGCTGCGGGTGGCATCGCCGGAGTCTGAGTCGAGGAGTCACCGGAGGAGGCGGGCTGATGAGGGGTTCTGCGGCGAGAGGCGACGGCCTGCGGGGTGGCGCTGGAGCCGAGGGCGATGGCGGAGCCGGCTGCTGCTGCGGCTGAGTCGGGGCTGGACAGCGGGTGAGGGAGGAGGAGAAGAGGGCAGTGAGGCGGCTGATCTGGGGAAGGAGCCGGAGGCCAGGGCGACTAGGGCAGCGAGGCGGAGGGTGGAGTGCAGCGAGGGCGGCCAGGGGAGAAGAGTAGGGGAGACGGGCGGCTGGGGACTAGTCGACGGCGAGGTCGGGGTCACCGGAGGACGGGCGGAGGAGGAGAACACGAGGCGGGGGAAGAGGGTATATATAGACGGAGATGGGGAGAGGGACCGGTGGCCGGCGAGGGGAAGCTGGAGCGGAGGGGACGCCGGTTGCGGGGAGAGGAAGAGGAGGGGACGGGAGACCAGGCGGCGGCGGCGGGAGATGAGCAGCCGGCCGGAGGGGAGGCCAACCGGTCGGGGAAGATCGGTTGGGGAAGAGAGAGGGAACGGGTCGGGTTCTACGGGTTCGGGTCTGACGGACCCGACCCGACCCGACCCGTTAGCCCAACGGGCTGGTTTAGATGGGTTGGGCCGGATGGGCTTGGGCCGGTCTGGTGGGTTTATTTATAAAAAAATAAGTAAATAATTCAATAACATTAAATAATTAAATAATTAATTATTTATATGGGTTTTAAAAATAGGTTCAGGTCCAATAAATTCTAGAAAAATTACCCTATGTCTAGATTTTCATTTTACTCCATAAAATATTATTTTCATAATATTTTATTATTATTAAAAAAATTTTAATAATTAAAATACTGGTATTTAATTACAGGAAAATTCAAAAAATTTCAGAAAATTCCAGAAGAATCCAAATTAAAATTCTTTGAAAATCAGGGGGATTACATCTAAGCCACAGAGTCACACAGATTGTTCGAGTGCAGCAAAATAATAAACGCATAGATGATTGGTAACAAGTTCAAAAAGTTATCAATAGCGGAAGCATTGAATAACACAAGTATATAAATAAAGCAAACTCTTTATTGATATTGAACAAGTGTTACAGGCGGCGCTAGACCGAGATTATAAGTCGCTCAAGCCTCTCTCTGAATAGTAAAAAGCATACCAAGTGGCTACATTGTGGAATGATACATAGGCGATGTTTCAACATTATGTCTTGTATATGTGCTTCAGTTTCGGACGCAATGCTCCAAGGCTTCACAGTAAACTCTACGCCTTAGCCCGCACGAATGGGGGATCCGCACCGAATGAGGTTCTTCCGTACCTTGCATGCAATCTGGTGGATTATCAGTACATGAATGCACTGGTGGGGAGGCTACTCGCCCGCTCGACAAATCAAAACATGTTATATAGGTTCCGTGCACCATTTATTAAGTTATCTTTCTAGTCTAGCCTTATGATCAGTTTTATGGCATTTATGGAAAGCCTAACTCGTATGATAGTGTGCCGTGTGATATACTAGTGACACGACGAGACTTACCAACTTACCATCCGTCCTTCCCTATCCAAGGAAAGCCAAGTTAATTCAAGTACGAGCATTTATAATGAAAACCAGGGACAATAACATAAGCAAACACAAGTGTCGTGGCAAGGTTATATCTCGGGTGCACGAGTTACACATATTATCCGAAAGTGTTGCTTTGGATGTTAAATATTATATTACTCACAAGTGTCTCATACTCATATCGTTTAACTGTTTCAGATTATTGGATGCGATGCAATAACTCGCACACGGATTGTCGCTAAGCGGGGATGACTTATCTATATGAACAGAAGGTTACTGGCTTAACCATAAATGACCAGATTTATAGTCTCATGACTGAATGTGGTGCAACACTTGATACAAATAAGCAACTCACAGGCAAACAGATGATACAAAAGAGCCATTGTATGCCATCCCGCCAATACAGACGACTATCATGGGTAGACGACTAGTCCAATGTAGTATCCCTACCAAGGCCCGAATACTGTGTATTGTCCTGCCCCAAAGACGGTGTCGCATACCATAACCGACTTTGGCACGCAATACAACAGACAATCCTCCTAGGCCGGTATGATCTCGGTGCCCTGCTGATCTCCGAGGAAAGAGTTACCTCGTGCACGAGTTGTCCGTGACCATGCAAGTCTAGGGTTATTCCAAATTCACAATATGACATGATAATTCTTGATTCTTTTTCTGAACGAGCACTGCTCCACGAACTATGTTACTTGATTTGCTTGACATGATTCTCGTTCAGTGTACCACTTGCCTTGATGCATTCCCTTGGTTCGGGGATTGCCTTGGCGACCTAATGGTCCCGGATACTTGCAGGTTCATATTGCACGGAAAGACTATTTGATAGTCTTCTGGCTAACAAGATGCATGCACGATACGCGATAGTGTTACTTGATTGTGGCATACGTTTCATTGTGGTAAGTATTGGATCGAGGCAACATTACAAGTTAACATATAAGCAGGCAAGCATGAGTTTTTATGAAAATATAAGTATTTACGTTGGCTCGGACCTAAGGGTAAGCCGATGAGTGAAATCGTAAAGGGACATACCGAGCGACATAATCTAGGGTCGTGTAGTGTAGCAAGTGAACATTGCACTATAGAGTATACACTTATCGTTCTACTCGAGGCATAGAGGGGTCTAGTGGCACAAGGCAAAGGGAGCATGCGAGGGTCCATATATAAGCAATATTTTATTTTCATGTTCTAACACAAGCAATACAGGTTGGAATTATTTTCTTAGCTATGTGCGTTGGATTCTTATTAGCATGCATGGAGTGATTCACCTAGCGACTAGCATGTATCGTCCATATTTTAAGTGTGCTGGCTAGCAAAGACAAGTTCATCGTAGCCACCCACCTTAGCGATGATTCGTCTAGGTCGAACGATACTCCGAGCGAGCCTCTGAAAGCCTAAGCCGGAACTCCTGAAGGGCCAAGTCTGAAAATCCTTTTTGCCTCAAACGAGTATTCTCGCTGAGCAAAGCGGGTCGGGTCGATGCACTCTTTGCGAGTTTCTGGTGCGCCATCTTCTCTATTGGTTGATGCACTCTTGCGAGTTTCTGGTGCGCCATATTCTCTATTGGTTTTGTGATTCGTTGGATTCGAGTTCCTCATAGGGCAAACTTGTTTGCCGGAAGCTCCGTGTCTCGACGACAGCTTGAATTCTAGTAGAGAGCGGACTTTCGAATTTCGCTTGTAGTTCTGCTATTGGTCCGTGTTTTATCATTTTTGATCCGTCTCGGAACCGAGAGAGAGAGAGAGAGAGAGAGAGAGAGAGAGAGAGGAAGCCATGGAGCTGAAGGTTTCTGCTCTAGTCTCTCTCTGTTTGGAATAATGACTGCCTATGTTATTTATTCCACTGATAACCATCTTCTTCCTCTGATATTTTTAAAAGTAGTTATAGAGTGTAAATATTGTTCTTGTCTATTACTTCTTCTCTCATGAAAAGAATGTTAATAGGAATTACGTACCAATGGAACTCGTGGTATTCCCGCGTGGAGGAGGAAGATAACCGAAGGGTTAGCTGCTGGTTTGGCCGTTGGTTATAATAGTGGGTTGGGTTATTGAGTTTGTTCCTTAAAAAATTGCTAATTATAAAAGAGTTCCTATTAATTGCTTTATTTACAGGAATACTCCAATTACTCAAATTTGTTTCATAGATGCACAACTATTTATACTAGTTACTAAACTATTTATGAAAGAAAGAAAAAAAAAATTTAAGGAGAGGGATTGCAAGGTGGGAGGTATTGTCCTTGGTTGGTCAACTTCGATTTTTTATGACGTTATTTATAATAAATTTAAATTTTTTTCAACATATATATATATATTTTTTTTTTACGTAATATTAATTTTTAAAATAAATGGTTGAGAATTTACAAACGACTTAGACGACTCACTTTATATTAATTTTTTTAAATAAATAATTTATGATTTACAAACGACTTAGACTTAATTTTTTTTTAAATAAATGGTTAATAGTCTTATTATAAGAGTAGAGATAAAGATAAAGATATAGATGCTCTAACAACCAACCTAGTTGAACCATCGATGCAACAATAAATTTTTTTTATTATTGGGGTTGTGATTTGTTTTCGGATTAAGAATCTGTTTAGTTCACTGCAGTTTTTCTAAGTCCAAGTTGGATTTAGTAGAAGTACAATATATAAAACAGACTAAGCCTCATTTTTCTTGAAGTTTCTCGATATATATGATTGAAAAAGTCGTAATACACAAAGAAAGCTTTTTTCCCCTTTAAAAACGGTCTAATTAAGGAAAACTTGTCAATTGTGATTTGTATACTTCAAAGATATTGTCCTATTGATTTTTTTTTTTTTGTGTGTGCGCGCGCGCTTGGGGTACTCCATTGTCAGTTTTCATTTCAACTTTTTTTTTTTTGGCATGATCTAAATCACTAAAAGCTTTACGATTCAATTCCATCACGGGCATAACAAAAAATTCCAGCTGGATGAGCTTGGATGAGCTGGATACAAGTATTTAAATTATGATTTGGTATTGTAAAATATATTTTTGAAATAGTTTCGATGTATTTCAAAATTGACGAAATATATTTCAAAAGAATAATTTATAAAATTAGGATGTTAAAATCGAACAGTGAAAATTATGTTCTATAAACGTCCGAACGATATAATTGGAGTGTCATCATTGATGGAAATAGAAAAAAATATCATTGATGGATTCACCAAAGATTCTATGTATAGAAAAATAAGTTTGGATAAATTACACAGAGAGAACAAAAGCGCTCTTAGCAAAGGCGTTTTGTTTCTCTTCGTATTTAGAATCGATGACCTATTGAAAACGCCTTTAGCAAGAACGTTTTAAAGTTTTTTTTATTTTTATTTTTCTTCGTATGGCAAGAATAAAAAAAAACAAGAATGAAAAAATAGTTATAAATTAAAACATCCTTACTATGGGCGTTTAAAAAAATAGTTTTCAATGGTGGGATTGACATTATTGTCTTCAGAGCATCCACAGTGGGAGAGATTTCAAGTGCTACATTTTGACTTTAGTCAAAATTTGTAGCACTTGAAAGCTTCATTGGATCCTCTATAGTAACCAAACAGGAAAGAAAAATAAAAAATAAAAAGAGAGAGAAAAAATATTACCAAATAAGGAAGAAAAATAAAGAAAAAAAGAGGAGATTAATTTAGAATATTTATTTGGAGTGTACCATTGTGTGTCAATATCATTCAGACAATCCAAAAATAATAATTTATATAATGTTTAATAATTTAGAATATGTGTTTGGAGTGTTCCCACTGTGGATGTTCTCACAACACCCAAAAAAAATCTCATCAATATACTATAACCACATTTATGATAACATAGTAACATATATTGTATTAGTATCAAAGTTTCTGTTTTTTTTTTAAATTATAAACGCCATTACAAGGGTGTTTTGGACCAAAAAAAAACTGACCTTGATGACGTTTTGGAAAGAATTGTTTGTTTAAAAAAAAGCAATTTCAATTTATTATTAATTTTTTTAATCTTCATTCTTTTAAAAATATGCAAACGAAAAAAAAAATTGAAAACGTTCTTGATAAAGGCATATTTGTTAGAATAAACGTAGAAGAGGAAAAAAAATAGGAGAGAAGATCTCTTATTAGTGTAATCTCATAGTGGGAGACAAATGTCTTATTTATATAACCCAATGAAGGCGTAATACTAATCTCTAACAAATGTGAGACTAAAATACAAAGTGGAAATCCAACACTTTAATAA
The DNA here is from genome assembly GCA_036927795.1 of Iris macrosiphon. Taxonomy (NCBI): domain Eukaryota; kingdom Viridiplantae; phylum Streptophyta; class Magnoliopsida; order Asparagales; family Iridaceae; genus Iris; species Iris macrosiphon. The sequence goes on from JAYESA010000008.1 coordinate 15,730,257, forward strand.
CCCACGTTATAACACTCCCCCTTTGGATGACCACCATCTCTAAGCCTATTGTCTCGTTAAAACTTTGCCAGAAAAATCCATTAGGATAAAACATGTCACGCCCCGATCTCCCGCTGGAGTCGACCGTCCCTGCTTGGCGCGAATCACCGCGCCATCGCTCCTGCGGGACGATCGTTTCCATCGGGACGTGATGCCGCGTGAGCCTGGAGTTGCTCCTGCCAAAAAAAATACTGAAATGGTCGTTGATAACTAGTTCACCAAGTCGATATAGCGAAAACATAAAATAAACACAAGTATGAATACAAAATAGCTCTTTATTGATAATGAATAAGATTACAAGCGGCGCTAGGCCAAGATTACAAGTCGCTCAAGCTCTCTCTCTAAGAATAAAGACGTGCCAAACGGCTTACAACTTGGGATGATACATATACGATTTTCCAACATTATGTCCTGTGTATGTGCTTCAGTTCCGGACGCAACGTTCCAAGGCTCCAGAGTGAACTCCACGCCTTAGCACGTAAGAAGGAGGCATCCGCACCGAACGAGGTTCTCTCGCACCCTGCAAGCAATCTGGTGGGTTATCAGTACATGAATGCAATGGTGGGGAGGCTTCTCGCCCGCTCAAAAAATCCAACACGTTATATTAGTTCCGTGCACCAACTATTAAGTTATCTTGTTATTCTTGCCCTAGGGTCAATTTCATGCATAAGATACAAAGCCTATCTCGTGTGGCAGTGCGCCGTGTGATATACAAGAAATACGGCGATACTTACCAACTTACCATTTGTCCTTCCCTGCCCAAGTATAAAATCAAGTTAAACCCAGCACGAATATAGATATATAAAATCCCAATATCGCATAACGAACACATGTATGCTACGAGTGTAGCGCCCTGCTCCGCGTAGGAGCTATGTACAAGTGATATCGCCTTGCTTGCTCGAACGGAAGTCTTCTCGGAGAGTTCCCGACCGATTAATCAATGTGAGTGGGCAGAACTGCATTCTCTGATTCTCGCATGCCTTAATAATGAATCTGAGTTTTTGAATGCTTGTTTCAAAGAAGATAGTTTCATAAGAAGAAAGGATAGAACCGACTCAGCATGCTAATAAGAGAACCCCCATAGCTTGTCATTGAAAAGAATCTGTTTGCTTGCTTGCCAAACTAGATAACTGGAAATGCTTGTCTGATATGAGATAGAACCATTGCTATGCAAATGAGATATGAGAACTATTGCATGCTTAGTCACACGAACACCGCTATTGAACGAACCGCTGCCATGCTAATAAGAAAAAGTAAAAGATTGCTTGTACTTATTCTTGATATTGTATGCTAGACTGGAATACTTGAATGCTTGTCCAAGGAGATAGAATTGCATGCTAGAATTATAAGAACTGTTCTTGCTTGTTACTTGTTTAATGAGTTATTTTTGCTTGAACATGCTTCATTGATTGCTTGTCAAGAGATAGAACTTGACGAATGGCGTGAACTTGTGCATCTAGACTAATAGTCCACCCTGAGGCTTAAAAACTTTACTTACGGGAGGGTGTGACTATTAGGAAAGTGTATTGAGAGAGCTCCGGCTATATGGACTTGATAGACGTGTTTGCTTGCTTGTTCTGGATTATGTGCATTATCTGGTATTGATAGGAGCTTGCATTCACGCATTTGGTCAGGACAACTTGTGCACAAGGTCATCTCTCGAGCGTTTCCTGGGACACTGGGATCGTTCGGCCTAGGAGAGATCTAGGTACCCTGAGGCTTAAAACACCTTACTTACGGGAGGGTAGACCCGTCTATTAGTGAGATGGGCTTGTATGTCCCAACTGCTAATCCCGTGGAGGGTGCCATCATATAGTTAGGGCGCATGTTAGGCTAGCCTGTAAACCCCTTGATTTTTCAAGAATTTTTAAATTTGGATTTTCACAATTTTCTGGAATTTTCTGGGATTTTTCCCTAATTAAATTCAGTGTTTTAATTATTAAATGATTTTTAAATAATAATAAATAATATTAAAATATTATGAAAATAATATTTTTGGGTGTAAAATGAAAAACTGGACTTACGGTAATTTTTCTGGATTTTATTGGGCCCCGGACCTATTTTAAAATACCTAAAAATTATTATTATTTATTATTTATTTATTTAATTAATTATTTATTTACTTTTAAACCGAGCCCAAACCTTAAACCCAAACCCTAGCCCATGGCCCAGCCCGGCCCAACCTCACCCCGGCCCAGCCCAACCGCGGCCCAGCCCACCTGTCACGCCCCGATCTCCCGCAGGCTATTTCGGCCGTTCCCGCTATGCAGAAATCACCCTCGCCAGCGCTCCCACGGAACGATCGCTTGACCCATCCGGGCGTGATGCCGCACGAGCGTGATCCACGCCCGTGCAAGGCCATGGTTCATTGGCTGGCGGATAGAATTCTAAGCCACAGAGTCGCACAGATTGTCCGAGTGCAGCAGAGTCATGAACGCATAGCAATTTGGTAACAGGTTCACTGAGTCGACAATATAGCGGAAGCATTGAAACAAAGTAAAGTAATCTCTTTTATTGATATGAACAAGTGTTACAGGCGGCGTATAGCCGAGATTACAAGTCGCTCAAGCCTCTCTCTCTGATACAGTAAAAGCGTGCCAAGTGGCTACAATTGTGGAATGATTGCACAGACGATGTTCACAACTTATGTCTTGTATATGTACTTCAGTCCCGGATGCACCGTTGCTTCGGAGTGATCTTCACGCCTAAGCACGCACGTTGGAGGCATCCGCACCGAACGAGGTTCTTCCGCACCCTGCATACAAACTGGTAGATTATCAGTACATTGAATGCACTGGTGGGGAAGCTACTCGCCCGCTCGACAAATCCAAACACGTAATACAGGTTCCGTGCACAACTATTAAGTTATCTTTCTAGTTGCCTTAGGATCAGTTTCATGCAAATATTGAATAGCTTATCGTGTCGGACAGTGCGCCGTGCGATGTTTGAGAAAATACGACGAGACTTACCAACTTACCATTTCTCCTTCCCTGTCCAAGGCAAACATTGAGGCAAACATGTTAATTCATGCACGGGCAAGTATAACATTCAGGAGGCATAGCATATGCAAACACGAGGGTCGTTTTAACATGATCGTTCAGGTGTTCAGTTTGTTCATTAATGCGATGCAGTGACTCGCATGCGGATAGCTGCTAAGCGAGGATGACTTATCTATATGAACATAATGTCGCTGGCATAGTCATAAAGGACAGTTTAGTCTCAGGGCGAAGTGACGTACAACGCGGGTGGCGAGCCCCGTCGCATAACACTTGCCGGGTAACATACGACTAACATACGTCCCGTCCGGATCGGATCGGTCCCAGTGCCCCGGTGACCGTCCGCGGAACTCAACATAACATACCTTATGCACACAAGTTGTCCGCGATAATGCAGGTCAGGGTCTTATCCATATTCCATAGCTTGACATGATAATCATGAAACTTAAACTTAATCTGAACGAGCATATTGCTCTACGAGCTGGGATTCCATCAGTACATAACACGATCCTCGTTCAGATGCATACATAGCATGATTATCATTCAAGTGTGATTCACGTTCAGGATTCATTCTTGCTTAATGCATTCCCCTAGTTCGGGGATATGCCTTGGTGACCTAACGGTCCCGGATACTGACAGGTTCATTCAGGCACGGAACGACTACATAGTAGTCTCCCGGGGTTTGGATGAAAACATGGTAACATTCAAGCAGATAAGCATGCGTTTCTAAGGAACATAAGCAGTCACGTTGCTCGGGCCCGAAGGTAAGCCGAGAGGTAAAACAGTTAGGGACTTAGCATGCGAGGGTCTGAACATATATAAGCAGTATTTTATTTCCATGTTCTAGCAAGCAATACAGGTTGGGATTATTCCCTTAGCTAGGTGCGTTGGATTTATTAGCATGCAGGGGGTAATTCACCTAGCGACTAGCATATATGATTCCAGATTTTATGTGTGCTGGCTAAGCAAAGACAAGTTCACCGTAGCCACCCACCTTAGCGATGATTCGCCTCGGTAGAGCGATACGTCTGAGCGAGCCTCTGAAAGTCCAAGCCGAATTCCTGTAGGGGCAAGTCTGGATATCCTTTGCTTCTCCTTTGAGGCAAAGCAGGTCGGGACAGCTGCACGATTGCCGTTTGAGACGGCAGTCCGCTTGAGCGGAACGGGGTGTTACACCACCCGTGGCTAGCGGGTCGGGTCGGGTCGGCCAGACCCGAACCCGCCCGCCGCCCGACCCGCCTGACTTCACCCTCTCCCCACGTTCCCACGGCCCGAGTCCCCCGCCGCTCCCTCCGGCCACGTCGCCGGCGGCCCCTCCGCTCTGCCCGGCCACGTAGCCCCCGACCCCGGATCCCCCTCCGCCTCATCCGGCCACCCCCACGGCGCCATCCCGCTATAAAAACCCCCTCACCACCCTCTCCGTTTCCCCCAACCGAAACCCTAGACCGCCTCCCCGCCGTGCGCCGCCGCCCGACTCCGATCTCCCCCTCCTCCAGCGCCGCCCAGACCCTGCCGTGCCGCCAGCGCCGCCCCGGCCCCCTTCCTCCTCCTCCTCCTTCTTCTCCACAGCCGACCCCGAGCCCCGACTCCGACGCTGCCTCGGGCCGCCTGCCGCGCACCTCCGCCTCCGGCCAACGTCGCCAGCACCGACCCGCCACCCTCGGTCGACCTCCCCCGTCGCAGCACAGCGGACACGGACACGACTCGAAACCCTAACCCTAGGGTTGGACTCGACCGGACACGTCGCGGACATGAGAAACGCAGTTTCTCGAGCCCTGTTCAGGTACCTGTTTCTCTCTCCTTGCTACCCCCATTTTTGATTTCGTCAATTGCGTTGCGTAGCCTATGTGACCCTTTCGGTGCCCGTGCAACCCGCTCGGGGCATCGCATCCTGTGGCGATCGCGAACCGCGATCCAAAAACAGGAAAAATAACGCCCTGATTCACCCCGGAACTGTGTACGCCCCGCCAAACGGGACGACTTGGTCGCGTGCGGTCTTCACAGATACGTGCGCGTCGTTGATACGAACGTACATAATTTTGCAGAAGCTGATTCGGATATGCGTGCACACCGAAATCAGTGCGTATCCGCGGACAACGCCCCGTATCCGACTTTTCTGAATTATGCCCTAACTTTGTGTACACACGTCGGATCGAGACGAAACTTGCGCCATCGGACTAGTAGCAATATGCTGGTCCTGTGAGCCAAGTTTGGTTCAATTCTGAGAACGTTGACAAAATTGCGTGTCGTGGGCCCCATAGGCTCCACTCGACGGGCGATTTTGTGATCGGCTCATCGGAATCCAATTCTGGAAGTTTCGTTGGGTTCGTATCATCGTTCCTGACCTGTTGACACTAAGTTGGATAGATTTGGAGACCTTTAACCCTGACACATTTTTTGGTGCAGAGCGGGCCCACATGTGGATCCCGTTTTGACCCAAAATTACCATTTTTGCCTTTGTCTCCAAATTGGACTCAAGGACAGGCGTTTCTAGCTGATTGATATTTTCTGGATCTGATGGTGATGTTTGTTACAGCAACCGGAGTACCGCCTGCAATTTCAGCTGAAGTTAGAGCCACAATTGGAACCGGAACCGCAGACAAGTGTACCTTGCCAAACCCTGCAGCTTGCTACTATTTCCTTGGCTTACTTATACATCAGTAGGCAATTAATCCTTGCCAACTCGCAGTGATTTCGGTTATAGTACTTTCCTGAGTTCTTTTGTTTACATATATAATCTTGATATAAACTGCTCAACCCAGGACACCTGACACTATTCATGTGACAGAATTTCCCTGAGGTATACATGGTGATTCCGTATAGGATACATATTCATGACATATACAGTTTACATGCTTAGATTCTATCCTGACTCATTGCATTAGTTCGATCTTGCGTGACTTGTACCTGATATTCGGGAACTGTGATATGAGATTACATGGGGTGGGGAGAGTATTACCATATCAAGGCTGATTATAATATAAATACTGTCATCTAGAGATATTTTAGTCTCTGATATAGAGCTTTGGCACAAGTTCTGGCCCTTCGAGAAAATACTGCTATGGGTTTCTCCGACACTGATCCTGTAGTAGTCTCAGCCTGAGTATGATTAAACTCTCACTTGCATATCACTTAGCTGGTTTATTTATTTACCCTATTGTTCCTTATTTCTGTACTGCATTTATTTTGGCTTGTATTATCTGTACCTTGTTATGTCCCCTGAGGACCTGGAATGGACTATGTCCCCAGGTATAGCCGAAGAGATCGACCCCGAGGTGTACGGAATATGAGCACTTCTCGGAACAGAACAGGAACCTGAGGACGAGATCGTGGCAGAAGACTTCTCCTGAGTACCGGCTCCATACACTCAGTATTTTTATTTCCAGTTGATTTAATTCCTGTCTATTTGCATTCGATGTACCAGACATATTCTCGGATTGTTCCCGAGACACTTATTTAAGATTGCTTATTTATTCTATTGCATTATTTCTGGCATTTAATCTGTGATTATCTGTTGTGGATGAGATTAGAATAACCTGGGACTTGTAATAATTGTTCTATTTCCTATTAGACTACAGCTTAAGCATGCCCTGATGGATCCATTAAATTGGGTTGTCCATCGGTGCGTGCTGCTGGCCATTGCCACGTGTCCAGTCCCTCGGTATTTTGGGACTGGGGCGTGACATAGCCTTCTTGCATACCTAACTATTTGATGCAGGGGCGTGACATAGTGGTATCAGAGCAACTCGATTCTTTGCCCATTCTGTTGCCTCCGACTCTGAGTTATGATTGTGTTGCACTGAACGTTCCATACAATGAGTCCGTAAATATTCTCAAAGTTGCCGGCAAAAGTTTTCTGGATTTGTTTTTATTTGCTTGAGATATGATTTATGATTTCTGGATTGCTGAGTTTTGATTTGGGATGGTGAGGGATGAGGACTATCGCTGCTTTAGATTCTCATATGAGTTTCTCCTTGAGTTTCGAGGACGAAACTCTTTGTTGGTGGATAAGTATGTAGCGCCCCGCTCCGCGTAGGCGCTATGTACAAGTGATATCACCTTGCTTGCTCAAACGGAAGTCTTCTCGGAGAGTTCCCGACCGATTAATCAATATGAGTGGGCAGAACTGCATTCTCTGATTCTCGCATGCCTTAATAATGAATCTGAGTTTTTGAATGCTTGTTTCAAAGAAGATAGTTTCATAAGAAGAAAGGATAGAACCGACTCAGCATGCTAATAAGAGAACCCCTTAGCTTGTCATTGAAAAGAATCTGTTTGCTTGCTTGCCTAACTAGATAACTGGAAATGCTTGTCTGATATGAGATAGAACCATTGCTATGCAAATGAGATATGAGAACTATTGCATGCTTAGTCACACGAACACCGCTATTGAATGAACCGCTGCCATGCTAATAAGAAAAAGTAAAAGATTGCTTGTACTTATTCTTGATATTGTATGCTAGACTGGAATACTTGAATGCTTGTCCAAGGAGATAGAATTGCATGCTAAAATTATAAGAACTGTTCTTGCTTGTTACTTGTTTAATGAGTTATTTTTACTTGAACATGCTTCATTGATTGCTTGTCAAGAGATAGAACTTGACGAATGGCGTGAACTTGTGCATCTAGACTAATAGTCCACCCTGAGGCTTAAAAACTTTACTTATGGGAGGGTGTGACTATTAGGAAAGTGTATTGAGAGAGCTCCGGCTATATGGACTTGATAGACGTGTTTGCTTGCTTGTTCTGGATTATGTGCATTATCTGGTATTGATAGGATCTTGCATTCACGCATTTGGTCAGGACAACTTGTGCACAAGGTCATCTCTCGAGCGTTTCCTGGGGCACTAGGATCGTTCGGCCTAGGAGAGATCTAGATACCCTGAGTCTTAAAATACCTTACTTACGGGAGGGTAGACCCGTCTATTAGTGAGATGGGCTTGTATGTCCCAACTGTTAATCCCGTTGAGGGGGCCATCATATAGTTAGGGTGGATGCTAGGCTAGTCTTCTTGCATACCTAACTGTTTGATGCAGGGGTGTGACAACGAGCGTGTTTCTAAATCAAGTGCATGATATACACAGTTTACAATACTTTTATCATTCTGTGTGACTCAGGTTGTGCAGATTACTTAGATGTCTTATACTCATTTTACACCGTCATGTTATACTTGTATAGGCATGTTTTACTCAGACTACTCAATTGTGTTTCAAGCTTCAGGCTACTTTATATCCGTTACTTGCCACAAGTTCCTAACGAGCCCATACGCGGGTTGCCGCCACATATGCAATATACTAAAGACACAAACTTGGTCTTATGACCTGACGAGCCGCCATGGACAAGATATAGTCTCGGTACGGGAATTGAATGCAATGCTGGTAGCGAGCCTCGCTACACGCCTTCCCGTCAGAAGCAACGACTATCTAAAATGTTCCTGACTGGTTTAGATCGGCCCCAGCGCAACCAGCGGACCGTCCGCAGGAACCTGAATCCTGTGCACAGGTTGTCCATGACCATTGTCGATCAACACTAAGCTTTTATTATATGCAACACTTTAAGATCTTGAATGAACATAGCTACTTGACACAGTGTTTACACATTTTACCCGTTTCAGAGATCTCATAATCTTGTGTGTTTCTATTTCCATGCACCGTTTATACTAACATTTTACTTCTTGTTGCAGCTCCATTTTGTGCGTTGCTTGGCGACCCAACGGTCTCGAAGACTTTCTATGTATCTATTATTTGGCTTGGAACGACTATTTTGATAGTCTTCTGCCACATGTAAGTTAACCAGAATCTATGTTGTGATTCTGTACCGAGGCCGTATCTATGTGACGAGCATTTCAAGACATATGGAGCAATGTAATTCAAAGAACATATAAGGAACAAAAGCAACACTATAAAGTAAAATTATAAGAACTGTAAAGCGAGCCTACAATTCCGTTCAACCGATCTACTTCCATGTTCTATACAAAGATGTATCAGATGAGATTATTCCCTTATCTAGATGTATTGTATTCTTTATTAGCATGCAAGGAGTGATTTATCTAGCGACTAGCATATATCAACCATATTTTAAGTGTACCGGCTAAGTAAAGACAAGTTCATTGTAGTCACCCACCTTAGCGATGATTCTTCTCAGTCGAGCGATGCTCCGAGCGAGCCTCTAAAAGTCTAAGTCTGAACTCCTGAAGGGCCAAGTCTGAAATCTTTTGCCTCAAGCAAGTCTTATCGCTGAGTAAAGCGGGTCGGGTCATCGCACTTGTGCCGTTTGAATCGGCTATCCGCATAGATATGGAGCAGGTTGTTACATTATACAATACTCAAAACAAGTCTCGTCCTCGAGACTTCCTAAGCACAAATCGTTCTATCGCATACTATGGAATCTATCTCAAGCGTATCAATCTGTATTATTAGATCCGTTCGAACATAATTTTCTACTCGCTTCTCATTCTGTGTTACATGCGTGCGGGGTCTGCCTTATTGAATGACTCTATCATTCAATCTAACTTATGAGTCATTCTATACTGCGACTTAGCGCAGAATATATATCGCTTAACGCGGAGTATGTTATAATCTATCATAAATGATGATCTTGGGCTAAGGCAATCTTACTTCAGTTGCTATACTCGTCCATGCAAATTCGAACATTTTTATTTGTAGCTGCATTCGAGTTATGTATATCGCTAAGTCTGAATCGTATCCATATTCAAGGCATCCCCAAAATATGCGTATTTCAACCAAGCTTAGTGACAGCTAAGTCGGACAAGTTACTCATAAAAATCTTTTGAATTGCCGATCGCTTCGCTATCTGAATAACCGAACTCTGGTTTATTTTAGTTATCGTCTACTCTAATCTTAACCAAATTCAAGTATTGCATTACTACTAACGCACCTTTTCCAAGCAATGATTTAACTTGTTATGCCAACTTATCTCGAATATCACCAATTCCAATCCTAAGCGTTTCGTCCGACAATTCTCTAATATCGTCTTATTCCTCACCGTCGCATAACTTATCCAACCAAATCAATTATCACCCAAGTCATATATTCCATTACGTTCGTTTTAATGCCAACGCCGCTAGCATACACTTTCAGTTCCAAATTCTAACTCTAAGTCCTATTACCCCAGTTCTAATATTTTTCCCGAACGATACTCTGAATTCAGCCACTCCAGTTCAACTTATGGCATATGGTCGTCTGCCTATTCGTTAGGTCAGCTCACAAGGTCATAGGTACATTTTAAGTTCATGATTCTTTATCGAGCAAATTCGTTGCACGATACTTGCCCCAAATTTTTAAGGTCAAACCATTGTTCTTTCGTATGGGATATTCTACTCAAGCTCGTTTTACTCAGATTTCTAAATATCGAACACAGATTATTCTATCCACATCAACACGTTTATTTGCACATGATCCATGTTCGTTAGCAAAACTATTCCTAAGACCCGTTTGTTCAATCAAATCTACTATATCTATGTCGCAGGTCCATTCCATCGATTTGTATAGTCTATCTCATCCCTTACGTTTGATAGAATCCATATATCTATTCTTTTCTAAGCCTGGACTACCAAATCACGATCCTATTTTAAACCATCGATGTATATCATAACTCTAAGTTGTCCAACACGATCTACGTATCCGTTCATGAAATCATCCATCATATCTTACTGCACGTTCTAGACTAACTCCTCCTCAAAAATACTTAGATTCATTTTAATCCAGAAACTCGTCTTATCGTGTCGAACCACAAGTCAAGACGATCCTTTAATTATTATGCTCCGGTCTCCCACAAGATCAATCATCCCCGTTGGACGTAAAATTATTACGCCAACGTTCCTGTGGGATAACTGTCCTAATCCGGACGTGACGCATGTACTAGCATAGAGTTACGCTCGCATAAGACAAGAACGTCAAACAATATGGTTATCACCGAAATGATCGAGACACCTTATCATTTTACTTTGCTCCATCCAAGTTATATATACTTATCCATCAAGTCATGTCCGCTCATGCCATGATTATAATTCGTTTAGCAAAATTATCCAACTTCAATATTTTCATTTGATAAATCCATAGTCTACTTCTAGCATTCCTCAAATAACTAAGTTTTAAATCCCAAACCCAAGTCTATTAACTTTTGATACGTTCTATTTTATCGAGTTCATTTGGAAAAATCTTTGAACATGTCCCTGCGAGTTCGATTATCCCCGCCGGACGTGAAATTACCATGCCAGCGCTCCCGCCGAATAATCGATCTCGACTGGGCCTGATGTCGAGTGTTACCTTTGAACTCGACTCAAGATCGTTCGTCCAAGTCAAGATTATATCCGTTATCGCCCGCCTTAATCATTGAACCAAGAATTTTCTAACTTGCATCAATCCATGATATCTTCCAACCATTGATATGATATAAGATCTCCCAAATTTGAAACCGTAGCATTCGTACTCAGACCGAACTCTATCGAGCGATATCCTACTCAAATCCAAAATTTTCATGCGTGCTATCATTCGTTCGCGTCATTATTTTTAATAGTACTAACTCTGATCGCATCCCCAATTATTCTATCTTAACTCACATTATAATTTATTTGATTCAATTCAAAATCGCTCGTATAATCCACTAAGTTTTCCCGATCATGATATCAATTCCAAGTACTCTTTTTTCCTATTTGATGTAAGCCTTATCCCATGTTCAACTCATTCTAACTTGTTCAAATCAAATCATTCATGATTCCTTCGAATTCGCTTACTTGCTAGGAATTATTTATACTAAGGCTTCACACAATTATGTCGCTTGTTGCTAGACCCATTTAATACTCTGAAACCCACGATTTGTTCGAATATTTCTAAGTCGACCAATACACCACTCAGGATTTGAGCTATATCTATGAATCTTTATAGCTTATTTTTATTCTTAATTCACTTACTCGATCCTGAGACTATCGAATACACCACTCCAAAATTGAGTCATCTTATTAACTCATGAATCGCGTACGCATCGTTCACTCGTATATCTAATTCATTCCTTAAAACTGTAGCACGGTCCCTATTCACTGCATTTATGATATTAGACTCGTACGCACCTCTATCGGTAGTTCTTCATACAAATTATGTTTTGAGTCGTAACTTATCGATACGAACAACCGTCTGAACTATACATCGAAACCTAGGCACGACTCCCAAGATTCGCCTAAGCGATAGTCCGATCACGTTTCTATTGATAGCATTTCTAAGTCTTACTTATCCTTACCTGAACGATATTCAAATCTTGTTCGCCAACTTGCTCGTACCCAAGGATCTTATCATGCGATATTTAACACAACTTAGCCAAAAAGGCTGTGTGCATAGGTAACTGTCCGAACGATATTCTGTCTCGCACACTAACCCGTTTGGTGTTCTCGTATAGGCATTCGTGTTTACAAATAACTTGCAGATCTAACATAAGTCCATTTACACAAAGTCTGACACAGATTGGCACAAAGGCCTTCGCATCAAAATCCTGATCAAGCAATCATATCATTTACATGCACCTTTCAAAAATATTTAGACTCATTGCATGGAACATCCCGTTGGAACTTTAAGAGAGAGCGTCTGTAACATAACCCACAGACGAGCTTTCGAAACTAAGAGAATCGATAAGAAGTCCAATGACGTAAAGCCATGTTCTGATACCAATATGCCACTCCCCGATCTCCCGCTGGAATCGGCCGTCCCCGCTAGGCACGAATCACCGCACCATCGCTCCCGCGGGACGATCGTTTTCATCGGGACGTGATGCCACACGAGCCTGGAGTTGCGCCCGCGCAAGGCAAATACCGAAATAGCCATTGATAACTAGTTCACCAAGTCGATATAGCAAAAACATAGAATAGACACAAGTATGAATACAAAACAGCTCTTTATTGGTAATGAATAAGATTACAAGCGGCGCTAGGCCAAGATTATAAGTCGCTCATGCTCTCTCTCTTTAAGAATAAAGACGTGCCAAATGGCTTACAACTTGGGATGATACATAAGCGATGTTCCAATATTATGTCCTGTATATGTGCTTCAGTTCCAGACGCAACGCTCCAAGGCTCTAGAGTGAACTCCACGCCTTAGCACGCACGAAGGAGGCATCCGTACCGAACGAGGTTCTTCCGCACCCTGCAAGCAATCTGGTGGATTATCAGTACATAAATGCACTGGAGGGGAGGCTTCTCGTCCGCTCGACAAATCCAATACGTTATATTAGTTTCGTGCACCAACTATTAAGTTATTTTGCTATTCTTGCCTTAGGGTCAATTTTATGCATAAGATACAAAGCCTATCTCGTGTGGTAGTGCGCCGTACAATATACAAAAAATACGATGATACTTACCAACTTACCATTTGTCCTTCCCTGTCCAAGTATAAAACCAAGTTAAACCCAGCATGAATATATATATATATATATATATATATATATATATATATATATATATATATATATATATATATATATATATATAAAATCCCAAGATCGCATAACGAACACATGTATGCTACGGGCGTGTTTCTAAACCAAGTGCACGATATACACATTTTATAATACTCTTATCATTCTGTGTGACTCAGGTTGTGCAAATTACTCAGATGTCTTATACTAATTTTACACCGGCATATTATACTTGTATAGGCACATTTTACTCAGACTACTCAATTGTGTTTCAAGCTTTAGGCTATTTTATATCGGTTACTTGCCACAAGTTCCTAACGAGCCCATACGCGGGTTGCCGCCATGTATGCAATATACTAAAGACAGAAACTTGGTCTTATGACCCGACGAGCCGCCATGGACAAGATATAGTCTCGGCATGGGAATGGAATATAATGCAGGTAGCGAGCCTCGCTACACGCCTTCCCGTCAGAAGCAACGACTATCTAAAATATTCCTGACCGGTTCGAATCGGCCCCGGCGCGACCAGCGTACCTTCCGCTGGAACCTGAATCCTGTGCACAGGTTGTCCATGACCATTGATGATCAACACTAAGCTTTTATTATATGCAACACTTTAAGACCTTGAATGGACATAGCTACTTGACACAATGTTTACATATTTTACTCATTTCATAGGTCTAATAATCTGGTGTGTTTCTATTTCCATGCACCGTTTATACTGACATTTTACTTCTTGTTGTAGCTTCTATTTTGGGTATTGCCTTGGCGACCCAACGGTCCCGAAGACTTTCAATGTTTCTATTGTTTGGCTTGGAACAACTATTTTGATAGTCTTCTACCACATATAAGTTAACCAGAATCTATGTTGTGCTTCTGTACCGAGGCCATATCTATATGACAAGCGTTTCAAGACATATAGAGAAATGTACTTCAAAGAACATATAAGGGTTAAAAGCGACACTATAAAGTGAAATTATAAGAACTGTAAAGCGAGCCTACCATTTCGTTCAACCGATCTACTTCCATGTTCTATACAAAAATATATCAGATGAGATTATTCCCTTAGCTAGATGTATTGTATTCTTTATTAGCATGCAAGGGGTAATTCATCTAGCAACTAGCATATATCAACCATATTTTAAGTATGCTGGCTAAGCAAAGACAAGTTCATCGTAGCCACCCACCTTAGCGATGATTCGCCTCAGTCGAACGATACTCCAAGCGAGCCTCTGAAAGTTTAAGTCTGAACTCCTAAAGGGCCAAGTCTGAAATCTTTTGCCTCAAGCAAGTCTTCTCGCTGAGTAAAGCGGGTCGGGTCATCGCACTTGTGCCATTTGAATCGACTATCCGCATAGATACGGAGCGGGTCGTGACAAAACCTGTACGAAAGAAAAGAGTACAATATTTAGGATGACTTTGATAGGTGTTGGACACGCTTAATGTTGACTCATTAAAACATTGTCAGGAAAAGCCCAATAAAAAAAATCTATGACTAAGAAAAAGAGTACAACGTGTTATAGTCCATACAAAATATATCTCCTCCTGAAAATAATCACTCCCCCTGATGATGTTGATCCCGAACAGTCAGCTGATGAAGACGTCGCATTCCAATTTTATGAACTATTTTCTGAAAAGTTGACTTTGGTAACGATTTGGTGAACAAATCTACAAGATTATCACTTAAGCGAACTTGTTGGACGTTAATATGAAAGTTCTTCTGAAGCTCATGAGTATAGAAAAACTTCGGTGAGATGTGCTTGATCCTGTCTCCTTTAATGAATCTACCTTGAATTTGTGCAATACATGCTGTATTATCCTCATGAATAACAGTTGGAGTATCTATGGTAGAAGAAAGGTGATAGGAGCTACGAATGTGTTGAATCAACGATCTCAGCCAAATATATTCTCTACTGGCTTCATGGATATCCAATATTTCTGAGTGATTTGTGTAGTGCCCTGTTCCCCCTATTCGGGAAGCGCGACTAAGAAATACTTGGTATCGTTCGATCGGGACAGATTGAATCAAGATTATTTTCTCATTATGGATTGGTTTCTGCGAAATCAGGTCTCATATTCAACGGATCGTGCCTCAAGGAAGGACTCGGCAATAGAGTCAAGAGGGGCCTTTCCGTTGCACTGGTTTTCTTGCCCGTTTTTGATGCTGCTTGATTGCTTTCTTGTTGGTTTTGTGAATTGCGTTTTCTTGAATTGTTTCGATGTATTTTATTGCCTTTGTTCTTAGGATTTCATATTTCGTATCGAACCCTTGGAGACCAAAGCAGGAGATATTGATCATCTGTTGGTGCGTGCAGGTGATCGTGTAAGCGACGCACAAGCGGAGTCTTGAAGATCTCCCCTTTTCTCTCATAGTTCACCAACTTGTTAGTGGACTTAATCCCGATTTGCGCCCTTCTTCTAAGTCTTTATTCCTAATAAATTAACTCGTTTGTGCATTCTGACCAACGATACCAAAAGAATAAAAATTGAGTCAGATAAAAGAAGAAGTAGACTTGAAACACTTATAATGCTTGTCACATAGAATTCTCAACGATCATATTGTTGCATGCTTGTCAGATATATATGTAGCTGTTTTGTGTTCAGTTGTAGTTAGAACTTATTCATCTATAACTGTTCAATAGATAGTACATAACTTGTAAATTGATCATATCAGCTAGTAGACTATGCCATCGCACTGTGCTAAGGTAGTTTCGTTCATATTGATGTATTGAAATACTTCGTATGTTAACTTAGTATTCAGATCGTCAATGGTCATGGATAACTTGTGCACAAGGTATATGGTTCCTGCGAACGGTCGCTGGGGCACCGGGGCCGATTCATCCCGGACGGAACATCAGTTAGTCGTGCTAGCAACTTAACACGGGTGAGACGAGAGTTTATAGCGGGGCTCGCTATCTGCACTGCAAGCATCACCGTCTAACCAGACTATAGTCCATGACGGCTAGTCAAGACAGTGATCCTTATGTATATTTAAACCGTACAGACTAACTATGTCTCCGTGGTAGGAAAGTTTATGGTAACTTTTGTACAAGTGGTTCAGACGGTACAGGTAAAGTCACCGAACGGTGGCATATTTTGTTATGTCATTCCATTCTATCGTATATAAAGAATTTAACTAAGGCAAGATAGAAAGATCGCATAATAATAATGTTGCATGTTCACACGAATACGATTATCGATTTAGCATAAATTAGGGCGTGACATGTAATGCCCCGCAACCGCACGGTACATTACGCTGAGTCGAATTGAATGAGACAATAACTGATTATATTTTAATTAGTTGGATTTAGGAACAAGTATTGATTGAGTTGGTTTCATATGCAGATCGCTAGCGAAGTTCGATGGAATCAAATATTTGTTCAGAGCAGTACCAGGATAGTAGGATTTGGAGCGATAATGCCGTCTTTCTTAGTCCTATCGGTCGGATGATTTTGGAAAGTACGGCCTGCTCGTACGGTCATACCAATTGAGTATATTGTACTTTGTATTAGACCACGGGTTTAAGGGATCAGCCGTATCGACAAGGCAATGAGCTTAACAGAATCAGACTTGGTGAGTGGGCTCTGTCCCTTCTCCTTTACTCCTTTATGCCTAATAATATGGAACACACGTATTGGCTTGAACACTTTGACTGGAACTTCGAAATTACTACACTGTGGCATGCATAGAGTGTACGTTATTTGGTTGGATTCGATTTGTGGCTTGAGTTGGTTTTGCGTTGGACAGTTGGAGCTTGAGTAGGCAGTTGGAGCTTGAGTGGATTATCTTGGTTGGAACATAGAGGCAATTTGGACGGGCGAGTGAGCGTACATCCGTGTACGAGTATCAGTTGGGCACTTTGTCATGTAAAGTGTGCAGTTATGGTTCAAAATCGGACAACTGCATCGTTGAGGGCATTGTGCCACTATCGGGGCATTGTGCCACAGAGTTTTTTGAGCGAAGGGTGTTACATCAATTGGAGCATTGTGTCGAAGCGGCATATTGCCTATGGGAATAACTTGAGATGGTGCCTTGGGATATAAGTTAGAGAATGGTTATGGATAGTTGGTTGGATTGAGGCTAGGATCATTTGGTGGGGCGAGAAGGCTCGATTCTCTCCTCATACCTACTTGGTGTTTGTATCGGTCGTGGATAACCTGTTGCGCACAGGGTTTGGTTTCCTCGAATGGGATAGGATCCGGGGCACCGGGACCTTTCGACCATGGAGGAGACAATGGTAACGTGCCTTGGGTACGGTGCCGACGGTTCGATACGACCAGGCGGGCTAGCTACTCAGTCTGGATCGGGTAAAACTATAGTTGATTAGTCCTTTATGGCTTGTCCAGTGACTTCATATAGATAAGAGTTGGTTTGCTTTATTTTGGTTTGGTTTGTGCTTTTCGTGTAGGCGGCGTCCACCTTGCTTCAGTAAGAGTGTGCATATCAAAGATTAGATTAATGAGGCTTGGATTGTGGCTTGGTTTGAGGATGAATATTGAGACTTGGATTATGGTTCGATAGGTTCACGCGTTGCTTGAGTTTGAGTATGATGGTTTGCATGCTAGTTTTCTTTTGAGTTGGATATATCTGCTTGTATATTTTACTTGAGTTGAATGCTTGCATGTTTAACTTGCTTTACAGTTTTTCTTAACATGTCATACCTCTGCCACGAAAAGAATATAGGATTCAAGTAAAAAGATCACCATATAACTATTTGCATTCAATATTCTACTTAGTGTCAGTTTAGACGAGTGGGTTACCCTACTCACCAGTACGGCTGTATACTGACCCACATTTGTGGGCATTATTTTAGGTACGCAGGTGTAGTGGCGCTTCTTGGATATACGGAACATTATGTATGAACGATAAGTACCTTTGTGGGCAAGAGAAAGAGCAAGAGTGTTGCATCACCTTTGTGGCATTCTCCTTTGTGGCATTTTTAATTGGACCCTATCGAGAGCTTAGTTGTGTATACTCTGATGTGTACTTGGTACACAATACTTAACTTAACCTGCAAATTGGTCATTTCGATGATAACTTTGATGTTTGACAACATCGTCTTGTGCAAGCGTAACTCCAGGCTCGTACGATATCACGTTCCGATAAGAACGATTATCCTGCGGGAGCGCTGCAACGTGGTGATTCACGTTCAGCGGGGACGATTGAGCTTGCGGGAGATTGGGGCATGACATATTGGTATCAGAGCGCCCGGTTCATTTCTTTGGACTTTGTCCTTTGGTTCATCATAAACTTTAAATAGTTTTCGCGTGTCATTTAGCTCTACTCGGTGTCGCATTGGATGTTTTATGCAATAAGTCTACATATTTATTGGTTGTGGGTACATGTTGTTCTTCGTTGCGTTGCTTTCGTTGGTTTTCGATAGATCGTGTAGCATCGTAGGGTGTTGTTGCATTCGTGTAGCAAGTTGTGCGGCATTGTTGTATTTATGCAGCAAGTTGAGAGGTTTCATTGCGTTGGTTTGGCTTGTCATTTGGGGAGTTTCTGGTTGTATCAGTGGATCAGTTGGTTGGCAGACGAGATTGGTTATGTGGCATGTTATGAGTAGAAGCATCGGATGAGAATGGATTATTGCATGAGTTGCTCGTATAGCGAATGTTTTGGATGGAGTTTTATTTTTGGCTGGGTATATCACAGAGAGCATTACATGAGTTGCTTGTATGGCGCATTGGTTGAGCATGTTTGAGTTAGCTTGGGGATATCCGGATAGTGTTACACGAGTTGCTCGTACAGCAAATATAAGAAATAGTTGAGTATTGGGTTGGATTACTTGGAAGAGATTGTTGCACGGGTTGCTCGTGTAGCAAAAGTATTAGACAGTTGGATTACTTGAAAGAGATCGTTGCATGGGTTGCTCGTGTAGTGCCCCGTTCCCCCTATTCGGGGAGCGCGACTAAGAAATACTTGGAATTGTTCGATCAGGACAGATTGAATCAAGATTTTTTCCTCATTATGGATTAGTTTCTTCGAAATTAGGTCCCATATTCAACGGATCGTGCCTCAAGGAAGGACTCAGCGGCAGAGTCAAGAGGGGCCTTTCCGTTGTGCTAGTTTTCTTTCCCGTTTTCCATGCCACTTGGTTGCTTTCTTGTTGGTTTTGTGACTTATATTTTCTTGAACGGTTTCGATGGATTTTATTTCCTTTGATCTTAGGATTTCATATTTTGTATCGAACCCTTGGAGACCGAAGCAAAATATATTGATCATCTGTTAGTGCGTGCATGTGATCGTGTAGGTGACACACAAGCGGAGTCTTGAAGATCTCCCATTTTCTCTCCCAGTTCACCAACTTGTGAGTGGCCTTACTCCCGATTTGCGCCCTTCTTCCAAGTCTTCATTCCTAATAAATTGACTCGTTTGTGCATTCTTATCAACGATACGAAAAGAATAAATATTGAGTCAGATAAAAGAAGAAGTAGACTTGAAACACTTATAATGCTTGTCACATAGAATTCTCAATGATTACATTATTGCGTGCTTGTCCGTTATACATGTAGATATTTTGTGTTCAGTTGTAGTTAGAACTTATTCATCTATAATTGTTCAATGGATAGTACATAACTTATGAATTGATCATATCGGCTAGTAGACTATGCCATCGTACTGTGCTAAAGTAGTTCCATTCATATTGATGTCTTAAAATGCTTCATATGTTAACTTAGTGTTCAGATCGTCAATGATCATGGATAACTTGTGCACAAGGTATATGGTTCCTACGAACGGTCGCCGGGGCACTGGGGCCGATTCGTCTTAGGCGGAACATCAGTTAGTCGTGCTAGCAACTTAGTACGGGTGAGTCAGGAATTTGTAGCAGGGCTCGTTACCTGCGTTGCAAGCATCGTCGTCTACCCAAACTATGGTCCATGATGGCTAGTCAAGATAGTGATCCTTATGTATCTTTAAACTGTGCAGACTAACTATGTCTTCGTGGCAGGGAAGTTCATGGTAAGTTTTGTACATGTGGTTCAGACGGTACAGGTAAAGTCACCGAACGGTGGCATATTTTGTTATGTCATTCCATTCTATCGTATATAAAGAATTAAACTAAGGCAAGATAGAAATATCACATAATAATAATGTTGCATGTTCACATGAATACGATTATCGATTTAGCAAAAATTGAGGCATGACAATTTGAGGAGGTAGCAACCATTGTCTGTTTTGTTGAACGCCAAAAAATGGATGTATTGCTATTAAGAAACATATATCTAGTTTGTGAACGACCTTTATGGGGATCAGATAAATAACCTGAATCTGCAAAGCCAACTAGATTTACGATGTCAGATAAGCCAGAAGTATAAAATAATTCCATGTCGGTAGTTCTACGAAGATATCTCATCACATGTTTAATGCCATTTCAATTCTGCGAGTTGGCGCCGAGCTATATCTAGCCAACATATTGACAGAGAATGATATCTCTGGCCTTATACATTGTGATAGATACATTAATGCCCCAATGGCACTAAGGTACGGTACTTCGGGTCCTAGCATTATTTTATTGTCGTCATTAACACGATATGGGTCTTTATTGATATCTAAAGATCGAACAACCATTGGAGTGCAAAGAGGAAGAGCTTTATCTATATTGATTTTTTAAATATATTTTCTATGTATTTGGATTGATGCACTAAAATTTTATTAGTGCAATACTCAATTTATAATCCGAGACAATATTTCTGTCTCCGAGATATTTTATCTCGAACTCCTTTTTCAGATAGTTTGTAGTCTCATTGATTTTATGTCTTGTCCCAATCAAGTTTATGTTATCGACATATACTGCAACTATAGCAAAATTCTTCTTAGATTTCTTTATGAAGACACATGGGTATATAGGATTATTCTCATATCCCTCCCTTTTCATATATTCACTAAGACGGTTGTACCACATCCTTCTGGATTATTTTAAACTGTACAATGAACGTCTTAGCTTTATGGAATGCATGCTCTTAGCTTTTAAGCTGGGTAGGTAAAATCCATCTGGGATTTTCATATAGATATCGCTATCTAAATTACCATATAGATAGGCTGTTACAACGTTCATAAGTCTCATGTCCAGCTTTTTCTCAGCTGTCAGACTTATCAAATAACGGAACGTTGTTGCATCCATTACGGGAGAATACGTCTTTTCATAATCAATCCCGGGTCTCTGAGAAAATTATTGTTCCACTAATCGTGCCTTAAATCGAACAATTTTATTTATTTTATTTTCTTTTCTTACAAACACCCACTTGTAACCTACTAGTCTGACATCTTTTGGTGTTTGTACGATAGGTCCGAACACTCCACGTTTATTAAGGGAATCTAATTTTGCTTGAATAACATCCTTCCATTTTGACCAATCTTTTCTTTGTTGACATTCATCGATGCTACTTGGTTCAGTGTCATCAGTGCCCTTAGATATTTCAGTAGCTACTGAGAATGAGAATATCTCATCTATTGTTATATCTTTGCGATCCCATACCTATTTTGTATACGTATAAACATAAAGATCTCTTTGCTTTCAGGTACCTGAGCCTCCTCTTGGGCTTGTGTCTTTTATAAGAAAATAACCTCTTCTTGATTTTTAGAGAGTATGGATATATCATTCATACCTCTTCTTGAGCGTTATGTGTAACCTCCTTAAGAGCGTTACTTGGGCATTTTCTCTTTCTAGGGACCAAGTCCTTTGAACCTATAGGTCTACCACGCTTCTGACGTGCAGTAGATGCATTAGCCACTCTGCTATTTTTTTTCTAAGGGAATATCAATTCGAGCTGGCGCATTTGCAGCGGGCACATGTGATTTAATCACTTTAGCTGCATCAGTAAATGCATCTGGAATTTGATTTACAATCTCCTGTAGATGCAATATCCTTCATACCTCAGTTTTATATTGATTAGTACGCGGATCTAGATGAGACAGAGTGGGATTATCCAATGATAATTTATGGCATTTATTTGTGACGAATGGTTCTGTAAGAATATTCTTTTCTTTCTTATCTCCCCTAACGGCGGTAATTTAGTCTCATCAAAATGGCAGTCTGCGAATCTAGCAATAAAAATATCACCATTTAAAGGTTCCAAATATATAATGATTGAGGGCGAATCAAAATCAATATAAATTCTTAAACAACGCTGAGGTCCCATTTTAGAGCGCTGAGTAGGGGAAGTAGGAACATAAATAACACAACCAAATTTATGCAAATGAGAGATGTTAGGTGTAAACCCCCTTATTTTTAGATTTTAGATTTTATTATTGGTATTATGTATTTAAGGAAGAATTTTCATTAAATTTAGCTAATTAGAAAAATTATAAATTCATGGACAGATAATTATGTATATTTAATTAATTATAAGTATTACACAGAAAATATATTTTTTGTTGTACAATTATTATTAAATTATTGAAGATTTTTTTGGAAATTATTTGGGGTTCAAAACTATATATATATATATATATATATATATATATATATATATGGTTAATATATAAGAAATAAAACAAAATCAAACCCGGAACCCAAACCAACCCGCACCCAAACCCAAAACCCGGAAACAAAAATCCATACCCGAAACTAACCTATACCCGACCCGTTCAGCTACAGTAACCGTCCCAACCCCTTCTGTTCAACTTCCAGAAACCCCTGACTCCTCCTTTGAACAACCGAACCCCCCCTTTCACCCTATATAAACACCATCAGAGCAGACCACCACCACCAGCATCTCCACTGCGTCCATACGACCACCGTCGACCACTGCCAACCGCCGCCGACCGCTGCCAACCGTCGCCGCAAGCCGCCGCGAGCAGCCGCCCAGAAATCGCGAGCAGCACAGCCAAATAAGGTACGCTTCTTCCCACTTCTATTTCTTCCTACACAGTAAACCAAATAACGAATCGTCGAATCCTATATGAAGACCACATGACCCCCATGAACCTTGTTTAAATAGTTTAGCTTAACGTATCATGTGTCGATCGTAAATCGTGACACAAAACAAGAAAAAAATTACTTAGTTTAGGAGCAGAAACAGTTTCAAGTATGCGTGTTTAAGTCCCGTTATCTCCAAAATAGCACACAATGTTAAAATTTTATCTGAACAGACTTTTGGACATCATAACCTAGTTTTAATCCCTTTAAATATTTTCTTTTAATTCGAATTATGCTGTGATTATTTTAATGCTGAAATCTATCAAAAACTTGAAAACTAAATTTCTTGATACGGGGTGCGTCCTGTCAAACGAGGCAACTTTGTCGTGTGAGAATTTCATCGAAAGGCGCGTATCATTAAGCGAACGTATGAGATTTTGTGAAACTTGATTTGGATGTGCGTGCACACCGAAATCAACGCGTATCCGTCAAAAACCATCGTATCGACCTAATCTGACATTTGTCATAACTTCGTGTATTCTTATAGTTTCACAACGAAACTTGTGCCATCAAATTCGTAGCATTATGATGGTCCTGTGAGCCAAGTTTGGTTTAATTCTGAGAACGTTGACGAAACACCGTTTCGTGGGCCCTACGGTTCCACTTGATGGGTGATTTCGTGACCGGCTCATCGGAATCCAGTTCTAAACATTCTGTTGGATTTATTTCATCGTTCTGGACTCGTAGACACTAATTTTACTAAATTTGGAGAACTTTATCTCTTACACGTTTTTTGGTACGAAGTAGGCCACATGAGGACCCCGCTTTGACCAAAAACTGTCAATTCTTCCCATGTGTCCAAATTGGACTTATGGGTAGTCAATCCTAGATATTTCAAGTATTCTAAAAATAATGGTGATATTTGTTTCAGCATTCAGAGGCGTACTTGCATATTCTATTTTTACAGGAGCAGTTGATGGAGTTCAGAACCCATGCAAGTGTACCTTGCCAAACCTGCAGAGATCATGTTATATTATTTGCTTATGTTTCTTCTATATATATACTTCTGTGATGTACCTGTTTAACCTAGGACCGTGAGACGTTGCTTAGCATTCGAATGAGATTCGGGTGTCGACGCTGTACGCGGAGTCGTGTAATATCATTTCGAGAGTTGATTCTACGATCCTATTTCTGCGTGCTTGCTTTACTAAGTACGCCATACCGTAGACACTTGACACTTTTTTATGTGACCGAATCTTTCTTGAGTTATTCATGGTGATTCTGTATAGGCTTACATAAATTTTGATATGAGACTTGCATATATAGAGATATTATTATGACTCGTTGTATTAGCTAGAGGTCATGATCTTGCGTATTATAGACATGAGACGTTGTGGACATGAGAGGTGAGATTACATTGGGTGGAGAGACACACAGGCTACAAACTGATTATATATATACTATACTACTGGAGGTGCTTTAGTCTCTGTATCAGGCTTGGCATATTTACTGGCCCTACGTGATACTACTTGCTGCTATGGGCTCCCCAACATAGAGCCTGTATTGGTTTCAGCCTGAGTACTAGTGATGCTCTCATTTGTATTTCACTTAGTTGGTTACATAGCTTGCCTGAGGATCTGTTTATATTTACTTGCTGTATTTAATTTGGCTTGAGTGTTTCTTGTACCTTACTATGTCCCCTGAGGACCTGGATCCAGATTATGTCCCCAAGTACAGCAGAGGACGATTATCCCAAATTATACCGGACATGAGCTAACGCTGGAGCAGTATTGGCACCATAGGACGATGTTGTGCCAGAGGATTTCTCCTGAGTACTCAGTTACTTACTCAGTTATCTATGCTTAGTGTTATTTCATATTTGGACTTATGGACATATGTATTGGTGTTATTCTCTTTTCTTATTGTGACGGATTATTCCCCGATATACTACTTATGTGGACTTGATGATAGACTATATCCTTTTTATCTATTATCTTGACTGGACTATCATTTTGAATTGTGTTTACTTTCTGTGGATGATACTAGATTTATACTGTGATAGATGTTGTAGACTTGTATTTATATTTTGTCACCCCCACATTTCAGATTAGGGGTATTTTCGTCTTTTTATATTTTAACGTATTAATATTGCATGATGTGTGTATAGATATATATTATATTGTATAGTGTTCATTAATGCATGAGATAGTAGACTAGACCTAGATGCCCACTAGAAGGAGCCCTGACCGAAATATAGTGTGATAGATTTAAATTGTAATTTTGGGGATTTATTTATTGAGGATTATATTTATTGCCGTAATTTTATTTGTTTGTTGCACATTACCGTTGCTTCGAGATTTGGAGCGCTACCCTAGCCTTTGCCTTCCAACAAATTTCACAACCTTGTCCTAGACATGTCCGCCTTCTTTTCTGACCTTTGTGTAACTCATAATTATGTTCTCTTGTGCTTCATTTTAGCCGCACAATTTTTTTCGCAGACGCTATTATTAAATTCTAAATAAATCTAACCTTGGATCCTTGTGCGTTCCAATCAAAATTGGAGACACAATCTTGACCTATTTTGAGCAACCCAAATTAGGGTAATATTCTATTCTGAGTCTACTTCATTCATGATACTTGTGTCCCACTTAATTTTAGTCCCTTGTACTTCTAATTAATTTTAGAACACCAATTGTATTTATTTTAATTTAATTAAACCATAAACCCAACTTTGTGCAATTTTCTAATTGTTGGGCACTTTTATGCAAAAGTGCATTAAGGTGTCCATCCCGTTGGACACAACACATGAATAAACCCATTCTCCTTTATTTATATTTTTTTATAATTTTTGGGAGTGTGTAAATCAACATCAAGCTCCTTGAACATTGGCCCTCCCAACCTTGAACAAATACAATCCTAGAAATTCATTTTTGAACCCATTTGAATCCTGGCCCTTGAAATCCTACATAAGAAGGTCCAATCCCAAGAGGGCTTTGACCAAGTCAATTTTTAGGTCAAACCAAGACCTACACATATAAATAATCCTTTCCCTTCTCTTTTTCCTAAAACTAAACCTAGAAATAAACACCCCAGCCGACATCATCCCCTATTCCCTGTTCATCCCCGGCCTTCTCCCTCACCCGCCTCGACCATCGACCGTCGAAAACTGACTGGAGAACCCGCCAGAACTGCTGCACCCACTTCTTCATCATCCCCGCCTAACCCAACTCCTCCACGACGTCTCGACCACCGCTCGAATGAACCTTGCCGAGCCCCGTTCGCCTGAAGCGCGTCGACCTCCATCCCTCTCTTCTCTGACTTTCTTTCCCTCTCGCCTGAGCCACCATGATCTCCCCCATCTTCATTCCCCAAACTCGACAGCCGGACCTCCCTCACCCGCCGTACTTCCCTCGACTTTACTCCGTCGATCTCCCCGACTGCATGGAGCCATCCCGACCGCTGCACTAGTCGACTTCCCGCTAACTCGACTTTACTGAACGTCGAACACCTCGCCATCAACCCCCCCGCCACCACTGTCACCGGTCACCACTGCCCAACCCGCCACCGTGTCGACTCCAGTCCCTGAACCACCGAGCACGCTCGCCTGAAGCACAACCCGACCCCTCCTCGATATCGACTGCACAACGCCGTGAACCCGTTGTTCCCGCTCACCTCCCTCTCCTTTCACCTGACTGCACGTCTCCTCGCGGGACTCCGGCCATCCCTGTTCACCACCTCCATTACCATCGCTATCATCTTCATCATCATCTCCACCGTAATCATCACCATCACCATCACCTTCACCATCATCATTGTCGCCGTAGTCGCAACCAACGTCATCGTCAACATCGCCGTCATCGTCGTCGTGCCCGTGCACAGGTTCGTTCCTGCCCTCCTTCGTGATTTCATGTATGTATTTAGTATGTATTTAATATATAATTAGTATATATATATGTATATATTTTGTATATGGGTGTTATTCAATTAGCATAGTATGTGTATATTGATATACATGTACGTAGATATATCTATAAAGTATAGTCACCAAATTGGTAGGTATGTATGGTACTTGTATTAGTATATGTTGAAATATATTTTTGGTATATATATATATATATATATATATATATATATATATATATATATATATATATATATATATAATACTCAAGTAAGTATATATATATACATACGTATATGTATTGAACATGTATCCCTAGTACATGTTTAATATATATATGTACATAATAAATTCTATTAAGTATGTATATACATATATCTATTATAATTGTAATTAATTAGTATAAATGTATATGATAGATAACAATATGTATAACTATATATGTACTAGATGACCCGAGTATAATAACGGATACCCCGTAGTTACATTGACTTGGGACCATGTGAATTGTTAGAAGACTGCCTTATGTACACTGACGTACTGGCGAGCCCGTATCATTTTGACTGTCTGTCTTGCACAGCAATAACAGATGTGACACCCGTGCAGTTTGACGCACACTTGACCCTAGTTGACCAGTGTCATACCTAGCGTAGCCCTGAGTTCAACATATTTATAATTGTGTGTTAGTGTAATGTCTGATAAAATATTGTATTATATGCTGTCTTTAGGACTATTGGATTTTAAACAAGATTCAGAAACATGCATTGGTATTGCCAGCTAAGGACCACAAGCGAGTACATTCTCTGACAGTTTCCATTATGTTGATTATCTCTATAATTCTTGTTGTATAGCATATATGACTCTGACACTGACCTGTCACGAGGAGTCATGATTGGGATCCATCGTGTTAGCTGGGGAAACGGAGAAATATTAGTAGCTTATGTGATCATACCCAACTCTACATGCATCATAGCTCATCTATATCTCACGTCGGTGCAGCCTGACTATTACATGCCTCATCGTTGTTACATGTGGTTAGCCTGACTATTACTCATATCATAGCTATTCGGATGGTTAGCGTGACCTTACAAGAATGATAGCTAATCATATGTAACGAGCCTGATCAGTCCTAAGCCGATCATACGATATGCTGATATTTTACACACTTAGCTAGATGTTCCTGACATATATCTCTAGTATATTGATCTAGCATTCCTTATATTCTAGTTATTGTTCTAGCATCTACTGATATTCCAGTCCATGGTTCTAGTATACACTTGTATTTTTGTTCATTGCTAGTGCACCATTGATGATGATATATGCTCTCGAGTATTTCTATTTCCAGTATTTCATTTCACCTGTGTTCTGATTGCCAGTATTTATATCCATCTTGTATTTCTTTATACTGTATTATAGTTTTTGTCAATATACATGGAACTGCTGTTAGTGCTTGTACTTTGTTCCAATCCTGACTGGATATTTTTTTCAGACTATGACTTAGAGGACTTGTTTTCAGCATACTTGGAGATTTGGATGTTATTGATTGCAAGTTAGACTATATATTAATTGCTAGATTTGTGTTGTATTTCATATATTTTCTTCGATATCTCATTGTGCTTTATTTTTTGTGATTGAGTATTCCATTTTATATTATGATATCTGTGTCTCCTTATGGAGTTGGATATTCGTGTGAGATTGATTAGATAGAGTATTGACCTAGACAGCGTTCTACCGCTGATGCTGCGACGTAGGATGGACGTATCCACGTACTCGTGTCCCAAATTCTGGGTGCGGGTCGTGACACGTTTTTAGTGGTAGCCCATGCAGGTCAGACTTCACAAGTTGTGTGATGTCGTGGTAGTACGACATCTTAGTTGTACTACTGCGTGCCTGCGATAGGATATAGGACATAGGATACTAGGATGAGAGCGAATACTCAATCATAAATTATTGAGAGATTCCTGGGACGACCCTTGAGAATCTCATTATAATTTCTAATTTAAATCTTTTTCCCTTGTTCCCGTCCGTTCTTACTTGTTGTTATTGAGTTTGATTCTTGTTGACCAGTTGTTAAATTTAATTCTTGGTATCGTTGCTGAGTTTGATTTCATATCGAGATAAATTTTACGGACTAGAATTTACGGTATCATCTGATGACATATGTTGATAAGAACAGTGAGAAAGGTAAAACGTCTACTTGGTTATGGAGCCTAGAGTTTATCGCAGCCACATTAGCCATCGTGGCAAAAATATAGGAACCTGACTTGGATGTACATACTTTAGTTATGAAATTTAGAGTTTCTCGCAGCCATATCGGTTGGCGTGGCGAGGATCATAGACGACATGATTATAGAGTTGCATACCTTAGTTACGGAACCTATCGTTTATTGCAGCTATGCTTACTGGCGTGGCGAGAATTCTGAGTATCATAATTTCGGACAGACGTGTATGATTATCAGGTTGTATCTTAAATTTTTTCTTAAAGTATCATCTCAATGCTGATCTACTTCTGTTATTACAGGACTTTGTTCCGTCATTTCCTTTGCTAGCAGTAGAAATACCTTCAGTCCTTAATCCAGTTCCTTTTTGAGCTTCTTTTCTTTGAGGATTCATTGTTAGTATGATAATTATTGACTTGCAATTATGTCTGTGTCTTGTATTAGTGTTGACTGAGTGTGACTTGTTAGTTTGTAAGTGTTCCTTAGTTGGACATGTGAGCAGTAGGCATTAATCTAGGGATACCCATAGCATTGTACCTTGTAGAAATAGTTCTATGATAGGCGTTATTATAGTTAGTATTGGCACTATAGATAGAAGGAGAAAAGAGTATCAGTGATGGTTCCAAGAGTAAGTATCAGAGTCAGCATGCCAGTCATGGATAGTCATAAATTTATGTAATTGGATGATCTATGTAAACAATTAAGTATCGAGGAAATGGTATTAAAAATTAATGGAGCATAATATTCAATTTGATGGTTGATTACTTGGATGTGACAAGAGTAACAAAATATACATGCATAAAGGGCATTAATGGATGAGATTGATCATGAAAGGTATGAAGTATATCACAGATTAGTGTTACAGTCTGTAAAGGACTAAAAAGGGAGATACTTATACATCAATTGAGATATGGAACCATAGGCCTGCCTTTAAGAGTGAAGTGGAGCATGTGTATTATATAAGTTAATAACTAGTGTGAATAATCGTGAGTTCTAATAAGTTTGATGAGATGATCTAATGATGAAGCTAGTATTACCATACCAATAGTGCTAGTGTTTCTATATCAAAGATTTGTTGAGAATTGTGCTAGTAACATTAAGTACTTCGTGTGATGATAATTAGATTGGTGTATCAATTAATATAGATAGAAAATCATTGGAGAAAATATGTGTGATGATAACTTTGATTATTGGAAGTAATAGTACAATAAATCCAGGCAGTGCAATATTCAGTACACAGTTGAGAGTTGTAGATAATTGATGTATTTGTGTGCACCTTGAAGTATTGAGACTGTGAGTATTTATATGTATACTTGTGGATTTAAATTTATAATTTGAAGATTGGAAATAATTTTTAATTTTTAAGAATTTTGAGGAGTTGAGATTTATGTTATTAAAATTTTTGAGGATTCAAATTCAATTCAACAAACATAGTCAAAGCTATAAAGATTTTGGAAGTGATTAAAAATTTATTTCGATATTTGAGCATTTAACTTTTGAGGAAAGTATATGCATTTTATTTTAAATCATTCGAGAAGTAAATTTTGATGATTTTATTTTGAGGATATAATTTTATGGTGGGTAAGAAATGTATATCAGTATATGAGTAGATGAAGTGCATGTGTAAGGATCTGTAGCTTGAGCATGCTTGAGATGGCACTGCAAACTGACTTGGGGGTCCATATAGAGTTGTATTAGAGGAAGCAATACTTAGTGTGTTGTGTTGTACTTGGCGTGCACTTGAGTGATAAGAACAACTAGTATAAACAATTGTAGTAGGTAAGAGAGCTAGCATTGGGTGTGCTAGTAGTAGAAACAATGGTACCTAAAGAGATAGAGGTATCAAACTTCAGATGCATCATTTGACCGATGATTATGTTAAGAGGTCCTTGGTATCAGATTTTGGTATTAATAGACAGATATGTGTAATATGGATGTATCCATGGATATCTCGTGGACTAGTGATTAGTTGATATGGGTAACAGTGTATAGGGACAGGAATTTATGAATAAATATGCCAGAGTTAAGTGTATAATAGAGGTTGAAGATGTCCAATGAACGGGTTAGAAGGCTATGTTCTGATCTTTCCTTCTGTTCCTTTTCCGTCTGTTTGATTGATTGATTAATTCCTTAGTACCGTAGTTTGTATCAATGATTCTTTTGCTAGAATGTAGCTAGTAGAACACCCGACAGAGACTACAATACTATGACAAAAGTGACCATAACCATGTATGTTTTCCCTAGATTGTATCTTGTATGACTGTAGGTATATTTTTTTATAGACTTTGATTGTTGGGGGTATGACCGTAGTGAAGATTAATGAAAAAGTTATGACTAGACAGAGAGAGACAAGGTGCCTTAAATTTTGAGGATAAATATTTATTTAAATGAAGAGAGTTGAGAATTTAATATGACAGAATTGACGATTGTTAAATCATAAATTTTTATGAAGATTGTGGCATGATTGAATGTCACTAACAGTTGAGAAAATTAAGGAGATTATCATTATATTCATTGGACTGCAAGTTATGAACTTATATTGAATGTGGTATTTGAAGATTTCATAACTATTACATTATTTGATTTTGTGTGGAAAAAGAAATCGAGGATTAAGGTCCCTAATGGGTTAGTGTTCGGTTTTAAATTTTTGGGATGAGGATTTAAATTTTATAAACAAGCATCAATTGGATTTAAATTAGAGGAGTAAGATGATTAATGGGTTAGTGTTGAATTCAAACTTTTCGGATGGGATTTCTTAATTTTATAAATATACATTGAGTAGATTTAAAATTAGAGGATTGGATATTAAGTTTTGTATTTAGTGATTAGCATAAATTTTTTTTTGAGGAGATTATGATAAGAATGGAATTTGATTTTTAATTTTGAAGATTTGCGGGAATATGATACTTATAGAATTTTGAAAGAAATTTTGTCAAATAGCAATATGGATTTACTTCATGATTATGTGATTTGATAAATTTAAAATTTTGATGGAAAATAAATAAATAAATAAATACGACTGTTGAGAATCTTAAATTTCGAGGACGAAATTCTTTTAAGGAGGGTAGACTTGTCACCCCCACATTTCAGATTTGGGGTATTTTCGTCTTTTCATATTTTAATATATTAATATTGCATGATGTGTGTATAGATATATATTATATTGTATAGTGTTCATTAATGCATGAGATAGTAGACTAGACCTAGTTGCCCACTAGATGGAGCCCTGACCGAAATATAGTGTGATAGATTTAAATTATAATTTTGGGGATTTATTTATTGAGGATTATATTTATTGCCGTAATTTTATTTGATTGTTGCACATTACCGTTGCTTCGAGATTTGGAGCGCTACCCTAGCCTTTGCCTTCCAACAAATTTCACAACCTTGTCCTAGACATGTCCACCTTCTTTTCTGACCTTTGTGTAACTCATAATTATGTTCTCTTGTGCTTCATTTTAGCCGTACAATTTTTGTCGCAGACGTTATTATTAAATTCCGAATAAATCGAACCTTGGATCCTTGTGCATTCCAATCAAAATTGGAGACACAATCTCGACCTATTTGAGCAACCAAAATTAGGGTAATATTCTATTCTGAGTCTACTTCATTCATGATACTTGTGTCCTACTTAATTTTAGTCCCTTGTACTTCTAATTAATTTTAGAACACCAATTGCATTTATTTTAATTTAATTAAACCATAAACCCAACTTTGTGCAATTTTCCAATTGTTGGGCACTTTTATGCAAACGTGCATTAAGGTGTCCATCCCTTTGGACACAACACATGAATAAACCCATTCTCCTTTATTTATATTTTTTTATGATTTTTGGGAGTGTGTAAATCAACATCAAGCTCCTTGAACCATGGCCCGCCTAACCTTGAACAAATAAAATCCTAGAAATTCATTTTTGAACCCATTTGAATCATGGCCCTTGAAATCCTACATGAGAAGGCCCAATCCCAAGAGTGCTTTGACCAAGTCAATTTCTAGGTCAAACCAAGACCTACACATATAAATAATCCTTTTTCCTTCTTTTTTTCCTAAAACTAAACCTAGAAATAAATACCCTAGTCGACATCATCCCCTATTCCCTGTTCATCCCTGGCCTTCTCCCTCACCCGCCTCGACCATCGACCGCCGAAAACTGACCGGAGAACCCGCCAGAATCGTTGCACCCTCTTCTTCATCATCCCCGCCTAACCCAACTCCTCCACGACGTCTCGACCACCGCTCGACTGAACCTCGCCAAGCCCCGTTCGCCTGAAGCGCGTCGACCTCCATCCCTCTCTTCTCCGACTTCCTTTTCCCCTCGCCTGAGCCACCACGATCTCCCCTATCTTTATTCCCCAGACTCGACAGCCGGACCTCCCTTACCTGCCGTACTTCCCTTGACTCTACTCCGTCGATCTTCCCGACTGCATGGAGCCATCCCGACCGCTGCACTGGTCGACTTCCCGCTAACTCGACTGCACTGAACGCCGACCACCTCGCCATCAACACCCCCGCCACTACTGTCACCGGTCACCATGGCCCAACCCGCCACCGTGTCGACCCCAGTCCCTGAACCACCGAGCACGCTCGCCTGAAGCACAACCCGACCCCTCCTCGCCATCGACTGCACAACGCCGTGAACCCGCTGTTCTCGCTCGTCTCCCTCTCCTTTCACCCGACTGCACGTCTCCTCGCCGGACTCCGACCATCCCTGTTCACCATCATCTCCACCGTGATCATCACCATCACCTTCACCATCATCATCGTCGCCGTAGTCGTAACCAACGTCATCGTCAACATCGCCGTCATCATCGTCGTGCCCGTGCGCAGGTTCGTTCCTGCCCTCCTTCGTGATTTCATGTATGTATTTAGTATGTATTTAATATATAATTAGTATATATGTAGGTATATATTTTGTATATGGGTGTTATTCAATTGGCATAGTATGTGTATATTGATATACATGTACGTAGATATATCTATAAAGTATAGTCACCAAATTGGTAGGTATGTATGGTACATGTATTAGTATATGTTGAAATGTATTTTTGGTATATATATATATAAATATATATACATATAAATATATATACATATATATATATATATATATATATATATATATATATATATATATATATATATATATATATATAATACTCAAGTAAGTATATATATATACATACGTAGATGTATTGAACTTGTATCCCTAGTACATGTTTAATATATATATGTACATAATAAATTCTATTAAGTTTGTATTATAATTGTAATTAATTAGTATAAATGTATATGATAGATAACAATATGTATAATTATATATGTACTAGATGACCCAAGTGTAATTACGGATACCCCGTAGTTACATTGACCTGGGACCATGTGAATTGTTAGAAGACTGCCTTATGTATACTGACGTACTGGCGAGCCCGTATCATTTTGACTGTCTGTCTTGCACAGCAATAACAGATGCGACACCCGTGCAGTTTGACGCACACTTGACCCTAGTTGACCAGTGTCATACCTAGCGTAGCCCTGAGTTCAACGTATTTATAATTGTGTGTTAGTGTAATGTCTGATAAAAGATTGTATTATATGCTGTCTTTAGGACTGTTGGATTTTAGACAAGATTCATAAACAGGCATTGGTATTGCCAGCTAAGGACCACAGGCGAGTACATTCTCTGACAGTTTCTATTATGTTGATTATCTCTATAATTCTTGTTATATAGCATATATGACTCTGACACTGTTGTTTACACGAGTTGGCATTATCGAGACCTGTCACGAGGAGTCATGATTGGGATCCATCGTATTAGCTGGGGAAATGGGGAAATAATATTAGCTTATGTGATCATACCCAACTCTACATGCATTATAGGTCACCCACATCTCACGTTGGTACAGCCTGACCATTACATGCCTCATCGCTGTTACATGTGGTTAGCCTGACTATTACTCGCATCATAGCTATCCGGATGGTTAGCCCGACCTTACAAGAATGATAGCTAATCATATGTAACGAGCCTGATCAGTCCCAAGCCGATCATATGATATGCTGATGTTTCAAACATTTAGCTAGATATTCCTGACATGTATCTCTAGTATATTGATCTAGCATTCCTTATATTCTAGTTATTGTTCTAGCATCTACTGATATTCCAGTCCATGGTTCTAGTATACACTTGTATTCTGTTCATTGCTAGTGCACCATTGATGATGATATACGCTCTACAGTATTTCTATTTCTAGTTTTTCATTTCACCTGTGTTCTGATTGCCAGTATTTATATCCATCTTGTATTTCTTTACACTGTATTATAGTTTTTGTCAATATACATGGAACTGCTATTAGTGCTTGTACTTCGTTTCAATCCTGACTGGATATTTTTTCTAGACTATGACTTAGAGGACTTGTTTCCAGCATACTTGGAGATTTGGATATTATTGATTGCAGGTTAGACTATTTATTGATTGTTAGATTTGTGTTATATTTCATATATTTTCTTCGATATCTCATCGTGCTTTTTTTTGTGATTGAGTATTCCATTTTATATTGTGATATCTGTGTCTCCTTATGGAGTTGGATATTCGTGTGAGATTGATTAGATAGAGTATTGACCTAGACAGCGTTCTACCGTCGATGCTGCGGCGTAGGCTGGACGTACCCACGTACCCGTGCCCCAAATTCCGGGTGCTGGTCGTGACATATTTGTTACAGCTTAAATGCATTCTAACGGATCCATTAAATTAGGTTTGCCCATTAGAGTTGTGCTGTTGGCCATTGTCACGTGGCTAGTCCCTCGGTATTTTCGGGCTAGGGCGTGACATAGTTTTTATGGTGGTCCATGTAGGTCATACAAATATATTGCTTTGGTTTCAACTAAGGAACAGAGCAAGCCTGCAAATTAGGATAAAATAAATTATAGGATCTCATCCACTTGTTGACCTATTCTTGACCTCTATATCAAATTTAAAATAATTTTGTGACTTGCATCCTGCCTTGATTCCTCTGTGCAACTCTCATAGTTTACTTTATATGCAGAGTAATTGTAAACCCTCAGATTTTCAAGGATTTTTTAAAAACAATTTTTACACAATTTTTTGTAATTTTTTTGGAATTAAAATTAAGGTATTTTGTGACTAAATGATTTTTAAATGATGTTAATTAATATTAAAATATTATAAAAATAATATTTTCTGGTGTAAAATGAAAAACTAGACATAGGGTAATTTTTGGGAATTTATTGGACCCCAGAAGCATTTTTAAAGCCCTAAAAACTAATTTATATTTAAACCAAATTAAACCCTGAATTGAACCCGGTTTATTTGGAAATAAACCAAACCGAACCGCTGTAAACCAAACCAAACCCAGCTCTTAACGGGTCGGGTCGGATCCGAAGTAAACCCGACCCGGACCCAAAACCCGGCCGAAACCCTAAATCCTAATCCTAGCCGACTTTACTGTTCCGGCGTATAAATTCCCGCGATCACCACGCTCCGCCGGCCGAAACCCTAGCCATCTCCTCCGCCCAACCCGCAGCGCCCGCTCCGGTCACCCTCGGCCGCCCTAGTCTCCCCCTCCGCCTTTCTCCTCCAGAATCCCCTCGATCTCCAGACGAGCCTGCCTGAACCCTAACCTCTCCCCTCGCCGCCCTAGCCGTCGACGAAACCCCTCTCATCCATCTCCCACGGCGAGCTCCGCCTGACCTCGAACTCCCCCGACCATCGTCCAGAACCACCGCCTGACCTCGAACCTCCTCAGCCGCCCCGACCAGGACCTCCTCCTTCCTCGTCTTCCCTCTCCATCGTATCCTACGACGAGCTCTGCCCAGCCCAGCACCACCACCATCACCCTCTTCCCTCGAGACCTGTCGTCCCCACAGCGTCGCCCTGGCAGCCTCGAGCTCAGTCGCCTTCGCCGTAGTCACCTCCGCACCGCAACCCTAGCCCCGAACACAGTAGCGTCTGACCCGGACACAGCACATTGGACACAGCACCGCATCGTAGTGTCGTGTCAACCCGGACACGAGAAAACTTCGTTCCATGGAGCCATGTTCAGGTAACCCGTTCTCTCTCCTCGTTGCTCCGTTTTGTGTTTCGTCAGTTGTGACGTGTAGGCTATGTAATCCTCTTGATGCCCGTACAACCCGCTCGGTGCGTCGTGTCCTGTGGCGATCGCAAACTGCGATCCAAAAACAGGAAAAACAACACCCGTTTTCCCCCGGAACTGAGTACGTCCCGCCAAACGGGACGACTTGGTCACGCGCGGTCTTCACCGAAAGGTGCGCGCCGTTGATACGAACGTGCAAGATTTTGTAGAAGTTGATTTGGATGTGCGTGCACACCGGAATCAACGCGTATCCGCCGACAACGCCCCGTATCCGCCTGTTTTGGAACACGTCGTAACTTTGTGTACACACGTCGGATTGAAACGAAACTTGCGCCATCAAACTCGTAGCAATATGCTAGTCCTGTGACCCAAGTTTGGTTCGATTATGAGAACGTTGACCAAAATCGCGTATCGTGGGCCCCACGGCTCCACTTGACGGGCGATTTTGTGATCGGCTCATCGGAATCCAATTCTGGAAGTTCCGTTGGGTTCGTATCATTGTTCTGGACTTGTTAACACTAAGTTGGATGAATTTGGAGACCATTGGTTCTGACACATTTTTCGGTACGAAACGGGCCACACGTGGACCCCACTTTGACCTAAAATTACAGTTTTGCCCCTGTGTCCAAATTGGACGAAAGAGAAGTGCTTTTTTGCTATTTTTCTTATTCTGGGAATGTTGGTGATATCTATTTCAGCATCCGGAGCCATTTGTTCGAAGACTATAGCTTCTGATCCTGTGTGCTTGACTTCTGGACAGTACACCTTGCAGCTTTCTTACCAGGCAAGATACCTTGCCAAATTGCTTACAGTATTTTGCATGCTTAGTATATTTCTGTATATTTATTGTATTTATTTTTATTTCTTGCATGTGTAATTTTTTTCAGTTATTACTATGTATTAGATATGTTGACACACACATGGCACTTAGTATCATGAGAGGACAATCATTAGGCGTATGGGTTTTTAACCACTCTGGTAAAGCGTAGTATATAGTTCGCACTACGGGCGTGTGTCGCACTGGTCGCTACCCCAGAGGTATGTCGATTTCTATAGAGTCGCGCTGGTCGCTACCCCAGAGGTATATCGATTTTTGATGTCCATTGACGGGTGTGTGAGTTGTGAGGCTTAGATCGAGTAGCCTACCCTTGTCCATACGTCAAAAAGTTGTCCTCATTTGCATTCATATAGATTGTCTTGTACAACGTACTTATTTATTTTCAAATTATATGCATGTTTACTGTATTCAAATTGGCTCGCTTTTCTGTATCTTGTTACGTCCCTCTGAGGACCTGGTCCTCTGCCAGGTGTATCTGTTCTTGAGTATTTGTAGGAGCACAGATTTGGATGGTTATATATGTCTCGTGGATGTCTTCTCTCCGAGCCCATGACTGTTAGCAGGTATTCTTATATTGTGTTTATTGTGTTGTACTTTTCCATTCGAGTTGGTAGTGGATTTGTTTTCATCCAACTATCCTCGTTAGATACTTATGTTGAGATCTAGTTATATAGATACTGGTTATTTATTTATATTTGATTTTCGTGGATGAGATTTAGTTTATACCCTGTGACTTGTGACATATGTTTATACCACTTATGGATTTTATATTCATATTACAGCGTATGTATGGGTTTGGTTTCCATATATTGGAGTTGCCATATCCATGCGTCTGGCATGCTTACGTGTTCCTAGTCCTACGTATTTTGGGACTGGGGCGGGACATATTTTTGTGGTGGCCCATGCAGGTCGAGAGCATATTGTTTCGGTTATGTTACTGTACCGAGCAAGCCTGCAAATAGGATTGGAGTGTAGGATCTCATCCACATTTGACTATGATTCATCTTCCTCCTATCTGTTCCATTCGAATAATTGTATCCTGCTTGATTCCTGTACTTCCCTGATAATTCCTTGAGTATAGCCCCCTCCTAGAATATAGAAGTCCCTGTCACTAGAAGATAAGTAGGGTAACATCCCTATTAAGAGTACCACTAGAGTGTTGACCCACCATTAAGTTAGAATATCTGGTGAACCCTAGAATTCCTTATCTCTAGAATTGGTTTACCATTACCCCCTGATGTATTATGAAGACTGGAGAGTAGTATAGACGCTACTAGTGTTAGTTAGAAGTTTACCATAATGTTTGACCCTAGTATTGAGGAACCAATAGAAAACCAAATTTTTTTTGAAATTTAGGACTGAACCTGACCTTCATAGTTAGATAGTATTGGAGAATTATAAACTTAGATCATTGTCTTATTATTAGTAGACAGCACCTTCGGAAGCCTAGAGGAATGTAATCAAATACTTTTTCCTTGATCATGCCTCGAACATAGCAACTAGCATACCACCCCCTTAGAGAACCATGATGCTATCTAGAGCCCTCTATTTTAATTTTATACATTGCTCCTCTGCGACCATAGCACTCTCTAGTATGCGATGACTGATTACGTTTCTTCTCTTCATCTTTTAATTCGTGCCATCTGACACCTCTAATTATAGACCAAGTGATTATATTCTATGATAGGATATATAGTTTGCTAAAGTTATAGTTGTAATCTTGAATTTTAAATTGTGTGTCTTGTAGTTAGAACCTGATAGTTGAGTTGTTCAGTTAGATTATGATGATTACCCCTAGTTGTAGATCACGTAATTGTACCCCCACCTCGATACAAGTTGTATTCCCTTCCCCTTAAGACTAGTAACCTTTTCATTCTTAATGTTGGCACATGTTCTATGAGCACTATGATTAAGATTTAAGGTGACCCTTACCTATATAATGCAATAGGAGACCCTAATAAGTACCAAGATCTTTCCTCATATACCCTAATAAGAGTTTTTGTTTTATTTACATGTGCAAGATTATTTTGCAGGATCCTCTTAAGACTGTCACAGTATTAGTTTAATCCTTTTAAGTTGGGTAGTATGCCTCACAACCTAGTATAACATAGTCCACTTGACCCATCGAGGTAGTGTAACTGAATGACATTAATTGTATGCTAGCATAAGACGACAGTGTTTATTCAGACAATAGAATTTAGAGGTCCATGCCCTATTTGGTCGACTAGCGACTTAGACAAGGAGTTGTATGACAACTGTGGAGATTGTATAGTCTTAACTTCTTGTGGACTTGAAATATGTTGTGACTTCTTCCATCATGATCTAGCGTATTTATATTTCATATACTACCTTGACTTATGTTGCTATTTTATAGCCTAATTTTGCAAGCTTATTATTTATCGAGCTTGTTCATGACATATGTATTATTGGGGAGCCCCATAATAATATATTTCAGAATCAGTGTATTACGGTATGATCAACCATAGTGCGCTTGATTCGCCCTTCGCAATAATACTTTACGTGGATTGAGATATATAGTTGACTAGTAGACACCTGTACTTGCCCTCTAGATATATCTGAGCAGATCGTATCGGTTACATAATTGTACTAATAC
Source organism: Iris macrosiphon (assembly GCA_036927795.1). NCBI lineage: Eukaryota > Viridiplantae > Streptophyta > Magnoliopsida > Asparagales > Iridaceae > Iris > Iris macrosiphon. The sequence goes on from JAYESA010000008.1 coordinate 15,771,256, forward strand.
GAGCATGTGAGTAGGAATTACCAAAATAGGATTGCAATCCACAACTGCCTTGACAATTTCTATTTGAATTCTTTAAACGCCTTGATTCCGATACTTCTATTCTATTACCTCTCCCTTGAACTCTTTATTATTGATCTCCGTCTTCCCTTATTTCGGAAAGACGAAACCACTTGCTTGGTATAAGTTTAATACACAGAGAGTAATAGATATACCCCATAGGCCGATCACATACTTGAGGATTATTCTTTTGTAATTAAGGGCATATCATAGATGTCATGTTTAGTGTTAAAAAAAAAACTTTGAGGATTAAATAACATGATTAAATAATTTAGAGCATATCCTTCTTAGATGTATAGCCTTAGATGATAGATGGGTAAATTCTAAGTTGGGTAGAAACTGCAATGTTAACTTAAGGAGAATTCTTTAGAGTGAGGTTAGATAGAGAAACCCTACCCTAGTTTAATTTCGAGGACGAGATTGTTTTAAGTTGGGTAGATTGTAAACCCCCTGATTTTCAAGAATTTTTAAAAAATAATTTTTACACAAATTTCTGTAATTTTTTGGAATTAAAACTAAGGTATTTTGTGACTAAATGATTTTTAAATAATGTTAATTTATATTAAAATATTATAAAAATAATATTTTCTGGTGTAAAATAAAAAACTAGATATAGGGTAATTTTTTGAAAATTTATTGGACCCTAGAAGCATTTTTAAAGCCCTAAAAACTAATTTATATTTAAACCAAATTAAACCCTGAATTGAACTCGGTTTATTTGAAAATAAACCAAACCGAACCGCTGTAAACCAAACCAAACCCAGCTCTTAACGGGTCGGGTCAGATCCGAAGTGAACCCGACCCGGACCCGAAACCCGGCCGAAACCCTAAATCCTAATCCTAGCCGACTTTACTGTTCCGGCGTATAAATTCCCGCGATCACCACGCTCCGCCGGCCGAAACCCTAGCCATCTCCTCCGCCCAACCCGCAGCGCCCGCTTCGGTCACCCTCGACCGCCCTAGTCTCCCCCTCCGCCTGCCTCCTCCAGAATCCCCTCTATCTCCAGACGAGCCCGCCTGAACCCTAACCTCTCCCCTTGCCGCCCTAGCCGTCGACGAAACCCCTCTCATCCATCTCCCACGGCGAGCTCCGCCTGACCTCGAACTCCCCCGACCACCGTCCAGAACCACCGCCTGACCTTGAACCCCCTCAGCGGCCCCGACCAGTGTCACGCCCCTATCTTCCGCAGGCAATCGGCCGTTCCCGCTAGGCGGGAATCACCCTCGCCAGCGCTCCTGCGGAACGATCGCTTAACCCATCCGGGCGTGATGCCGCACGAGCGTGATCCACGCCCGTGCAAGGCCATGGTTCATTGGCTGGCGGCAAGAGTTCTAAGCCACAGAGTCGCACAGATTATCCGAGTGCAGCAGAGTCATGAACGCATAGCGATTCGGTAACAGGTTCACTGAGTCGACAAATATAGCGGAAGCATTGAAACACAAGTTGAAGTAAAGCAAGCTCTTCTTATTGATATGAACAAGTGTTACAGGCGGCGTATAGCCGAGATTACAAGTCGCTCAAGCCTATCTCTCTGAAACATAAAGCGTGCCAAGTGGCTACAACTGTGGAATGATTTTACAGGCGATGGTCAGGCGACGCTCCAACATTATGTCTTGTATATATGCTTCAGTCCCGGACACACCGTTGCAAGGCTTCAGAGGGAACTCCTGGCCTTAGCACGCACGTTGGAGGCATCCGCACCGAACGAGGTTCTCCCGCACCCTGCATACAAACTGGTGGATTATCAGTACATTGAATGCTCTGGTGGGGAAGCTAATCGCCCGCTCGACAAATCCAAACACGTAATATAGGTTCCGTGCACAACTATTAAGTTATCTTTCTAGTAGCCTTAGGATCAGTTTCATGCAGATATTGAATAGCCTAACGTGTCGGGCAGTACGCCGTGCGATGTTAGGGGAAACACGGCGAGACTTACCATCTTCTTCCCTGTCCAAGGCAAACATTAAGGCAACTTGTTAATTCGAGCAGAGGCATGTATAAACATTCAGGAGGCAAGCATATGCAAACACGAGGGTCGTTTAAACATGATCGTTCAGGTGTTCAGTTGTTGCGATGCAGTGACTCGCACGCGGATAGCCGCTAAGCGAGGATGACTTATCTATATGAACACGGTCGCTGGCAAAGCCATTATGGACACTAGTCTTAAACGAGAGTAGTTTGTAACGAAGGTACAGTGGGTGCTACAAGCCATCTCGTTTAGTACAGTAGACTATACAGTAAGTTCAGCCATGGAGCGGATGGTATGCAGCGAAAGAACGGTAGGTGCTGCACACTATCTCGTCCAATACAGTTGGCTGAAACAGTGGAGTTCCATCCGGATCGGAGCGGCCCCAGTGCCCCGGAGACCGTCCGTGGAACTATGCCTCATTTCCGAGTTGTCCGCGACATGCAGGTCAGGGTCAGGATCAGTTTTCCCCTTCACTAGATTCTCGAGTACTGTAGAACAGGAGTACAGTGGTACAGTGGTACAGTAGAACAGTAGAACAGTAGTACAGTGGTACAGTATTACAGGAGATGTTTGAATCATGATTCTGTACAGTGATTACTTGTCTTGATGCATTCCCCTGGTTCGGGGATGCCTTGGGTGACCTAGCGGTCCCGGATACTTGCAGGAACATTCAGGCACGGAACGACTACGTAGTAGTCTTCCGGGGTTTGGATGAAAACACGGTAACATTCAAGCAGACAAGCATGCGTTTCTAGGAACATAAGCAGGCACGTTGCTCGGGCCCGAAGGTAAGCCGAGAATTGAAATCGTTAAGGGACTTAGCATGCGAGGGTCTGAATATAAGTAGTATTTCAATTTCCATGTTCTAGCAAGCAATACAAGTTGGGATTATTCTCTTAGCTAGGTGCGTTGGATTTATTAGCATGCAGGGGGTTATCACCTAGCGACTAGCATGAATATTCCAGATTTTATGTGTGCTGGCTAAGCAAAGACAAGTTCACCGTAGCCACCCACCTTAGCGATGATTTGCCTCGGTAGAGCGATACGTCTGAGCGAGCCTCTGAAAGTCCAAGCCGGATTCCTGTAGGGGCAAGTCTGGATATCCTTTGCTTCTCCTTTGAGGCAAAGCGGGTCGGGACAGCTGCACGATTGCCGTTTGAGACGGCAGTACGCTTGAGCGGAATGGGGTGTTACATCCTACCCAACTTAGAAAAAGTCTTGTCCTCGAGACTTACTGAGGACAAGCAGTAATCTTGGGTTGAGGCAATCCTAGACAAGTCGTTGTACTTATTTCATTTGGATATTCACTTGCACAAGCTTCGAAATCAGCATATCGCTTAGACTGGATCGTGCGCACTTTCGAAGGTACCCTTTAGCGTTAACACGTCAACCAGCTCAGTGATAGCGAAGTCTTAGCACTCGAGTTTCACCTTTTCTTAAGTCTTGGATGGTGCACTAGTTCAAGGCGTCCCTCGAATAGATGCATTCAACCAAACTTAGAGTTAGTGAAAATCGGACAAGCTACTAGCGATACTCTCAAGGGTTCGCATAGGTTGGCTCAAAGGCCACTCGCAGCATACAACCAGACAAGCAAGCATATCATTACATTCAAAACATATTTTGAAAGTATTTAGACTTATTGTTGGAACATCCCATCGAGGCATTGAGAGAGAGCGTGCACATAACCCACGAACGAGCTTTCGAAACAGAGATATCGAATCGAAGTCCAAAGGCGTAGAAGCCAGGCTCTGATACCATTCTGTCACGCCCCGTTCTCCCGCAGGCAATCGGCCGTTCCCGCTAGGCGGGAATCACCCTCGCCAGCGCTCCCGCGGAACGATCGCTTAACCCATCCGGGCGTGATGCCGCACGAGCGTGATCCACACCCGTGCAAGGCCATGGTTCATTGGCTGGCGGCAAGAGTTCTAAGCCACAGAGTCGCACAGATTGTCCGAGTGCAGCGGAGTCATGAACGCATAGCGATTCGGTAACAGGTTCACTGAGTCGACAAATATAGCGGAAGCATTGAAACACAAGTTGAAGTAAAGCAAGCTCTTCTTATTGATATGAACAAGTGTTACAGGCGGCATATAGCCGAGATTACAAGTCGCTCAAGCCTCTCTCTCTGAAACATAAAGCATGCCAAGTGGCTACAACTGTGGAATGATTTTACAGGAGATGGTCAGGCGACGCTCCAACATTATGTCTTGTATATGTGCTTCAGTCCCGGACGCACCGTTGCAAGGCTTCAGAGGGAACTCCTGGCCTTAGCACGCACGTTGGAGGCATCCGCACCGAACGAGGTTCTCCCGCACCCTGCATACAAACTGGTGGATTATCAGTATATTGAATGCTCTGGTGGGGAAGCTACTCGCCCGCTCGACAAATCCAAACACGTAATACAGGTTCTGTGCACAACTATTAAGTTATCTTTCTAGTTGCCTTAGGATCAGTTTTATGCAGATATTGAATAGCCTAACGTGTCGGGCAGTTCGCCGTACGATGTTAGGGGAAACACGGCGAGACTTACCATCTCCTTCCCTGTCCAAGGCAAACATTAAGGCAACTTGTTAATTCAAGCAGAGGCATGTATAAACATTCAGGAGGCAAGCATATGCAAACACGAGGGTCGTTTAAACATGATCGTTCAGGTGTTCAGTTATTGCGATGCAGTGACTCGCACGCGGATAGCCGCTAAGCGAGGATGACTTATCTATATGAACACGGTCGCTGGCAAAGCCATTATGGACACTAGTCTTAAACGAGAGTAGTTTGCAACGAAAGTACAGTGGGTGCTACAAGCTATCTCGTTTAGTACAGTAGACTATATAGTAAGTTCAGCCATGGAGCGGATGGTACGCAGCGAAAGAACGGTAGGTGCTGCACACTATCTCGTCCAGTACAGTTGGCTGAAATAATGGAGTTCCATCCGGATCGGAGCGGCCCCAGTGCCCCGGAGACCGTCCGTGGAACTATGCCTCATTTCCGAGTTGTCCGCGACATGCAGGTCAGGGTCAGGGTCAGTTTTCCCCTTCACTAGATACTCGAGTACTGTAGAACAGGAGTACAGTGGTACAGTAGAACAGTAGAACAGTAGTACAGTGGTATAGTATTACAGGAGATGTTTGAATCATGATTCTGTATAGTGATTACTTGTCTTGATGCATTCCCCTGGTTCGGGGATGCCTTGGGTGACCTAGCTGTCCCGGATACTTGCAGGAACATTCAGGCACGGAACGACTACGTAGTAGTCTTCCGGGGTTTGGATGAAAACACGGTAACATTCAAGCAGACAAGCATGCGTTTCTAGGAACATAAGCAGGCACGTTGCTCGGGCCCGAAGGTAAGCCGAGAATTGAAACCGTTAAGGGACTTAGCATGCGAGGGTCTGAATATAAGCAGTATTTCAATTTCCATGTTCTAGCAAGCAATATAAGTTGGGATTATTCCCTTAGCTAGGTGCGTTGGATTTATTAGCATGCAGGGGGTTATCACCTAGCGACTAGCATGAATATTCCAAATTTTATGTGTGCTGGCTAAGCAAAGACAAGTTCACCATAGCTACCCACCTTAGCGATGATTCGCCTCGATAGAGCGATACGTCTGAGCGAGCCTCTGAAAGTCCAAGCCGGATTCCTGTAGGGGCAAGTCTAGATATCCTTTGCTTCTCCTTTGAGGCAAAGCGGGTCGGGACAGCTGCACGATTGCCGTTTGAGACGGCAGTCCGCTTGAGCGAAACGGGGTGTTACAACCAGGACCTCCTCCTCCGTCGTCTTCTCTCTCCATCGTATCCCACGACGAGTTCTGCCCAGCCCAGCCCAGCACCACCACCATCACCCTCTTCCCTCGAGACCTGCCGTCCCCACAGCGCCGCCCCGGCAGCCTCGAGCCCGGTCGCCTCTGCCGTAGTCACCTCCGTCCCGCTGCCCTAGTCTCAGACACAGCAGAGTCTGATCCCCGGATACAGCACAGGGGACACAGCACCGCGTCGCAGTGTCGTGTCAACCGGGACACGAGAAAATCTCGTTCCACGGAGCCCTGTTCAGGTAACCCGTTCTCTCTCCTCGTTGCTCCGTTTTTCATTCCATCAGTTGTGATGCGTAGGCTGTGTAACCCTCTCGATGCCCGTGCAACCCGCTCGGTGCGTCGCGTCCTGTGGCGATCGTAAACTGTGATCCAAAAACAGGAAAAACAACACCCATTTTTCCCCGGAACTGAGTATGCCCTGCCAAACGGGACGACTTGGTCGCGCGCGGTCTTCACTGAAAGGTGCGCGCCGTTGATACGGACATGCAAGATTTCGCAGAAGTTGATTTGGATGTGCGTGCACACCGAAATCAACGCGTATCCGCCGACAACGTCCCGTATCTGCCTGTTCTGGAATATATCGTAACTTTGTGTACACACGTCGGATTGAAACAAAACTTGCACCATCAGACTCGTAGCAATAAGCTAGTCCTGTGACCCAAGTTTGGTTCGATTCTGAGAATATTGACCAAAATCGCGTATCGTGGGCCCCACGGCTCTACTTGACGGACGATTTTGTGATCGGCTCATCGGAATCCAATTCTGGAAGTTCCGTTGGGTTAGTATCATCGTTCTGGACTTGTTAACACTAAGTTAGACAAATTTGGAGACCATTGGTTCTGACACATTTTTTGGTACGAAGCGGGCCACACGTGGACCCCACTTTGACCCGAAATTACGGTTTTGCCTCTGTGTCCAAATTGGACGAAAGGGAAGTAGTTTTTAGCTATTTTGCTTATTCTGGGAATGTTAGTGATATCTATTTCAGCATCCGGAGCTATTTGTTCGGAGACCATAGCTTCTGATCCTGTGTGCTTGACTTTTGGACTGTACACCTTGCAGCTTTCTTACCAGGCAAGATACCTTGCCAAATTGCTTACAATATTTTGCTTGCTTAGTATATTTCTGTATATTTATTGTATTTCTGTATATTTCTTGCATGTGTATTTTCTTTCAGTCATTACTATGTATTAGATATGTTGACACACACATGGCACTTAGTATCATGAGAGGACAATCATTAGGCGTATGGGCTTTTAACCACTCTGGTAAACCGTAGTATATAGTTCGCACTACGGGCGTGTGTCGCGCTGGTCGCTACCCCAGAGGTATGTCAATTTCTATAGAGTCACGCTGGTCGCTACCCCAGAGGTATGTCAATTTCTGATGTCCATTGACGGGTGTGTGAGTTGTGAGGTTTAGATCGAGTAGCCTACCCTTGCCCATACGTCAAAAAGTTGTCCTCATTTGCATTCATATAGATTGTCTTGTACAGCATACTTATTTATTTTCAAATTATATGCATGTTTACTGTATTCAAATTGGCTCACTTTTCTGTATCTTGTTACGTCCCTCTGAGGACCTGGTCCTCTGCCAGGTGTATCTGTTCTTGAGTATTTGCAAGAGCGTAGATTTGGATGGTTATATATGTCTCGTGGATGTCTTCTCTCCGAGCCCATGACTGTTAGCTGGTATTCTTATTTTGTGTTTATTGTGTTGTACTTTTCCATTCGAGTTGGTAGTGGATTTGTTTCCATCCAACTATCCTCCTTAGATACTTATGTTGAGATCTAGTTATATAGATACTTGTTATTTATATTTGATTTTTCGTGGATGAGATTTATTTTATATCCTGTGACTTGTGACATATATTTATACCACTTATGGATTTTATATTCATATTACAGCGTATGTATGGGTTTGGTTTCCATATATTGGAGTTGCCATATCCATGTGGCTGGCATGCTTACGTGTTCCTAGTCCTACGTATTTTGGGACTGGGGCATGACAGTAATGGATCTACGAGCCAGTGATGAGACTCCCGCGGGAACACCACAAGGTGTTGTGGTCATCTACGACGATGGGGTGACGCCCCTAAGTGGGATCCCTTCACTCAATAAAGCAATCAAGCATATCAGCACACCTTGAAGTTCCGGTGAGACGACATTCCACCACCGGTGCAGTTTACTCCAGTAATGCCCATTTTTCTACCAGGACAATCTATGGACGGACAATAGATATTCCAAATGTTTTATGCAATGATGCAAGCACAACAACAGGTTCATCAAAAGGCTCAGCGTCATCAAGCAGAGAACTTGAGGAACAGTATAGTGACCGCACTGGAGCAAGCGAACCCACCAGCTAGACGACCATCGACAGGATCTATCACTAATTTCCGCCAGCTGAAGCCCCATACATTTTTTGGCAAGGAGGGGCTCACAGAAGTTCATGAGTGGCTTACAAACACTCAACACTAATTAGAAGCAGCTGAGCTTCCGAGGGAGCATTGGATGATTGCCGTCATGATGCAGTTGACGGGCAATGCACATCACTGGTGGCTATCTGAAGAGAGACGGCTCGGACCAGACCAAGTCACTTGGGAGGAGTTCTCTAGACTCTTTCAGGAGATGTACATTCCAGTCATTTCCAGAGCAAAACTTAGGGATAAGTTTAACCGCCTCACTCAAGGCAACATGACGGTAGAAGAGTACAATTTATAGTTCATCTGTTTGAGTCGCTTTGCCCCTATCTGATTCCGACAGAAGAGAAAAATATAGAGAAGTTCTTTGACGGACTTAGCTTTGAGCTACAGAGATTAATCGGCTCTATTGCACCTACTTTATTTACGGACGTCCTTGCTACAGCCCGACTCATGGAGCACATCACCAGGAGAGAGTTCAGCCAGAAATGGTCGTTCACATCAGCACTAGCCAGAGCACCACAGGAGGAGCTACAAAGAGACCTCATATGTACCGGCCACCCAGAGTAGCTTCGTAGACACTGCCTACATGTCAATATTGTGGCAAGCGAGATCATTACGCGAGCGAGTGCCGACGCAAGTTGGGACTATGATTGGTTTGCGGATTCAGCCAAAATTCAGCCAAGGATTGCCCTGAGCGTCGAGAGGGAGCACCGATGGTAAACCGACAACCTTTACCAACACCGAGACCAGCCCAGCAGCCACCTAGGCCAGCTTATCCAGCACTGGGAGTACCACAGATGGGAGTTGGAGGAATCAGACCACCAGCTCCAGGAGGGTATCAGTCGAGGCCACCTTTGGCATCACATGTAGTACTATTCCAGCAGGCTCGGTAGTAGAGAGGACCAACTCAGGGGCAAGGGCATGGATTTGCCATGGCTATTGAAGAGAAAGCTATTGCATTAGAGGTTTTCGCAGGTACTATACTAGTAGCTTCATTACCTGTTGTAGCTTTATTCGATTCTGGAGCATCGTATTCATTCATAGCTGCTAACTTTATAGCCACACATAGAGTAGCTACTGCACCCCTTCCGAAGACCATGATAATTCTAACGGGAGACAGAATTATCCCAGTTAGTGATATTTGTAGATCTTGTTCGGTAGTAGTCTGTGGGAGATATGCGAGCTCAATTCTTGATCTTTTCCATGCCGGATTATGATTTTGTACTTGGTATAGACTGGATGAGTCAGTACCATGCGACTCTAGATTGCCGACATGGACGGGTTATATTTAGACTGCCTGGAGATCTGGAGTTTGAGTTTCTTCGGGGAGCCAAAGGGCAAGGTGTTCAGCCTACACTTAAGGCACTCTCTGGAGAAGGGGAGCCCGAATACCCAAAGGTTGTATCAGAGTTTGTGGATTTATTTCCCGATGATCTTCCAGGCTTACCACCTAATCGAAAAATAGAATTCATAATAGACTTGACTCCAGGAGCAGAGCCTATCACTTCATCAGTATATCGACTAACACCTAAGGAGTTGGTAAAATTGAAGAAGCAAGTTGATCATCTTCTGGAGAAGGATTTTATTCGGCCCAGTATTTCACCATGGGGAGCACCCATACTATTTGTGCCGAAGAAGGATAGAACGGTACGCCTGTGTATTGACTATAAGGCACTGAACGCTGTAACCATCAAGAACCGGTATCCCTTTCCACACATTGACTATCTGTTCGATTAATTGAGTGGTGCTCGTGTATTCTCAAAGATCGATCTCAGATTCGGTTATCATCAGATTAGAGTACAGAAAGAGGATATATCAAAGACAGCCTTCAGGACCAAGTATGGACACTATGAGTTCTTAGTTATGCCGTTTGGTTTAACCAATGCGCCAGCTGTGTTTATGAGTCTGATGAATAGAGTCTTCCATCAGTACTTGGACAAGTTCATAATTGTTTTTATTGATGATATCTTGATATACTCCAAGAGCCACGAAGAGTACGAGGAGCATCTCAGAATCGTGCTGGAGACGCTGAAATAGGAGAGGCTATACGCCAAACTCAATAAATGTGTGTTTTGTCTGGATATGGTGCCTTTCCTGTGACATATCATCTCGAGAGAAGGACTTTCAGTTGATCCGGAGAAGGTTGCTGCAATAAAAACTTGGCCCACACCTACATCAGTTACGGAAGTGAAAAGTTTTCTCGAACTTGCTGGATATTATCGGAGGTTAGTAGAGAACTTCTCAAGGATTGCAGAGCCTATGACGCGGTTGATGCATAAAGACCAAGAGTTTGCATGGACGAAAGATTGCTAGAAGGGCTTTGAGGAGTTGAAGAGACGATTGACATCAGCACCGATCTTGACTCTTCCTTCAGGATCGGGAGGATTCGTAGTTTATAGTGATGCGTCGGGCAGTGGACTAGGTTGTGTTTTGATGCAACATGGCAAAGTTATTGCTTATGCATCGAGACAGCTGAAGGTTCCTAAGAAGAACTACCCGACGCACGATCTCGAGCTAGCTGCGGTAATATTTGCATTAAAGATATGGAGGCACTATCTTTACAGAGAGAGGGTAGACATTTTTACTGATCATAAGAGTCTGAAGTATGTCTATACTCAGAAAGAGCTCAACATGAGACAGGCGTTAGTTAGAGTTAATGATCGATTATGATATAGATTTGTAGTACCATTTGGGCAAGGCAAACGTCATAGCAGACACACTCATCAAAAAGCCTACAGCTTATTTCTTGGCGATGCAGCCCCAGCTATTAGAGGATCTACAGGAGCTCGGAATAGAGGTTATTTTGCCAGGGCAGAGTGGGCAGTTAGTGAATCTTGAAGTTATGTCATCACTAGTGGAGAGGATTAAGGCGACATTGCCTACAGATGCTAGGTTTTAGAGACTTAAAGAAAAGACAAAAGCCGGCATGGAGACGGGACTTTGAATCCATGAGGACGGGACGTTAAGGTGCAGAAATCGCGTATCTGTTCCGAATGAGGAGTTGAGACATGAGATAATGTCTAAGGCATATAGCTCCATATACTCTATTCATCCGGGAGGTATGAAGATGTACAGAGATTTGAGGCAGTACTATTGGTTGCATGGGATAAAGAGAGAGATTGTACGGTTTGTGGCAAAATGTTTGGTCTATCAGTAAGTTAAGGTCAAGCATCAGAGAATTGCTGGTATGTTACAACCGCTTTCCATTCCCAAATGGAAGTGGAAACATATCACTATGGATTTTGTTACAGGATTTCCAAGAAGCCCCAGTGGGAAGGATGCAATTTGGGTTATTGTGGATCGACTCACCAAATCAACATATTTCTTGCCATTCAGAGTTAGACAGTCCATAGAGATTCTAGCCGATATGTATATACGACATATCGTAAGGTTACATAGAGTACCGGTTAGTATTGTGTCTGATCGTGACTTAAGATTCATATCCTATTTTTGGCGGAGCATGTAGGAGAGTCTTGGCATCCGACTCAAGTTCAGCACTACTTACCATCTACAGATAGACGGTCAGTCAGAGCGCTCGATTCAGATCCTGGAGGATATGTTGATGACGTGTATGTTAGACTTCGGAGGGTCTTGGGAAGATTATTTGCACTTGGTGGAGTTCTCTTACAATAACAGCTATCAGATGAGCATCCATATGGCACCTTTTGAGGCACTGTATGGCAGAAAGTACAGGTCACCGATATGTTGGAGTAACGTTAGCGAGCGTCAGATACTCGGTCCAGAGTTAGTGAAGAAGCAAACAGTTGAGAAGGTGAAGAAAATTCAGAGTCATCTTTGTGCAGCTCAGGATAAACAAAAGCATTGGGCTGACACACACCGCCGACCTTTGGAGTTCAAGAAAGGCGAACATGTGTTCTTGAGGATCTCACCTACTCGAGTTACTATTCGATTCAGGAGCAGAGGCAAGCTGAGCCCGAGGTACATTGGACCGTTTGATATTTTGGAGCGTATTGGTGAGGTAACATTCCGTCTTGTATTACCCCCATCTCTAGAGGGAGTTCATGATATATTTTATGTCTCACAGCTGAGGTGGTACGTGACTGACCCAAGCCACGTAGTCGATCATTCTGAGATTTCAATGGGATCGAGCTTGAGGTATGAGGAGCAACCAGTTGGGATACTTGACACTAGTGAGAAGATATTACGGGGTCAGACAATCAGACTGGTCTGGGTAGCTTCACTTCCCAGGCGAATCCACTTTGGAGTGAGAGGATGTTATACGCCAGCGTTATCCTTACTTATTCGAAGATGTAGGTATGACCTAAGAACTACTCCTAGATTACCATGTCTTTATAAATTCCTTAGTACTTTAATTCTTAACTGCGAGAACGTAATTCTTTTAAGTTGGGTAGATTATAAACCCCCTGATTTTTAGATTTTAGATTTTATTAGTATTATATATTTAAGGGATAATTTTTATTAATTTTAGCTAATTAGAAAAATTATAAATTCATGGAAAAATAATTATGTATATTTAATTAATTATAAATATTACACAAAAAATATATTTTTTGGGTGTATAATTATTATTAGAGTATTATAGAATTTTCTGGAAATATTTGGGGTTAAAAACTATATATATATATATATATATATATATATATATATATATATATGGTTAATATTTAAGAAATAATAAAACAAAATCAAACCCGAAACCCAAACCAACCCGCACCCAAACCCAAAACCCGGAAACAAAAACCCACACCCAAAACTAACCCATACCCGACCCCTTCAACTACAGTAACCGCCCCGACCCCCTTCGTTCAACTTCCCGAAACCCCGACTCCTCCTTTCAACAACCGAAACCCACCGTTCACCCTATATAAACACTATCAGAGCAGACAACCACTACCGACATCTCCTATGCGTCCAGAAGACCACCATCGATCGCCGCCAACCACCGTCGACTGCCGCCGCAAGCTGCCGGGTGTAGCTGCCCATAAATCGCGAGCAACAGAGTCAAACAAGGTACCCTTTTTCCCAGCTCTGTTTTTCCATACACAGTAAACCAAATAATGAACCGTCAAATCCTATGTGAAGACCATATGACCCCCATGAACCCTGTTTAAATAGTTTAGCTTATCGTGTCCTGTGTCGATCGCAAATCATGACACAAAACATAAAAAATAACTTATTTTAGGAGAAAAACTGTTTCAAGTACGCATGTTTTAGTCCCGTTATCTCCAAAATGGCACATGATGTTAAAATTCTACTTGAACAGACTTCTAGACAACATAACCTAGTTTTAATCCCTTTAAATACTTTTTTTAAATTTAAATTATGTTGTGATTATTTTAATGTCAAAATCTGTCAAAAAATTATTTTCGTAAAACCAAATTTCTCGATATGGGGTGCGTCCGCCAAATGAGGCAACTTCGTCGTATAAGAATTTCACCGAAAGACGCGTATCATTAACACGGACGTATAAAGTTTTGCAGAACTTGATTTGGATGTGCGTGCACACCGAAATTAATGCGTATCCGTCGAAAACTACCATATCGGCCTATTCTGACATTTGTCATAACTTTGTGTGTGTTTGTAGTTTCACAACAAAACTTGTGCCATCAGATTCGCAACATTACGCTGGTCCTGTGACCCAAGTTTGGTTCAATTCTGGGAACGTTGACGAAACACCGTTTTGTGGGCCCCATGGTTCCACTTTACAGGTGATTTCATGACCGGCTCATCGAAATCCAGTTCTGGATATTCTGTTGGGTTCATATCATCGTTCTGGACTCATAGACACTAAGTTTGCTAAATTTGGAGAATTTTATCTCTTATCTATTTTTTAGTACGAAGTGGGCCACATGCGGACCCCACTTTGACCCAAAACTGTCAATTCTATCCCTGTGTCCAAATTGGACTTATGGGTAGTCAATCCTAGCTATTTTAATATTCTGAAAATAATGATGATGTTTGTTTCAGCATCCGGAGGCGTATTTGTAGATTTTATTTTTACAGGAGCAGTTGACGGAGTTCAGAACCCAGGCAAGTGTACCTTGCCAAACCTGCAAAGATCCTGTTATATTATTTGCTTATGTTTCTTCTATATATATACTTCTATGATGTACCTGTTTAACCAAGGACCGTGAGATATTACTTAGCATCCGAACAAGAATCAGGTATCGACGCCGTACGCGGAGTCGTGTAACATCATTTAGAGAGTTGATTCAATGAACCTGAATGACCCAATCTGTCATGTCAAAGGATTATATTCCTTTGATCCTTTAACTTTTTGCTAGTGATGGGGTGAGATTCTACTACCTTCAGAGTAGTTTGATATAGCCCCGAGGAGATTAACTTGCACTTTTCCAATGTGAGCTTATTGCTTCCAACATTATAGGTGATACAAAGATACACTTTGCTATCATCGTTCATGGTTTCAATATGAAACCCGTTCATTCGAATATCTCTAAAGCTTAGTAGATTTTTATTAGATCTACTAGAGAATAATACATTTCGAATGACTAAATGTGTTCCATTTGGCAACACAATATCGACCTTACCATAACCTTCTATAATCTGCACGGGTCCAACAATGGTGGTCGCCTTGGCACTGTTTGAGGCATATGTTATGAAAAACTTCCTAGTTTTTAATATAATGTGAGTTGTTGCACTATCTATTAAGCATGTGCCATCATCATTGTCCATACCTTTCAAAAACAAAAATTAATAATATATTAATATGCTACTAAATGGTTAAACTTGGTATATTATTATAACTTGATCTAAATCTAAATAAAACTGCTTTAAAAAAAGTAAACTACCTAGACTATCGATCATATAATGACCAATTTATTCAAAGTAAAAAGTAAATAAACTTAGATAACCATACAATAACTATTCATTGACTTCGCCTATCATGGCGTTGAACTGGTCTTTCGAAATTGCGTTTGCATCCTTATCTTAGAAGAAATCATTAAAATTTATGTGTGTTGTACCCTCCATGATATTAGTCTCCACACCCTTTGAGGCTTCATACTCGTCCACTTTCTTTTGTGAGGTACGACAGTTTCGCATCCAATGACCAGCTTTTCCACAACGTTTACAAATATCAGTTGGAGCAGCTGGATTAAAAATTTGAGCATTGTTTCTTCAAGGATTAAATCCCTTATTTTTTACTGTGTATCATTACTTGGACCCAAATTGTAGCCATTTCTTTGGCTTCTATGGCGTTCATGCCCTCTACCTCTATGATTTTCTTGACCCCTAGTATTGGTCACATTTTTTTGAGTACTGGTCGCATTCACTTCAGTTGGAATTGGTGAAGACCCAGTTGGTCTACTAGTATAGTTTTTTATTAATAACTCATTATTTTTCTCGGCCACGAGTAAGACAACAATAAGTTCGGAATACTTCTTAAAATTTCTCTTCCTATACGTCTGTTGTAGTATCATATTAGTCGTATAAAATATGGTAAATATTTTCTCTACCATTGAATGCTCTGTCACTTCTTCACCATATAACTTCAATTGTGAAGTAATCCTG
Source organism: Iris macrosiphon (assembly GCA_036927795.1). Lineage (NCBI taxonomy): Eukaryota > Viridiplantae > Streptophyta > Magnoliopsida > Asparagales > Iridaceae > Iris > Iris macrosiphon. Next base: position 15,787,024 of record JAYESA010000008.1, read on the forward strand.
AACATAGCTGAATTATTTGCAATAACTGTCTTATAATCTTGGGAACGTAGATTGAGCCATTCATAGAGTGCACCTGGTAGTATGACCATTTTCTGGTGATTATATCTCTCAGCCAGAGAACTCCATAGCACCAAGGAGTCCTTTACTGTTAAGTACTCAGCCTTGAGATCATCATGAATATGATATCTTAGGAAAATTAAAGCCTTTGCTTTATTTTGTGCAGATATTGGCTTATCAGCCATAATTGCGTCACCTAAGCTTTTGGCTTGAAGGTGGAATTCAACATCCAATATTCAGTTGAGAAAGTTCTGGCCTTCTAAGTTTAGAGGCTTGAAATCATGCTTTGTGAGGCTCGACATATTTCTGTATAAGATCAATAATAACAAGTTAACATAAGAACTTGGTAAATCACCAAATAATTCATGTTCATGGTGTATGCTTCAAACAATGATGTTTCAGAAGTCTATTTGTACCAAACAAATCTTGTTCATGGTATGCTTCAAAAAATAATGTTCCAGAAGTCGTAGGTAAATATCAAACAATATATGTTCATGGTATGCTTCGAACAATGATTATGTTCAAGAAGTCTTTCAAAAATACCGAATATGGTATGCTTTGAACAATGATATTCCAGAAGTCTTATATATATAGACCAAACAATTCATCTTCATGATCATCAGATCTCTGATAATTTTGATCTGAATGTATTAACATATATAAAAGAAAAAAATAAATAAAGAATAACTCCAGCGTTCTCTCCGAGAGATCTATATGCGATTAACATCGGAGTGCTATCAGAGTTAACTAAAAGAAGTGAGATGAATGGATACAAATTATTCTTTTTGTCCTAGCGGTATGTCAAGAGATGTATAGACATAAACATCAGGCTGCACCTAGGGTATGAATATGTAGAAAAAACATAAATAACCATACCTATTACCGTAGCGGAGAATCCGTAAATGGCGGCTTCACTGAGATGCTCTCGCTTATTTCCCCCGTTAGAGCTTCGTGCTGATAACATGTTAGAATAAACATAGAATAAGGAAGAAAAAAATAGGAGAGAAGATATCTTATTAGTGTAATCTCATAGTGTGTAAACACCCTGATTTTTATAATTTAATTTAAAATTTTTATTAATTATTATTGTAGAAATTTTTTATTATTTTTAGTTAATTATAATAAATGTTCTTTTTTGGATTTATATTTTTGTGTATTAAATTAATTATTAAAATATTTCAAAAAATATATTTTTGGGTGTATAACTAATAATAGAGTATTTTGTAATTTTTCTGGAATTTATTGGGACCAAAAACTATTTTTAAATGGCCATATATGCATTTTTATAATAAACCAACCCAAACTGAACCAACCCTACCCCAACCAACCCAAACTAAACCAAACCAAATCGGATCTAAACCCACCAACCTGAAACCCTAAACTTACACCCGAACCCGCATCCCCCTTCTGCTACAGTGCTTCTTTCCTAACCCCCGACTCCAACGCTTCCCCTTCCCCAACCGACTAAAACCTCCCTGACCCCCCTCTCTTCCGCTTCCCGTAACCGCTCCCCCTCCACCCTATAAAACCCCCAACCTAGCCGAACCTCACCACCAACATCTCCTCTTCCACCTCGACCAACCAAAGTCGCCGACGATCACCGAACCGCCGCCGTACGCCGCCGCAAACCACAGCCGCAACTCGTCCAATTTCGAGCAGCAGCAAAACAGTAAGGTACCCTACTTATAACCCTCGTATCTCACTGCACATTAATCCAAATATCGATCTGTCAAATTCTATGCGAAGACTACATGACCCTCTTGAACCTTATAAAATTAGTTTGGTGTATCGTGTCTTATGTCGGTAGTAATTTGCGACGCAAAACAGGAAAAAAAACCCAATTTGTAGTTCAGAAAATTGTTCCAAACACCCATGTTCATGGCCATTTTTCTTCTAACCTAGTTAATATTTTTAAATTCCACTTGAACAATAATTTAGACAATATAACCTATATTTAATCCCTTTAATTAGTTTATTTTAATTTATTGTATGCTATAATTTATTCGTAGTTGAAGTTGACCAAAAACTTAGTTTTTTAAACCATTTTTTTTGAAATGGGGTGCATCCCACTAAACGAGGTGACTTTGTTGTGCGCAAATTATATCAAAAGGCTATTATCGTCAACACAAACTAATAGGATTTTACGAAAGTTGATTTGGATGTGCGTGTACACCGAAATCAACACGTATCCGCCAAAAAGTCCCGTATCGACCTGTTCTAACACTCGTCATAATTTCGTGTGTGCTTATCGTTTCGCAATAAAACTTGCGCCAACGGATTCATAGTGTTATGCTGGTCCTGTGACCCAAGTTTGGTTTAATTCTGAGAACATTGACGAAATACCATTTCGTGGGCCCTACGGTTTTACTTGACGGGCGATTTCGTGATCGGCTGATCGGAATCCAGTTCTGGACATTTTGTTGGATTTATATTATCATTCTAGACTCGCAGACACTAAGTTTGACGAATTTGGAAAAGTTTGTCTCTGGCATATTTTTCGTTTCGAAGTGGGCCACAAGTGGACCCCGCTTTGACCAAAAACTGTCAATTCTACCTCTGTGTCCAAATTAGACTTATGGGTAGTCAATCCTAGCTATTTCAAGTATTCTGAGAGCAATAGTAATATTTATTTCAGCATCCGGAGGCGTACCTGAAGATTCTACTTATCTCGGAGTAATTGACGGAGCTCAGAACACAAATAAGTGTACCTTGCCAACTTGCAGAAGATACTGTACTATTATTTGCTTGTATTATTTCTATATACTTCTGTGATGTAACTGTTCAACCTAGGACCATAAGACGTTGCTTAACGTCCAAACAAGATTCGGGTGTCGACGCCGTACGTGGAGTCGTGTAACGTCACTTAGAGAGTTGATTCCACGATCCTATATTTTTGCGTGCTTGCTTTATCAAGTACGTCATATCATAGGACACTTGACACTATTTATGTGATAAAATCTTTTCTGAGTTATTCATGGTGATTTTCTATAGGCTTACATGATTCGTGACATAAGATTTGCATATACATAGATATTATTATGACTCGCTGTATTAGCTAGAGGTCACGATCTTGCGTATTATGGACATGAGATATCGTGGACATGAGATATGTGATTACATTGGGTGGGGAGAGACACACAGGCTATAGGCTAATTATATATATATATATATATATATATATATATATATATATATATATATATATATATATATATATATATATATATATATATATATATATATATATATATATATACTTATATTACTGGAGAGTGCCTTAGTATTTGTACTAGAGCTTTGGCACATGTATTTGGCCCTTCGTGATATTACTGCTACCCGGCTCTCCGACACAGAGCTTGTAGTGGTTTCAGCTTGAGTACTAGTGATGTTCTCAAATTGCATTTTACATAGCTGATTACATAGCTTGTCCTGAGGATCTATTTTTATTTACTGTATTTTATTTGGCTTGAGTTATTCTTGTACCTTGCTATGTCCCCTAAGGACCTGGATCTTGATTATGTCTCCAGGTACAACAGAGGAGGAATACCCCGAGATATATAGGACATGAGGTGACGCTGGAGCAGTACTGGCACCAGAGGACGAGGTTGTGCCAGATGATTTCTCTTGAGTATTCTGTTACATACTCAGTTATTTATGCTTTCAGTTATTTCATATCTTGACTCTTGGGTTTATGTATTAACTTATTTTATCGGGTTATTCCCCGAGACACTATTTATTTGGACTTGTTGATGGACTATATTTCTTTTTATCTATTATCTTGACTGGTCTATCATATTGACTTGTATTTACTTTCTATGGATGAGATTAGAATTATTCTGTGATAGATGGTGTAGACTGTATTGATATTTATTACAGCTTAAGTGCGCTCTAACGGGTCCATTAAATTGGGTTTACCCATTAGAGTTGTACTGCTGGCCATTGCCACATGGCTAGTCCCTCGGTATTTTGGGACTGGGGCGTGACATAGTGGAAGAAAAATGCCTTATTTATACAACCCAATGAAGGTTTAATACTAATCTCTAACCAATGTGGGACTAAAATATAAAGTGGGAATCCAACCCTTCAATAACCCACGTTATAACAGTATTATGGTTTTATATAACGACCTTGTTAAGGACGTTTCTTTTCACTCCATATAAATTTTCTAAATTTTTTCAAATAATTACATATATGGCATCAAAGTTGTTTTTGCAGCAACTCCTATGCTCTTAGAACAATTTCAAATAACTGATGCCATATATGCAATTCATGGAAAAAAAATTTCTTCTCCGTAAATTTTCTAAACTTGTGATGCTTTGTAGAAACATTTTTGAAAAAAGATTTCATAGATTCAATCACAAGAAGCATATATATCAATTAAAGATTCAGTAATTTGTTCCCGCCCTTCCCTCCCTACCTCTCCTATAAATCAACCGTCATTTCCTTCCTTTAGCAATAGGCCCCTTCTCCCTTCTTCCTTTAGCAAAATGATGGATTCACCAAAGATTCTACTCAACTATGTTGCCTACCATAACTTAAATTTCCAAGGAAATATCCTTCCTACCAAAACAAGATTGTACCAATCATGCTTGAATTTTTCTTTTCTTTCATAAATTCAATCATAAGAAGCATATATAAATCAAAGATCTAGCAATTTGTTCCCGCCGTTCCCTCCTCACCTCTCCTACCAACTGTCATTTCCTTCTTTAAGCAATAGCCTCCTTCTGTCTTCTAATACATGAATGCATGCCACCATCCCATAGCTAGCCGACCGTATATCTTCACGTAATTACAAATTATAAAAATAAATAAAATTTAACTAATTGTTTAACTAAGTAATATTATAACAATAGCCAAATACTTTTTTTAGCTCGTGTGTGTAGAAGTATAAAAAATCTACAAGCCGCATAAGAACTCGTGTCGCATAAAATATGATCTATGCGGCCAGATAGAAAGTCGCATAATAATCTACATGTGGCCAGAGCAACCAAGAAGAAAGAGGCCGCATAATGATCTCCTGACACAGTCTCCAATGTCTTACATAAAGTTCTGACAGCTTCGAAATTCGTAAAAGGGGCGGCATGCAAAAAGACAAAGTCACATCTGCATTTATGGCCTCGACAAACGCACCACACCACGTGTCCTCCTATCTGCGATTTCGGCCATATGCAGCCTCGTCAACATGCGGTTGTAGTGTCCATTCGACCAAATCCAGACGAGAGCACGTATGCGGCCTGGATGAGCATGTGGCCACAATGCCATGCGGCCTGAGTGTCCATCTAACTAAAGCCAAAAAGGATGCCTATGCGGTTACAACGACTATATGACCAAGATGGGCATGCGGCTCCTGACTCACAAGATCTTTCTATTATAACCAAAGTGATCCTCGCACAATTGGTGCGGATTACGTGGTCAGCTAACCAAGTCACGCACCCAACGGGTTGAAGCAACCTCGAGATCTCATCAACAACATATCTTAACCAAGCTCACATGTCGGCTTGCCCGTATTATGCGGCTACCTTTACAACCATATTTTGCTAGAGGAGCCCCATGCAGCCACAAAGCACGAGTATATGATGCGCCCATAGCATGTCAACACGGCGACTATAAATGGCAGGGTATCACACACATACAAGAGGTTGGCTACCTGTGAACCGACAGTCAAGTAAGAGAGAAGAGCTTACTCACCCTACATCGGATCGTCCACGGAGTAAAGACAGTTTCTACACTCCTAACCCTCCATCGTGATCCCCAGGATCAAAAATTTGTACTTAGATTATCCCATAGGACCTCTTTGTATTTTCTTTCGTTTGTTGATTAAATCAAGCTCTTTCTTTAGACTTTCAAATTTAATGGCGAACAAGATGACGACTCTGCTGGGGACCAACTTCTCCTCTAAAGAGAAGACGACAACGTAGTCCGATGCGGCCAAGCTGGGCTCAACCTAAAGGATGCTGGTGGTGCGCTTCAACCAGCAAGCATTCGAGAACATGCTCTCCGGGGACAGCGTGAGTCCTTCTCCAAGGCAAGCAAAGCCTAAAAGACCCGCAGAACATGGATAGGAAAGGCTAATGTGCCTCACCCAACTACGGAGCATGCGCTCCTCACTACTCTTCCTGTTGTCGCAGATGCACATCATGCGTCCACCCAGACTACCCTTGTTTATGCGGCAGTCAGGAAAGGCGCTCAGCGACCAAAACTCCAGCAGAGGAAAATACTACGGTGCCAGAAGATTAGTGGCTGAGACAAGCTTCATGCGGCAACAACATAAGCTGCATAAGTCTACAGCCGCAGACAAAAGTCTAAATGTGGCACCTATCGGTGGCCACATGCAAAAGTCTACATGTTGTCAGCACATTAACCGAACCTCTGTTTTTGATCGAATCTCATGTAGCGCTGACCCTATGCGCCATGCTGAGAGTGGTGAAAACCCAAACTTGGACTCTTCATACTATGCGCCTATGGGTGCTAAGTCAAAGATGTCAGGGGCAGTACGAGCTCGTCATGCTCAAGCAACTGACCATTCGGCTGACCGTCGGAGGGCGCCGCTATTTGTTATACGGGCCTATGATGGAAAGCTGTATAAGACCTACTCGTGCATCCAGCCCTCAGCAACAAATGGATAGGGTCCATCTCGAAAGTCTTCTACTGAGGATCTGGAGAAAGTTCGTGTACGAACCCTAGATCAGGGAGCAAAAACAACACCGACGCACCCGTGCACTCGGTCTACCCGTGCTCACAAAAATGGTGCAAAGGTGAGTCAGCCTTTGCCTGACTTACGTAATGTGATCAATCACAAGTGCAAGACGAGAGAGGCAGCTAAGGCATGCGAAGTATCCTCCTCAGGACATCACTGTGCCAAAATTATCATCAACTGCTGCTGCAATAAATTGACAGTACCGACAAGCATGCAGTCGGTATTCCAATGACTGCACCCGATGGCATCTATCCGACAACAGTCCAAAGATCAAGTACAAACACCAGAGGAGGAGGAGATGCCCTTCGTCTCATGTTACTCATCTCGGAAGGTCCCTTCCACCACAGGAGAAAGAAAGTCCAGCACCTCCAGTCCGTCACTCTCAACCAGTGCATTAAGAAGGAGATAACCAGGAGGACCAACAGTGGGACCTGCAGAAGGAGTTTTCCAGGGCACCCGCTCGAAGAAGAACCTATCAACTGCTGGGGGTAGCTCTTTCTCAGAACCCCTAGGGGTTAAACAAGCTGGGGGTAGCAATCCCCCGGAGCTATACAAAATCCAGCATTCCGTAAAGATAATGAATCTCAAGGGACAGATGCAGAGTTCTCTAGAGGTAATCAACCTCATCAAGAAGACGCAGCTTCCAAAGCTGGGGGTAGAATTTTCTCCGATTTTGAAGAAGATGTAGCACTTTTGGCTTTTCCTAAGGATAGCGATTCTGAGGAAGCTGACAACAACATGCTTAGGGTTAATACAACATCTAGGGCTGGAGGTAACAATTATCAGGAATCAGAAGATGGTGCGATGATGCCTACCTCCCCTGAAGATTGTAATTCCCAAGGAACATACAATGACATGCTTGGGGGTAGTCACCCTCGAATAGTCAGAGCATTATTTGAAGCTGGGAGTAGCATCTCCTTTGAGTCTGAAGATGATGCAACGATGTCCATCTTCCTTGAGGACAGTACGACTCAGATATCGAAGGCAGAAGGACTCAACGATCACCAACATCTCGATGCTCTGGAGGCAATGATGCACACCATAAGTACCACAATCCAGACTTTGGCCCAGGAAATACTAAAAATTAAGGCGAATATGGTTCTGCTACTCGCAGGGCCCGTAGTAACTCCGCAAGCCGGGAGTAGCAATCTTCCGGTGATCCACACCAACCCATCATGCCGCGAGGACAGTGATTTTCAAGAATCAGACAAGGAACTGTCTGGGGGTAGTCTCCCTCGACAAGTCAGAGCAGCATCCAACGCTGGGGGTAGCATCCCCTTCGAGCTCGAAGACGATGCAAAATTATCGGTCTTCTTTGAGGACCGTGCGACTAAGGAATCAGAAGCCCCAAAGCCAAATAGGACTTTCTCCTTCGATGAAGATGACATCATTAAAATCTTCAATATACCGATGATGGGAAACAAACTTCGGCTACCCAACATCAGATGCCCCGAAGAGGCTGATAAGGTCGATGACCCAAAATATTACCTTTTTATCGGTATATCCATCATCCAACCAGAGACTTCTCTGTGTTGAAGAGATGTATCCAGCAATTGATCGATGCCAATGAGCTCACCCTCGACTTCGAGGATTAGATGATCATTGCGAACACAGTGTCCCTCCCATTAGCCGACTTCCCAGTGACAGAAGCTTATGCAACCAGGGAGGTCGTTAAACTCCCGCCGGCTCACAATCGAGTAACAGGCTTGGTATCACTTGTCACTACCATATTTCCAGATTAGGGCATTAGTGTAATTTCCCCTGTTTAATTTAAATTATGTAAATATTTAATATGATGAGTTTTATTTAAATAATTAGGTTTGGGTTAAACCCTAAATTCTAATAGATTCAACCCTAATGATCAAACCCTAGTTGGCATTCTAGGTTTTTGGTGAAACCCTAATTTTTCATGATAGTTTAGATTTGAAACCCTAGAGATGACTAAACCCTAGTTAATTAATTTCTTCATGACTTAACGTGGAGGATTAGCTAAACCCTTACATTTGAAACCCTAACCCTAGCCTATATATTGAAGATGAGCCTCCCTCAACCCATTCCTTCATGAAGAAAGAAAACCTAACCCAAGCCTCCATTTGAAAAACCATTCCCTCACCCCACAAATTTCAGAATCCAGCCCTAGGATTTCACTTTCCTTCTCCATCAAAGGCGAAACAAGGATCTTGGGCCAAGAGGACTTGGAGAAAGGAAACCTACATTGGGAAACCATCTCCCAATAGGTGAGAATCCAATTTTTATCCATTTTAAATTCTGTTTTTCCTTGATTGTTGGCCATTAGGAACCCACCTTATTGTGTAGATTCTGATTTCTAGGGTTCTACATGAAGACCTAGGAGGAATTGGGGTTGTGATGACCTACGGGTGTTTTTCCCCAATTTTAGGAACCCAAACCCTAGGGGTTGCTTGTAGACTGATTACATCTCCTACGTATGAGAGTAGATCTCGATTTTAGGGTTTCGATTTGGGGGATTTTTTCTGTGCTGTGTGTTTTGTGTAGTGTGGGTCTTTATGTCCCCGTGTCTCGGGATGTCAGACACTGGGGAAAGGGTCTGTGTTGGAGTCGGTTTTCCTGTGTGTCCCAATGTGTTAGGTATCTGTGTACAGGATAATGTATCAGTGTCATGTCTGTGGGAGTCTTTGTGTTTCAATTATGTATGTGAATACTTGTGTCTGTGTATGAGTGTCCCTGTTTTGAGAGTGTCCCAGGTTTTATTCTCCAGTAGCAGTGTGTGCAGGTGTGTAGGTGTGTAGGTGTATCAGAACCTAATGTATCAGTGTCTCAGTGAGAACTTGTGTGTTAGTTCTAGAGTGCAGGTGAGTGTGTGTGTTACTAGCTGTGTGTATTCAGTAACTTGCCTGTGTGGGTGAGTGAGCAGTTAAACTGAGCAGTGTTAGTTGTGTGTATGTGTATCATAGAACTCAATGTGACAGTGGGTGAGTTGTATCTGTGTAAAATTCTGTGTAGCTATGTATGTGTCACAGTGGGAGGGTGTATTGTGCAGTGAGTGTTCCTGTCAGTGTGAGTTGTGTGTGAGGATGTTTACTAGTGCAGTAGTACATCAGTGTCTGGGAATTTGGTTAGGGTGAGCTCGAGTGATTGAGAGTGGTTAGGAGAGTATACCCATACCTGGGCACAGTAGTACACATGTGTGCTACAGGCCATAGTTTAGATTGAGCACAAGTGTGCACTTGTAGTGTGAAGATTGGAGTATTTGATGTATGCAGGTAGGTGTTGCAAGCTGGGTGTTCCAGAATCTGGGGTATTGTTGTGTGCAAACTGAGATAGGGAGGCTCGGATATGAAGTAAAACTTAGGATCTGCATATACACTGATGTGAGTCAGTGGATACACTGTTATGTGTATCAGTTCAAATCCCAAGTAGCGGCTAGATGAGTTCATAACTGAAGGAAGAAGCTAGAAGTGTCAGATATTGACCATGAAGGGTATAAGTTTAGTGTACCTATGTGTGCTGTGAGTACCTTGTGATAGCAGTGTGTAGCAGTGTGTGTGTGTGTGTACCATAGAGCCTAGTTCTATGTGTGTGTGTATCCCAGGACTTAGAGTGTATACCTATGTCTAAAACTGTAAGTGTGTGAGTAAGAAATTCCAGGTTCAGTATGCATCTGTGTAGTGAGAACTGTGTAGATGTGTTAGGGGTTAAGAGAGGGCAGATAGTGTATCAGTGAACTTGTGTTTCACTGTATAAACATTCGTGTGTGACCTATATGTGTTAGTATCAGTTTAGTTCTGTGTGTTATGTGTATCCCTTAGTATCAGTTTAGTTCTGTGTGTGTGAGTGAATACCAATGTGAGTGTGTTAGATATATGTGTGTGTCTGCCTATATGTACCAGTATGTGTGAGTGCCTGTGTGAGTAAGTGTATCAGTCAGAACCAGTGTGCCTATGTGAATAACTGTGTCAATAATGTGCCTGAGAGTGTATACCAGTGTGTATGTGTGACCTATATGTGTCTCAGAACTTTTGTGTGTGGATGTATCAGTAGGATTAGTAGTGTGCATTTGTTTCAATGAGAATGTTAAGTAACAGTGATTTGTATAGTGGTGTCAGTCAGTAAAGTTTAGTAGTGTGTCAGTAACAGTGAGTTTTAGTCAGTTTCAGTTGTTTAGTTAGGTTGGTCCAGTATGGACTATTATGGAATAAATGGACTAGTAGACCTAGGTAATAACCTAGTGTAGACTGAGCCATGACCTAGATGCCTCATATTTTAATTAACTAAACATGTTATTTCCTTTAAATTTAGTATTTAACATTTATATTCCACAATTAGGTCTTTGTGACTCCATTTTGGACATCGATCCTCACATATTCATCGGGACCACATGCGAGTACATTCTCTGACAGTTTTCACTTTTTGTTGATTACTTCTATAAATCTAGTTGTATTACATACTTGATTCTGACACTGTGGATACACGAGTTAGCACACTAGATCCCTGTCATGAGGAGTCATGATTGGAATCCATCGTGCTAGCTGGGGATAGGGAAACTATTAGTAGATTATGTGATCATATCCAAACTCTACATGCATCATAGGTCACCCCACATCCCACGTCGGGGGCAGCCTGACCATTACATGCTTCATAGCTGTTATATATGATTAGCCTGACCATTACATGCATCATAGCTAACCAGATGGTTAGCCTAACTTACAAGAATCATAGCTAATCATATGTAACTAGCCTGATCTCGTCCCAAGCCGATCACATAATAAACTGATATTTTAAACACTTAGCTAGATATTTATTCTTTATTTCAGATTTACTTGTTCTAGCATTCACTGTATATTGTTCATTGCTAGATGTTCTATTGCCTATTTTATATTCTCCAGTACTCTATATTTCCAGTATTTATTTTATCTCGTATTCTTTACACTATTTTATAGTTTTTGTCAACATAAATGAAACTGCTGTTAGTGTTTGTGCTTCGCTCCAATCCTGACTGGATAATATTTTTAGAGGACTTGGAGGAATTTTGCCCCACCCACTACGGTCTGGGACTAGAGGGAGATTTCACTCCAGTATTCTCAGAGGAGTTGCCTATCCTAGAGGAGATCCTACCTGCCTGCACTTAGATTACTCTATTTCCTGTATTATTGTATTAGACTGAGATTGAGTTGTATTATTATTTGTGACTTTTGAGGACATCTAGACTCAGGACTTGTGATGTACTTATTTGTGTTTGGCTTATGATAGAACTCTTTATTCCCATTTCTCATCGTGCCAATTACTTTCATATAGCTTGTGATTGAGTATATTTATAGAACTGTGGATTCACATTATCATTGTCCTCCGTACGGAGTTGAGACTATTGACAGGATGTATTATGTTGAGACCTAGACAACATTCTACCACCGATGCTGCAGTGTAGGCTAGACGTACCCACGACTCATGCCCAAATTCCGGGTGCGGGTCGTGACACGTTTTTAGTGGTGGCCCATGCAGGTCAGACTTTGCAAGTTGTGCGATGTGGTGGTAGTGCGACGTCATAGTTGTATTACTATGTGCCTGCTATAGAATATAGGACATAGGATACTAGGATGAGAAATGATACTCAATCACAAAATTCTTGAGAGATTCCTGGGACGACCCCTTGAGAATCTCATTATGAATTCCAATTTAATTCCTTTTCCCTTGTTTTCGTCCGTCCTCACTCGTTGATATTGAGTTTGATTCTTGTTGACCAGTTGTTAAATTTAAATTCTTGGTATCATTGTTGAGTTGATTTTATATCAAGATGAATTTTACGGGCTAAAATTTACGGTATCATCTGATGACATATATTGATGAGGACAGCGAGAAAGGTAAAACGTCTACTTTGGTTATGGAACCTAGAGTTATCGCAGCCATACTAGCTGTCGTGATGAAAATGTAGGAACCTGACTTGGATGTACATACTGTAGTTATGAAACTTAGAGTCTCTCGCAGCCATACCGGTTGGCGTGGCGAGGATTCTAGATGACATGATTATAGGGTTGCATACCTTAGTTACGGAACCTGTCGTTTATCGCACCTATGCTTACTGGCATGGCGAGGATTCTAAGTGTCATGATTTCTGACAGACGTGTATGATTATCAGGTTGTATCTTAAATTGGTTCTTAAAGTATTATCTCAACACTTATCTATTTCCGTTATTACAGGACTTTATTCCATCGTTTCTTTTGTTTGCTAGCCGTAGAAATACCTTCAGTCCTCAATCTAGTTCCTTTTGAGCTTCTATTCTTTGAGGATTTCTTGTTAAGTATGATAATTAGTGACTTGTAATTATGTCTGTGTCTTGTATTAGTGTTGACTAGGTGTGACTTGTGAGCTTATAAGTGCTTCTTAGTTGGATATGTGAGCAGTAGGCATTAATCTAAAGTAACCCATAGCGTAGTGCCTTGTAGCAATAGCTCTAGGATATGTGTCTTTATAGTACTGTAAGTAGAAGGAGAGTAAAGAGTATTAGTGATGGTTCCAAGAGTTAGTATCAGAGCCAGCATACCCGTCCTGGCTAGTCATGAAATATGTAATTGGATGATCTATGTAAACAATTAAGTATCAAGAAATTGTGTTAAGGATTAATGGAGCATGATGTTCAATTTGATGATTGATACCGGGTGTGTAAAAAAAAAGAAAAATAAATGTATATGCACAAAGGGTTTTTAATGAGATGTCATGAGTAGAGAAATATCAGGATTGGTAATGAAAGTAGTGAAGCGTATCACAAATTAGTAAAAGATAAAAGGGAAATACATATACATCAATCGAGACGAGAAACCATATACTTGCCCATGAGAGTAAAGTAAAACAGGGGTGTTATAGAAGGTACATGTTATCATGAGTTCTAATAAGTTTGATGAGATGATCCAATAATGAAGCTAGTATTATCATACCTAGGGTACTAATGATTCTATATCAATGATTAGTTGAGCAATGTGCTAATAGTAAGTGCCTTGTATGATAATGTTAAATTAGTATATCAGAAATTCATTGGAGAAAATACGTGTGATGATAACTTTGATCATTTGGAAGTAATAGTGCAAGTAATTCGGGCAGTACAAATTTTAGTACACAGTTGAGAGTTGTAGACAGTAGGTGTATTTGGGTGCACCTTGAGTATTAGAGACTGTGAGCATTTATATGTATATTTGTGGATTGAAATTGAAGAGTGGAAAGAAATTTCAATTTTTAGGATTTTGTGGAGTTGAGATTCTAAGTTATTAATGTTTGAGGATTCAAAAATTTGATTCAATAAACACAGTCAAAACTATAGAGATTTTAGAAGTGATTAAAATTTTTATTTCGATATTGAGTATTTGACTTTTGAGGAAGTATATGCATTTTATTTTAAATTGTTCAAGGAGTTAAACCTTGATGATCATATTTTGAGGATTAATTTTTCGGTGGATAAGCATAAAGAGTTAAGGATTTAATATGGCAGAGTTGATGAATCATTGATTTTATCAAGATTGAGATATGATTAAATTATTATTAAAATTTGAGGATAAACATTAATTTAAATGAGAGGTTAAGAATTTAATATGGTCGGATTGATGATTATTGATTATGATATATTTATCATTAAAAAATTGAGGAAATTAAGGAGATTATTATTATATTTATTTGACCGCAAGTTATGAATTTTAAATTTTTTATATTATGGACGTTGCATTTGAAGAATCCATAGGTATCGCGTTGTCGAGTATTTTGAGGAAAAAGGAAACCAAGGAATAAGATCATTGATGGATTAGTATTTGAATTCAAACTTTTTGGGACGAGATTTCAATTATATATATATATGCATTGATTAAAATTAAATTTGAGGAGTAGATATTAAATTTCGATTATTTAATTTTTAACTTAAAAATTCGGAGGAAATTGTGAGGAAAATGGAAACTGATTTTATTTCGAGGATTTTCTGGAATACAAAAATTTTAGAATTTTTGAAAATTGTGAAATGACAAGGTGGATTGCTTCAACCTTTACCTATCCCAGAGTGGAAGTGGGAGCACGTGACCATGGATTTCGTTTCAGGGCTTCCACGTTCTCCAGGAGGGAAGGACGCGATTTGGGTCATCATGGATAGGTTGACCAAATCAGCCCACTTCTTACCTTTCAAGGTGGGCACATCGACAGAGAGGCTAGCAGAGATGTACGTGCGACAGATTGTCAGACTTGATAGAGTTCCTGTGAGCATCATCTTGGATCGGGATAGTCGTTTTACTTCCCACTTCTGGAGGAGTCTGCAGGCTAGCTTGGGCAATCAGCTCAAGTTCAATACCTCATACCACCCCCAGACAGACGGACAGTCTGAAAGGACTATTCAGACTCTCGAGGATATGCTACGCACTTGCGTTTTAGATCTCGGAGGTTCTTGGGAGGATCATCTGCACCTGGTAGAGTTTGCTTATAACAACAGCTACCAGGCCAGCATCGAGATGTCACCATTTGAGGCTCTTTATGGACGGAGGTGTCGTACACCGTTATCTTGGGACGACGTTGGAGAGAGAGCCTTGCTAGGACTAAAAATAGTCGTGGATGCAGCAGAAAATGTGAAACTCATTAGAGACAGACTGCGAGTAGCGCAGGACAGATAGCGGCATTGGGCCAACAGCCACCGTAGACCCCTTGAGTTTCAGGTATAGATTGTTGTATTTTGGCTTGTGATTGTTTTGTTTAGACTACGTGTTGAGACTGTCTTGTTTTAGGTTGGCGATCTAGTGTTCCTACGGATTTCTCCGATGCGTGGCATGATTTGTTTTGGTGGAGGCGGGAAGATTAGCCCACGCTACATCGGACCCTTCGGTATTCTTGCGAGGGTAGATGCAGTGGCGTATAGACTAGACTTGCCGCCTGCACTAGAGGGAGTGCATGACGTGTTCCACGTGTCGCAGCTGAGGCGGTACGTGGCAGACCCTAGTCACGTACTAGATCACTCGGAGATCGAGGTTGGTCCGACTCTCAGCTACCCTGAGCAGCCCGTAGAGATCTTGGATCGCAGAGAGAAGGTGTTACGGAACCAGACTATTCCTTTGGTTCGTGTTGCATGGAGACATCACTCTCCAGGAGAGTCGACCTGGGAGAGAGAGGATGAAATGCGTGAGCAATATTCGTATCTCTTCGAGACTTGAGGTATAATTCCTTATCTGATTTCGTTCTTGTTCTAGTTCAATCCAATTTCGAGGACGAAATTTTTTTTAGGAGGGTAGACTTGTCACTACCACATTTCCAGATTAGGGCATTAGTGTAATTTCCTCTGTTTAATTTAAATTATGTAAATATTTAATATGATGACTTTTATTTAAATAATTAGGTTTAGGTTAAACCCTAAATTCTAATAGATTCAACCCTAGTGATCAAACCCTAGTTGGCATTCTAGGTTTTTGGTGAAACCCTAATTTTTCATGATAGTTTAGATTTGAAACCCTAGAGATGACTAAACCCTAGTTAATTAATTTCTTCATGACTTAACATGGATGATTAGCTAAACCCTGACATTTGAAACCTTAACCCTAGCCTATATATTGAAGAGGAGCCTCCCTCAACCCATTCCTTCATGAAGAAAGAAAACCTAACCCTAGCCTCCATTTAAAAAAACCATTCCCTCATCCCACAAATTTCAGAATCCAGCCCTAGGATTTCACTTTCCTCCTCCATCAAAGGGGAAACAAGAAGCTTGGGCCAAGAGGACTTGGAGAAAGGAAACCTACATTGGGAAACCATCTCCCAATAGGTGAGAATCCAATTTTTATCCATTTTTAATTCTGTTTTTCCTTGATTGTTGGCCATTAGGAACCCACCTTATTGTGTAGATTCTGATTTCTAGGGTTCTACATGAAGATCTAGGAGAAATTAGGGTTGTGATGACCTACGGGTATTTTCCCCTAATTTTAGGAACCCTAACCCTAGGGGTTGCTTGTAGACTGATTACATCTCCTATGTATGAGAGTAGATCTCGAATTTAGGGTTTCGATTTGGGGGATTTTTTTCTGTGCTGTGTGTTTTGTGTAGTGTGGGTCTTTGTGTCCCCGTGTCTCGGGATGTCAGACACTGGGGAAAGGGTCTGTGTTGGAGTCGGTTTTCCTGTGTGTCCCAGTGTGTTAGGTATCTGTGTACAGGATAATGTATCAGTGTCATGTCTGTGGGAGTCTTTGTGTTTCAGTTATGTATGTGAATACCTGTGTCTGTGTATGAGTGTCCCTGTTTTGAGAGTGTCCCAGGTTTTATTCTCCAGTAGCAGTGTGTGCAGGTGTGTAGGTGTGTAGGTGTATCAGAACCTAATGTATCAGTGTCTCAGTGAGAACTTGTGTGTTAGTTCTAGAGTGCAGGTGAGTGTGTGTGTTACTAGCTGTGTGTATTCAATAACTTGCCTGTGTGGGTGAGTGAGCAGTTAAACTGAGCAGTGTTAGTTGTGTGTATGTGTATCATAGAACTCAATGTGACAGTGGGTGAGTTGTATCTGTGTGAAATTCTGTGTAGCTATGTATGTGTCACAGTGGGAGGGTGTATTGTGCAGTGAGTGTTCCTGTCAGTGTGAATTGTGTGTGAGGATGTTTAGCAGTGCAGTAGTACATCAGTGTCTGGGAATTTGGTTAGGGTGAGCTCGAGTGATTGAGAGTGGTTGGGAGAGTATACCCATACCTGGGCACAGTAGTACACATGTGTGCTGCAGGCCACAGTTTAGATTGAGCACAAGTGTGCACTTGTAGTGTGAAGATTGGAGTATTTGATGTATGCAGGTAGGTGTTGCAAGCTGGGTGTTCCAGAATCTGGGGTATTGTTGTGTGCAAACTGAGATAGGGAGGCTCAGATATGAAGTGAAACTTAGGATCTGCATATACACTGATGTGAGTCAGTGGATACACTGTTATGTGTATCAGTTCAAATCCCAAGTAGCAGCTAGATGAGTTCACTGAAGGAAGAAGCTAGAAGTGTCAGATATTGACCATGAAGGGTATAAGTTTAGTGTACCTATGTGTGCTATGAGTACCTTGTGATAGCAGTGTGTTGCAGTGTGTGTGTGTGTGCCATAGAGCCTAGTTCTGTGTGTGTGTGTATCCCAGGACTTAGAGTGTATACCTATGTCTAAAACTGTAGGCGTGTGAGTGAGTGAGAAATTCCAGGTTCAGTATGCATCTGTGTAGTGAGAACTGTGTAGATGTGTTAGGGGTTAAGAGAGGGCAGATAGTGTATCAGTGAACTTGTGTTTCACTGTGTAAACATCCGTGTGTGACCTATGTGTGTTAGTATCAGTTTAGTTATGTGTGTTATGTGTATCCCTTAGTATCAGTTTAGTTCTGTGTGTGTGAGTGAATACCAATGTGAGTGTGTTAGATACATGTGTGTGTCTGCCTATGTGTACCAATATGTGTGAGTGCCTGTGTGAGTGAGTGTATCAGTCAGAACCAGTGTGCCTATGTGAATAAATGTGTCAGTAATGTGCCTGAGAATGTATACCAGTGTGTATGTGTGACCTATGTGTGTCTCAGAACTCGTGTGTGTGGATGTATCAGTAGGATTAGTAGTGTGCTTTGTTTCAATGAAAATGTTAAGTAATAGTGATTTGTATAGTGGTGTCAGTCAGTGAAGTTTAGTAGTGTGTCAGTAATAGTGAGTTTTAGTCAGTTTCAGTTGTTTAGTTAGGTTGGTCCAGTATGGACTATTATGGAATAAATGGACTAGTAGACCTAGGTAATAACCTAGTGTAGACTGAGCCATGACCTAGAAGCCTCATATTTTAATTAACTAAACATGTTATTTCCTTTAAATTCAGTATTTGACATTTATATTCCATAATTAGGTCTTTGTGACTCCATTTTGGACATCGATCCTCACATATTCATCGGGACCACAGGCGAGTACATTCTCTGACAGTTTTCACTTTTTGTTGATTACTTCTATAAATCTAGTTGTATTACACACTTGATTCTGACACTGTGGATACACGAGTTAGCACCCTAGATCCCTGTCATGAGGAGTCATGATTGGAATGCATCGTGCTAGCTGGGGATGGGGAAACTATTAGTAGATTATTTGATCATATCCAAACTCTACATGCATTATAGCTCACCCCATATCTCACGTCGGGTGCGGCCTGACCATTACATGCTTCATAGCTATTATATATGATTAGCCTGACCATTACATGCATCATAGCTAACCAGATGGTTAGCCTAACTTACAAGAATCATAGCTAATCATATGTAACCAGCCTGATCTCGTCCCAAGCCGATCACATAATAAACTGATATTTCAAACACTTAGCTTGATAATTATTTTTTATTTCAGATTCACTTGTTCTAGCATTCACTGTATATTGTTCATTGCTAGATGTTCTATTGCCTATTTCATATTCTCCAGTACTCTACATTTCCAGTATTTATTTCATCTCGTATTCCTTACACTGTTTTATAGTTTTTATCAACATAAATGAAACTGCTGTTAGTGTTTGTGCTTTGCTCCAATCCTGACTGGATAACATTTTCAGAGGACTTGGAGGAATTTTGCCCCACCCACTACGGTCTGGGACTAGAGGAAGATTTTACTCTAGTATTCCCAGAGGAGTTGCCTATCCTAGAGGAGATCCTACCTGCCTGCACTTAGATTACTCTATTTCCTATATTATTGTATTAGACTGAGATTGAGTTGTATTATTATTTGTGACTTTTGAGGACATCTAGACTCAGGACTTGTGATGTACTTATTTGTGTTTGGCTTATGATAGAACTCTTTATTCCCATTTCTCATCGTGCCAATTACTTTCATATAGCTTGTGATTGAGTATATTTATAGAACTGTGGATTCATATTATCATTGTCCTCCGTACGGAGTTGAGACTATTGACAGGATATATTATGTTGAGACCTAGACAACGTTCTACCGCCGATGCTGCGGTGTAGGCTGGACGTACCCACGACTCATGCCCAAATTCTGGGTGCGGGTCGTGACATCACTCATAACCCCAAGAGGTAAGGTAATTGCTCAAAAACTGGCACATCAAATAGCACCTTCAACGACCAGGTCAAAGAAAAAGCAATGCAGGCCGGACCGTAGGATCCTTTCTTCAAAAAATAAAAATTATAGACTTCGGGTGCTCAACGCAGCTCAACAAGTCTCCCTGTGCACAAAACCCAAGTTGTCACGCCCCAGTCCCAAAATACCGAGGGACTAAACACGTGGCAATGGCCAGCAGCACACACCAATGGACAAACCCGATTTAATGGACCCATTAGAGTGTACTTAAGCTGTAAAAACAACAATAAAGGTCTACTAAACATGTCACATTCTAATCTCATCCATAAAAGATAACACAACCAATAGCAGCATAATGAAATATAAATCAACATCAAGTCTCAAAAAAGTATCTCGAGGAACAACCCGATAAAGAGTTTGATACGGCAGTTTAATAGACAGAAAATAAAAGAGTCTAACAACAGCAAAGACTGAGTATAGATAGAGAAGATATTCAGGAGAAATCCTCGGGTATCACCTCGTCCTCTGGGATTGGTCCAGCTCCAGCGTCTGCTCCAGTCCCGTATACCTCGGGGTAGATCTCCTCTGCTAAACCTGGAGACATAATCCGAATTCCAGGTCCTCAGGGGACATAGCAAGGTACAAGAATAACTCAAGATAATAAATACAGTATATAAAATGTATCAATATGGCAAAATATATAACCAGCTACGTGATATGCAAATGAGAGCATTAATCATACTCAGGCTGAAACTACTATAGGCTCTGTGTCGGGGAAACCCATAGCATCATTTATTCTCGAAGGGCCAGTAAATGTGCCAAAGCTCTTATCAGAGTCTAAGGCACCTCCACTAATGTAATATATATATAACATAATCAGCCTTTAGTATGGTAAGACTCTCTCCACCCAATGTAATCTCACGTCTCATATCCATAGCACGCAAGATCAAGACCTCTAGCTAATGCAGCGAGTCATAATGATAGCTATGCATATGTAATATCTATGTCACGAATCTTGTAGACCTATACAAAATTACCATGAATATATCAAGAAAGATTCTGTCTCATGAACAGTGTCAGGTGTCCTATGGTATGACGTACTTGATAATTCAAGAACGAAAATATAGGATCGTGATATCAATCTCTAGGTGACGTTACACAACTTCTCGTATGGCGTTGACACCCGAATATTATTCGGACGTTAAGCAATGTCACACAGTCCTAGGTTGAACAGATATATCATATAAATAAATTAAGAGAATATTATGTAGCAAGTACTGCAAGATTGGCAAGGTACACTTGCTTGGGGTTTGGTTTCCAACAGTTGCTCCTGTATCAGTGGGATCTTCAAGTACTCCTCCGGATGCTAAAATAATCATGACCATCATTCTCAGAAGATATAAAATAGTTAGGATTGCCTATCCATAAGTCCAATTTAGACACAGGAGCAAAATTGACAGTTTTTGGTCAAAGCGGGGTCCACATATAGCCCACTTCACACCAAAAAATGTGCCAGAGACAAATTTCTCCAAATTCATCAAACTTAGTGTCTACAAGTCCAGAACGACGATACAAACACAATGGAATATCCAGAACTGGATTCCGATAAGCCGATCACAAAACCGCCCGTCAAGTGGAGCCGTGGGGCCCACGATACGGGATTTTGTCAACGTTCTCAGAATCGAATCAAACTTGAATCACAGGACCAGCGTAACGCTATGAGTCCGATGGCGCAAGTTTTGTTTCAAAATGATAAGCACACAGAAAGTTACAATGAGTTTCAGGACAAGTCCGATACGGGGCAATTTTGACGGATACGCGTTGATTCCGGTGTACACGCACATCCAAATTAACTTTCGCGAAATTCCACACGTCCGTATTGACGATGCGCACCTTTCGCTGAAATTTGGGTTGAGCTAGCTACTAAGTCAAGAAGAAAGTACTTTTTGGAATTTTAGAACCTTCAACCCACACGACCAAGTCTCCTTGTTTAGCAGGACGCACCCAGTTTCGGGAAAATTCGGGTTTTAAATAACCAAGCTTTTTGGTTAACTTCACCCGAGAATAAAATATAATCTACAACACATAAAATTAAACTAATACAGGGTTTTAAAACTTGGTTATATGGTCTAAATTACTGTTCAAACAAAAATTAGAAATAGTTAACAGGTTGCACGTAAAACGGTCGTGAATTTGTGAGTTCGGGACAGATTCTGAAAGTCTAAAATTCAAAATATTTTCCTATTTTGTGTTGCAGTTTGCGATCGACACAGGACACGATACCCCAGTCTAATTGCATGGGATTCTAGGGGGTCACGTAGCGAATATGTCGCAACAGTCTGTTCAAAAAATAACGCGACAAGGAGAGAGAAGGACTCACTGGAACAGGAGATCAATATCGACTACACGTCGTGAACACGCGGTGGCGCGGCGCACGTCGACGGCGGTTAGCGGCACTACTGCAGCTGGTGGTGGTCATCGCCGGAGCTCGGTGGCCGCTGCGGGGAGCTCAGGGTGCCTCAGGGTGAGTCGCCGGAGGGAAGGTAGTGGCGGTGGTGAAATGGCGGCTCAGGGTCGAGGGTCCACGACGTATGAGAGCTCATGGATGGAGGTGTGGTGGTGCTGGGGAGTCGTCGTGTTGGGGGTGGTCGGAGGTCGGGGTGGCCGGAGTTGGCTGAGAGGGGTGGCTGCGATGGCATTGGGGGTGTTGGGGTGGCCGGAGTTGGCAGAGGATGGTGGTGCTGATTTGGTGAGGGTGGCCGAGAGGTGAGGGTTTATATAGAAGGGCCTTGGATGCCGTTGGCGGGGAGGAGAAAGGTCGGCGGGTGAGGAGGTGAAGAGACGGCGGCGGAAGAGAAATGGCCGAAGGGGATCGCGCTGGCCGGGAAAAGAAACGACTGAGGAAGTCGGGGGGACGGTCGGGTTTTTGGGGTCGGTTACTGTAGCAACATTTCGGGCCGGGTTTCGGGTTGTCGGGTACGGGTCGGGTTCAAATCTAACCCGTTAGGGTTGGTTTGAGTTGGGTTGGTTTAATTAGGGTGGGTTCGGTTCAATCCGGTTCAGTTTGGTTCAAGTGGGTTTATTTAAACATATTATTTTTATCTATTTAAAAATAGTTTTTGGGTCCAATAAATTCCAGAAAAATTACACTATGTCTGATTCTTTATTTTACACTAAAAAAATATTATTTTTATAATATTATAATATTTAATTTAATCACAAAATTTATTTAATACCAGAAAATATTTATTTTAATTATTAAAAAAATCAAAGAAAAATCCCGAAACTTTATATTTTAATTTATGAAAAATTCGGGCGTTTACAATCTACCCTCCTTAAAAAGATTGTGTCCTCGCAATCAAAGAAAAATAACCGGTCAGAAAAGATGACACGGTTGTAAGACATGTTGGAAGCATGATACAAAGGATAAAGAGTTATGAACAAAGAGAAATCGAGAGGAAGTGTGAGGTTTAAGCAGAACACATAGGGAAGGAATAAAAATATTTCCTTAAGCAATGATAGATATGTAATTCAAGAGTAAAGGAATCTGGATAGAGCAAGGAAATCTTCATCTTAGGAAAACTTGGGTATCAAATACTAACAAGTTCAAAATACTAGGCTTGGGCTAGGGAATGGAATTAACAGGCACGTGCTAAGGCATCACTAGGAATAGATAGCTATGATAAAACTTAAATCTTACGTATATTCGCTATTCCACGAGTTGGTGCATCCTCCATTGTTATCGCAAAAGCCTGTCCACGTCCCGGTGGTGGTGTCCTCTGCTGTTGCTGGGCTTCTTGATAAACATGTTGTTGGGCTTGCATTATTGCGTAGAATATTTGGAACATCTGCTGACCATCCATAAGCTGTCCTGGTGGAAAAACGGACATTGGTGGAGTAAACTGCGACGATGGTGGAATATCGACTCGTCGAAATCTTGAGGCATGCTGATTTGCTTGATTGCTTTGTTGAGTTGATTGACCTCCATCCACTGGTGTCACTTTATCATCGTAGGTGACAACTACAACTTGTGGTATTCCTGTGGGAGTCTCGTTGCTTGCTTGGAGATTCATTACTCTGTATCCAAAATAAACTATAAAAGGCGCACGGAGGAATCAAGGCAGGATACAAGTCAAGAAATTCGAATCCGATATAGAGATCAAGAACGATTCAATTAAGTGGATGAGATCATATAACTTATCCTTTCCTTATCGCAGGCTTGCTCGGTCCCTTAGTTGAAACCGAAATAATTTAGTCGTAGACCTGCATGGGCCACCAAAAAAATCATGTCACGCCCAGTCCCAAAATACCAAAGAACTAGACACATGGCAATGGCCAGCAGCACACACCAATGGGCAAACCCAATTTAATAGACCCATTAAAGTGTACTTAAGCTATAAAAACAACAATAAAGGTCTACTAAACATGTCACATTTTAATCTCATCCACAAAAGATAACACAACAAATATCAGCATAATGAAATATAAATCAACATCAAGTCTCAATAAAGTATCTCGGGGAACAACCCGATAAAGAGTTTGATACGGCAGTTCAATAGGCAGGAAATAAAAGAGTCTAACAACAGCAAAGATTGAGTATAGATAAAGCAGATACTCAGGAGAAATTCTCAGGTATCACCTCATCCTCTGGGATTGGTTCAGCTCCAACGTCTGCTCCTGTCCCGTATACCTCGGGGTAGATCTCCTCTGCTAAACCTGGGGACATAATCCGGATTCTAGGTCCTCAGGGGACATAGGAAGGTACAAGAATAACTCAAGCTAATAAATGCAGTATATAAAATGTATCAATAGGGCAAACTATGTAACCAGCTACGTGATATACAAATGAGAGCATTAATCATACTCTGGATGAAACTACTATAGGCTCTGTGTCGGGGAAACCTAGCAGCATTTATTCTCGAAGAGCCAGTAAATGTGCCAAAGCTCTTGTCAGAGTCTAAGGCATCTCCAGTAATGTAATATATATATATATATATATATAAATATATATATAACATAATCAGCCTTTAGTATGGTAAGACTCTCCCTACCAAATGTAATCTCACGTCTCATATCCATAACACGCAAGATCAAGACCTCTAGCTAATGCAGCGAGTCATAATGATAGCTATGCATATATAATATCTATGTCACGAATCCTGTAGATCTATACAGAATCACCATGAATATATCAGGTAAGATTCTGTCTCATGAACAGTGTCAGGTGTCCTATGGTATGACGTACTTGATAATTCAAGCACAAAAATATAGGATCGCGATATCAATCTCTAGGTGACGTTACACAACTCCGTGTACGGCGTTGACACCCGAATATTATTCGGATGTTAAGCAATGTCACACGGTCCTAGGTTGAACAGATACATCATATAAATAAATCAAAAGAATATTATGTAGCAAGTAGTGCAAGATTGGCAAGGTACACTTGCCTGGGATTTGGTTTCCAACAGTTGCTCCTGTATCAGCGGGATCTTCAAGTACTCCTCCGGATGCTCAAATAATTATGACCATCATTCTCAAAAGATATAAAATAGCTAGGATTGCCTATCCATAAGTCCAATTTGGACACAGGGGCAAATTGACAGTTTTTGGTCAAAGCTGGGGTCCACTTGTAGCCCACTTCGCACCGAAAAATGTGCCAGAGACAAAGTCCTCCAATTTCGTCAAACTTAGTGTCTACAAGTCCAGAACGACGATACGAACCCAACGGAATGTCCAGAACTGGATTCCAATGAGTCGATCACAAAATTGCCCGTCAAGTGGAGCCGTGGGGCCCACGATACGGGGTTTCGTCAACGTTCTCAGAATTGAACCAAATTTGGGTCACAAGACCAGTGTAACACTACGAGTCCGATGGCGCAAGTTTTGTTTCAAAACGACGAGCACACACAAAGTTACAACGAGTTTTAGGATAAGCCCGATACAGGACAATTTTGACATATACGCGTTTATTCCGGTGTGCACGTAAAACCCCACACATCCGCATTGATGATGCACACCTTTCGGTAAAATTCACACACGACTAAGTTGCCTCGTTTAGTGGGATGCACCCAGTTTCAGAAAAAAATTGGGTTTTAAATAATCAAGCTTTTTGGTCAACTTCACCCGAGAATAAAATACAATCTACAACATATAAAATTAAACTAATACAGGATTTTAAAACTTGGTTATATGGTCTAAATTACTGTTCAAACAAAAATTAGAAATAGTTAACAGGTTGCACGTAAAACGGTCGTGAACTTGTGAGTTCGGGACATAATCTGAAAGTCTAAAATTGGGAATATTTTCCTATTTTTGTGTCGCAGTTTGCGATTGACACAGGATACGATACCCCAGTCTAATTGCACGGGGTTCGAGAGGGTCACATACCGAACATCTCGCAATAGTCTGTTCAGAAAACAACGCGACAAGGAGAGAGAAGGACTCACCGGAACAGGGGATCGTTATCGACTACACGTCGTGAACACGTGGTGGCGCAGCGCACGTCGATGGCGGTTGGTGGCACTGCAGCTGCTGGTGGTCGTCGCCGGAGCTCGGGGATGGCGATGTGGTGGTGCTGGAGGTCCACGATGTCAAAAGATGTTGGTGGTACTGCAGCTGCAGTGCCACCCCTCTCCGCCAACTCTGGCCACCCCGACCTCCGGCCACCCCCAAAACGACGACTCCCCAGTACCACCACATCGCCATCCGCGAGCTCCCATCCGCCGTGGACCCTCAGGAATGAGTTTTACGCTCAAGATGAGACAAAATCAGATGCTATGTCAAAAGCTATTTCTGCACAGGGCTCGAGGCATATTTTTGCATTTAATACAAGAGATTCGGTTCTAACTGGTTATGATTGAGAAGCTAAGACTGTGCCAAATACGCTAATATCACTATCTTTATACTTTACGCCTTATTGGTTATTCTATGCTGGTTATCTATTTTTCAGGAATCATCAAGTTTTTACGCAGGGACAGTTACCTATGTGATTTGTATAACGTATTATACGCAGATTAGAAAGACTAAGGGAACATAGTTTAGCGGTTGTTTATAATTGCAGCGTAAAGTTGTCATAACTATAGCATAAAATAGAAAATCTTCTGTAGCTTAAGTAGGTAATCAAGCTTGGCTTTTTACGCTAACAGGACAGTCAGTTGGCTTTTTACGCCAACTGGGGTAAAGGGTCTTCGGCGTAAACTAAATATAGGATGGTGGAAAAGAAGAATGAGGTTTCTGTCAAGTATGGATGAGATCCTTATACTCTATTCTATATGCAGGCTTGTTTGGTACAGTTATGTAACCAAGACAATATATTTCTAGACCTGCATGAGCTACCACCAAAAATATGTCACGTCCCAGTCCCAAATAACGTAGGACTAGGAATACGTAACACGCCCAGCCGTATGTATACGAACTCCAATATGGAAATCATATACATACGTACGCTGTATATGAATATGCAATCCATCAGTGGTAATATATATTATCATCACAAGTCACACAAAATCTATGTCTTATCCACAGCACAAATAATCAGTAGAAAATAAAGCTGAATAATAGCTGGATGTCCAAAATGAGTATCAAGTCTAGTAGTCGGGTGGAAATAAATCAACTACACAGTGACTATGCCGAAGTAGCAAAAGATCTAAACAACGTCAATAAATCACAGATACTCTGAGGGTAAGATCTCCTCAGTCAGGTACGTAGAGTCAGGTCCAGGTCCGTACTCCTGTGGGTACTCCTACTCGTCCATATCTGGAAAGAAACCAGGTCCTCAGAGGGACGTAACAAGATACATATAAACATGTCAATAAAGTACTGAAATAAAAACATCCATTGGGTCGCCTAACCGTCTAAGTGTATGCAATTTGAGAACAACTTTCCAATACGTGGGCTATCTGGCCAAATAATGGGATTGGCATGATTCTCTCGGAAAATCAGGGGCCTAAAAGCATATCGTCTTTTGAATGGCAGAGGCCGCCAGTAATATATAGTGGTCATCATCACCCGTTTCTCCAGTGGAGAATCCGGGCATACAGGAGAAAAGTGCATAGGAGCCCAAACGCTTTACTTATTGTTCTCCCCACCCCATGCTCTAAGTATACCATATCCATGACACGATACAACCTCTAAATAACTGCCAGGTCTACTAGTATACAAAGTTTCTATTAGCAGTTATCCCTAACGCACGGCTCTATGTATAGGCGGCCAACCCAATACGTAGTCCGGGATCTATATGAGACTCACAACTCGTGTAAAAACTTGTGTCACAGCCAATGAATCCAAATAATACTCCATAATACTGGGGTGGTCTCATGAACAAGGTCCAATGCAAATACATAAATAAAACAGAATCATGCAGCATTTGGAATGTAAATAGTAGTAATGTGGCAATGTATACTTGCCGAGCAAGGTTCCGTATAGTGCAAGCGTTCACGACAGTGTTAAGTTGAAGAAGTGAGGTTTATGGATATATATAGAGAATAAGAGGCGGTAGGAAAAACTTAGTGTTGAAGAAAACTAAAACTACTGCCGCTGCTGTTTTCTTTCTTTTCATTGGTTTTGGTTTCGGCTGGGGGTGTTTTAGTAATATTAGTGTTAAGGAGTGGTGGAATAAGGAGCTTACACGTGTGGAAAGCAAAGCAAAGCAAAATTAGTTTTTGCTTCTGCTGCTGATATTTTCTTCTCCTATTGGGGTGTGGTTTGGGTTTTACGCGTGGTGAAAAGAAGAGTTTACGCGGGGTAAAATAAGTGATGGTTTTGATACTGCTGTTGCTGCGGTTTACGCGCGGAGAAGTATACGCGGTGTGGTGAGTGGGTTGTTGTTGTCTGTTTACGCGGAAAGAGCTGCTATTTCCTTACTTTACGCGCGGGGTGTGTTTAACGGGTTGCGGGTTTGGTCTGATAGGAAATTCTATTTTCT
Organism: Iris macrosiphon; assembly: GCA_036927795.1. Classification (NCBI taxonomy): domain Eukaryota; kingdom Viridiplantae; phylum Streptophyta; class Magnoliopsida; order Asparagales; family Iridaceae; genus Iris; species Iris macrosiphon. The sequence continues at coordinate 15,815,689 of JAYESA010000008.1, forward strand.
ATTCTTTTCTTTTTCTTATTAATAAAATCTATATATATATATATATATATATATATATATATATATATATATACATATACCTATTTATTTATAGAAAATCTGGATAGGGTATTGGTGTATACGGTTAAGGTAGCAACTGTCCAAAGGTTTTCTACATGGAATAAAAATTAGAAAATTTTTATAATGGCTTCATAAATCCTTTAAATGCTCAATACCTCAGAATAAAATCTATTTTCTTTATTTAGCTCATAATTACCATAAATAAATAAATAAATAATAAAATACGGTTTTCAGAATTAGGGGGTTTACACTCCTCTTATCCCCAGCGGGACAACTCAGATGTACATCTCTATACTCTTGGTTCTTCATCCCAGCAACTGCCTTTGTGCAATTTTTTTCCTTCTTTACAAATTTCTGTAAAAGCCATCATCTGCATCCAGGAGTCCTGGATACGCAACAGATGATGGATCTTTAAAGTCTCTCCAACGGAGCAGTCCTCAGGTCCACTTGCACACTCCTACAGTGACCACTCATAAACTAATCTCGTTGGACGCAATCCATGTTCATATTACCGCTGAGCTATTGCCCCACAAGTCTCCCCAGCGGAGCAGTCCTCAGGTCCATCTGCACACTCCCGCAGTGACCACTCAATCCAATCTCTTTAGACGCTGGCAATATTCATATTACCTCTGAGCTATCGTCCCACCAATTTCCCCAGTGGAGCAATCCTCAGATCTATTTTCATTCTCAGATAGACCAAACTTCGTAAATCACCCTCAGTGAGTTTTTCGGACATCGGTTCACGTCCATATTACCTCTGAACTATCGTCCTAATATTTCTCCCCGACTAAATTTGCGATATCTATATTACCTCTGAGCAAACCTTTCGGGTCTTGGTTATCGATCATCACGTCTATATTACCTCTGATATCGGTTGTCATCCCCACTTATCATCCGTACTCATCAAGGTACATCAGTAGTGTTAAGTCCACAAAAACTGCCACGTCCAACATTACCTCTGACAGGACTTGTTCTAAATCTATTACTTGTACTAACATGAGCAAAAAAGTAATGGGTCCATAAAAATTTCCACGTCCATATCACCTCTGGCAGGGCTTGTCTCAAACATATTACTTACACTAACATGCATAAAAAGTAATGGGTCCACAAAAACTATCACGTCCATATTACCTCCGACAGGGCTTGTCTCAAACCTATTACTTGCACAAACGTACGCAAAAAGTAATAGGTCCATAAAACCTATCACGTCCATATTACCTCTGATATGGATTATTTTCGAATTTATTATTTGCACTCAACGTGCACAACAAATAATAAGTCCACCAAAAATTCTCCAGTGATGTCCTCAATGGAAGCAAACATCCACGTCCATATTACCCCTGGCTATTTTCCTTTTTTCTTCCACCAAAAATACCGGGATCATACCTAACCTCTCGGTACGACTATCAGTCGACTCACGTCTATGTCACCTCTGAGTTATCGTTCTCACCTTCTCCCAGTAGGGTTTGCCATATCCTTCACACCTCTGAGAAAATCTTCCACAGTACCACTGATATCGATCACCGTCTAAACTTATCATCTGTACTTAATTTTAATTGCGCTAAGGTGTTAAGTCCACCAAACTTGCCACCTTTGACAAAGCCCATTTCTAACTTATTACTTGCACTCTCGTACTCAAGAAGTAATAAGTCCACCAAAGATCCTCCAGTGGGATATCCTTAAAAAGCCACGGTATTCTAATACGTTCATATTACCTCTAGTATGATACCTATAGCTAACAAAAATAAGTTGCAAAACGAATAGAAAAACTTTTATTTTTTTTCCGCAAAGAGAGATTAAAAGTAAAACTACATTTCGGGAGATTATCAAGATCCTAAACCCGAAGGCAAAATGAAGACACAAAAAGCAAAAGAGAACTACTGGTGCTGTGAGTCGGAGCATGACTCTATTATCCGCTCATGGAGACGAGCAATATGGCCATCCAGGCACCTCCGAGCCCGACACTCAACTTATTGGGCCATAACCTCGGGATCCTCATAGAAAGCGTAGGACTCGTGTCTGTCCTCTAGCTGTTGCACCAGAACCTCAATGTCGGCCGTGTTCTGCGCTATATGGCTCGTCTCAGTGCGGATGGCCTCCTCTTCCTGCTTGTATCAAGCTTGATCTAGAACCGTCTAATTTGCTCGGTTAAGTCCTTATGCCGGGAAAGGTACTCATCTTTGAGATCGCCCAGCCTGTCATGCCTCTCCCACAAGATTCGGAGACCACGCTGCAAATACTCCATAGATGAAGCTAAGAAGGCCTTCTCTATCTCCACCTTCTTTGAGAAATCATTATATTCATGGGAGATCAATATTCCCATGTCCGCCTGTTGATACTACCGTAGCTCTATTAGGCATTTCTCCACCTCCTTCAGTTTATGGCCCAAAAAGTCGATCATTTGCTCAAAACCAGGGATACCCCTCAGAGAGTGGACTTGGCCCTCAGCAAAGTGTCTTACCCAGGCAAAAGATTTGTTGCGCTCCAACACACCCTCAATCCCCTGCTTCAAGAACATGTGGAAGCTCAGGATGAAAAGCTTGACGGTCTCGTCAATCTTTTCCAATATAGCCGGAGTCAAGGGCGACGGGATTGAGGAAGAGTCCACAGGCGCAGCAGGGGCACAACGGTGTTCAAAAAACTCGAAGGCAAAACAACAGTAGAGGAAAAACCAGAAGTCTTGTCTGCGCGACAATCTTTCATGGACGCACGAAGAGCCTGGATACCCATTAGTTGAGCTGCAGATGCCGGAGTATTAGCAAGACTGGGAACATAAGTAACGGGGTGCCTCGCCACATCGGCTCCCTCCTGTACGCCATCCCTAGACCGCATCGCGCCAGCTTTGGGAGGTGACCCAGCAACCTTAAGAAGGGGAATAACCTCATCATGACGGCTCACCACCCCACTACCCAGAGAAGCTTCAATCACGGAGTCCCTGATAACAACAGCGGAAGGAACAACTGCCGCACCAGAAGAATCCACAATGTCTGAGGGATCCTGGACAGACCGTGCAAGGTGTCCCCCACCTCCAGAAGAGTGGGGAAGAGATCCAGACCTCCTCCGAACAAGCCCACCACCTTGTTCTTCTTTGACACCTTCCTTTGTCACTTCCTAGTCCCAAAATACGTAGGACTAGGAATACGTAAGCATGCCAGCCGTATGTATATGACAACTCCAAAATATGGAAACCATAATACTTACGTACGCTGTATTATGAACAATAATTCACAAGTGCTATAGATTTATGTCATAAGTCACAGGACATAACTAGATCTCATCCATAGAATCAAATAACCAATCAACTATGTAACTGAATCAAGTATAAAATGCTTGATAAGAATAAATAGTTGGGTGGAGACAAATCCATTACCAAACTAGAATATAAGAGAAACAAAATAAGTAAATCATCTAATGATCAGAGAGGCTTGAAGAGAAGACCTCCTCGAAAGAGAGAGAAGTAGCAAGTTCTGATCCGTACTCCTGCGAATAGTCGAGATCGCCTACACCTAGAAAGGGACCAGGTCCTCAGAGGGACATATCAAGATACATAGAAGAATGCCAATTGAATACAGTAAAATATGCATAATAGACAGAAAATATATAAGTACGCTGTACTAGACAATCTATATGAAAATGCATAGTGAGGACAACTTTTCGACGTATGGGCATGTGTAGGCTACTCTATCTATCTCATAACTCACACACACGTCCATGTACATCAGAAGCCGTCATACCGCAAGGGTAGCGACCATCGTGACACCATCAATTGACATACAGCAAGGGTAACGACCATATCGACACAACTACCGTAGTGCGTGCTAGTTACTACGGTTTACCAGAGTGGGTAGCCCATACGCCTACTGATTGTCTTCCCCTCCCATGAAACTATGTGTCAAGTGTGTGTCAACATATATAATATATAATTATGACTAAAAAATACATATATAATAAATATAGGAAAATATAATAATCATGCAAAGTACTGTAAATAATTTGGCAAGGTATACTTGCTTGGCAAGAAAGCTGCAAAGTGTAAGCGTCCAGACGTCAAGCGCAAGGGATCAAAACTATGACATCAGAATGGACGTCTTCGGATGTTAAAATAAACATCACCAATATTTTCGGAATCAGTGAGATAGTCAAAAAAGTTTACCCTTTAGTCCAATTTGGACACAGGAGCAAAACGGTAATTTCGGGTCAAAGTGGAGTCCACATGTGGCCCAATCTACACCAAAATGCGTGTCAGAGATAAATGTCTCTAAATGGGACAAATTATAGGTCAAATAAATTCTAAACATCGATACGAACTCAATGGTATATCCAATTTTGGATTCCGATGAGCCGATCACAAATTCGTCCTTCAAGTCAAACCGTGGGGCCCGCAAATAGGCGGCTTGGTCAACTATCTCAGAATCGAATGAAACTTGGGTCACTGGACCAACGTGATACCACGAATCCAATGGCATAAGTTTTGTCATATTCTGACAAACGTACACAAAGTGGGATGATATTTTACAAAAGTCGCGATATAGAGATTTTTACTGATACAGGTTGATTCCGACGGGCGCACACGTCCGAATCAACTTCCGCGAAAGCCTACACGTCAGGATATACCATATGCGTCTTTTGGTACAATTGGTACGCGATGAGGCGGTCCCGTTTGGCGGGACGCACTCCGTATCACAAAATCTAAATTTTAAATTATCAAGTTTTTGGTCATTTTGGAGGTCGAATAATTTAACAAATAAAACAAATTAATAAAAAGTAAAGAACAGTTAAATTCTCGGTTATATAGAGAAGAAAAATCTTCAATTAGATTTTAAAAATATTAAACATGTTAGTGGCAAATTAGGCATGAACATGGGGGTTTGGATTGAAATTGTGGACTATTTTTGGTCAGTTTTTCGGCCAACTTTCGGTCGATTTTTTGACCAATCTAGGGCACGAAAACTCGTCCCGCTTGAAAGAAAATCCAAGAGGGTTAGGTTGTGAACGTATACGGACAAACCGCTCGAGAAAATGATCAAAGATGAGAGAGATACATCACCTTGAAGAGAAGGACGCTGCTGCCTGTGCGGCTGTGCACACGCGTGCGCACGGCGGGGGCGGTCGGCGCGGGGCGACGGCGGCGGCGCGGCTGCAGTCGGTCGGCGGTGTTGGGGACTAGGGTTAGGGTTAGGGTTTAGGTTTAGGTTTCTTATATATATATATATATATATATATATATATATATATATATATATAGAGAGAGAGAGAGAGAGAGAGAGAGAGAGAGAGAGAGGGGGGGGTTCGGGTGCTGAAGGGCTGGGGTAGAGTTAGGAATTTGGTTTTATTAGTTAGTTTATTATTATTATTATTTCTTTTCTTTTTCTTTTACTTTAGTATTGTTATTATTATTTTTATTATTATTATTATTATTATTACTATTACTTATATTATTATTGTTATTACTACTATTACTATTACTATTACTATTACTATTACTTATATTATTATTATTATTATTATAATTATTACTATTACTATTATTATTATTACTATTATTATTATTATTACATATATAGATGAGATTATATAAAAATTTAAAAAGAATATTTGCATACCGAATAAATTCTAGAAAATCTATCACCCTTTTACAAGAATCTAAAAATAAAAAAAATTATTTTATGGAATAATTATAAATGAGCATTTATATAATTAAATCAATCAATAAAATTAATTTTTCTATTTAACTATAAAAATACTTTAAAGAATTTTAATAATTTAATAAAATACTTAAAATAAAATTTAAAATTTTAGGGGGTTTACATTCTACCCAACTTACAATAATTTTGTCCTCGAAATTAACACTAACCCATATTCGTAATAAATTACTGTAGCTATTACATTTTATTGCTAGCTTACAGCGCTTCCTAAAAGGTTATGTTAGCTACCCTAACTCTTTCCTCCCTTATTGTCTATACGCTATTCTTTTATCCTCTAACTCGTCTATACTACCCATCTTACAAGAATTCTACTAGTAGTCAAAGTCCTTTGAGGCCATTGTCTAGGTTGTAAGGCGAATTTATTCATTGGATCAAATTTTTTGGGATACTTGTCTAGAATCTCATAACCAGGATTTTTCTTCGTAACCGTCAAGTATCGTAGTCTAATACTGCCACGCCACCTGGCCAGTATGTCTGCAAATAATTTGACTACTCTACTATAATGGTCTAGCTGCAACTGTCGCTACCTCGCCAATGATTTGTCAGTCATCAGTTCGTAACAAGTGACTTCAACTCTTTCCTAAGCTTAGTCTAAGTTTTAGGGCAACAATTAAGGTCTTGACTAACTTTATAAAACTATTAGAAGTATGAACTATTTCAACAATCCAACTAATTCATGTTAGACTAAAGGATGCTACTTAAGGTTTAAAAATAATATGAGAATACAAATATTGTTATAGTACATATACATAAGGGTTATCATTATGAACTCATCTTTTTTGTTATTAATTATTACTAACCCATTTATGTTTTAACTAACAAAATAAAGGGTGAGGTTGAAGTAAATCAATAATTCATGATGGCACGAAAAGATGGAACTATGATAGAAAGAATTAAGCATGGGACAAGGAATGGATATGGAAGAGAAGATGAGCAACCCAAGGGGACGAGATGGTGATGGGAAAGAGAATACTACTACTGCTACTCATATCATCCATTAGCATCGTGGGTATGCCATCTAGTTAAAATATCAACATATCCTCAAAAATTTTAACACCAAATATATCACATGTCATATGCCCTTAATTACAAAAGATAGTCACAAAGTAATGTGATTGGCCTATGGGATATGTCTAGTACTCTCAGTATATCAAACTTATACCAAGCACGAGTGTTCGTCTTTCCGAAATAGGGGAAGACGAAAAACAATAATAAAGAATTCAAGGAGGAGGTAATAGAATACAAGTACGAGGTTCAAGGCGATTAAAAAAATTTAAAAAGAGAGTTATCAGGGCAGTTGTGGATTAAAATCTGATTTTGGTAAATTCCTATTCACATTCTCATATTAGTACAGTTATGTAACCGATAAGATATGCTCGGACATGTCTAAAGGGCAAGTATATTTGTCTAACATGCTGAGTCAACTATATCTCAATCCACGTAAAGTAGTCATACGAAGAGCGAACCAAGTGCATTAAGGTTGATCAGACCATAATATACTGATTCTGATTTAGAAAATGTATTAGTAGGCGTCCCCAATAAAAAATATGTCATGAACAAGCTCGATAAAAGAATAAGCTTGCAAAACTAAGCTATAAAATAGCAGCATAAGCGGAGGTAGTCTAGAAATTATAAGTAAACTGGATTATGATGAAGGGAGGTACAGAATAATTTAAGTTCATCAAGAAGACCGGTGTTGTGCCTCTACAATTGCCATACTAACTTCTTGTCTAAGTCTATAGTCGACCAAATGGGGGTATGGGCCTCTAAGTTCTACAGTCTAGATAAACACTATCTTCTTATGCAAGCCTATAGTTGGTGTCATACAATTACACTTCATTAATGGGTCAAAAGGACTATGTGATACTAGATTATGAGGCATACTACCAAACTTATAAGAATTTAACTAATAGTGTTATTGAATAATATAGTGTATATACCTAGTACAAGTCACATTCCTAACCCCTATTAAGCACGAAAGAAAAGATAAAATTGACGCTGTGAAAGGATCAAGCAAGATGCAATGCAAGCTATCAAATAAGAGTGCGAAATGAAATCAAGGGAGATGATTAAATAAGTGGATGAGATCCTATATTCTAATCCTATGCACAGGCTTGCTCGGCACAGTAACGTAACCGAGATAATATTCTCTCGACCTGCATGGGCCACCATAAAAATATGTTACGTCCCAGTCCCAAAATATGTAGGACTAGGAATACGTAAGCATGTCAGTTGTATGTATATGGCAACTCCAATATATGGAAACCATAATACTTACGTACGCTGTATTATGAACAATAATTCACAAGTGGTATAGATTTATGTCATAAGTCACAGGGCATAACTAGATCTCATCCACAGAATCAAATAACCAATCAACTATATAACTGAATCAACTATAAAATGCTTGATAAGAATAAGTAGTTGGGTGGAGATAAATCCACTACCAAGCTAGAATATATGAGAAACAAAATAAGTACATCATTTAATGATCAAAGAGGCTCAAAGAGAAGACCTCCTCGAAAGAGAGAGAGAGAAGTAGCAAGTCCTGATCCGTGCTCCTGCGAATAGTCAAGATCGTCTACACCTGGAAATGGACCATGTCCTCAGAGGGACGTAACAAGATACATAGAAGCATGCCAATTGAATACAGTAAAATATGCATAATAGACAAAAAATATATAAGTACGCTGTACTAGATAATCTATATAAAAATGCATAGTGAGGACAACTTTTCGACGTATGGGCATGTGTAGGCTACTCTATCTATCTCACAACTCACACACACGTCCATGTACATCAGAAGCCGTCATACCGCGAGGTTAGCGACCATCGTGACACCATCAATCGACATAACACGAGGGTAGCGACCATCGTGACATAACTACTATAGTGCATGTTAGTTACTATAGTTTACCAGAGTGGGTAGCCCATACGCCTACTGATTGTCCTTCCCTCCCATGATACTATGTGTCAAGTGTGTGTCAACATATATAATATATAATTATGACTAAAAAAAATACATATATAATGAATATATGAAAATATGATAAGCATGCATAGTACTGTAAATAATTTGGCAAGGTATACTTGCCTGACAAGAAAGCTGCAAAGTGTAAGCGTCCAGACGTCATGCGCAAGTGATCAGAACTATGACATCAGAATGAACGTCTTCAGATGCTGAAATAAATATCACCAACATTTTCGGAATCAGCGAGATAATCAGAAAAGTCTACCCTTTTGTCCAATTTGGACACATGAGCAAAACGGTAATTTTGAGTCAAAGCGGGGTTCACATGTAGCCCACTTTGTACCGAAATGTGTGCCAGAGGTAAAGGTCTCTAAATGGGATAAATTATAAATCAAACAAATTCTAAACGTCGATACAAACTCAACGGTATATCCAATTTTGGATTCCGGTGAGCCGATCACAAATTCGCCCTACAAGTCAAACCGTGGGTCCCACGAATAGGCGACTTGGTCAACTGTCTCAGAATCGCGTGAAACTTGGGTCACAGGATCAGCGTGATACCACGAAACCAATGGCGCAAGTTTTGTCGTATTATGACGAGCGTACACAAAGTATGGTGGTATTTTGCAAACGTCGCGATATAGGGACTTTTTACGGATACAGCTTGATTCTGACGCGCATACACATCCGAATCAACTTGCGCAAAAGCCCACACGTCAGGATATACCATACACGTCTTTTAGTGCAATTGGTATGCGATGAGGCGGTTCTGTTTGGCGGGGAGCACTCCGTATCACAAAATTCCAATTTTAAATTACCAAGCTTTTTGGTCGTTTTGGAGGTCGAATAATTTAACAAATAAAATAAATTAATAAAAAGTAAAAGAACAGTTAAATTATAGGTTATATAGAGAAGAAAACTCTTTAATTATATTTTGAAAATATTAAACTGGTTGGTGGCAAATTAGGTATGAACATGGGGGTTTGGATTAAAATTCTGGACTATTTTTGGTCAGTTTTTCGGCCAACTTTCGGTTGATTTTTCGACCAATCCAGGGCACGAAAACTCGTCCCGCTTGAAGGAAAATTCTAGAGGGTTAGGTTGTGAACGTACACGGATAAACCGCTTGAGAAAAGGTTCAAAGATGAGAGAGATACATCACCTTGAAGAGAAGGACGCTGCTGGCTGTGCGGCTGTGCACATGCGTGCGTGCAGCGGGGGTGGTCGGCGCGGGGCGGCGGCTCGGCTGCGGTCGGTCGGCCGTGGCCGGGAGGTCGACGGCGCTGTGGTCGGGGGGGGGGGGGTCGACGGTTTCGGGGACTAGGGTTAGGGTTAGGGTTTAGGTTTCACACACACACACATATATATATATATATATATATATATATATATATATAGAGAGAGAGAGAGAGAGAGAGAGAGAGAGAGAGAGAGAGAGATCGTGGGGGGGGGGGGTCGGGTGCTGAAGGGTTTCGCTGGGGTAGAGTTAGAAATTGGGTTTTGTTAGTTATTTTATTATTATTATTATTTCTTTTTTCTTTTTTTCTTTTTTTTCTTTTCTTTATTATTATTATTATTTTATTATTATTATTATTATTACTATTTCTATTACTTATATTATTACTATTATTACTATTATTATTATTACATATATATTTACATATATAGATGAGATTATATAAAAATTAAAAAAGAATATTTGCACACGGAATAAATTTTAGAAAATCTATCACCCTTTTATAAGACTCTAAAAATAATAAAAAATATTTTATGGAATAATTATAAATGAGCATTTATATAATTAAATCAATCAATCAAATTTATTTTTCTATTTAACTATGAAAATACTTTAAAGAATTTTAATAATTTAATAAAAATACATAAAATAAAACTTAAAATTTTAGGGGGTTTATATCCTCGACGGCCACATCCACAATCTTCAAGGGAGAGATAGGGTCTGCAGAACCAGAACAACCGGTAATCAGCTTTACTCGAAGAATCGAGAGTTAAAGCCAGAAAATATGATCTCTCGTGAAGTTGCAAAATGACATACCAGAGGGAGGCGACATAGGTTGTGGCTCGTCCAGCGATGTCATAGCCTTCCCTATGGCTTCTATGTTGTTCACATATAAATGCTCCAAAGGGGTATAAGGCTGCTCCGTCGAAGCCGCATCCAAGTCCCGAGCCCCCAAAGCCTCTGGTGCTGGTCTTGAGATACCTACATCGAACTCCGAGGAAGATTCCTCTTCCGGTTTGGCGTAAGAAACCACCGAAGCGGCTGCCCGCCGAGGACGACCCTTTTTCTCATGTGTCTACTGTCACGACCCGCACCCGATGTAGGGATGCAAGTCGAAAACAACGCCCAGCCTACGCCATAGAATCGACGGTATAACGCTATCTTGGTTTACTATACTATCTAAAATCTTACAATAATATGAAGTCTGCCAATAAAATATCAACACAAAACTCAATCACATTCTAAAGCATGAGAAGATATCAATGAAGTCTAACATAACTATCGATTCAATATATATAAACAATAATAGAAATAATATCTAGTCTCATACTCTATGCCAAAAATAAATCCGGTACCAAAATGCTAAAGAGACTAACTATGAAAACTAATGATCTGAATAAACCTCCCGACAATCACTCCAAAACTAGTGGATCCAAGTCTGCACCATCTATAAGTCGAAGTCCATAGTATGTCGGACACCAATCTCTCGGATCCTCTGAAAAATGTTTTCCAGTCAGGAATGGAGCAAAGTACATACCTCTGAAAGCAGTTCCAATAACATAATCGAGCATATATAACAAGCAATAGAAAAAGGATACAAGATGCACAAGTAATAAGAATATACAATGTAGGAAGAACAAGCAATAAGCACAATAAGAACTGAAAAGTAAATACGGGAAATAAACTGCAAGTAGAAAACAAGAATACTAGTTATGTGATTTAGAGTGCAAGTTCGTTATATGATCGGCTTAGGTTGCACATGAGGTATAAAGGTAACTCCATTATACGTGAGGTATATAATCGACATGCACATAAGATCAAGAGGGCTTTGATCACATAACCAACTCCTACTCCCCCTCCCCAACCAATACTCATGGATCCAATCACGACACGTTACGTACATGATCACGATATAGTCATACTAGCACACGAAATAGTGGATGCACAAGAAGCACATGAAAGTCAATACCCGATGCACACGATAAAATACATGTGACTGAGTACCCGTTGCACACGGTAGGAGATAACACCTCCTGACGGGATCCATATAGCACCAGTCCATAAAATTACTGTATCGAAAATCAATGTATACAATTCTATAACATACATATATACAATATTATGAATTAAAAATAATCAAAGAAATGTACTCGCCTGCGGTCCAGAGCAATGAATGTCAAACTGTCCGAACTGGTGTCACACAAACCTATATATGGAATATTGCATTAATACAAGGATCTGGAAGAAAATAAGTTAAACTAGTCAACTTCTAGGTCATAAAGTCATTTCTAAGTCAAAAGTCAAACTAGGTCAACTCTAAGTCAAACCGGTCGAACTATAGTCAAACTATGGTCAACTACCTATTTCTAGGTTGCATGAGTCTAACTCAAAGATATTAGGCTCACACACTATGAATCTAGGCCATACAAGCTACATCTTAGGATACTAAGATACCGTATCTCAGGATACGCAAACAATAGGTAAATATCACATATCTATAATAAAGCAATATTAAATATATAAATCATAATTACAAATGCTAAATGATTATCATGGTTTTGAACCAACTTGGTATCGCAATAGTAAACCTCTATCTTGATACCCAAATCCAATACCTTGGATATCCTTAATACCTTGGCATTTACCTTGGTATCTCAAGGTAATGTCACTCTAGTATATATATATTAACTATCCAACTATAACTATAAACTACCATGTATTTAGTATTTATACCATACTATATACCTTATTTTAGTCATCTTAATACCAACCCATAATTAATTTATAACTATTCTATTAGTATGCCAATACCTACTTCTCATATCCTGGTATCTCTTGATACTTACCTTGGTATCTCAAGGTAATGGCCAAAACTTCATATATGTACTAACTACCCATTAATAACTACATATATCAATCCAATATAACTCTAGTATGTACTAATAGAATAAATACTAACTACTAACTACACACTAACTATTAATACATATATACGTACATACATACCTAAAAATATATAATATATAAAAGATACTCATAACCATTGATAACTAAAATATACTAACTTACTCAATAATATTATGTGCTACAACTAAATATATACATATATAGTATAATACAAATAGCAATTAGGAACATATTTATATATATATTAATTACCATATATATTTAAATACATATATATAACCCACCATATATATTTATATAATAAATATTTAAATACATATATATAACCCACAATATATATTTATACAATATATATTTAAAACTATATATATAACTATACATACACTTATACATAGTAAATTGTATAAAATATCACATAGTAACATACACACATATATATATTAATATGTATATATAACTATACATATATGTATACGTATATAAAATCATACACTATATAAATACATAACAATATATAATATAACTATATATATAACCACATATAAATATATCTACTATATTATATATACATATACTACCACTTATAAATATATATCTACATGTAGAAAAATAGCTACATAATAAATATACACATATAGTATATGCATAGGTACATAGATCTAAGACACAACATTACATAAATATATATACATAATATTATATATATATATACATATATATAATTACACTTCTCCATGAAATAAGAACACAAAAGAATTAGATATACAATTAAATTGCACATACATGGACCGTATCACCCCGTATCCCACTAGATTTAGGATACGCATGCGACACGAGTACACCACACATCCAAACGTACCCCGAAGGACACGAACAAGTCATATATATTATTTATGAATAATACGAAGAGTCAAATATAAATCTACGTGTCCGTGTCAAAATGTGACATACTCAAAGTCCCGTGTCGGAGAAAAAATCTCAAAATTAATACGTATCACCAAATTGATGGGATACGACCTACACGTACCCAATTGTGGACACGACACTAGCCCCAAACACACAAATATATGCCAAATTGATCTATAGGACCAATTGACACACACAACAAATGTCAATTTTGGAATTTCCCAAAAATTGACACAAAAGTACTATAACTTTCTCAATAGGCCTCCTATGAACACAAAATCAAAACCTATGGGTAGTCTATGCATATGGGTTAATTTTCTATGGTTAAATCTCAGATTTAGAACCTAAATTAAGGGAAAAAACTAAATTATATCTATTGGGAGATGGATTTTCAATGAAACCTCCAAAATTGGTGAAATTGGCCTCCAACTTGTAGATCCTTGCTCCTCTTTGTAGATCCATGCTTCCTCCTTGTAGATCCTTGCTCTAATAGCCTCCAATGGTGATTTGGAAAAATAATTGGGTGGAAATTTGGTAGGAATTTGGTTGAGGAAATTTTCTGGATCTAGATTTGGAATGAAAAATAAAGAGAGAGAAAGTTTTTATCCCATTTATATAGGCCTCACTTGCCCCCTCCCTCAAGCTACTATGTAAAGTCTAAAATATCCCTTGGGGCCTCTCATGAAGAAATTATTTAAGAAGGGAAGCTTCTAGTCTAATGGGTTTAACATAATTAATCATCCTCCTAATAATTGGGCTTCTAATTATTGGGCTCAATTCTAACTAGAATTAAATGTTGGTCCATGAGTCTAAATTAAACTAGTTGGTCCACTAACACAAATCCAAAAATAAATCTAACCTGCTAATAATAAATAAATAATACAATAAATAAAATTTAACATGCACAATATTTAATTAATTACCAAATGACTAAAATATTCTTTTCTAGAAAATATGGTAGTGACATCTACAGATTTCCAAACAAACCAGAAGAGAGATAGTTATAAAGAGGACAAGGAAGAATCAAACTACGAGGATTTACAGATACCGCCCTAGCATCTAAATAGGCTCCTGCTTCAAGAACCATTAGTGCAAGGGGTTCTACCTCTCCGCTTGCGGTCCCTTTCACAGGGGGCTTTGTCTTTGCCTCTGGTCCCGTCTCTGGGACCACATCGGTCATCGCCTTCTTGGAGTAGCGAGCATGCTGGGTCCCGGCCTTCAGTTTATGCTTCACAACCGAAGGATCACCAGAAGGAGACGTCGTCTCCCCTTCACCGATTGATGTATCCAACTCCACAAGCAGGGGACTACCAACCCCCTTACCCTTCTTGAGCATTCTGCGGCCCTTTGCCTCGGGAGGCATCATTATGGTTCCCTCGATATAACTCCTCTCTGGGACAAAGTTAGACGACAGGGCATTGGCCGTACAATAATACTTAGCCGCCGTATACATTATTCTTGGCACGACCCCGGCTGTTGGCAATTGGAAATAAACTTTGGTGCCGGTTCATTATAGTAACTCCAGGCCCTGGCTCCATTAAGTAAGCATCCATTGTATCCGAGGAAAGTACTCGGGTGGCCCAATAAGAGCCGAGTATAGCCAAATTGACGGGCGAACCGGCTGGGCAAGTAGGGCTCTACAAAAATAGTAGCCTTATTCTGGTACACCAGGTAGGAAGAACGAATGGCTTAGAGCTAGCGAAAGAGCCTGCCAGACAGACTTCGAGGCTAGTCATCATAGTGAACGACATTTTTCTCGTAGTCGATAAACTCTGGCTTGGACGTAAAGAAGGTCCAGCTATTCATGAAGGAGAGCTCTCTCCTACCAGCAAGGACTGTATCGCATCTCCACTTTATTAGTCGATACTTGCGGATCAGGGAGTCAGCAGCCCCCATGTCGTCGTTAGTCCCGGGGCTCATCAAAGACTCATGATGCAAGAGAAGCTACCCCATCAAGTAATGGTAGGGAAGCTCAATTCGGTTGAAGTATCCTCTACCAGGGTGATCTTTGAACTTTGCAGCAAAGGTACGGAGGCTGCGATGGATGCAGCATACCATGGCAGGTAGGAGGGCCAGCTTGTAGCTAAAGGCCAACTTCACAGCCGATAAAATGAGTGTGCGACTGATCCGCTCTGTCGTGCCAGACCCGCCTAGGACTACGCAATTGCGTAACCAAAGCATCAGATATCCCACCAGCTGGGCCTTCGAGGACTACTTGTCGGTATCCATTTAAAAGTAACTAAGCTCCTCCTCGAGGCTACTCAACTCATCAACGGGATCGTCCTCCTCCTCTAAGGAACCTCCAGCTTCCTCACCCTTGAGGGCCAGTTCCTTCTGCTCTTAGATGGAATCAGCTACTTCCTGCTTGGACCGTGGGGCCCGAACATGAACCTTATTTGACTCCTTCTACTCCGGGAAGAGGTAGCAAGTCCAAGTTGTGATGTGAGGAGAAGACCCCTCCGTAGATTTCTTCTTCTTCTTCTTCGAAGATCTCTGGCAAATATCGTAGTGGCATAGCAGCTCCTGGTACACCGCTAGGATATCGGGGTTCTCTGCTTCTAACTCCCCGAGTTTTTTATTGATTGGGGTATACTCTTCGTATAGCTCATCGCCCCAAGGAAGATTTGAGACATCATACATCTCATGCAAAGCCAGTCCCATCTTACCGTCAGGTATAAAAAAAGGTTCCCGTACGAAGATTGTACAACTCCATCAGGGCAACAAATAGGGGATGGTTTATCTCCAAGCTGTAGCATATGCCCCTCACAGCAAAAAATAAGTCTGCAACCCTGAGCTCCCGCTCGAACTTCTTCATAATCCACTGGGTTAGATGGCACCAAGAAAAGTTATAATAAGCCTAGATGAGAGCCCGCAACTGCCCCGGGATATAAGTTTCCCTCTTGTTGACCCGATGGAGGAAGGTACCCGCCGCGTATATGTTGAGGTTTCATCCTAGTTCACATCCAATAAGACCAGGCTTCAGTCCCAGCAAGGAGTACGAGGGTGACTCCTTCGTGCTATAAAAGTCCCCCTTGTTCTTTCCGGTACCACACCAGATATTGTCGAGGAGCACTCCTTGTGGTTCAGTGTCACGCCCCAGTCCCAAAATATCAAGGGACTAGTCATGTGGCAATGGCCAGCAGCACACACCGATGGACAAATCCAATTTAATAGATCCATCGGGGCATACTTAAGCTGTATTACAACGATCAGGGTTTACTAATCTCATCCACAGAATAAATATAATAATATCAGCAAAATAAATAAATAACATCCAGTCACAAGTAAATAAAATCGGGGAACAACCCGATATTAAGTCTGTTACAAATGTTCATTTAAACAAGAATTCAAAAGAGTTTATTTGCCAATAAAAACTGAGCATAGGGAAGCAGATGTTCAGAAAAAGTCCTCAGCGATCACCTCGTCCTCAGGGTCTGGTACTGTTCCGAGAAGTGCTCCTGTTCCGTACACCTCAGGGTAGATCTCGTCTGCTAATCCTGGGGACATAATCCATTCCAGGTCCTCTGGGGACATAGCAAGGTACAGATAATACAAGCCAAAATAAATACAGTGTAGCAATAAATGAAATAATAGGGTAAACTATATAACCATCTATGTGAAATGCAAGTTGAGAGCTTCACTAGAACTTAGGCTGATACCACTACAAGCTCTGTGTCGGAGAGCCGGTAGCAGTTATACTATGCTATGTAATTTACTATGTTGTGGCCTATATATATATAATCAGCCTGTAGCCTGTGTGTCTCTCCCCACCCAATGTAATCATACGTCTCATGTCCACAATGCCTCATGTCTATGTCACGTAAGATCATATCTAATGCAACCAGTCATATAATCTCTATAAATATAATGTCTATGTCAACTCTGCAACCTATACAGAATCACCATGAATATCTCAGGAAGATTCTGTCACATATATAGTGTCAAGTATCCTGGGTTATAATGTACTTGATAAGACAAGTACCAGAGTAAAAGGGTCACGAATGTCCATCTCTAGATGACGTACACAACACCGCATACGGGGTTGGCACCCGACTATTAATCGGACGCTAAGTAAGTCACACGGTCCTAGGTTTAAGCATGTACATCAATTATAATTAAGTCAAAGTAATATGTAATAAAGACTGCAAGTTGGCAAGGTACACTTGCCTGTGGTTCTAGCTCCAACTGTAGCTCTGACTTCAGTGGAAATTGCAGGGACTGCTCCGATTGCTGAAATAAATATCACTATCAGATCCAGAAAATATCAATCAGCTAGAAACGCCTGTCCTTGAGTCCAATTTGGACACAAGGGCAAAAATAATATTTTTAAGTCAAAGCGGAGTCCATATGTGGGCCGCTTTGCACCGAAAAATGGGTCAGGATCAAAGGTCTCCAAATCTATCAAACTTAGTGTTAACAAGTCAGGAACGATGATACGAACCCAACGGAACTTCCAGAATTGGATTCCGATGAGCCGATCACAAAATTGCCCGTCAAGTGGAGCCTGTGGGACCCACGATACGCGATTTTGTCAATGTTCTCAGAATCGAACCAAACTTGGGTCACAGGACCAGCATATTGCTACGAGTCCAATGGTGCAAGTTTTGTTTCGATCCGACGTGTGTATACTAAGTTACAGCGAGATCCAAAAAGGACGGATACGGGGCGTTGTCGGCGGATACGCGTTGATTTCGGTGTGCACGCACATCCAAATCAACTTCTGCGAAATCTTGCACGTCCGTATCGACGGCGCGCACGTATCGGTGAAGACCGCACGTGACCAAGTTGTCCCGTTTGGCGGAGTGTACTCAGTTCCGGGGTAAAATATGGCGTTGGTTTTCCTGTTTTTGGATCGCGGTTCGTGATCGCCACAGGACGCGATGCACCGAGCGGGTTGCACGGGCATCGAAGGGGTCATGCAGTTTACGCGACACAACTGACGGTACAGAAATCGGGGGATTGAGGAGAGAAAAATGGGTACCTGAACAGGGCTCCAAAAACCGAGTTGCTCGTGTCAATGTTCGAGTCTACCGTGTCCGGTCACTGTGTCCTGGTTAGGGTTTAGGGTTCTGTTGTGTCCGAGCTCGCCGGAGGCTACGCTGGACGGGGATGGGTGTCGCCGACGAAGCGGGGAGGAGGTCGACTGCGGGCGGCCGGGGCTCACTGGTGGAGGCGGCGGCGGGTCGGGTGCTGCGGGTGTCCGGCGGTGAGAGGAGCTGCTACTTGAGGATTCACGGAGGGGATGAAGTGGAGGGTGAGGGCGGCATCGCGGCGGAGCACAGCGGAGAGAGGCTGGGGCTGCTGGCTGTCGGGGACGGCTCTGGCCGGAGGCGGCTTCTCCGGCGCTGCAGCGGGGATCGAGGGCACTGGAGGAGTCGGAGTGAGGGCAGGAGGCGTCGGGCTCGGCTGGGGCGGGCTGCGGGTTATCTGGGGGAGAGGGTTCGACAGAGGCAGAGGGGACTGGTCGAGGCCGGTGAGGGGCTGAGGAGTGCGGCCTGGCGGCGGGTGGTCGGGGAGGATCAAGGGCGGCCGGAGTCAGGCTCTAAGGGGGTTTAAATAGGGGAATCGAGGAGAGGGATCGTCGGAGGTTGCCGGAATAGGAAGGGGAAGGGTTCCGGCGTTGAGGGGAGGTGAAGAGGGAAGGTCTCCGGCGGCCACGGCGGCGGAAACGGCCGCCGGAGAGGAAGAGTGGGGGAAGATGGAAGATTTGGGGGTTAGGGTTTCCAAACGGGTCGGGTCGGGTCTTAAGCGGGTCGGGTTGAACCCGGATCCGACCCGTTAGGGCCTAGGGGCTGTTCGATTCGGTTTGGTTGGACCGGCCGGTTCGGGTCAATTGGTTTGGTTTAATTTCGGTTTAAGTGAACCGGGTTCAGGTTTAATTAGGTTTAATTTAAACAATAGTTTTTAGGGCTTTAAAAATACTTTCGGGGTCCAATAAATTCCCGGAAAATTATTCTATGTCTAGATTTTTATTTTACACTAGAAAATATATTTTTTATAATATTTTAATATTATTTAACATCATTTAAAAATTATTTAAATTCAAAATACCTTAGTTTTAATTAATAAAAATCCTAAAAAAATTCTAAAAAATTGTGAAAAATTCCAAATTAAAAATTCTTGAAAATCAGGGGATTTACAATCTACCCCCTTAAGAGGATTGCGTCCTCGCAATCAAAGAATAACCGGTCAACAGAGATGACACAGTTGCAAATATTGTTCGAAGCACATTAATATTAAGAAAAGTCAAGATTTAGGCTTTAAAACACATTGGGAAAATAATTTCCCTAAGCAATGGAAGTTATGCAATTTCTCAATTGTAGAAAATCTAGAAAATTACAGTTTAGAAAAACTAGGTTATCACTTATCAAAACATATTAGGCTAACAATTAAAAAATATTCTAGGTTATTTAGCAAGTTCAAAATTTTTAAGTTACCACTAGGTTATCTATTATTAGCAAATTAAAACTGTCAGGTTAAGTCTAAGGTCACGGACCAGCAGGCACGAACTAAAGCAATACTAGAAACAAAAAACTATAAAAACTTACGTGCATTAGCTACTCCATGGTTCTGCGCGTCTTTCAAGGTCATCGCGAAGGCTTGTCCGCGTCCTTGTGGTGGATTCCTCTGCTGCTGCTGGGCCTGTTGGAAGAGTGCTGCTTGTGGTGCCAAGGGTGGCCTCGGCTGATATCCTCCTGGGGCAGGTAGAGTTTGTTGGTTTGCCCTTGGTGCTCCTCCTCGATGCTGAGGGCAATCTTTGGCTAAGTGTTGATTGGTTCCGCAAATCAAGCATAATCCCAACTTGCGTTTGCAGCCTTCTCAATATGGCCTACCTTGCCATAGTATTGACATGTAGGTAATGTCTGCGGAGAGGCTCTGGGTGGCTGGTGTATGTGAGGTCTCTTTGCAGCTTCTTCTTGTGGTGCTTTGGTTGATGTGGAAGACCGTTTCAGACTGGTCTCTCTCCTGGTGACGCGTTCCATGCGTCAGGATGCAGCGAGAACGTCCGAGTAAGAGGTAGGTGCGACGGATCCGATGAGTCTATGTAGATCAAAGTTTAGTCCGTCGAAGAACTTCTCAGCCTTCTCTTCTTCCGTCGGGATCAAAGTAGGGGCGAAGCGACTTAGACGAATGAATTATGTGTTGTACTCCTCCACTGTCATACTGTCCTGAGTGAGGCGATTGAACTTGTCCTGAAGTTCTGATCGTGCGATAGCCGGAATGTACATCTCCTGAAAGAGTCTGGAAAACTCTTCCCAAGTTACTCGGTCTGGTCCGAGCCTGGTCTCTTCAGATAGCCACCAGTAATGAGCATTGTCCGTCAACTGCATTCTAACGGCGGTCATCCAACGTTCTCTTGGAAGCTCAGCTGCTTCCAACTGGTGTTATATGTTGGTGAGCCACTCATGAACTTTAGTTGGTCCCTCCTTGCCAGAAAAGGTATGGGGCTTGAGCTGACGAAAATCAGTGATAAAACCCGTTGCTGGTCGCCTGGCTTGTGGGTTCGCCTGCTCCAATGCGATTACTAGGCTGGTCCTCAAATACTCTGCCTCGTGATGCTGAGTCTCTTGATGAATTTGCTGTTGGTCTTGCATCATTGCGTAGATCATTTGAAATATCTGCTGGCCGTCTATAGGTTGCCCTTGTGGGAATACGGGCATTGGTGGAACGAACTGCGGAGGCGGCGGAATGTCATCACGCCGGAACCTTGAATTATGCTGGGCTGCTTGATCGCTTTGAGAAGATTGTCCTCGGTCTTCGGGTGTCACTCCTTCATCATAAGTAACCACAGCATCGTGTGGTGTACCTAAGGGATTCTCGTCTCTGATTCTTGGATCCATTACTCTGCATCAAAAATAAACTATAAGAGGCGCACAGGAATCAAGGCAAGATGCAAGTAAAAAAATTAATTCGAATACGATTTAGATATCAAGAACGATTCAAGCAAGTGGATGAGATCCTAAAAAAAACTTATCCTATTTTTATTGCAGGCCTGTTCGGTCCCTAAGTTGAAACCGAACAATTTAGTCGTTGACCTGCATGGGCCACCACAAAAACCATGTCACGCCCCAGTCCTAAAATATCAAGGGACTAGCCACGTGGCAATGGCCAGCAGCACACACCGATGGACAAACCCAATTTAATAGATCCATCGGGGCATACTTAAGCTGTATTACAACGATCGGGGTTTACTAATCTCATCCACAGAATAAATATAATAATATCAGCAAAATAAATAAACAACATCCAGTCACAAGTAAATAAAATCGGGGAACAACCCGATATTAAGTCTGTTATAAATGTTCATTTAAACAAGAATTCAAAAGAGTTTATTTGCCAATAAAAACTGAGCATAGGGAAGCAGATGTTCAGGAAAAGTCCTCAGCGATCACCTCGTCCTCAGGGTCTGGTACTGTTACGAGAAGTGCTCCTGTTCCGTACACCTCAGGGTAGATCTCGTCTGCTAATCCTGGGGATATAATCCATTCCAGGTCCTCAGGGGACATAGCAAGGTACAGATAATACAAGCCAAAATAAATGCAGTGCAGCAATAAATGAAATAATAGGGTAAACTATATAACCATCTATGTGAAATGCAAGTTGAGAGCTTCACTAGAACTTAGGTTGATACCACTACAAGCTCTGTGTCGGGGAGCCGGTAGCAGTTATACTATACTATGTAATTTACTATGTTGTGGCCTATATATATATAATCAGCCTGTAGCCTGTGTGTCTCTCCACACCCAATGTAATCATACATCTCATGTCCATAATGCCTCATGTCCATGTCACGTAAGATCATATCTAATGCAACCAGTCATATAATCTCTATAAATATAAGGTCTATGTCAACTTTGCAACCTATACAGAATCACCATGAATATCTCAGGAAGATTCTGTCATATGTATAGTATCAAGTATCCTGGGTTATAATGTACTTGATAAGACAAGTACCAGAGTAAAAGTGTCACGAATGTCCATCTCTAGATGACGTACACAACATCGCATACGGGGTTGGCACCCGACTATTAATCGGACGCTGAGTAAGTCACACGGTCCTAGGTTTAAGCATGTACATCAATTATAATTAAGTCAAAGTAATATGTAATAAAGACTGCAAGTTGGCAAGGTACACTTGCTTGTGGTTCTAGCTCCAACTGTAGCTCTGACTTCAGTAGAAATTGCAGGGACTGCTCCGGTTGCTGAAATAATCACTATCAGATCCAGAAAATATCAATCAGCTAGAAACGCCTGTCCTTGAGTCCAATTTGGACACAAGGACAAAAATGACATTTTCAAGTCAAAGCGGGGTCCATATGTGGGCCGCTTTGTACCGAAAAATGGGTCAGGGTCAAAGGTCTCCAAATCTGTCAAACTTAGTGTCAACAAGTCAGGAACGATGATACGAATCCAACGAAACTTCCAGAATTGGATTCCGATGAGCCGATCACAAAATCGCCCGTCAAGTAGAACCTGTGGGGCCCACGATACGCGATTTTGTCAACATTCTCAGAATCGAACCAAACTTGGGTCACAGGACCAGCGTATTGCTACGAGTCCGATGGCGCAAGTTTTGTTTCGATCCGACGTGTGTATACTAAGTTACAGCAAGATCCAAAAAGAACGGATACGGGGCGTTGTCGGCGGATACGCGTTGATTCCGGTGTGCACGCACGTCCAAATCAACTTCTGCGAAATCCCGCACGTCCGTATTGACGGCGCGCACGTATTGGTGAAGACCGCACGCGACCAAGTCATCCCGTTTGGCGGGGCGTACTCAGTTCCGGGGTAAAACAGGACGTTGGTTTTCCTGTTTTTGGATCGCGGTTCGCGATCGCCACAGGACGCGATGCACCGAGCGGGTTGCACGGGCATCGAGGGGGTCATGCAGTCTACGCGACACAACTGACGGTACATAAATTGGGGCAGCGAGGAGAGAAAAATGGGTACCTGAACAGGGCTCCAAAAACCGAGTTGCGCGTGTCCGCGTTCGAGTCTACCGTGTCCGGTCACTGTGTCCTGGTTAGGGTTTAGGGTTCTGTTGTGTCCGAGCTCGCCGGAGGCTACGCTGGACGGAGATGGGTGTCGCTGACGAAGCGGGGAGAAGGTCAACTGCGGGCGGCCGGGGCTCACTGGTGTAGGCGGCGGCGGGTCGGGTGCTGCTGGTGTCCGGCGGTAAGAGGAGCTGTTGCTTGAGGATTCGCGGAGGGGATGAAGTGGAGGGTGAGGGCGACGTTGCGACGGAGCGCAACGGAGAGAGGCTCGGGCTGCGGGCTGCCGGGGATGTCTCTGGCCGGAGGCGGCTTTTTCGGCGCTGCAGCGGGGATCGAGGGCACTGGCGGAGTCGGGGTGAGGGCAGGAGGCGTCGGGCTCGGCTGGGGCGGGCTGCGGGTTGTCGAGGGGAGAGGGTTCGACAGAGCCAGAGGGGACTGGTCGAGGCCGGCGAGGGGCTGAGGAGGGCGGCCTGGCGGCGGGTGGTCGAGGAGGATCAAGGGCGGTCGGAGTCAGGCTCTGAGGGGGTTTAAATAGGGGAATCGAGGAGAGGGATCGTCGGAGGTTGCCGGAATAGGAAGGGGAAGGGTTTCGGCGTTGAGGGGAGGTGAAGAGGGAAGGTCTCCGGCGGCCACGGCGGTGGAAACGGCCGCCGGAGAGGAAGAGTCGGGGAAGATGGAAGATTTGGGGGTTAGGGTTTCCAAACGGGTCGGGTCGGGTCTTAAGCGGGTCGGGTTGAACCCGGATCTGACCCGTTAGGGCCTAGGGGCGGTTCGGTTCGGTTTGGTTGGACCGGCCGGTTCGGGTCAATTGGTTTGGTTTAATTTCGGTTTAAGTGAACCGGGTTCAGGTTTAATTAGGTTTAATTTAAACAATAGTTTTTAGGGCTTTAAAAATACTTCCGGGGTCCAATAAATTCCCAAAAAATTACCCTATGTCTAGATTTTTATTTTACACTAGAAAATATAATTTTCATAATATTTTAATATTATTTAACATCATTTAAAAATTATTTAAATTCAAAATACCTTAGTTTTAATTAATAAAAATCCCAGAAAAATTCCAGAAAATTGTGATAAATTCTAAATTAAAAATTCTTGAAAATCAGGGGGTTTACATTCAGGGTTCAAATTCTAGTCCATCTGTTGTTGACCCATCATCATCTTAAAGTCTGATAAAGAGAGGCGACGTTCAAAGGAGGGAAATGACATCTCCGTCTCGCGGAACGTAAATGACCAGTTCTCTCTGGTCACACCCATGCCAGACTGAGAAATGCATCGCCAAACAAGAAGTACGGCTTCTTAAAAGTGCCGCTGCCATCCCCGACAGGGATCTCCCCTGAGTTTATCTGGCTCAACAGGAAAGAATGACTCTGCTTGCCAATCTTCTGCTGTTGCCCCGCGAAAGATCGTTATCAATCTAATTCTGGACAGTCGCAACCAGGTCCCTCATATTCATGTTCAAAGGTAGCACGTTCTGCCCAAGGACCAGTTTGCCAGACGGTGTAGCAGGCAAAGTCCCTGCAAAAACCATAAGAATTTGGCGCATAGACGGATCGATGCGTCCAACTGTGCACACATGTCTCTGTGTTTTCCTTCGTCTTCTCCGAAAAAAATTACCCTTGAACGATGGACGCCGGCGGAGAGCGGTGCAGGGTCCGCCATAGCGGCACGACCCTCCCCCTTGCTCTTGGCTTTCCATTTTCCCTTAGCGGCGACAACAGCGATGAATGCAGCAACATTGGGAGCCATGGCAGCAAGAGCACCAGAGAGGAAAAAGGACTTGAGAAATTTCGTAGAAAGACTTCTCTCTTTCTCTCTCTTCCCCTATATATAAGCCGAGTCTATGCGGCTGAAAATGAATCAGCGGCAGTTAGAAACTCGATCCGCCTCGGTCCACAAAAACGGCGGTGACTCTTCGTTGGTTATGACACTTTATCTTCTGACGGCTCAGAATCCCAAGAGATCTCCTTGAAGAGTGAGCAAAATCCTCTCATTAATGATTTGACAGTCTGGCAGAATCCACTATGCGACAACATGGTTATGCGGCACGTCGCCATTATACAGTCAAAATTGATCGACCATGCTTCTCATTCAAAGTATTCCAAACTTGTCATTTTGGAAACTTTGAAGGGGGTCTTGTAGAAGCATAAAAAATCTACAGGCTGCATAAGAACTCATGCCGCATAAAATATGATCTATGCAGCCGGATAGAAAGTCGCATAATAATCTACATGCGGCCAGAGCAACCAAGGAGCAAGATGTCACATAATGTGCTCCTGACAGAGTCTCCAATGTCTGACATAAAGTTATGATAACTTCAAAAATTCGTGAAAGGGGAGGCATGCAAAAAGATAGAAAGTCACATCTGCATTGATGGCCTCGACAGACGTGCCACACAACGTGTCCTCCCATCTGCGGCTTCGGCCGGCCATATGCGGCTGCAATGTCAATTCGACCAAAGCCAGATGAGAGCACGAATACAGCCTGGACGAGCATGCGGCCACGACGCCATGCGGCCTGAGTGTCCATCTGACCAAGGCCAAAAAGGATGCCTATGCCGCCACAACGACTATGCGGCCCCTGACTCACAAGATATTTTTGTTATAACCAAAGAGATCCTCGCACAGTTGGTGCGGATTACGTGCTGAGCTGACCAAGTCACGCACCCAACGGGTTGAAACAACCTCGAGATCTCATCAACAACATATCTTAACCAAGCTCACGTGGCGGCTTGCCCGTATTATGCGGCTACTACTGCATTTTACCGGAGGAGCCCCATGCGGCCACTAAACACGAGTATATGTTGCACCCATAGCACGTCAAAATGACGGTTATAAATGGCAGGGTATCACACCCATACAAGAGGCTGGCTACCTGTGAACCGACAGTCAAGTGAGAGAGGAGCTTTCTCACCCTGTATCGGACCGTCCACGGAGTAAAGAGAGTTGCTACACTCCTAACCGTCCATCGTCACCATGATCAAAAATTTGTACTTAGATTGTCCTATATGACCTCTTTGTACTTTCTTTCGTTTGTTGATTAAATCAAGCTATTTCTTTAGACTTTCGAATTTAATGGCGAACAGTGTGGTTAATGTGGGAGGCATTCACCTTGGTTATTTATGTTCGGTTCTCCATGGTGTTATTTATAACAAAATTATTTTTTTTCAACAATTTTTTTTACGTAATATTAATTTTTAATAAATGATGGAGGATTTACAAACGACTTAGAAGATTCAATTTTGAGCCATTTTCAAATCCGATTATAAAATTATATATATATATATATATATATATATATATATATATATATATATATAATGATGGATTCACCAAAGATTCTACTCAACCATATTGCCTACCATAACTTAAATTTCCAAGGAATTTACTTCCTACCAAAACAAGCATTGTACCAATCATGCTTGAAATTTTCTCTTTCATAAATTCAATCGCATATATAAATCAAAGATCTAAGCAATTTGTTCCGCCATTCCCTCCCCCACCTCTCCTATAAACCAACTGTCATTTCCTTTCTTAAGCAATAGTCTCCTTCCGCCTTCTATAACATGAATGCATGCCATCATCCCATAGCTAGCCGACCGTATATCACCACCTTATTAAAAATTACAAAAATAAATAAAATTTAACTATATGTTCAACTACGTAATATTATAATAATAGTTAAATACTTTTTCTAGCTTGTGTGGTTAACATGGAAGACATTCTGTTATGTTCGATTCTCCATAGTGTTATTTATAACAAATTTAAATTTTTTCAACAAATTTTTTACGTAATATTAATTTTAATAAATGATGGAAGATTTATCGGCTCAATTTTGAACCGTTTTCAAATCCTATTATAAAATTATATATATATATATATATATATATATATATATATATATATATATATATATAAAACAAAAAAATAATGATGGATTCAAAAAAGATTCTACTCAACCATATTGCCTACCATAACTTAAATTTCCAAGGAATTTCCTTCCTACCAAAACAAGCATTGTAACAATCATGTTTGAATTTTTTTCTTCTTCTTCTTCTTCTTCATAAATTCAATCATAAGAAGAAAGATCTAGCAGTTTGTTCCCGCCATTCCCTCCCCACCTCTCCTATAAACCAACTGTCATTTCCTTCTCGTTCAGCAATAGTCTCCTTCTTCCTTCTATTAGGTCACCCCTTTGCTAGCCGGCCAGCCCTCTCCCCAGCCTAGCCTAGCCATGGGCAACTGCTTCTCCCATGGTGACAAGTCCCAACCAACCCCAACCCAGGACACGAGTGGAGCCGAAGACCCGACGACGTCTGATTCCAAGCCCGCCCCCATGGGCCCCGTCCTCGGCAAGTCCATGGAGGACATCAGGAGCACCTACACCGTCGGCGAGGAGCTGGGCCGCGGCCAGTTCGGGGTGACCCACCTCTGCACCCACAAGGCCACGGGCCAGGCCCTCGCGTGCAAGACCATCGCCAAGCGGAACCTCGCCAGCAGGGAGGACATCGAGGACGTGAGGAGAGAGGTGCAGATCATGTACCACCTCGCGGGCCAGCCCAACGTCGTCGAGCTCAAGGGCGCCTTCGAGGACAAGCACTCCGTCCACCTCGTCATGGAGCTGTGCGCCGGAGGGGAGCTCTTCGACAGGATCATCGCCGAGGGACACTACACCGAGCGGGCCGCCGCCGGCCTGCTCAGGACGATCGCGCAGATCGTGCACACGTGCCACTCCATGGGGGTCATCCACAGGGACCTCAAGCCGGAGAACTTCTTGCTCCTCAGCAAGGACGACGACTCCCCACTCAAGGCTACCGACTTCGGCCTATCCGTGTTCTACAGCCAAGGTTTGCATGCACGCATGCATGGACACAAATACGACACGACATACACATCGTACATTCATTTTGGCATCTCTCTATTCTATTCTATTCTATTCTATTTTTGGAAGTGTCTGTGCTTGGTACGCATTCACTTTTGTTCTATTTTATTTTTATATCTATTATCTTATTTCTCTTTTAGAAAACCAAAGAGGAAAATAAAAAGGAGTATCAACCAAGCATCAGTAGATGTTAACTAGAATTATGAGAAGTTATTAGCTATACCAACTACTAATTAAGAAATAACTTTGCAATATCATCAAACTTCTACCAGCAAGATGGAGGTTTTTTTTTTTTTATTTTTTTATACAAATGCTTCCACTTAGTGATGTCCATGTAAGTTTGATAAATTTTTGTGTGTTTTTCTCCAACCGGTGGTTTCAATATATAGAAATTACAGAGAGTATAAAAGAAAACAAGAATTTCTAAAATCACTCTTAAAAAATTTAACTAAATCAAATCAAATCTTGACATATTCTGCATAACTATATAGGGAATAGTTATGGTAAGAAATCACAAAGGTTTAACATATATGTCTAATTTTTTTCAAGTCTTTTTTTTTTTTTGGATTTAAAACCATATAAGTGTGTTTTTCAACAAAAACGAACCTTGTATCACTCTGCATAACTATATATAGGAAATAATTATGGTAAGAATTCACAAAGGTTTAGCAGTAATATCTAACTTTTTTCAAGTAATTTCTGTTAGATTAAAAATCATACAAGTGAGTGTTTTTCAACGAAAATGGACATTGTATCACTCGTAAGAATTTAAGGGGCTATACGACTATACCACAATGGCACCAGGGGCAAATCCACCCTAGACTGAAGGGGAGGACCACACCCCATGAATATTCAATTTTCCTATTTATACTCTAGTATATATGTACTATTTTTTATTATGATATATTTAACTTTGTTTCTTTATATCATAGATAATTGGTTGGCCGATTTGATTGAGTATTTTACTTAATAGGTCATGTGTCCAAACCTTGCTAGACTCGTTACTTTTAATCTTATATATAAATTTTTGTAGAATATTTTGGAGTAATTATTATATTTTTTTATTGATAATTTCTTGGCTATTTATAGCTTTACAACCCTCCATCTTACATTAATACCCCATTAAAATTCCATGTAGAATATTCTAATATCCCAACAAATATATCAAGAATATTCTAATATACCAACAAATATACCAAGAATATTCTAATATATCAACACTCATTCTCAAAATAGGTAAAAGATATTCACAAAGCCCATCTTGTCACATCCTCTAATCATATCTGCAGAGCTAAGTCCCTTGGTCATACTGTCTGCTACATGCTCCTTGGTTGGAACATGACCTAGCTCCAGTAGTCCACGGTCCAACTTCTCCTTGATGAAGAACTTATCGATCTCGATGTGTTTGGTCCTGTCATGCTGCACTGGATTGTTGGCGATACTGATAGCTGACTTGTTGTCACACCACAGCTTTATCTTGGCTCCTTGATTCAGCTTAAGCTCCCATAAACTTTTAAGTTAGTATATTTTCGTTTTCCCTGGAAATATTATCTTGTCATTGCAGAAGAATATTATGTATATAGCAGTTTCGTTACCACAAAATTAGTTTCTTATCAAACTGATATAAACTATCAATGTGCTCTTGAATATCAATCACTTCAGTACTGAACGCTACAATACTAATCTCTTTTCAAATTTTGGGTGAATCACCAATATAAGATAGTCTAATTTCTTGAAGAACTAATTGCAACTACTGGTATATTAAACCATATTAGTTCAATATATCCTTTTGTTCTATAATTAATTATCTTCAGTTCCAGTGAAATCATTGAGTAGCATTTTAACACTTTGCAATTATAAAACATGATCTTATGTTTTTTGCACATAATTAATTACTTTCCCATACATAAATTTTAGACTAACAAAATATTGATAGTTACTGAACAGGTGAAGTGTTCAGAGATATAGTTGGTAGTGCATACTACATTGCACCTGAAGTCCTGAAGAGAAAATATGGACCAGAAGTTGATATATGGAGCATAGGAGTGATGCTCTATATCCTTCTATGTGGAGTTCCTCCATTTTGGGCTGGTTAAATTTCGTTATTTTTTTTTTTCTTCTTCTTTTTCATTTGTTGTGTTTTATTGTCTCTAGAGAGAACCAAGAGACTGATTATAGTTTGAAAATTTGTCCTTATAGAATCAGAGAATGGGATTTTCAAAGCTATCATTGAGACACAAATCGATATGTCAAGCGATCCATGGCCAAATATTTCAGATGGCGCAAAAGATCTTGTCAGAAAAATGCTCTGCAAAGACCCCCAAAAGAGATTGACAGCTTTTGAAGTCCTAAGTGAGTATAATGGCATTTCTTAATCAAAGTTATTAAATTAAATTACCTTCATGTACAAAATGCAAGTGTTTGTGTATGTTTGCACCAAGGTTCGTAGTATCGGTATCAGAATTGATATCGGAACATTCCTATGATTATCGGGATCGGCAATTTCGGATCGGAGTATCGAATATTTTGGTATTGGAAAACAAATAATTATTAATAAACTATTAATATTTTAGAAAATATATTTTATACATTTAGGCATAATTTTAAGTATTTTTAAGTATTATTTTTTTTTTATAGTTTTGAAATTGAATGAAATAGTAGTAACCATTGCCGAATGGTTTAAATGCAATAGATAATTTTCTTCTTTTAAATGCTTTTACACTCTTGCTGATTGGTTTTTTCGTTCAATTGTCTTTGTTGGAAAAGAACCTCCCAAATGTCGGTATCGGTTAGTATCGAGTATCAGTCGGTATCGAATCGGGACATGCCAAACTGTATTGGTATTATTTGTATCAGATCGATATCGTCTGATACTGCAAACTATGGTTGCATAGATGTGCTTGTCTAAGTGTGTGTGTGTCTGGTTGTTTTATGTGTGTTCCCTCCTTTACATCACCTCTAGATATACAAAAGGTAAATTAGTTTATATCGCCCTTGGCTAAGCTGCTTTAAGTTCTTTGTATTATGGAATTAGATAGTTTACATTCCGCAAAATTGCTCTTACGAGTTCATGGAGTATACAAAAAATTCAGGTGTTTTCTATCAATATCTAATTTGGTTGTTCTTACTATAATAAATGGCATTTATCTAACTTTTGATAACTTTAGTTCAATGTTCACTGATTTTCTTGGAAAGAGGATGTTGGCACTATTTGCAGCAAATAATTGCAGTATGTCACTAAAATCATAATACTTTAAAAATTATCATGAGTACAATTTCTTCAACAAGAATCATCAATACAAAGTTAGTTTTATAGGACACTAGTAGCAGTGGGTTACGAGATTCGACATAAATTTCTTCCTATATGTAGCTTTATGGTTCATATAAGTAGGGTATAAATATTTTTTTGATGCCTATTACAGATCATCCATGGATCAAAGAGGATGGAGAAGCTCCTGACATACCTCTTGACAATGCAGTCCTCAACAGACTGAAACAATTTAGGGCTATGAACAAGTTCAAGAAAGCTGCTCTAAGGGTAAGTTAACCGATACTCACTATTCGTTTTCCCTTGTATTAAAATTTATATTTCTTAGAAATACCGTAAAATTTTGTTGGATATTATTGATCCATCTTTCAAAATTGAAAATTTGAAGAATGCACAAATATTCCTGTAGGTAATCGCAGGATGTCTGTCAGAAGAGGAGATTCAAGGTCTAAAGGAAATGTTCAGGAACATGGATTCCGATAACAGTGGAACCATCACCCTTGAAGAACTCAAGCAAGGTCTTGCCACACAGGGTACGAAACTCTCTGAATTTGAAGTGAAACAACTAATGGAAGCGGTAAGTTCTACGAAAAGATTTAATAGCTCGTTCTAAAAGCTAATACCTGGCTCTAAAATATTTAATACCTCCTCTCCTTTTTCTTGTTGGCTCAGGCTGATGCAGATGGTAATGGAATTATAGATTATGACGAATTCATCACAGCCACAGTGCACTTGAATCGGATGGATAGAGAGGAACATCTTTTCACAGCATTCCAATACTTCGACAAGGATAACAGCGGGTATGTGATTATAACTTACAACAGAGGCACCAATGATCTAAAATATATGATACGCTGACATAAGTATCTTTCTTTTCATATAAATCAGTTACATTACAAAAGAAGAGTTGGAGCAAGCTCTCAAAGAGAAGGGACTCTACGACGTACATGAAATCAAGGACATCATCGAGGATGCTGATTCTGACAATGTAGGCCAACCACTTTGTTGAAATTGTCCATTACTTTCTTCTTTGATATGTTCTCATCACCCCAACCTTGCTTATCTTCTTCTTCTTCCTTCTTCTTCTTCTCACTTGACTACTTTTGGACAGGATGGAAGGATCGATTACAATGAGTTTGTGGCAATGATGAGGAAAGGAAATCCCGAGGCGCAAAACCCGAAGAAGAGAAGGGACGTCGATGTGTTTGTCTAGCCAAGCACAAACTTGCAGATATGGGAGATTAATCACCGTGTTATTCATGGATCTGTATATTTTGCACGATGAATTATTTGAGAGGGAGGAATTAAGCATGCACTGCTCATAAAATTTGTCATTGATAGTTGGGGTGGAGTTAGTTTTGGGATCTAATGAAACAACCATCTCGTGGGATTTTGTGTGATGTATATTTTTCCTTATTATCATGAATAACTTAGGTACATTGTTTAACTTGGTGTCAGGGTTAATAGATTTTGGTTTTGTTTCTCTCCTTGCATGGCCCAATCTTGATTGAATTTATTCTCTCTCTCTCTCTCTCGGAACATCATTAAGAGAATTTTTAACTAGTTAACAACATAATATGCCTTAGCACAACAATTTCGTAGTGTTCAAGTATATAAGGACACTTGTTCTGAATAAGAATTCACAAGTGAATTTTAACTTTTAACGTTTCTTTCCAATCCCAACATATGAATGTATTGTTGTTTTGTCTAATGTTGGTTTTCTATAGTAAATCTTTGTTTATGTATCTTCTTCAATAATTATGTTGGGAACAAAAGTGCGAAAATCGTTCCCCAAACCAGAGAGTACCTGCGAAAGAATCGAGCAAAATGTACAAACCAAAAACGCTAAACACAAATCGCAGACACAGAGATTTTTCACGTGGAAAATCCTTGCGGGAAAAAAACCACGGGACGATCGGAGTCCAACCCTGAAAAACCTCCACTAATGGAATAAGAAATACACCGACTCCTAAACTTCTCACCGATCCAACCACAACTCTTTTGGAACAGAAAATAGATTATAACCACGAAGAAGAAAGACAACGAGAAATACCCGAAACTGATCTCCTTCTTCGAAACGGCCTCCAATCCTTCTTTCTCCTCTCCAATGTTGCAATGGCACTCTTGCCTCATTTTCTCTCCTTGTTGCTATATTTTTTTTATAGAGAGAGATATATTTTAGGGCCAGGAGACACTTATATATAGCCTCAAATCCACAACTAGCATTCCTATTCTAGATAGGAATATCTAATCCAAATCCAAATCCATTGACATATTCCTATTATATGTAAAAATATCCAATCCAAATCCATTGAGATATTCCTATTATAGTTAGGAATATACAATCCAAATAAATTGAGGTATTCCTATTATATGTAGAAATACTCAATCCTACTCCGGGGTATTTTTCACATAGGTTGGGAACCCCACCCACTCCAACATATCTCCCCCTTTACAACTATGTGGAGGGGGTCGTCATCCCGACGATCCGCCTGCAGTACTCAAACTTTTTCCTTGGTAGAACCTTTGTGAACATATTTGCTCCGTTGTCATCTGTATGAACATTCTCAAGCGCCGCTTCTTTCTTTTCAACCACATCCCGTATCCAATGATACTAGTTATCAATGTGCTTGGACCGGCTATGAAATGTCTGGTTCTTCACAAGGTGAATAGCACTCTGACTATCGCAAAGCAAAGGATACTGCTCCTGCTTTAGCCCAATTTTCTGCAGCAGCTTCTTCATCCACAACAACTCCTTGCAAGCCTCTATCGTCGTAATATATTCTGTCTCTATCGTCGACAAGACAACACACTTCTGTAAACGCGACTGCCACGATACTGCTCCACCAGCAAACATCATCACATAGCCCAAAGTCGATCGTCTCATCTCTACATCTTCAGCCATATCAGCGTCGGTATATCCAACCAGCTTTGGCTCGTCACCACTAAATGAAAGTCTCCAATCGACAGTGCCCTGAAGATATCGTAGAATCCACTTGAACCCACTCTAATGTACCCTTTCAGGATTGGAAGTGTACCTGCTAACTGTGCCGACTGCGTGAGCAATGTCTGGCCTCGTATATACCATAACATACATAAGACTCCCTACGGTTAAGGCATATAAAACTCGCTCCATATCTTCCTTCTCGTCCTTGGTAGATGGACACTGCGCCTCAATGAACTTAAAGTGAGCCGCAAGGGGGTTACTCACTTTCTTCGACTCGTCCATCCCGAAACGCTGAAGTACTCGGTGAATGTACTTCTTTTAGGACAAGTGTAGCAGCTTGGACTCTCTCTCTCTCGACTAATCTTCATCCTAAGAATAGTCTTCATTGTGTCCAAATCCTTCATAGAGTAGGCTGCGCCCAGTTGACGCTTCAACTCTGCTATCCTGGTGGCATTCCGACCCGCCAACAACATGTCATCAACATAAAGTAGCAAAATGATGAAATCATCCTCGACAAAGTACCTCACAAAAACACAATGATCCAACATCGTCCGTGCATAGCCATGCTCCCTCATAAACGACTCGAACTTCCTGTACCACTGCCTCAGAGCCTGTTTTAGACCATATAAGCTATTCCTCAACCGGCAGACCAAATGTGACTTGCCCTTCTCACAGAATCCCTCTGGCTGCTCCATGTACAACTCCTCCTCAAGATCACCATGGAGGAATGCCGTCTTCACGTCCATTTACTTGACCTTTCAAGTCGAAACTGGCTGCCAATGCTAGCACCACCCGTATGGACGACTGTTTGACGACTAGCAAAAAGATCTCATCATAATCTATGCCTTTTCGTTGACCGTAGCCTTTAACTACCAACCTAGTTTTGTATCGAGGGCGAGTAGCATCATCTGTCTGCTTCACTCTAAATACCCATCAATTCTTCAAAGCCTTCTTGCCCTTTGGCAACCGCACCAGATCATAAGTAGAGTTTGCCTCTAAGGAACTCATCTCCTCCTGTATGGCCTCCATCCACTCCTGCTTGTGTTCTTCTTCTATAGCCTCAACGAATCTTTGGGGTTCTCCTCCATCAGTCAGTAGCACATACTCACCCGGTGAGTATCTCATAGATGGTCAACGCTCTCTATCGCTCATCCTCAACGGAACCACTGGTGCTGGCTGTATATCTACAGCCTTCTCCCCTCCAGGAACTGCCTCCTCAGCCTGCTCATCCTCCTAAGGCTCACCCTGACCACCATCAGCAGGATGATGGTCAAGGTTGGGAGTAACTCCATGTACTGGCTTCTCCATAACTGGATCCTCTGCGATGTCCTCTGGAAATTGCTCGAAGTGAAATGAATCTAACTCAGGCAATTCCTCAGCCTTAGAAGGCATCTCGGAATCCTGAGTGTTGGTCATGGTATGATCCTCGACGAATACCACGTCCTTGCTTCTATAGAGCTTTCTTTCCACTGGATCGTAGAGTCTATAGCCAAACTCATCCCGATCGTAGACGATAAAGACGTACCGCCTCATCTTTGGCTTAAGTTTGGATCTCTCGTCCTTCGGTACATGCACGAAGACCTTATAACCAAACACTCGCAGGTAATTGTATGACGGCTCTTTGCCGTACCATACTTTGTCAGGCACATTGCCCTACAAAGGAGTACTAGGAGATAAATTAATAACACAAGCAGCTGTGTAAAGTGCCTCACCCCAATAGTTGCCTGGCAAGTTTGCTTCTGACAGCAAATACCGCACCCTCTCCATTAGCGTCCTGTTCATTCGCTCTGCTACACCGTTGAGCTGTGGTATCTTTGGTGGAGTCTTCTGGTGTTGTATCCCTTGCTCTCTGTAATAATCATCAAATGGACCGATATACTCGCCGCCATTGTCCGACCGAACACAGAGCATCTTTTTGCATGTCTCCCTTTCAACAGAGGCCTGAAACTCCTTGAAAGTGGGCAGCACCAGATCCTTGGTCTTTAAGGTATAGACCCAAACCTTCCTGGAATAGTTATCAATAAATATTACAAAATAAGAAGCACCACCAATGGATTTTACCTTCATAGGACCACAGACATCCGAGTGAATCAACTCGAGCAACGCCGGCTTCCTTGAACTTGGGTGACTTTGGAAAGATATCCTATTTTGCTTTTCCGCCAAACAGTGCATGCACTTCTCCAACTTTATAGACTTTAGTCCTGGAATCACCTTCATGTTTGCTAAGTAGCTCATCCCCTTCTCGTTGATATGGCTAAGCCGCCTGTGCCATAACTCAGTAGACGCATCAGTAGCTGCGTTAACCTCCTGTGCCTCCTGTGCGATCCCTTCCATATAGTAGAGTCCAGACCTCTTGCTTCCTCTGGCAATCACCATCGAACCTCTATAAAGTTTTACTGATTGTTTCTGAAGAGACTGAAGAAACCCTCGTCATTCAACCGATACCAGGTTGAAACGGATATCAGGGACATGATAGACATCTTTGAGAACAAGAACTGCACCTGTCTTTGTCCTCAAATGCACATCTCTAATGGCAACCACCTTTGACACATCTTCATTGCCCATATTCAATACTCCACAGTCGCCTGTTGTGTATGTAGCAAATAGTGCCCTGTTGTGAGATACGTGAACTGAAGCACCTGAGTCCACCAGCCAGCGAGGTTCATAACTACCTCATCACCTATAATGATCATGTCGCCTCCATGTGTCGAGGACGCCGCTGTAGTGTTCTTACTTTGTTTTTCCTTGTCGCCCTTATTCTCTCTCTTCCAAGCAAAATAGTTTCGCTTGATATGGCCCTTCTTGCCACAATGGTAACATTCTGAGTCCTCGTACTGACCCTTGGACCTTTCCCTGCTTTTGTCTCTGCCACCGCCTGGACCCCTGCTTTTACCCCTTCCGCGGCTCTCTGAAACAAGCACCTCTGAGTGGGATATGGATGAAGTGCCCTGAGAATATCTCCGTATCTCTTCATTCAGTACCCCGCTCTTGGCAAACTCCAGATTGACCACACCTTCCAGAGCAGAAGCGATCATAGACACTCGTACGGTCTCCCATGAGTCTGGTAATGTTGTAAACCCCCTGATTTTTCAGGAATTTTTAAAATGGATTTTTACAATTTTTCTGGAATTTTCTGAAATTTTTTTGTAATTAAAATCAAGCTATTTCAAAATTAAATAATATTTAAATAATGTTAAATAAATATTAAAATATTATGAAAATAATATTTTCTGGTATAAAATAAAAAACTAGACATAGGATAATTTTTCGAGAATTTATTGGACCCCGGAAGCATTTTTAAAGCCCTAAAAACTAAGTTTTAAATAAACCAAATAAACACTAATTAAACTCTGAATAAAATCCGGTTTATTCCAAATAAACCAAACCAACCCGGACCGGACCCGGTTTAATTGAACCGACCCAAACCCTGCGGGTCGGATCCGGGTCTAACCCGTCGACCCGAAACCCGCCTAACCGACCCGCACCCTAGCCTTAGTGGATCGGGCCGGATCCGCCGCCCGACCCGACCCGGCTCCGCCTACTCGAAACCCCTTTCCTCTTCTCCGACTTTCCCGCACCCGCCGCCGCTCCGGCTTCCCTCAACTGCCGCCCGCTCGCCTCCGGCCGTCGCGTAATCGCCGCGTCTCCCCCGCCTCCCAACGTCCCTTCACCTCCCGTAACCGCCTCCGTCCGCCTCCCTCTTCCCCTTTATAAACCCCGCTGCCCGGCCACCTCCATCCCCGTCGAACCCCCAGCGTCGCTGCCACCACCTGTCACCCCTCTCCGCCGCCCTCCAGCCAGCGCTCCGTCCCCGCCTCGCTGTCCTCCGCCTACCCCCAGCGGTCGTCCCCCTTCCCGAGCCCGCTCCGCCTGCAGCCTCCACGAGCAGCGCCCCAGCCCCCGCCTCCACGACGACCTCGCCGGAGCCCTAGCCGCAGCGCCTCAGCCGAGCCGACCCAGCCCCGGCGAGCTCCTCCGGCGAAGCCCCAGCACCGGAACCCTAACCCTAACCCTAGCTACAGTGCACTATGTGTCGAGTTGTGTCATGTCGCCTCGCGGACACGAGAATTCGATTTCCCCGGAGCCCTGTTCAGGTATTCTTTTCTCTCTCCTTGCTGTCCCATTTTTCGTTCTATCTGTTGTGACACAAACCCTGTGTAACCCTCTCGATGTCCGTACAACCCGCTCGGTGTGTCGCGTCCTATGGTGATCGAAAATCGCGATCCAAAAATAGAAAAAATAATACCCTATTTTGCCCCAGAACTGAGTATGCCCCTCCAAACGGGACGACTTGGTCGCGTGCTGTCTTCACCGAAAGGTGCGCGCCGTTGATACGGACGTGCGGGATTTCACAGAAGTTGATTTGGATGTGCGTGCACACAGGAATCAACGTGTATCTGCCGACAACGCCCCGTATCCGTCTGTTCTGGAACACGTTGTAACTTTATGTACACACGTCGGATCGAAACGAAACTTGCACCATCGGACTCGTAGCAATATGCTGATCCTGTGACCCAAGTTTGGTTCAATTCCGAAAACATTGACAGAATCGCGTATCGTGGGCCCCGCGGCTCCACTTGACGGATGATTTTGTGATCGGCTCATCGGAATCCAAATATGGAAGTTCCGTTGGGTTCGTATCAACTTTCTGGACCTGTTGACACTAAGTTTGACGAATTTAGAGACCATTATTTCTGACACATTTTTCGGTGCAAAGCGGCCCACATGTGGACCCCGTTTTGACCATAAACTGTCATTTTTGCCCCTGTATCCAAATTGGACTCAAGGACAGGCGTTTCTAGCTATTTGATATTTTCTGAATCTGATGGTGATATTTATTTCAGCAACCGGAGCAGTACCTGCAATTTCCACTGAGGTTAGAGCTACAGTTGGAGCCAGAACCCCAGGCAAGTGTACCTTGCCAATATTGCAGTTCTTGTTACATATTTCCTTGACTTATTTATCTGTTGTACATGCTTAACCTAGGACCGTGTGACTTACTTAGCGTCTGAACAATATTCGGGTGCCAACACCGTACGCGGAGTTGTGTAAACGTTACCTAGAGATGGATATCGACACCCTATACATTCTCGTGCTTGCATTATCAAGTACGTTATAACCCAGGACACCTGACACTATTCATGAGACAGAATCTTCCTGAGATATTCATGGTGATTTTGTATAGGATACAGATTTTATGACATATACTTTATTCATATGCTTAGATCTCATTATGACTTGCTGCATTAGATATGATCTTGCGTGTCATGGACATAAGACGTGTGATTACATTGGATGGGGAGAGTATTACCATATCAAAGGCTGATTATATTACATATATTGTTATCTGGAGATGTCTTAGTCTCTGACACAGAGCTTTGACACATGTAATGGAGTTGTAAAACTAATACTGCTATAGGTTTCTCTGACACAGATCCTATAATAGTCTCAGCCCGAGTATGATTAGAACTCTCACTTGCATATCACTTAGCTGGTTATATAGTTTACCCCTATTATTTCATTTATTGCTGCACTGTATTTATTTTGGCATGAGTTATTTTGTACCTTGCTATGTCCCCTGAGGACCTGGATCTGGATTATGTCCCCAGGGTTAGCAGAGGATATCTATCCTGAGGTCTACGGAACAGGAGCATTAGCAGAAGCAGAACCAGGAACCGAGGACAAGGTGATTGCAGAAGATTTCTCCTGAGTATCTGCTTCTTCTATGCTCAGTCTTTCTGCTATTAAACTCTTTTATTTCTTGTTTAAATGAACAATTATAATAGACTTATTATCAGGTTGTTCCCCGATTTATTTACTGTGACTTGATGATGTTTATTTTTCCTTTTGTTGATATTGTTGTATTCATTCTGTGGATGAGATTAGTAGACCATATTATTGTATTGCAGCTTAAGTACGCCCAGATGGATCCATTAAATTGGGTTTGTCCATCGGTGTGTGCTGCTGGCCATTGCCACGTGCCTAGTCCCTCGATATTTTGGGACTGTGGCATGACAAATGTACACAACAGCCATAGTCCCTGAACCTTGTTGTCGAACTTGACTCACATCGAGGATAACTGGTCAACCACGCCCTGGAACTCACTTAAGTGATCCGTAATAGACGCTCCATCTTTGTACCACAGACCCATTATTATCCGGATCAGGAACAATATATTTACTCCGGTCTTCTTTGCATACAAAGATTCCAGCTTATCCCACAGTGTCCTCATGTGCTCAATAGTGGCAACGTGGTTGCACACGTTCTCGTCAACGAACTGCTTGATGTACCCACACACCTGTATATGCTCAAAATTTTAATCCTCTTCGGATTTGTCATTGGTCCTCTCGGAAGCAAATACCGACAGATGCAGCTTCTTGACAAATAACATACCCTTCATTTTGCTCCTCCAGTAATGATAGTTGGTACCGTTCAGGTTTACCATGTGCACCGATTTTGCGTCCATCTTTCCTTTCTGGTTTGTCTGTCAACTCCTGACACCCTTCTGAAATTTCAAAACCTAGATCTGATACCACTTTGTTGGGAACGAAAGTGCGAAAACTGTTCCCTAAACTAGAGAGTACCTGCAAGAGAACCGAGCAAAATGCATAAACCAAAAATGCCAAA
The DNA here is from genome assembly GCA_036927795.1 of Iris macrosiphon. NCBI lineage: Eukaryota > Viridiplantae > Streptophyta > Magnoliopsida > Asparagales > Iridaceae > Iris > Iris macrosiphon. The sequence continues at coordinate 15,857,193 of JAYESA010000008.1, forward strand.
CACAAATCACAGACACAGAGATTTTTGATGTGGAAAATTCTTGTGGGAAAAAACCACGGGACGATCGGAGTCCAACCCTGAAAAACCTCCACTAATGGAATAAGAAATACACTGACTCCTTACAAACTTCTCATCGATCCAAACGGATCACCACAACTCTTTTGGAATAGAAAATAGATTATAACCACGAAGAAGAAAGACAACGAAAAATACCCAAAATTGATCTCCTTCTTCGAAATGACCTCCAATCATTTCTTCTCTCTAACGTTGCAGTGATACTCTTGCCTCCTTTTCTCTCCTTGTTGCTATGCTTTTTTTTATTTAAAAGAGAGAGAGAGAGATATTTTAGGGCCAGGAGACACCTATATATAGCCTCAAACCCATAACTAGCATTCCTATTATAGATAGGAATATCCAATCCAAATCCAAATCCATTGACACATTCCTATTATATGTAGGAATATCCAATCCAAATCCATTGAGATATTCCTATTATATTTTGGAACATCCAATCCAAATAAATTGAGGTATTCATATTATATGTAGAAATATTCAATCCTACTCCAGAATATTTTCCACATAGGTTGGGAACCCCACCCACTCCAACAATTTACACTAGTAGAAAACTGTAACACACATGGCACTACAAAATTATAGTAAATTAGCGACTAACCTGGCGACTAACTAATATTGGTTGCTATTTAACGACTAACTAGCGACTTAATTTCAACTAGTTGACATTTTAGTTTAGTGAAAAAGATGGTTCATCGCAATTTTGTCGCTAGTGTGTCGGTAAATTTCTAGAATTTTTAGCGACTGAAATTGTCCGTTGCTAAGGAGTTGGAAATATTTTATTTTATTGTTAACATGCTAGTGACTAAAAGTTTAGTCGTTGCCCAAAACCTAAACTCAGTTGGTACCCTAAATAATCCTCCCCCCCCCAAAACTCCAAATGTAATACCCAGCCTATCCCCCCAAAAATTCTTCCCCCCCAAAAAATCCCCCCCCCAAAAAAAACCCTTCCTAAACCTAAACTCAGCCAAAAAATTTTATTCCAAAAAATTGATCCCCATGCGTGCCCACATCTGCCCAAAAAATTGTTCCAAAAACTAAACTCAGCCGGAGAACCCCACCGCCCAAATCCGTCCACACCGAGCCGCACGGCCCACATCCTCCCACATCGGAGCCGCGTCGCCTATACCGGAGCCCATGAGAACCCCGCCGCCCATATCCACCCACCCCGGAGTCGCGTCGCCCACACCGGAGCCCCGGAGAACCCCACCGCCAACATCCGCCCACACCGGAGCTGCGCTACCCACATCGGATCCCCGAAGAACCCCGTCAACTGAGTACGCGGACCAACTCCTCCTTATGCCCACACCGGAGCCCGACGAACAGGCCATCCACATTGTGGATCAGGTATAATTTTTTATTTTTTTAATTTAATTATTATGCTTTGATTTGCTATTGTATGACTAAATTTGCTAACATAATTTGATTTACAAAAAATTGCAACAATTTTCTTTCTTCATAGAGTAAAATTTCTTTTAGTTGTGTTAAACACACATCATACATGATGTATACACTTAACAGACACCAAGACATAGCCACGACAAGCACTTACCACTGTCATATTCGAGTCCATAATAGGACATAACCACAACAAGCACTTGCCGCTGTCATATTCTAGTCCTAGCATAGATCAATAATGCAAACTGAGTTGTGTTACCGGTATGGTATAGATATATAATCTATCATAATTTTAGTTAAGTATAGACGAAAAATTGACATTGTTTATAGAATGATGATGATGGAGGTTCTCATGTATATATCATTCACTACAAGCCTAAATTACATTATAGATTGATACAAAAGGTGAAATTAAAATTTTTGTTGGTCTATTTCATGTTAGATCTCTAGGTTTAGAATGATCTACATATTTTAAATAATAAAAATGGGAAATCCACTTTACTATAACGTTGGTGGCTAGGTGACATAACTTTAGTTGATTGATCTCCTTGATAGATCATTGATTAAAGGTGCTTACTATCCTCCTCTCCTTCCCTCTTGGAGTGTTTCCTTATTATTTGGACTAGTATCCTCTGTTATATATATACTCACATTGTCACACATTCACACAATGATGTTTCTCACAACTATTGGTTTATGAATCTAGGAGTTTGACCTTGTGAGTAGGTATTATATCCGTACATGTTCTTACGGTCATCCGGGGGCACGTTCAAGAGGGAGTTTTGAGCTTAAGTTGTTTAGACTAAGAAAATTCTTGCAACCTTGGATAAGGAAACAACAAAAAGTTCACCATTTATTCAGTTCCCCATAGCAGATATATAGTTTAAAATCTTCACCGCTATCAATGACTCAGGATACCATCAACTCATAAGTCACTGGATAGTTTCCTTTCTTATATAACCAGTTTGCCCTGATTATTCACCATAAAAAAATTGAATAACTATATATTGCTTTTTTTTATATATAATAGAGATCATGAATGAAATCAGTTCAAAATAAGTATTTCATATCTTGAAATCAATTCAAGATATGATTGTCTGTATATATCATCCTATTACGTTATCGAATATGCCAAACCCCAACCTGATATCAACCTTGGGTAAGGAAACAACAAAAAAATTCTTTCAAAATTTCTTCAGTTCCCCATAACATATTTATAGTTTGAAATCTTCAATCTGTATTCAAGTTTCTAACTATTTATATAAGAGCAAATGATTTGAGTGAGTGTTGCAAGTGTGTTATATATGACAATTCTGAATACCTGAAGTTAATTATTTTACCTGATGAAATGATACCTGTAACTTTTACCATCTGTCAAAGATTTCCTTTCTCATGACTTAACAGGCTGCACACGCATGCCGTTGTCGAGCCCTTCATCATAGCTACGAGAAGGCAATTGAGCACAATGCATCCGATTCACAAACTACTCGACCCTCATTTCAAGGATAATATACAGATAAATACACTTGATGTTTGCGTTGTGTATGAAGTTCTCCATTTATATTTATCCAGGAACCAAAGAAACTGAACTCTTGATGTTTGTGTTGAAATATATATAGTTTTTTGTATTTCTTAGTACCAAAAAGAGAGAAGCCTAGATTAATAAAATAACCCAGAGTCACAAATTCAAGATATACTCTTAGGGTTATTGCATAAGGTTAAATTAGATTCTCAATTTAACTAGGTTAGCTAAATTGACACTTGAATCCTTTTTCTTTTTCTTTTTGACACTTATATTTTTATAACTATGACTATGTTAAAACTAGAGGAAATTGTTACCTGTTCTCTGCTATGGCTACTGCATTCCAGTCCTGTAGTGCACAGACCAACCACAGTTCATGCTAACCCCCATTCTGATTTCTAATTACAGAAACCACACATAGTTCACCATTAAAATATACTCATTTTAATCCAAATACACCAAGGCTAAACCAAAGTAAAGAGTGTCATAAAAATATGAAGTTAAGGTTTGTCACTTGTATCCTCTCATAATATGGGATAAGTATGCGTAAATATTTAACCTCCCCAAACCCAGCCAGAGCCTCGTTGCAATGTAACGCCCTTTTTACCCAACTACATCAAATAGAAACCATAGACATAAATAAACCAAATTCACCCAGTACACTTCATGTCTCAAATCAGTCCCAACTGGACAAATCTCCATAGAACTCAAAGTCTCAAAATAGGTCCTTATCAAGAACTCGGCGGATACAGGCATCATAAATGTAAATCCTTGAAGCATATTTGTAAAAAATATGCACCAAGTAGATTGGAAAAATCTAAAAGCTTCAACATACTTTCATTCGAATAAGTTCTTGCAAGGAAGGATGCTGGGATAGTCGTGAAAATAGGCTTCCAAACTACAGGAACCACATATCCAATTAAGAATAATTTATAGTATTTTTATTCTAGTGACCAAAAGGCTTTTATGGCACATGATGAAAACAAGCGAAAGGATTGGTTGAAAGAGGAATATTAGAAGAAGATGCAAGAGGATATGGCCAAACCTGAGTACAAGGCCAGGTCGGACAGGGCGAAGGCAGCTCATGCTGTGGCTGGTCTCCACACGGGCGGATCGATCCCGACCACTGAACATTTTTGACGGATGGTATGTAAAATCGTTAATTAAAGTATAAAATTTTATTATTTATGTATGTATCATAGAGTTAACTTTTATAGTGCGAGGAGGCCGCCAAGACAGGCTTAGATACGACTACTGTCGACTTTCCCAAGATATTCGAACGTACCCATAAGCGAAAAAAGGATGAAAAGTTAGTAGACGAACGGGCTACCAAATCATTTGTAAGTATTTACTTGGCTTTCAACAACTTATCAAAAATTTAATCGACCTTTGACAAATCAATAGTGTATGTATTTTGCCATCTTGTGTTGGATCTTATTTATATCACTGCTTAAATTAATTGATTTTGCCATCTTGTGTTGGACCTGGATCCTCAATAAATTTTTTCTAATGTCCAATTAGATGTGAACCACTTTGGTAGGTCTTTTTTCTTTTGTAATTTGTTCTCTCTTCATTCTTTTCCTCAGTTTCCTGATATATTAGATGTTCTATACTAGAATTTGTATTTTTATGTTACTTTGTTAATTCGCAGTGGATTTTGCTCATAGAATTGTATCCATGTAACTTACTAATAGAAGATGTCCCCTTACCCCTCTATGGAGTGGGCAATATATACTTTTGGGGCAAGTTCAAGTTAGCCGGTTTTATGACCTTGAATTCTTCGCATGCATATTCTTTGAATTCGAAATCTAAGTCTTATGTTTCAAAATGGATCAAGTAAAGAACAAATAAGTTATGCTAAAAATTGAGATCAGTAAGGTCCCATAATTCATGATCTTAAAAACTTGTTTCATCTTTAGATAATTTTTTTAACAACTCTGTTTATATTGGTTTGGATTCTTTTCCTTGCAGACTTGGAATCTTAATGGGTGGATGTTCTGTATTTCCAATCTTATATTCACCTTAACCCCTCTCTTTGTAGCTGTAAAAATTGTGTAGCTAGGGATGTTCTGTATTTCCACTCTTATACTCTGTTTAACATGTAGTTTGGTTGTAATTTTACATATTCATGATACATTTATATATACAGGAAGCCTACGAGAAATTGGAGAGTCATGCCTCTTAGGCCACTGATCAGGAAGGCGGGGCGACTGGTACTAGTACGCCATGTATGCCCACTGGGAGGAATGACTTCTGGGTACAGGCTGTTGGAAGAGAAAATGGGGTAGTGTGTATGGTACTAGGTCGTTAGTGTCGCAACCGTCAATATACTCCAGAGCTCTTCCACCTGCACAGTCTACTATCGGTCCTACACAGACTAGTTCTACTGGCGTTCTTACTGTGGAACAGATGACTACCACGATGTTCAATTTTCAGAGACATCTGAGACATATTACAGAGTTGGTGTCTCCTAGCAGTGCTCCTAACGATACCACTGCTCCTTCCGGTACTCTGATTGTTCCTGCTGCTGCTGCTCCTCCTTCTTTTACTCCGACTACTATTCCATAGATATCCATTGCTCCTCTGACTACGTCTCCATCTATTGCTCCTCCGGCTACTTCTATTCCAGCTCATGTTTTTACGGCGAGCCAGCAACAGGCATTTGTTACAATTATGACGCAGTTTATGGGCAGCATGCCAGCCACGATCGTCTTGATTTTCTATGCTTATCCCTAGAGATATTAGTTTATACTTCTTTTATTAGTTTATCTTTTGGTATGAATGTTGTATGGTCGATGGTTGGACATGACTATGATATATATATATATATATATATATATATATATATATATATATATATATATTCTTCTTTTTTGTTTATGTAATTTGTGTGTTATTATTTTTGCTTATATCATTGGTAATTATTGTGATGCTAAAAGATGTTTGTATTGTATTTAAGTGTGTTGTGGACTGGTTTATATTACTGTTACATGATGTGTATAGTATTGTCTATAAATATAAAAATATAAATGCTTTAGCAACTAACCGGCGACTAACTATTGACTTACTAGCAACGAACCGACGACTAAAAACTGGGAAAAAATATACGAAGCGACTAACTGGCGACTAACGAGCAACTAACCAGCGAATAAACTTTCCGTTGCTATATATCAACTATATTTTTTCATCGCTACGACAGCGACGAAAAAGTTAGTCGCGGTTAGTCGCTATTTTTCATCGCTAAAATAGTCGCTAGTTCGTTGGTACAACGACGAACTAGCGACAAAAAATGAACAGCGACGTTGCTTTTAGCGACAGAAAAAGTTAGTTGCTATAATGCTTTAGCGACTGAAAATACAATTTTAGCGACTAAAAATTTAGTTGCTATTTGGCTTTTATTTTGTAGTGTGTGCGATGGAATAGAGTACGTCGCTTATCATCGGTCAAAATCGTGACTCACCAGCGACGAATGTTATACGAGATACAAATACATCGTTTAGACGTCACAAATTATCATCCACTGCCTGACCGGCCCCCATCGATCGTAGTGATATGCTTTCAATATCTCATCGTCACCGCCATCAACCTTCAGTCACTGTGGAGGTTAGACTTATACTTGTTTGTCAGACGTACAAAATACTAATAATAGGGTGAAATTTGTGCTTATAAATTTGTTAGACAAATTCTTATCCTATTGTTTGTTGTGCATATGTTGTGCCCATGGAGTGGTAGTTCTTGTGAGGGAAGACGATATGCAATGATTCATAATTTACATATTATTCTTACCCTGATCATTCTTTTTTTCTCATAACTATTAAATTGGCTTTGTTAAATCCGATTTTTCTATGTATATGTTGATTATGGATTAATCACCAAATAGCTATGTAGCAGCATCTACATATTATTGGGTTTTTTAAATTTGATCTCTAGAAAATAGTCCCACATCAATGTGGCAATCCAAGTGTGTATTGTAATGTAAGATTCTTCTTTTATTGACATGTGCATATGGTGAGTGGTGGCCCATGTGATTGGTATGGTGAGATATTTTACTAGAGGGCAAGGTTCAAGATCTCCAAGCAACATTTATGTTTTATCACTCATTTCTTGGAAATTTTTCTTAGGAGCTAGGCCACGACTCGGAAGAGGAGAGCAAGGGGCACTGTAATGTCCCGCTCTGCATGGTGCATTGAGATAGTTTGTTAGCTCGAAGGGACGTTTGACTTGGGTTCATGCAAGATAATTTATTTGGAGATCTGTTCGGTCGAGACATATATGTGTTTCTTTAGTTGGGTGATTTTGATCATTATCTCCTTTACCTTCACAGTAATGAAATGGATGCTACATGTTTAGTTTTTTGCTATGAGTTTTGTCGCATACTAATAAAAAGAAAAGAACCAAGATAGATAAATAAAATATTCTTATTTTGTAACTTGCTGCTATAGGACATGAAATTGTTAAACTGCTGATATAGACTTATGTAGTGTAGATACATATCACATGGATTATTAACTTACTATTATAGATGTGGAATTTTGTACTTTTGTAGTATGTCAACACATGGAGTATAGTTCTATCACTATATTTTAGATGTGAAATATAGTGAGAGTAACTATTTCAAAGAAATAAAGATGGAAAGTCAAAAATATGAAAGCAACTCAAAATCATGAAGAACATATGGACTAGAGTGATATACATGCCCCAAAAGATCTAGAATTATGTAGCATGTATAGATAAATTGTCAGACAAAAATAAAATAGTGAAATAAGAGATTTAGTGTGGTCTAATCAATTAAGGTAGCAACTAAGCATGCTTGGTTAATGAAAGATATAAGAAATCATGTATCACATTGATTAAAATAAGAACATATAAAAATATCAATATTAAATAGTAGAAAGAAATCAAAATATGTTAGATTCTATAAATTTAATAATTAAGAAAGAATCATTTAGCATATTATCAAAGCGGCTCTAGTGGCCACACTTGTGTTAGTACAATTGCTTAGAAGAAAATAGTTGTAACGTCGCAACAACCAACATCCTCTGCAGTGTTATGTCCCAACAACTGATGCTCCGCCTACAATATTAGACGAAGACTTTAGTATCCAAATATACTTGAATCCACATTTATTAGCATTGGGAACCCAAGTAACACTTACTATAGCATTGGTAGTAAAACTCTTACGAATAAGGCAAATAAAACTGATGTGACCAATGCGATAGCAAAAGAAGCACTTAATGCTAGTATGCACACATGTATCAAAATGAGCATGAGAATTATCATATAGCATACTAAGATGATGAATATCTCTAAAATAGGAATGGGAATATTTGTACTGAGTTTATCATATTTTAATAACAAATCATCATGCATACTAGTGAGAGAATTGAATTTAATATTTAACAAATCATACTTTTTTTTCCAAAGAAATTAATTTTATAGAAAAATCATTGTTTTGTTTCTTTAAAGAATCAATAGAAGAATTATGCAAAGATACTAACTCGGGCTTTTGCTCTTGAATTCTTATAGTGAAGATGTGATCTCTTGATTGTCAAAATTAATTCTTCATTTAAGCTCTTTCAAGAAATACAAGAAGATCAGAGAATCAACTTAATATAACAATTTATTGTTCATATTTTTCAATAACTCATTTGCTTCTTCTAAATGAACAATCTTTTTTCGGAAATTCTTTATTTGTAGAATGACAGTCTTCAAGCATCTTTAAGGATTTATTAACCATGCATTTTAACTTAAAACATCTCTTGTATTTAGAAGAAACATGATTGTCTATGCTACTAGAAATAGAACCCTCTTTATCGAAGGAGGAATAAGAAGACATAATAGATAAGGATTTACTCTAAGAATGTTAAGCCTAAAAGTAGAGTTATTGTTCTGATACCATTGAAATCACCCTAACGGGCGTGAATATGGTTGAAACACAATTTAAGCATAGTTAAAAGGGCTAATAGACAATTTAAAGAATGTGCTAAAATGAGACAAGAATACCAATACCCGATGTATCTTGGTATCCTTTGCGAGGCACTTCAGTCATGTATCTCTTTTCAGCTTTAATCCACTATTATTACAAATATTTACACTTGCGATCTTTGATCTGAAGGCCTCGCCAACTTCTTACACACGAGCTTTGATTCGAAAGACTCGTCAACTTCTACATAAACTTTGATTCGAAGGCTTATGGGCTTCAACCTCTTACAAGAAATGGTTTTGATCTTCTTACAATAAGTTGAAGATCCACTTTACAATTCAATGAAAACCCTATATCAAATAGATTTGGCAAATAAAATTTATTTGATATGAAGAGGTTTTGTATATGGAAGATATAAAGTTAAGGCTCCAAGAAGTGGTAATGAATGTGACAAGTTTTGTTTATATAGCAAGTCAAAAAAGCCCAAAATAATAGAGTTATTACTCTACAAGCGATATACCACTGGTATATCGCTTTGCAAAGTAAAGACTAGTTTTATAGTCGTTACAGTATTTAATGCTGGCAAAAAAGCACCCAGATGGTATACCGTCGATATACCTGACTGAAGGTTTTTGCTCATACTAGGGGAGAGGGGGTCTGTTTAAAAGCTGGGTTTTACTTGTCATGTCCCGACTCCGTAGAGTCGATAATCGTCTCCCGGGCATGATGTCGTGCGTGCCTAGGTTGCACAACGCACAAGGCAATAACGCATATATTTGATAATTCATTTGAAACACATAGTATAAGTCATATTACAGCAGAAATATTGAGACACATCTTTGAATAGGAAGAAACGACTTTTTATTCATAACTTGAAATATAATTTACATTGATATGAGGTACATTGCTTATGCCATAACAGCTACATTGCTTTCAAATAACAAAAAGAAAAAACAAACAGCCATGAATAATACTTGGCATCCCATGCATTACACCCTTCGTATAGATTGATACAAAATGTCTTCAAAATGAATTGACTTCATTTATACTTCAAAGTAGGAAGAGCTTCACATCATCTCTTCGATCTTCAGTTTTGGCCTAGTACCGTGTGCTCTCCGCATTCCCGACACCTGATGACTTGGGAAATCAATATACTTTGGAATATACTGGTAAGCGGGACGAGCCCACTTGCCTAAACCGACGCTTCTTATTAAAGGGACGCATGTATTTAAAGTGATCTTGCTATCAGGAACTAGAGTGAATTTCAGTTCATATCGTAGGCACATTTGAAAGCAGTAACACATAATTTATAGTGTATACATCGGTGATCGCTTATTCACCTGATGCGCGCATCCCTGCTTTGAAACATAGATACTTACCCCCTCCCCCCCGAATAAGGCAATACGTTAGTATGCATTTTATCTTATATGCGGTCATTGGTGATAATCGACATCATAAAGGACATATTCTTGACATTACGATGCGCCCTATCAGCCCAGGTAGCAAACCCCACTGAAGGTCCCATAATGTCCCGTGCCAAAGCATGTATCTTAATTTCCCCCTAGGTCGATTTGGTTCCGGTGACCTGGATACCATTTCAAGGAAACATCTTACCTTGTGTACAAGTTGTCCATGACCATGCGAATGCGTAAAACAGTTTATTTATGAAACATACACATGATACAAAGCAGAATTAAGCAGTATTATTTATTTACTCATGTGACATATTAACTCTTTCCTCCAAGCCGTATGTTCACGTAGGCACAAAATACTCTGAGGCACCATGCAAAAATCGATGCTTGAGATTTTGTATCCCTTCTTGAGATATCATATCCCGTCTTGAGATATCGTATCCCATCTTGAGATATCATATCCCGTCTTGATTGTTTCATAGTTTTGAACCACAACAGCCGACTTCACTTATGAAGCTAGTGTTATAGATCACATGCATAGATGCACTTGATGATTATAGTTATCCGATGTTCTCTTCCTAGATAGGCCGTACGCATAGATGCACTCGATGATTACAGTTATCCCATGTTCTCTTCCTTAGTGGTAAGCATGTATTGTGGATAACATCTATATTTACATCCAACCGACATTGTTGATTTGAACGTGTTCGAGGCAAGGTATTTGTTTGCGTGACATAGTAGAGAAGAAAGGACCAAACCGTCCACCGATTAGAGAATGCGCCGATAGAAGGGAACCCGCTGCTACGATCAAACGTTAACTACGCGCATTCCTGCAATGGTACCATCATCGTGTTAGAATTTTTTCTCAATCTGTCCTAGCAATTTTCTTAGAAAACGAAAGTAGAAAACAACACGAAAATACTTCATCCAAAACCTCACAATAAAAATGTTCAAGAAAAGAAATAGCTGACCGATCCCGTCGAAGGAACTCTTATATGGAGCTCACTCGCCGAGACGCAGTCCACCGCATCTAAGACTTATTCCAACAGAAGCCAAACCATGAGTTAGAATGATTATCTTTTATTCGTAGAAACGGAGTCGATGCCGAAAGGGTCATTTGATATTAAGTTTAGATTTTAGTCAGACTAGCCACAAGCCCATTACATAGTGCGTCTTCCGGTCGAAACGGGGACGAGGCAAGTCAAATTAGCAACGTCTAAAAATGTCCCTAAATGGCATAAAAATGTCGCTAAAAAAATTTAGCGACGTAATTAACGACGTTTCATTGAAGTTACGTGTAGCCTAGTCGTTGACAGTAAAAATGTCACTATAGCGACGTATACTAGCGATGTATTCGCGTCGCTAATTTTTTTTCATATTAGAGACGTTTAGCGACACAACATAGATAAATTTATAACGTATTGTGTGTCGATAAATGTTGATAACATTTTTCTATCTAGCGACACATTTAGCGACACATTTAGCGACACGTTTAGCAACGTTTAGCGACGTTTAGCGACACATTTAGCGATGTTCTGCTGAGCTGGTAAATAATGTCATGTTAGCAATTTAGCGATATTTAGAGACAACAATAGCAACATCCTGATACAATTAGTGACCAATATCACAGTTTATCGTATATTCCTGCAATATCACAGTTGATAAAATTAGACAGACCCGGAGCAACCCTCCGTTGAATTTTATGGGTTCGCCGACCCCTTAGGTGGAATACTCAGCGCCGGTATATTACCATGCATTCAATATAAATAATAAAGTAAAAAAAATAGATGCATTCTCAATAAATAAAGTCTGGAAATAAATATCCAGCAAATTCCCATGTATCATACAAACTAAGTCTAAAATAAAATCCAGTAAGTATCACAACTGTTACTGGATGTGAACAAATAAAGTCTGAAACACTATCTCAAAACATAAATGACCTAAGATCATGGGCCAAAATTCTGAAAACAAATAAACTATCCTAACTAAAACTACTGCTGATCCGGAGGAAGAGCACCACGACGAGCCTAGGAGATGAGCCCGTCATACCCCGCTCCCAGAATACTGGGTAAATACAGGGACTGACATGGCCAACCGTACCTTACAGAATACCGAAGTAAATCACAATGTGTTAAGGTGGTCAAGAAGACAAATGGGTGAACTCTAGCATGCTATGACGTCAGTCCTAAGGCCGACAGTTCTTATTATCTCAATCCAGCAACACAAGTACAAGAGTATATCATACATGAAAGTAAAAAGGCATCCAAAATTAAGTCATATATGATCATGAAGCTAATGAATACAAAATGCTGCACTAGTAGAGTTTAATAATACATGATCAAAATATACCAGCCATGGTCTAATATATACATTATGTCGACTGCAATCTCAAAAATATAAGGAGCTAACTCTGCTCCTTGCTAAACACCACAAAAAGAAGTAATCAAGACGAAGGGTGGAAGAAGGAAACCCACTCGCGAGCTTAGGATGTAGTCCCACGAGTGCGAGTTATCTTGCTGGAGGCACGGTAGATTCTGGTTCTCTTCGGGGTAACCTGGCCATGCAAAGCCAGTGGGGTCAGAACCCCAAGCAACATGTACCACAAAGGAGCTCGAGGTGATAGACCAAACACATCACAACATAAGCAAAAGAGACATATAAGAAATAAATGCAGATCGAGACTTGTACGGTACCAACATACTTGTCTCAAGAATAATATTGGAAGAACTAATAATAAGTGCAGAAATAAAAATAAGGCGACGAGCGGCAAGAGAGCATAGGAACTACTCTGGATCAGGACCACAACCCTTAAACCAAACAAGGACCGGGGTTGTAGACCTTCACCTGAGCAGAGCTTAGCACCCTAACCACGTGCCGGAAGAAAATAAAACTAGAAGAGCGAGATATACGAATAAACAAACATCCAATTCACTGCCAAATATGCCAACAACTTGCAATAATTAACTAACTAGGGTTATTACAAGCCCTTATTACTAGGAATGCATTGCTAAGAACATTGCTACCACCAGCACTGCAGTTAACTCGGATGGCCAAGGGTATGCTTGTTTAGTAAATTTAAATGCACAATCAACCATACAACAATATAATTAGTTACTTATCACAAACATCAATTAAACTTATAAGCATAAACATAAACTTGTGAATCAAAAACTGGTCTTGTAAACATAAACTTGTCTTATAATCATAAACTTTTCTTTTAAACAATAAACTTGTCGTGTAATGTGCCACAACACACATAAACTTGGTCATTCATGGAGCCCTTGCCTAGGAGGGTTGTCCATGCCGTATGGGCCCTTGGGGATCAGGGTAGCCGGTAGCGCAATATTCTTTCCTCCCAAAATATTTTAGGTAAATCTTATCTTGTTTAATCATTAATAATTATTTAAGTTCTCGAGTCGTGGACACTTCAGAACTCCCTAAAATGATGAGTCGCGAGTACGAACATTTTAAGAGTTATCTTATTCGTGACTCGCGATACACTGGACAATACTTACACTCGATTGCCCGATACCAAATACAATAGATTTTATGAACAAATATTTCTACATTATCGTAAAAATTGTGAACTTGTACATAAACTGGTCTTGTGAACTCATATACAAAACTTGTCTGGTATCATAAACTTGCATCAATATAAGGAATCACACAACAATAATCACTACAAAGGAATTACTAATCAACATGGAACACAAAATACACACAAGAATTTTTTGCCGCATGCGCCCACTAGCCGCATGGACACTTGCCGCATGCATCCATTGGCCGCATGCACTCACTTGCCACATGCACCTAATTGTCGCATGGACTCACTTTCTGCATACATCCAATTGTCGTATGGACTCACTTGTCGCATGCACCCACTTGCCGCATGGACTCACTTGCCGCATGCTCAGGGCTAAAGTCTACTCCTTGGGGCAAGTGCTGAGTGATGGGTCATAAATAAAGTGTCAGTGAAGTGAGATAATGTGATTGACGTGACAGGCCAAAAAATATGTCAGGGAAAAGACAAGAATCATAAAAAGATGTGCAAGGGTAAAAGAGAGTTATGCGGCAAAGGAGGAGAGGCGCATAGTACCAATGTCGCATAAGTCCTCTTTGCCGCATACTCATAGTGTCGTATGGACTCCTCTTGGACTTAGCAAATTTTTTATTCGTTCAGCGAGTGAAAACACAAGGTGTTCAAGGATACTTGTGCAACTGAGCAGTCATGAGTCCAACAAGATGGACGCATGCTATCAGCATGCGACAAGAGTTTAGGCCGCATAACCCTCTCGGGTCGCATAGCTCGCTGGCTGCATGAAGACTTTGTTTTCTCCAACATCAGGTTCAACCATGGCCGAAAGCTCCAAAAACTAAATTTTTTTTCATAAAAACTCCATTTTAACTCCAAATTAAGTAAAGCAAAAGCCAAAATGCTCAAAATAAAATGATCTAACATAAGGAACAAACTAGTTTTCAAAAACATTAAGTTTTAATAGATCAAATCCAAGAAAAACTCATAGGACACATAAAAATCCTAATCTTGAAACTCAGATCTACAAAAATCTATACATCAAAATCCAAAAATCCAAGAACTAAATATGGTCAGCAACTCAAGGAAAACTTTTTCCATCAAAAACATTTTTTAAACAACAACATATATAAAAATCCAAAAATTCATGATTTTACCATTGAGCAAGATGTACTTGCCTTGGGTGGCTCATAGCCTCTCCTCTCACGGTCCAAGTCACAGCAACTTTCCTTAGGGTTAGAGTTTTAGGGGGGGCTTGAGGGAGAGGAGAAAACAAATGAAGAAGAAGAAAGAGAGGAGAGAGAAAATCCATATATATACTAAGAGAAAAAAAGAGGGGTTAGTCATGGGTTTACCCAAAATGAACCGAACCAAGGGTCCATTCTACATGCGGGTCCTAAATCGGATCTTTCGCAATGCAAATAGGTATTCTACTGGTCTCGGGTAGTCTCTCTCTCTTAACAACAATAATAATGACAGGAACCAATATATGAAATACAGCAGAAAATACATTATCAAAAAAATTTAAATTCTAAAAATTCAAGAAATACTAAATTGGAATCGGGTGTGACATCTCTACCCTCCTTAGAAAAATTTCGTCCTCAAAATTTTACCAAGGCGTGTTGAGCTGGAACACACGAGAAAAATCAAGAAATCAAATCAGAATTCAAATGATTACACTAAGCAAGTAACTAAAATAGAAAAGATAGCTGCAGAAGTAACTAATGAATTAATGTACAAAAATAACACACACAGAATTGGAGGCATATGGATACATATACTCCTAAGTCAGTCGAATAGGAACTCGTCCTCGCTTACCTATGCTGACTCACACAAATGGACAAGAGCCTAGTCTGGAGGTAAGTCGGTACCAACGACTATATCGAGGACATGACTCTAATCCGGGATATACCTTCGCAGTCGGGACACATGATAGATACCACGTACTACGAGTCACGAAGGCAGAAGAGCGGGGCGATGAACTCGCCTTTTTGCTCAACGAAAGGATCGAACGACTATGGTATCTTGAATGCGTCGGAACACGAGATCGTTCAACAAGAACCCATGAATAAGACAAGCTAAAGAGAGATCAAAAATCTTACCCACAATTATAGAGCCTTCGGCTAACAACTGCTCTAGGTTGCCAAATATTTCGTCAGGCCATCGTCCAGGGGTCGTGGCTTTGACTTGCTGCTGGTTTTGTCTCGCTGGTTGGGCTTGCTGGACTCGCGCATACTATGTCGAACGTTGCTGCTGGAACTGCTGGTTCTGCGTCGGGAGAGGACGCTGGGCTGGTGGTCGAATTGCTAAGGCTGGTCCTCGTGGGCCTTCAGTCGCTATCTGAGGCTAAGCTGGTAACTGTTGGACTGAAGAAGCTTCTGGGTATAGGGTTGGACATGAACCAATCATATGGTCAAATTCCCCACATCTGAGACACTGGCCATTGGCCCTCCTAGACTGTTCCTTGGTGTGCTCTAGCTTGCAGCAGTGGCTGCATCCTGCTAATACAGACTGCCTGGTAGATTGTACTGAGGTTATTGTAGAGGTTGGAGGTGCTGGCGGGTGATGTATTCTTACTGCTGTTACTGGAGGTGATGACTGAATACTGGCGCTTCTCAGGGATGAGTGGGACCTCTTCTGGCCTCCGGTCCTTTCTACTAATCTCTGGCCGACAAGTTCTTGTAACCTAGCTATCCTGAGTACTGCATCGTATGTGGTATAATTATGGCCCACCGTGAATTGCTGGAAGTCCAGATGTAACCCTTGCTCAAATCTCTTGGCTCGATCTTCCTAGGAAGCTACCACATGAGGAGCAAATCAGGTAAGTCGGCAAAACTCGGCCGCATACTGGTCGATCGATCTTATATTCTGACGGAGGTTGATGAACTGCTACTGGAGCTAAAACTTGGCGGTGGTATAGAAATATTTCTCCTGGAAGTGCTCCTTGAACGTCTGCCAGTCAATAGGCTTCGGAAGCATCATTTCTTGTGCTGCCCACCAATCTCGGGCAAGATCTGATAATTGTAGCTTTACGACTACTACCTTCTCATCGTCTGGAGTCTTGGTTGCATCCAGGATGGCCTCAAAGTCATGGAGCCAAGAATCTGCTGAAACTGCATCTTCCGTGCCGAGGAACTTGGTTGGGCGCATGCGACTAACATTGATCGCCGCATTGTGAGTATAAATCCCACATCTCTCGAGTTCTACTCTAACTCCCTGGCAAAGAGTAGTGTTGGTCTGTTCTTGTCCTTGATAAAACTGCTGGCAGAGATGGACCACTTATTGCTGAAGTTGGAGTTGTTGTTGCTGTTGTTATTATACTATCATCATATCTTAGATCATCTCTAACATAGCCTGTGTGTCTGCCTGACCTGGTTGTACTAGAAGAACTGGTGGTATTTTCTGGGCTGGCTGGGCTGGTATATATGACGAAGCGGGCTGAGATGGCTGTTGAAAAGCTACTGATGCTTGCCCTTAGTTCAATATCGGGATCTGGCCCTGGCCTACTGGATCTGCTAGAGTTATCGGTACGACAGAACCCTCGGAAGGAGGAGCAGGTGGGGTGTCCCTGAAGGATATCAACAAGGAACGAGAATGGAACAATCATGTCAAGCAAGCTTGAAGTCCAAGGAGAGTGAGAAGTACATTTTGCAAGTGGAGTTCAATCAAAGATAAGTAAATGATTGAGATTCTAACAAGATGAGTCCTCCCACAAGTCTAAAAAACTAACCTGTATGGGCCACCAATAAAACCTTGTCACGTCCCGCTCCCAGAATACTGGATAAATATGGGGACTGACATGGCCAACCGCACATTGCAGAATACCGAAGTAAGATGCAATGTGTTAAGGTTATCAAGAAGACAAATGGGTGAACTCTAGCATGATATGACGTCAGTCCTAAGGCCGACAATTCCTATTAACTTAATCCAGCAACACAAGTACAAGCGTATATCATACATGAAAGTAAAAAGGCGTCCCAAAATACATGTCACATATGATCATGAAGCTAGTGAATACAAAATGCTGTACTAGCATAGTTTAATAATATATAATTAAAATATACCAGCCATGGTCTAATATATATATCATGTTGACCGCAGTCTCAAAAATATAATGAGCTAACTCTGCTCCTTGTTAAACACCACAAAAAGAAGTAATCAAGATGAGGGGTGGAATAAGGAAACCCACTTGCGAGCTTTGGCCGCAGTCCTACGAGTGCGAGCCATCTTTCTGGAGGCGCGGTGGATCCTGGTTCTCTCCAGGATAACTGGTCATGCAAAGCCAATGGGTTCATAACCCCAAGCAACAAGTACCACAAAGGAGCTCGAGGTGATAGACCAAACACATCACAACATAAGCAAAAGAGACATAAGAAATAAATGCAGATCGAGACTTGAACGGTACCAACGTACTGTCTCAAGAATAATACTGGAAGAACTGATAATAAGTGCAAAAATAAAAGTAAGGCGACGAGCGGCATGCGAGCATAGGAGCTACTCTGGATCGGGACCACAACCCTTAAACCAAACAAGGACCGGGGTTGCAGACCTTCACCTGAGCAGAGCTTAGCACCCTAACTACGTGCCGGAAGAAAATAAAACTAGAAGGACGAGCTATACGAATAAACAAGCATCCAATTCATGGCCAAACATGCCTACGACTTACTATAATTAACTAACTAGGGTTATCACAAGCCCTTATTACTAGGAATGCATTGCTAAGAATATTGCTACCACCAGTACTACAATTAATCCGGATGGCAAAGGTTACGCTTGTCTAGTAAATTTAAATACACAGTCAACCATACAACAGCATAATTAGTTACTTATCACAAACAACAATTAAACTTATAAGCATAAACATAAACTTATGAATCAAAAATTGGTCTTGTAAACATAAACTTGTCTTATAATCATAAACTTTTCTTGTAAACAATAAACTTGTCTTATAATGTGCCACAACACGCATAAACTTGGTCATTCATATAGCCCTTACCTAGCAGGGTTGTCCATGTCGCATGGGGCCCTTGGGGATCGGGGTAGCCGGTAGCGCAATATTCTTCCCTCCCAAAATGTTCTAGGTAAATCTTATATTATTTAATCACTACTAAATTATTCAAGTTCTCGAGTCATGGACACTTCAGAACTCCCTAAAATGATGAGTTGCGAGTACAAGCTTTTCAAGAGTTATCTTATTCTCAACTCACGATACACTGGACAATACTCACACTCGATTGTTCGATGCCAAATGTAATAGATTTTATACAAAAATATTTCTATGGTGTTGTGAGGATTGTGAACTTGTATATAAACTGGTCTTATAAACTCATATACAAAACTTGTCTGGTATCATAAACTTGCATCAATATAAGGAAGCACACAACAGTAATCACTAAAAAGGAATTACTAATCAATAGGGAACACAAAATTCATACAAGAATTTTTGGCCGCATGGACACTTGTCACATGCATCCACTGGCCGCATGCACTCACTTGCCGCATGCACCCAATTGTCGCATGGACTCACTTGCTGCATGCACCCAATTGCCACATGGACTCACTTGTCGCATGCACCCAATTACCGCATGGACTCACTTGCTGCATGTTCAGGGCTAAAGTATACTCCTTGGGGCAAGTGGTGAGTGATGGGTCATAAATGAAGTATCAATGAAGTGATATAAAGTGATTGACTGGCAGGCCAAAAAGTGTGTCAGGGAAAAGACAAGAATCATAAAAATATGTGCAAGGGTGAAGCAGAGTTATGCGACAAAAGATGAGAGGTGCATAGTACCAATGCTATATAAGTCCTCTTTGTCGCATACTCAGAGTGTCGCATGGACTCCTCTTGGACTTAAAGAATTTTTCATTCGTTCAGCGAGTGAAAACACAAGGTGTTCTAGGACACTTGCGCAATAGAGCAGTCATGCGTCCAACAAGATAGACGCATGCTGTCAGCATGCGACAAGAGTTCAGGCTGCATAACCCTCTCGGGCCTCATGGCACTCCCAGCCGCATTGCTCGCTGGCTGCATGAAGACTTCGTCTTCTCCAATAGCAGGTTCAGCCATAGCCGAAAGCTCCAAAAACCAAAAAAAATGTTTTCTTCATAAAACTCTATTTTAACTTCAACTTAAGTAAAGCAAAAGCCAAAATGCTCAAAATAAAATGCTCTAACATAAGGAACAACTAGTTTTCAAAAATATTAAGTTTTAATAGATCAAATCCAAGAAAAACTCATAGGACACATAAAAACCATAATCTTGAAACTCAGATCTACAAAAATCTATACATCAAAATCCAAAACTCCAAGAAATAAATATGATCAACAACTCAAGGAGAACTTTTTTCATCAAAAACATTTTAAAACAACAACATATATAAAAATCCAAAAATTTATGATTTCACCATTGAGCAAGATGTACTTGCCTTGGGTGGCTCCTAGCGTCTCCTTTTACGGTCCAAGTCACAACAACTTCCCTTAGGGTTAGGGTTTTAGGGGGAGCTTGAGGGAGAGGAGGAAATAAATGAAAAAGAAGAAAGAGAGGAGAGAGAAAAGCCATATATATACTAAAAGAGAAGAAAATAGGGTTTAGTTATGGGTTCACCCAAAATGAACCGAACCAAGGGTCCATTCTATATGCGGGTCCTAAACCGGGTCTATGACAATGCCAATAGATATTCTATTGGTCTCGGATAGTTTCTCTCTTAACAAAATAAAATAAAATAATAATAATGACATGAACCAACATATAAAATTCTACAGGAAATACATTATCAAAAAAAATTTAAATTCTAAAAATTCAAGAAATACTAAATATGGAATAGGGTATGACAGAGCTTGTCCAAAGAACAACTAATGCTGATCAGGAGGATAAGGAGGAGCACCACCGCGAATATGGGATATCAGCGAGGACCACTGCTCCGGTAAAATCATCATGGCACCCGATGGATTAGTTTGTGCAGTCGATGTAGATATCGATGCCGACGGACTAGAAGGACGTATCTGCTCTAACGCTATCAATCAAGCATTGTAAGTATCCATAAAAGATAACATCCTCACAGTACTCTATTCTAATGACTGGCTCATCTGAACCCTATGTCGTCTGTAACCTCGTTATTGTATCTCCTATGGCTACATGCGACCCTTGTAGCATCGTTATGTTGCACTCTGCCGACTTGGCTAGATCCCTCAGCTCCGTAATGCTACGCTCAAGCGAATCAAAATGTGCTACGATCGTCGCATCGTCCGTTTGCGGTGTGGGTTATGACGTAATCCTCTGCAGCAACTCATCACGCAGAGACTTAATCTGATGGTCAACCCTCTTCTACTGGGCTCGCACTGACTCCTGGGAGGGCTGTGTGGTATACACACTGACAGAGGGGGTCCTAGAGGACTAGGATGCAACATAGGCGCCGTAGGATCCCGTACCGTAGTACGTACCTCTCTACAGACCACCAACAATGGTAATCCACAGTTCGTTAGCCGACGGAGCTGGGTGGGCGGCTGTGAGGAACTACCTCCCTCTTCCTGTGTGGGCTGGGTCGACCGCTCATAAAGCCTAAGATACTCATCGTAAAAAAAAATGTATCTCTCGATAAATGTACTACTTACTATCCACTCGTCATGTATAATTGTTAATATATATCTAAGGTACTTATTACTAACTACATGAATATTTATTTTTATATTTTTTAAATTATATTAAAATTAAAAAACATAAAGTAATACTTACGTAGCTCTGTGTGGCCCTTTCATTGATGAGCTGTCCGCCATTCCTATGGGTGACGAGGAAGACTGCCACCATATTAGATTCCTCACCCCTCTGGACCTGTTAAAAATATATTGTATGCTACTAAAATTAAATATTTTATTCTACTTTAATTAAAATACTATGTATACAATAAAATACATACCATGCGACAAAAATATTCTGTCATTAGAATCGACCCACCACACCACTTTCCCGCCTTCTTCCTGGCCGCCTTCGCCTTCTCCGACTTTTCCTTGTACCTAGGATCGTTAAATCTAGTATTCATCGCAGTCCACTGCTCAGGCATGATCCAACCTTGGATTGGTTGTCCTAAATGATCACGATCCTTCTGGTCGCAGATCGCATATCGGATAAGTTTGGCAGCGATGACAGAAAAGTGTTGCTCAATCACCTCAGCCAGATGTGGCGGATAGAAATACGTTTTCTACAAGAAGTAATGTAGAAAGCTATATAGAAAAGACCAAATTAGATGATTGATACTAAAATTAAATTTACTTTTATCTTGAAGTGGTCAAACCAGAATGCCTTTCTTTCGTTCGGGGCATCTGAGTAGTTGATCCAAGGGCCACCATAGTTGTATCTCAAAAAATGCCCTAATGGTCTCTGAACCGACGATGGACGATATCTATACATAGATAATTATATTAAAGAAAAAGTGAATATATATTTATATATGCGTAAGAAAACTAAAACTAATTAACTTACTTTGTAGGCCCATCGGCCCAAATCTCTGTCCTCGTCTCGTCCGGAAGAGCACACGGAGGATCACTCTGAAATAAAGAAGAAGAAGGCGCAGTCAGCTAGGCCTCGTCCATCTGCTCTTCAGTCCCCATGGTATACCGTTAGCAGCAGGAACAATGGACGTAG
Organism: Iris macrosiphon; assembly: GCA_036927795.1. Lineage (NCBI taxonomy): Eukaryota > Viridiplantae > Streptophyta > Magnoliopsida > Asparagales > Iridaceae > Iris > Iris macrosiphon. The sequence continues at coordinate 15,879,690 of JAYESA010000008.1, forward strand.
GAGTAGTCTCAGGCCTGGAACTGCTCGTCCCAGGAGTATTGCCATGAGAAAATAGTGGTCGAAAGAGTGGAGTATCAAGAGACGAGGATCTTGACCCTATACCATGTCCTGAAGGAGAACTGCCAGTCGGAGTAGCATATCGTCTAGATACTCTACCTCTAGACTGACCGAACGATCCATGCCATCCTTTCATACCTGACTATAATAAACAAAATAAAAGTTACAAGTACATGTCACTGTAACCACCACATTTTTAAACCAAGGGTATTTTTGTCATTTTATAAAAAAATTGATAATTACTGTGTAGTGTAGGAGTGTCCTTGTAGGTGAATGTGATGCACATGATTTGTATATCAAGTGCCAGTACACTACAGTTAGAGTTTAGGCTTCCATGTGAAGTATGTATAGATATATGCAGGTGCCTTAGTGAGGGTTGTGTGTAATGATTTGTGTATTGTTGTTAGAAGGAGAGTTCTATGGTGCACTGCATTCAGTGGAAACTGGGGTGGTGACTTGAGTGTGTAAGTGATGGGGTATACTTGTGGAATACGAGTGAGGTTGAGTATCTGATACACATTAGTATCGGATTTAGGTATGATGTGAGTGAAGTGGTGTGTGTGATTATATATAATAGTATTGTTTAGTTAGAAGATGAGGGGGAGTATGAATGGGCTAACAGCAATGTAAAGAAATAACTACAGTAGGTGAGGTAATGCAGGAGGAGCTCGGGTGTGCCTTGATTATTAGAGATTGTGTGCAGAGGTTGTTGTAACAATCAGTGTATCAAATTGGGGTGATAGTGCAACAAGGTATTCATGTGTGTAGATGAGCGTCAGGCTTAAGATATTAGATGAGGGCAGTACAAGTTAGATATTGTGTACTGGCATCATATTGCTTTGCATAACAGCAACAATGGATTAAGGTATGTAGCAAGATGTTTGTGTGTATATGTTTTGGTGTATGTTTTGGGAAAGTGTCAGTGGTGTAGTAGTGTGGGTGAGTATTTTTGTTGAGTGTTTAGATGGTTCATTGTATCAGTGGGAACATAGAATATAGGGGTATCAACATAAATTACATGACTGTGAGTGTGAGGTGGAGACTCATATAAGATGTGGAGTTAAGTACCAAGGTATTAGTGCTAAGGTAATAGTCAAGAGATTGGATACTAGGACTAAGTTATCATGGGAGAAGATATAGTTAAGGTATTACTAGGTAATTAAGTATGGGAGAATAGGTATAGGCATGGGGTTAAAATACACAGTGTAGCCTTGGTTATTAAATGAGATACTAAACATTGCTACTTTACACTTCCCGCTTTGCATAAGCAAAGATCTTACCGTAAGACTTGATTATATCTACTTTCAACCAATAGGACTGTAGTTGTGCCTATGTAAAGTCAATGGGAGCTTGGGTGCAATATCCATAGAGAAGTGGTTATGAGGGTAAGTTGGAGTTGGTATCAAATGTTAAGTGAGGTAATGGATTAGTGTTTCAGTGCTATGTTGAGTGAGAGTTAAGATATTTGGGAAGTGAATAGGTAATAGGATATATGTTGAGGTAATGGCTAGGATAAGGTATTAGAGATATTAAGTATTGGCTAGATACTAAGATCATAGCAAGGATATTAGTGTTTTGTGATACCAAGTCAGTGAGTGTTAAGGTAATTAGTCTATATAATAGTGTAATACATATATAGTGTAGGTATCTCAGGATACTAAGTTACTAATGAGATATTTTAAGATACAATAGTAAATACTATATATGTGTAAACTATATCAAGTGTCTAATGACTAGTATAGTTAATTACCTTATATTGGCCTAGTAAGACTTAGAAAACCTAGTTTATATTCCATAGCTAAAATACAATAATATCACAAAACATAGCCACAAGTACATATCACTAAATAGATTTTACATTCCACAGATAAAATACAATAATATCACAAAACAATATGCAATATAGTACATAGCCACAAGTACATGTCACTAAATATATTTTATATTTCAATCATCTTCTAACATTTATCTTCTTCATTTTTCTCTTCCTCCTCTTCCTCTTCCTCCTCATCTTTACTTTCATCTACTTTGCCTCCCTCCTCGGATAATTCTACCTTATCTACACGATTAGACGTGTAATAAGAAACTTCTATTGAGTCCCCATCTACAATATTGTTTACAAGCGGTAGCTCATTCTTATGATAAGCTATTTCGTCAACGTCAAAAGTATTTCTAGCTTTGATCTTGCATACTGCCCACCAATCTGACCTAGTTGTTTCCTATTTAGGATAAGTTGTGAAGTATATGAGCTAAGCCTGACTTGATAGGATAAATGGTTCGTAGCCTTGATATCGACGCTGATAGTTTATATCCACAAGACCATGCTTGTCTATTTTCCAACTTTGATCTTGGATCGGATTAAACCAATCACACCTGAATAACACGATCTTAGTAGGCTCTATTCCATAATTATATGTCAACTCCATAATCTTTTGTAAGATGCTATAGAAATCATTGCCTGTCTCGACATATTTGTAGTTCAAAGATTTGATACACAAACAACTATTTTTGTGAAATCGAGATCTAGAAAGTTGTCTATGATCGGAGCAGTTGTTGACTTGAACCTAAACCCATTTACATAATAGCTTGGCTAGATTTTGACATCATAAATTGGCCCCTTAGCTAGAGTTCTAATATATTCATTCTCAAGTGTTGCGCCTGGATGATCGACCTAAATACCACAAGATAAAAAATTAAATTCAATGTTTCGTTAATTATTTTATAAAGTGCATATACAAAAAGAAATTAGCGAGCTCCTTACATATGCACTCAACCAAGAAGGAAAATGATGTCTCATAAGTCTTCATCTGTCATGTATAGTGTACTCGACCTTATTTCATCATTAAATATACTAAAAAAACATGAAGCGTCCGCCGATTAGTGTAATAATATTAGCGTATACTATTATATTAAAATAACGTGAACGCGGACATATTAATTACTTATCCCTTGAGCTTCTTCACTTTATCCTCATCGTAGTTAAGTAATATATACAACTGAGCAGCCCTTAACTCGTCGTCATTCAGAAATCTCTTCTTCATCTTTCCCGAAGGCTTTCAGAATGCATTGAATACTTTCAACATTGCATCGTTAGATTCCCGGTACCCGTTGTCATTTCTCGGGGCTCTCGTTCACTTAGTCGCAATATGAGGCTTGAAATACATGAAACAAAAGTTTGTAATCTCCTCGAGAATATATGCTTCACAAATAGAACCCTCGACCCGTGCCTTATTTTCACCTTTCTCTTTAGGTGGTTCAACTGTCGCTCGAACGGATACATCCACCAATAACCTTCAGGTCCACTGACATGGGCCTCATAGGAAAGATGAATTAGCAAATGTTTCATGGAGTCAAAAAATCTAGGAGGAAACACCCTCTCGAGCTTGCATAGTATTATCGCAATGTCCTTCTCTTACTTTTCTAGTCGATTGACAAGCAACTTAGTAGAATAAAGATCTCTGAAGAATATGCTAAGCTCTGTCAATGGATCACAAACTATCTGCGGTAAGAATTCTCGAAATATAATTGGAATTAACCTCTCCATGAATACATGATAGTTGTGGCTCTTCATATCGATCAGTTTGTTCTCCTTCGGGTCGACGCATCTTCTCAGATTGAACACATACCCGTCTGGATATTTTAGCCCCTGAATCCACCTACAAAGTCTCTCTTTAACCTCCTTTTCCAGTGAGAAAATAGCCTTAGGCTGCTTATACTTCCCATTTTCTTCCTCTATCAAATGCAACGCAGGGCGTCTGCATATTTCTTTCAATTCCAACCTAGCCTTGGGGTTGTCTTTTGTCTTTCCCTTTACGTCCATCACAGTATTAATTATGTTGTCAAACACATTCTTCTCGATATGCATGACATCAAGGTTATGTCTGATCAGATTGGTGCTCCAATATGGCAGGTCCCAGAATATACTCCTCTTTGTACAGTTATGAGTGCGACCAAATCCATTACACTTGTACCCCTTAGTAGGCTCTTCGATAGCACTTGGTAAACCTTTAACCGCTCCCTGTTGTGTCTCCGGGCCATATTGTTAGTAGAATTGCCTTCTCCACAACGCTATAGAAGCATGAAAAATCCAGATCCATGCATCCAAAAAACATGCACCCCAAGTTTGACTCAGAAGAAATTAAGCCACAAAGAGCCCATACGTCCAAGGGTTCCGGAAACAACCCATGCAGCCAGGTCAGCCAATTCGACCAAGTCCAGATGTGCCATGCCACGTGTTCCCTCATATGCGGCTACGGCCCTACGCGGCCTCGTCATCATACACTCGAAGTGTCCATTCGACCAAGGCCAGACGAGAGATTGCATGCGGCCACAACGCCATGTGGCCAAAGTGTCCATAAGATCAAGGCCAAAGTAGAGCACATATGCGGTCAAGACTTTATGCGGCCAAGAAGCTAAAGAAGCTATGCGGTAAAGATGTTATGAGGCTTTTAACTTGCAAGATCTTTCCGTTGCAATCGAAAATATCTTTCCACGGTTAGTACTGATTATGTGTCCAGCTGACCGAGTCACACATACGAGGGAGTTAAAAACAACTCCGAGATCTTATCAAGCAGCATATCCCAACCGAAGCCGTGTGGAAGCCTGCCCATAGTATGTGGCTACAGTTGCAATCACATTCTATCGAAGGAGCCCCTTGCGGCAACCAAACAGAAGCATATGTGGCACCTATAGCCCATCATCATGATGGCTATAAATAAGAGAAACTTGGACGTTCCAAAGGGCTAGTTTTTCTGCTTCAGAGACCATACCCCTCCAGGCGAGCTATATACGTGCACATATGCTCAAGAGAGAGAAAAGAGAAGAGAGCATCCTCATCCCCTCGTCGGACCATCAACGGAGTAAAAGAGTCGCTGCAATACTTGATCTCCATCGTCACGGTTTCCAGATCAAAAATATTGTACTTAAATTTTTTGTCTATGATTTCTTTGTACTTCTTGTTGGTTATTGAACAAAATTTTCCCAAACTTACTTTAATGGCGATAAAGTGGAGACTATGCTAGGGACATCCTTCTTCTCTGATGAGAAGGTCGTAACGCAGTCCGACGCCTCGAAGCTGGGTTCGACCCAAAGGATGTTGGTTGTATGCTTCGACCAGCAAGCCTTTGAGAAAATGAGCATTCGCTCCCCGACTCTCTTCCTATCACAGGAAATGCACATCATGTGTCCACACGAGCTGACGCCACTCATGCGGCATTCTCTTCTAACAAGGAAAGTGCTCAACACTTAAGCTCTGGCAGAGAAAAATACTATGATGCCAGGAGTTTGAGCGTTAAGATACGTTCCATGATGCTACGTCAAAGACCGCATAAGGAGGACTATGCGGCATTGGTCGTCAGCCGTAGGCAGATTGCCGTATGCGGCCAGGATAGCAACATAAGTTCTGTCTTCGATCGAATCTCACGCAGCGCTGACTCCATACCCCATGCTAAGAAAGGCAAAGATGTAAACTTGGACTCTTCATACTACGTATTGGCGCATGCTAGGACGAAGAAGTCTAGGGCAATGCGAGCTTGTCAAGTTCAAGCAATTTTTTATTCGACCGACCGTCAGCAGGCGCCGCTAACTGTAATGCGTGCCCTTAACAGAAAGTTATACAAAACTGACCCATGCATCCTGCCCGCAGTGGAAATTGGACAGGGTCAGTCTAAAGAGTCTTCCATTAGCAACATGGAGAAAGTTCTTGTACGAACCCCAGGTCTATAAGCCAAGTCAACACCTATGCACCCACGTGCTTGGTCTATCCGGGCTCATAAGAAGGGTGCCAAGGTGAATTAGCCCTCGCTTGACTTGCGCAACGTTATCAATCACAAGCGCAAAGCGAGGGAATCAACTACGACATATGAAGAATGCTCCCCAGGGCATCACTGTGCCAGCATTATCATCAACTATAGAGAATACGCAGTGTAAACCCCCTGATTTTTTTAGATTTTAGATTTTATTATTTTTATTATTGGTATTATAAATTTATTGAGATTAAGGGAGAATTTTCATTATTTATAGCTAATTAGAATAAATATAAAATCCATTTATAGATATTTTTGTATATGTAATTAATTACAAAAAATATACAAAAAATATATTTTTTGGTGTACAACTATTATTACAATATTGTAGAATTTTCCTAAAAATTATTTGGGATTCAAACCTATTTTATAATAGCTATATATATATATATATATATATATATATATATATATATATATATATATATGTGTGTGTGTGTGTGTGTGTGTGTGTGGTTATAATAATAATAATTATACTAAACCTAAACACTAAACCCTATACCCGCACCCAAACCCAAAACCCCGAAGCAACAGCCGACCCTACAACTACAGTACCCACCCCGACCCCCTCCGTTCCTCTCCCAAAACCGACCGCTGACCGCTCCTTTCCCATTCCGAAACCCCCGACCCCTTCGATTCTCTTCACTCCCTATATATAGACCAGAGACCAGACCCCCTCAGCATTTCCCCTACTTTCTCACCGCCGACCACCATCGACGTCATCGACCGCCGCCGCACGCCGCCGCAAAGACCCACCCAAATCCCGAGCGGCCGCGAACACGTGAGGTACCCTTCTTCCCACCCTTGTTTCTCCCTGTACAGTAAACTAAATAGTGAACCGTCGACTCCTATGTGAAGACCACATGACCCCCATGAACCCTGTTTACTTAGTTTAGCTTATAGTGTCCTATGTCGATCGTAAATCACGAACAAAACAGAAAATAATGAGCAGTTGGTTAGGAATAGAAACTGTTCCAAGTATGCGTGTTTGAGTACCATTATCTCCATAATGGCATGCGATGCTAAAATTCTACCTGAACAAACTTCTGGACAACATAACCTAGTTTTAATCCCTTTAAACACTTTTTTAATTCGAATTATGCTGTGATTATTTTATTGCTGAAATATGTCAAAAATTTAATTTTGTAAAATTTAATTTTCTCGAACGGGGTACGTCCTGCCACACGAGACTACTTCGTCGTGTGAGAATTTAACGAAAGATGCGTATCGTCAACGCAGACGTGTGGGATTTTGTGAAACTTGATTTGGATGTGCATGTACACCGGAATCAACGCGTATACGTCAAAAAGTACCATATCGACCTATTCTGACACTTGCCATAACTTCGTGTATGTTTGTCGTTTTATAACAAAACTTACTCCATCAAATTCGCAGCATTACGCTGGTCCTGTGACCCAAGTTTGGTTCGATTATAAGAACGCTGACGAAATACCTTTTCGCGGGCCCCATAGTTCCACTTGATGGATGATTTCGTGATCGGCTCATCGAAATCTAGTTCTGGATGTTCTATTCAGTTCGTGTCATCGTTCTATACTTGTAGACACTAAGTTTGCTGAATTTGGAGAACTTTATCTCTAGCACATTTTTTAGTGCGAAGTGGGCCACATGTGGACCCCATTTTAACCAAAAACTGTCAATTCTGCCCCTGTATCCAAATTAGACTTATGGGTAGTCAATGTCACGCCCCAGTCCCAAAATATCGAGGGACTAGACACGTGGCAAAGGCCAGCAGCACGCACCGATGGACAAACCCAATTTAATGGATCCATCGGGGCATACTTAAGCTGTAATATAAGGTCTACAATAACAAGTAATGACTAATCTCATCCACACACAAGAGATAATAAGATCAACAGCCAATAAAGAAAGTACATCAACATCCAGTCTCAGCAAAGTATTTCGGGGAACAACCCGATAATAGTCTAAATACTGGTTCAACAGACCGGAACAAAGGTGTCCAAAATAAAGTATCTTATGAGTACAAATAACAAATACTCAAGAAAATTCTTCAGCCATCACCTCTTCTTCTGGGATTGGTTCAGCTCCAGCAACAGGTTCTGGTACAGCTTCTGCTCCTGTCCCGTAAACCTCGGGATAATGCTCTTCTGCTAAACTTGGGGACATCATCCGGATTCAGGTCCTCAGGGGACATAGCAAAGTACAAATAATACAAGTCAAAATAAATGCAGTGAAATAGTAAATGAAACAAGTAGGGTAACTACATAACCATCTATGTGAAAATGCAACTGAGAGCATCACTAGTACTCAGGCTGAGACCGCTACAAGCTCTGTGTCGGGGAGCCGGTAGCAGTAATAACAAGTAATGGGTCTAGCTCTGCTCGAGAGTCTACAACCTCACAATAGTAGTAGATATATATAGAACAGCATGTAGCCTGTGTGTCTCTCTCCACCCAATGTAACCACATGTCTCATGTCCATAACGTCTCATGTCCATGTCACGTGAGATCATAGCTAATGCAGCAAGTCATAATCTCTAAAATATAATGTCTATGTCAATCCTGTATCCTACACAGAATCACCATAAATATCTCAGGAAGATTCTGTCATATGTATGGTATCAAGTGTCCTGGGTTATAAGGTACTTGATAAAACAAGTACGAGAATAAAAAGGGTTACGAATGTCCATCTCTAAATGACGTACCCAACTCCGCGTACGGGGTTGGCACCCGACTATTAATCGGACGCTAAGTATGTCACACGGTCCTAGGTTTAAGCATGTTCAACAATGTAAATAAGCAAGAAAATAAACAACAATACTACATAATTTGGCAAGGTACACTTGCCTGGGGTTGGAATACCAGTAGCGATCCCTGTATCTGTGGGTTCCGTAAATACTCCTCCAAAAGCTGAAATGAACATTACTAACAGTCTCAGAAAATATGAAATAGCTAAAAATGCCTGTCCTTAAGTCCAGTTTGGACACACGGCAAAAATGACATTTCTTGGACAAAGCGGGGTCCACATGTGGGCCGCTTTGCACCAAAAAATGCGTCAGGGTCAAAGGTCTCCAAATTCATCTAACTTAGTGTCAACAAGTCAGGAACGATGATACGAATCCAACGGAACTTTCAGAATTGGATTCTGATGAGCCGTTCTCAAAATCACCCGTCAAGTGGAGCTTGTGGGGCCCACGACACACGATTTTGTCAACGTTCTCAGAATTGAACCAAACTTGGCTCACAGGACCAGCGTATTGCTACAAGTCCGATGGCACAAGTTTCGTCTCGATCCGACGTGTGTACACTAAGTTACAGCAAGATTCAGAAAAGTCGAATACGGGACGTTGTTCGCGGATACGCGTTAATTTCGGTGTGCACGTACATCCGAATCAGCTTCTGCGAAATCCCGTACGTCCGTATCAACGACGCGCACGTATCGGTGATGACCGTACGCGACCAAGTCATCCCGTTTGGCGGGGCGTACTCAGTTCTGGGGTAAAATAGAGCATTGGTTTTCCTGTTTTTGGATCGCGGTTCCCGATCACCACAGGTTGCGATGCACCGAGCGATTTGCACGGGCACCGAGGGGGTCATGCAGGCTACGCGATACAACTGACAGAATAGAAATCGGGACAGCGAGGAGAAAGTTATGAGTACCTGAACAGGGCTCAAAAATCTGATACACGCGTGTCCGAGTCGAGTATTCTGCGTCCTGGACGTGTCCGGCCGTGTCCTGGCTAGGACACAGATTCTGTGTCGTGTTCGAGTCCGTCAGAGGCTTGCTGGACAGCCGAGGGGTCGTCGGAGCCGTCTGGGGAGGTCGGCGACGGGTCTGGGCGGTCGGATCGGTGCCGGAGGCGGCAGAAAGCACCGGAGTCGGTGTCGGGTTCGTCTGAGGCTCGGGTCGGGGTTCTGGGGTGCGGCGGAGGGCTGCTGGAGGTGCGACGGAGGGTTCCGGAGGGCTGAGCGATGGCACCGGGTGGTCGGATGCTGGAGGGGGATGGCCGGAGTTACAGAGCTCGCCGGAGAAGAATAGTTTGGAAGGGGGTTTTCGGCGGAAGGCTGGGTTATATATAGAGGGTCGAAGGGAGAGGGACCGTCGGGGGTTATGGCCGGAATAGGTAGGGGAAGAGGCGGCAGGTCAGGGAAGGTGAAGTGGGGGGTCCGCCGGCGGCCACGGCGGCGGAAACGGCCGCCGGCAGGCGAAGGGTCGGGTCGTTCTAAATTTGGGGGTTAGGGTTAGTCCGGGTCGGGCGGGTCCAAGCGGGTCAGGTCTGACCCGGATCCGACCCGTTAAGGGTTTCGGCCGGTTCGGGCAGACCGGCCGGTCCGGTTCGGTTTTATTTTGGGTTCGGGTAAACCGGTTTATTATTGGGTTTAATTAATTAGGTTAAATTAATCAATAGTTTTTAAGGCTTTAAAAAATCCATCCGGGGTCCAATAAATTCCCAAAAAATTATCCTATGTCCGATTTTTAATTTTACACTAAAAAATATAATTTTCATCACATATTCATATTATTATTTAATATCTTTTAAAATTCATTTTAAATCAGATTACCTTAGTTAAATTTGTTGAAAATTACAGAAAATGCTAATTAAATTCAGAAAATTAATTTTTAAAATTCTAAAATTTTCAGGTGATTACAATCTACCCCCCTTAAGAAGATTGCGTCCTCGCAATCAAAGAATAAGCTACCAAAGAACAGTACTATAGGATTTACAAGAATTACTTACGATATACCTGCATCCTCGAATAAGTGGGGATAACGCTGGCGCATGATATCCTCCTGCTCCCAGGTAGATTCACCAGGTGAGTGTTGCTTCCAAGCCACACGAACCAGTTTAATTGTCTGCCCTCATAGTGTCTTCTCACTGGTGCCGAGTATACCCACTGGTTGTTCTTCATATCTCAGGCTTAGGCCTACTGCGATCTCAGAATGATCAACTACGTAACTTGGGTCAGTCACGTACCTTCTCAGCTGTGAGACATGGAATACATCATGCACTCCCTCTAAAGATGGAGGTAATGCAAGACGATAAGCCACCTCACCAATGCGTTCCAGAATATCAAAGGACCCAATGTACCTTGGACTCAACTTGCCTCTGCTCCCAAATTGAATGGTACCTCGAGTAGGTGAAATCCTCAAGAATACATGTTCTCCTTCCTTGAAGTCCAAGGGACGTCGGTGTGCATCAGCCCAATGCTTCTGTCTGTCCTGAGCTGCACGAAGATGATTCTGGATTTGTTTCACCTTCTCCACTGTTTGTATTACTAACTCTGGACCCAATATTTGACGCTCTCCAACGTCACTCTAGCATATCTGCGATCTGCACTTCCTACCGTACAACGCCTCGAAAGGTGCCATCTTGATACTTGTCTGATAACTGTTGTTGTATAAGAACTCCACCAAATGCAAATGATCTTCCCAAGACCCTCCAAAGTCTAATATACATGATCGCAGCATATCCTCCAAGATCTGGATTGTACGTTCTGATTGACCATCTGTCTGTGGATGATAGGCAGTGCTAAATTTGAGTCTGGTGCCAAGACTCTCTTGCATGCTTCGCCAGAAATGAGATGTAAATCTCGAGTCTCGATCTGATACAATACTAACCGGTACTCCATACAATCTTACGATTTGTCGCATATACATGTCGGCTAGTACCTCTGTGGACTGTCCAACTCTAAACGGCAAGAAATATGCCGATTTAGTGAGTCGATCCACGATAACCCATACCGCATCTCTTCCGCTGGGGCTTCTTGGGAATCCTGTGACGAAATCCATGGTGATATGTTCCCACTTCCATTCTGGTATGGGAAGCGACTGCAACATACCTGCAGTCCTCTGATGCTCAGCTTTTACTTGTTGGCAGACTAAACATTTAGCCACAAATCTTGCAATCTCCCTCTTCATTCTATGCCACCAATAATACTGCCTTAGATCTCGGTACATCTTTGTTCCTCCTGGATGAACAGAGTACATAGAGCTATGTGCTTCAGTCATTAACTCCTGTCTCAATTCTCCATTTGGAACATATAGGCGATTCCTACACCTTAATGTCCCATCCTCATGTATGCGAAGTCCCGTCTGTATGCCTGCTTCTGTCTTCTCTTTAAGTCTTCGAAATCTAGCATCAGTAGGCAAAGCTTCTTTAATCCTCTCCACAAGCGATGAATTAACTTCCAGATTAGCCAGCAAGCCACTCTGTCTTGGTAAAATAACCTCTATCTGGAGCTCCTGTAGATCTCTCAATAGCTCAGGCTGCATCGTCAAGAAATAAGCTATAGGCTTCCTGCTGAGTGCGTCCGCTACTACATTCGCCTTCCCCGGGTGGTACTGTAAATCTATATCAAAGTCCACCATCAACTCAAGCTAGCATCTTTGCCTCATGTTGAGCTCCTTCTGAGTATATACATACTTCAGAATTTTGTGGTCTGTGAAGATTTCCATCTTCTCTCCATAAAGATAGTGCCTCCAAATCTTCAGTGCAAATATTACTGCAACTAGCTCCAAATCATGCGTTGGGTAGTTTTTCTCATGGACCTTTAACTGTCTTGATGCATAAGCAATAACTTTGCCATATTGCATCAAAACACATCCTAATCCACTACCTGACGCATCGCTATAAACAACAAAACCTCCTGACCCTGAAGGAAGAGTAAAGACTAGTGCTGTTGTTAGACGCCTCTTTAATTCTTCAAAGGCCTTCTGACATTCTTCTGTCCATGCAAACTCCTGATCTTTACATGTTAACTTCGTCATCGGCTCCGCAATCCTTGAGAAATTTTCTACGAACCTTCTGTAATATCCAGCAAGTCCTAGAAAACTTCTCACCTCAGCAACTGATGTTGGTGTAGGCCAAGTCTCAATGGCAGCAACCTTCTCTGGATCAACTGACAGTCCTTTTCCTGAGATAATATGTCCTAAGAAAGGCACCTTATCCATACAAAACTCACATTTACTAAGCTTAGCATATAGCTTCTCCTGCCTCAACGTCTCTAGCACGATTCTGAGATGCTCCTCGTGCTCTTCGTGGCTTTTGGAATATACCAGAATATCATCAATAAACACAACCACAAATTTATCCAAGTACTGATGGAAAACTCTGTTCATCAAGCTCATGAACACAGTAGGCGCGTTGGTTAAACCAAACGGCATTACTAAGAACTCATAGTGTCCATACTTGGTCCTGAAGGCTGTCTTCGGTATATCTTCCTTCCTCACTCTAATCTGGTGATAACCGGATCTAAGATCAATCTTCGAGAATACCCTAGCTCCACTCAATTGATCAAATAAGTCATCAATGCGTGGCAAGGGATACTGGTTCTTAATGGTCACAGCGTTTAACGCCCTGTAATCAATACACAGGCGAACTGTTCCATCCTTCTTCGGTACAAAAAGTATAGGTGCTCCCCAAGGTGAAATACTGGGCCGGATGAAACCCTTCTACAGAAGATCATTAACTTGATTCTTCAACTCCACTAACTCCTTAGGTGCTAGCCGATATACCGATGAAGTGATAGGCTCTGCTCCTGGAGTTAAGTCTATTGTGAATTCTATTTCCCGGTCAGGTGGTAAACCTGGAAGATCATCAGGAAATACATCCACAAACTCTGATATGACTCTTGGGTAACCTGACTCCCCTTCTACAGATAAGACCCTAAGAGTTGGCTGAACACCTTGCTCTACAGCTCCCCGAAGAAACTCAAACTCTGAATGTTCAGGTGGTCTAAATATAACCTTTCCAAGCCGACAATCAAGAGTAGCATGATACTGACTTAACCAGTCCATACCAAGTACAACAGCATAATCAGGCATAAAAAAGATCAAAAATTGGGCTCGCATCTCTCTTCCACATACTACTACCGAACATGATCTACAGATATCACTAACCGGTATAATTCCACCTCCCGTAAGAATTCTCTTAGTCTTCGAAAGGGGTGCAGTAGCTACTCTAAGGATGGCTACGAAGCTAGCAGCTATGAATGAATGCGATGCTCCAGAATCAAATAAAGCTACAGCAGGTAATGAAGCTACTAAAATAGTACCTGCTATAACTTCTCCAGCAGTAGCTTCTTCCTGAACAGTTAAAGCAAATGCCTGACCTCGTCCCTGAGCTGGACCCCTCTGCTGACGAGCCTGCTGGAATAGTGCTGCCTGTGGTGGCAATGGTGGTCTCTGTTGATATCCTCCTGGAGCTGGTGGTCTGACTCCTCCAACTCCTGTCTGCTGTGCTCCCACTGCTGGATGATCTGGCCTTGGTGCAGGCAAAGCTAGTCTTGGGGCTCCCTCTCTGCGTTCAGAGCAGTCCCTGGATAGATGCTGGTTGGATCCGCAAACCAGGCATAGTCCCAACTTGCTTCTGCACTCCTTTTCAATGTGACCTAACTTGTCGCAGAAATGACAAGTAGGTAGGGTTCTTGGTGCTGCTCTCTGAGGTAGATTCTTCTGGGGTCGCTTTGCAGAATCCCCCTGTGATGCCCTGGATGGTACTGAGGTAAATGGCCGCTTCAGACTTGACTCCCTCCTGGTGACGCGCTCTATGCGTCGTGCTGTAGCAAGGACGTCGGTGTACGATGTAGGTGCAATATATCCGATCAATCTCTAAAGCTCGAACCTGAGTCCGTCAAAGAACTTCTCCGCCTTCTCTTCTTCGGTAGGAATTAGAGAAGGGGCGAAGCGACTCAGGCGAATGAATTCGGCATTATACTTTTCCACCGACATATTGCCTTAGATAAGGCGGTTGAACTTGTCTCTGAGTTCTGACCGAGCAACAGCTGGGATATACATCTCTTGGAAGAGTCTGGAAAACTCCTCCCAAGTGACTTGGTCATGTCCGAGCCTCCTCTCTTCGGCTAGCCACCAATGGTGCGCATTGTCCGTCAGTTGCATCCTGACAGCAGTCATCCATCTCTTCCGCGGAAGTTCAGCTGCTTCCAACAGATGTTGTGTGTTCGTAAGCCACTCGTGCACTTCAGTTGGTCCTTCCTTGCCCGAAAAGGTACGGGGCTTGAGTTGACGAAAATCAGTGATAGATCCCGTCGCTGGTCGCCTAGCTTGCGGGTTCGCCTGCTCCAATGTGTTTACTAGGCTGGTTCTCAGAAGCTCTGCCTCATAACGCTGCGCCTCCTGTTGAACTTGCTGTTGGGCTTGCATCATGGCGTAAAATATCTGAAACATCTGCTGCCCATCCATTGCTTGCCCTGGTGGAAAGACAGGCATCTGTAGAGTGAACTGTGGCGGAGGTGGGATGTCGTCGCGTCTGAACCTTGAGTTATGCTGTTCAGCTTGACCACTTTGAGAGGATTGCCCTCTGTTCTCTGGTGTAACTCCATCTCCATAGGTAACCACAGCGTCTTGTGGTGTACTCAAAGGAATTTTATCTCCAATTCTTGGATACATTTTTCTGCATCCAAAATAAACTTTATGAGAACGTTCAGTAGAATCAAAGCAGGATGCAAATCAAGTACTTAATTCGAATTTGATATAGAGTTCAAAAACGATTCAACCAGTGGATGAGATCCAATAACCTATCCTATCTTTTTACAGGCTTGTTCGGTCCCTAAGTTGAAACCAAACAATTTTGTCGTAGACCTGCATGGGCCACCACAAAAACTATGTCACGCCCCAGTCCCAAAATATCGAGGGACTAGACACGTGGCAAAGGCCAGCATCACGCACCGATGGACAAACCCAATTTAATGGATCCATCGGGGCATACTTAAGCTGTAATATAAGGTCTACAACAACAAGTAATGACTAATCTCATCCACACACAAGAGATAATAAGATCAACAGCCAATAAAGAAAGTACATCAACATCCAGTCTCAGCAAAGTATTTCGGAGAACAACCCGATAATAGTCTAAAACACTGGTTCAACAGACCAAAACAAAGGTGTCCAAAATAAAGTATCTGATGAGTACAAATAACAAATACTCAAGAAAAGTCTTCATCCATCACCTCTTCTTCTGGGATTGGTTCAGCTCCAGCAACAGGTTCTGGTACAGCTTCTGCTCCTGTCCCGTAAACCTCGGGATAATGCTCTTCTGCTAAACCTGGGGACATCATCCGGATCCAGGTCCTCAGGGGATATAGCAAGGTACAAATAATACAAGCCAAAATAAATGCAGTGAAATAGTAAATAAAATAAGTAGGGTAACTACATAACCATCTATGTAAAAATGCAACTGAGAGCATCACTAGTACTCAGGCTGAGACCGCTACAAGCTCTGTGTCGGGGAGCCGGTAGCAGTAATAACAAGTAATGGGTCTAGCTCTGCTCGAGAGTCTACAACCTCACAATAGTAGTAGATATATATAGAACAGCCTGTAGCTTGTGTGTCTCTCCCCACCTAATGTAACCACACGTCTCATGTCCATAACGTCTCATGTCCATGTTACGTGAGATCATAGCTAATGCAGCAAGTCATAATCTCTAAAATATAATGTCTATGTCAATCTTGTATCCTACACAGAATCACCATGAATATCTCAGGAAGATTCTATCATATGTATGGTGTCAAGTGTCCTGGGTTATAAGGTACTTGATAAAACAAGTACGAGAATGAAAAGGGTTACGAATGTCCATCTCTAAATGACGTACCCAACTCCGCATACGGGGTTGGCACCCGACTATTAATCGGACGCTAAGTATGTCATACGGTCCTAGGTTTAAGCATGTTCAACAATATAAATAAGCAAGGAAATAAACAACAATACTACACAATTTGGCAAGGTACACTTGCCTGGGGTTGGAATACCAGTAGCGATCCCTGTATCTGTGGGTTCCGTAAATACTCCTCCAAAAGCTGAAATGAACATTACCAACAGTCTCAGAAAATATAAAATAGCTAAAAATGCCTGTCCTTAAGTCCAGTTTGGAAATAAGGCAAAAATGATATTTCCTGGACAAAGCGGGGTCCACATGTGGGCCACTTTGCACTGAAAAATGTGTCAGGGTCAAAGGTCTCCAAATTCATCCAACTTAGTGTCAACAAGTCAGGAACAATGATACGAACCCAACGAAACTTCCATAATTGGATTCTGATGAGCCATTCTCAAAATCACCCGTCAAGTGGAGCCTGTGGGGCCCACGACACGCGATTTTGTCAACGTTCTCAGAATCGAACCAAACTTGGCTCACAGGACCAGTGTATTGCTACAAGTCCGATGGCACAAGTTTTGTCTCGATCTGACGTGTGTACACTATGTTACAGTGAGATTTAGAAAAGTCAGATACGGGGCGTTGTCCGCGGATACGCGTTAATTTCGGTGTGTTCGCACATCCGAATTAGCTTCTGCGAAATCTCGTGCATCCGTATCAACGACGCGCACGTATCGGTAAAGACCGTACGCGACCAAGTCATCCCGTTTGGCGGAACGTACTCAGTTTCGGGGTAAAATAGGGCGTTGGTTTTCCTGTTTTTGGATCGCGGTTCGCGATCACCACAGGTCGCGATGCACCGAACGGTTTGTACGGGAACCGAGGGGGTCATGCAGGCTAAGCGATACAACTGACGGAATAGAAATCGGGGCAGCGAGGAGAAAGTTATGAGTACCTGAACAGGGCTCAAAAATTCGATATACGAGTGTCCGAGTCGAGTATTCTGCGTCCTGGACGTGTCCGGCCGTGTCCTGGCTAGGGCACAGATTCTGTGTCATGTCCGAGTCCGTCAGAGACTTGCTGGACAGCCGAGGGGTCGTCGGAGCCGTCTGGGTAGGTCGGTGACGGGTCTGGGCGGTCGGATCGGTGCCGGAGGCGGCGGAAAGCACCGGAGACGGTGTCGGGTTCGTCTGAGGCTCGGGTCGGGGTTCTGGGGTGCGGCGGAGGGCTGCTGGAGGTACGGCGGAGGGTTCCGGAGGGCTGAGCGGTGGCGCCGGGTGGTCGGATGCTGGAGGGGGATGGCCGGAGTTACAGAGCTCACCGGAGAAGAATGGTTTGGAAGGGTGTTTCTGGCGGAAGGCTGGGGTATATATAGAGGGTCGAAGGGAGAGGGACCGCCGGGAGTTATGGCCGGAATAGGTAGGGGAAGAGGCGGCAGGTCGGGGAAGGTGAAGTGGGGGGTCCGCCGGCGGCCACGGCGGCGGAAACGGCCGCCGGCAGGCGAAGGGTCGGGTCATTCTGAATTTGGGGGTTAGGGTTAGTCCGGGTCGGGTGGGTCCAAGCGGGTCGGGTCTGACCCGGATCCGACCCGTTAAGGGTTTGGGCCGGTTCGGGCAGACCGGCCGGTCTGGTTCGATTTTATTTTGGGTTCGGGTAAACCGGTTTATTATTGGGTTTAATTAATTAGGTTAAATTAATCAATAGTTTTTAAGGCTTTAAAAAATTCATTAGGGGTCCAATAAATTCCCAAAAATTATCCTATATCCAGTTTTTAATTTTACACTAGAAAATATAATTTTCATCACATATTAATATTATTTAATATCTTTTAAAATTCATTTTAAATCAGATTACCTTAGTTAAATTTGTTGAAAATTACAGAAAATGCTAATTAAATTCAGAAAATTAAGTTTTAAAATTCTAAAATTTTCAGGTGATTACATTCAATCCTAGCTATTTTAAGTATTGTGAGAACAATGGTGATATTTGTTCCAGCATTCGGAGGCATACTTGGAGATTCCACTTTTACAGGAGCAACTGACAGAGTTCAAAACCCAGGAAAGTGTACATTGCCAACTTGCAGTAGATCATGTTATAATATATGCTTGTGTTTCTTCCATATATATATAATTTTGTGATATAGATGTTCAACCTAGGACCGTGAGATATTTCTTAGCGTCCGAACAAGATTCGGATGTCGACGTCGTACACGGAATCGTGTAACATCATTTAGAGAGTTGATTTCACGATCCTATTTTTACGTGCTTGCTTTACCAAGTACGTCATACCGTAGGACACCTGATACTATTTCATGTGCCAGAATCTTTCTGGAGTTATTCCTGGTGATTCTGTATAGGCTTACAGGATTCGTGATATGAGACTTGCATATATAGAGATATCATTATGACTCGTTGTACTAGCTAGAGGTCATGATCTTGCGTGTTATGGACATAAGATATTGTGGACATGAGACATGAGGTTATATTGGGTGGAAAGAGACACACATACTACAAGCTGATTATTTATATATACTATAATACTGGAAGTGTCTTAGACTCTGTCTTAGATCTTTGGCACATCTACTGGAGTCGTGATATTACTTGCTGCTATGGGCTCTCCGACACAGAGCCTTTAGTGGTCTCAGCCTGAGTACTAGTGATTCTCTCATTTGTATTTCACATAGCTGGTTATATATCTTGCCCTGAGGATTTATTTTTATTTACTGTATTTTATTTGGCTTGAGTGTTTCTTGTACCTTGCTATGTCCCCTGAGGACCTGGATCCGAATTATGTCCCCATGTACAACAGAGAAGGTTTACCCTGAGTTATATGGAACAGGAGCTGACGTTGGATCAGTACTGGCAATAGAGGATGAGGTTGTGCCAGAGGATTTCTTCAGAGTACTTAGTTACTTATTCTGTTATTTATGCTTAGTGATACTTCATATTTTGACTTGGACTCATGGACATATGTATTAGTGCTATTCTCTTATCTATTTTATGTTAGGTTATTCCCCGAGACACTACTTATGTTGACTTGATAATGGACTATTTCTTTTTATCTATTATCTTGGCTGGTCTATCATATTGAATTGTATTTACTTTCTGTGGATGAGACTAAAATTTTACTATGACAGATGCTATAGACTTGTATTTATATTTGTTACAGCTTAAGTGCACTCTAACGGGTCCATTAAATTGGGTTTGTCCATTGGAGTTGTGCTGCTGGCCATTGCCACGTGTCTAGTCCCTCGATATTCTGGGACGGGCGTGACATGGTTTTTGTGGTAGCCCATGCAGGTCTACGAATATATTTCTTTGGTTTCAATTAAGGAACCAAGCAAGCCTGCAAATTAGGATAGAATAAATTATAGGATCTCATCCACTTGTTGACATATTCTTAACCTTTATACTGACTTCAAAATAATTTGTTGACTTGCATCCTGCCTTGATTCCTCTGTGCGTCTCTTATAGTTTACTTTATATGCAGAGTAATAAATCTACGAGCCAGCAATAAGAATCCCACGGGAATACCACAAGGTGTTGCGGCCACCTACGACGATGGGGTGATGCCACTAAGTGGAGATCCCTCCACGCAAGAAAGCAATCAAGCAGATCAACATGCCTCAAGGTTCCGGCGAGACGACATTCCACCACCATCGCAGTTTACTCCACCGATGCCCATTTTTCTACCAGGACAGCCTATGGACGGACAGCAGATATTCTAAATGTTCTATGCAATAATACAAGCATAACAGCAGGTTCATCAAAAGGCTCATCGTCACCAGACAGAGAACCTGAGGAACAGTATAGTGATCGCACTGGAGCAGGCGAACCAACCAGCTAGACGGCCGTCGACATAATCTATCACTGATTTCTGCCAGCTGAAGCCCCATACATTTTCTGGCAAGGAGGAGCCCACTGAAGTTCATGAGTGGCTCACAAACACTCAACACCAATTGGAAGCAGATGAGCTTCTGAGGGAGCGTTGGATGACTGTCGTCAGGATGAAATTGACCGGCAATGCACATCACTGGTGGCTATCTGAGGAGATATGGCTTGGACCAGACCGAGTCACTTGGGAGGAGTTCTCTAGACTCTTTCAGGAGATGTACATTTTAGCCATTGCCAAAGCGGAACTTAAGGATAAGTTTAACTGCCTCACTCAAGGTAACATGACGGTAGAAGAGTATAATGCATAGTTCATCCGTTTGAGTCACTTTACCCCTACTCTGATTTTGACGGAAGAGGAGAATACGGATAAGTTCTTTGACGGACTTAGTTTTAAGCTACAGAGATTAATCGGCTCTATTACACCTACTTCATTCACGGATGTCCTTGCTGCAGCCCGACGCATGGAGCGCATCACCAGGAGAGAGTCCAGCCAGAAATGGCCGTTCACATCAACACCAGCCAGAGCACCACAGGAAAAAGCTGTAAAGAGACCTCACATACACTAGCCATCTAGAGCAACTCTGCATACACTGCCTATATGTCAATATTATGGCAAGTGAGGTCACTACGAGAGCGAGTACAGATGCAAGTTGGGATTATGTTTGGTTTGCAAATCCAGCCAACATTAAGCCAAGGATTGTCCTGAGCGTCAAGAGGGAACACCGATGGTAAACCGACTAGATTTATCAGCACCGAGACCAGTCCAGCAGCCACATCAACCAGCTTATCCAGCACCAGGAGCATCACAAGCGAAAGATGGAGGATCCAGACCACTAGCACCAGGAGGATATCAGCCGAGGCCACCCTTGGCATCACAGATAGTACTCTTCCAGCAGGCCCAGCAACAATAAAGGGCACCACCACAGGGATGTGGACAGGCATTTGCGATGAGAATGGAGGAGATACGGACTCGAGGAGTAGCGAATATGGGTAAGATTTAGTTTTATCATAGCTAGCTATAGTAACGAATATTCCTAATAATACTTTTGCATGTGCTTGTTAGTTTTATTCCCTAGCCTATACGTAGTATTATGTAACTTGTTGGTCTAGAGTAGTAATATGTAAGTGGTACCAAGTTTTCAGAAGCTGTAGTTGATCCTCGCTCTAATCAGACACCTTTACTATTGAGTTACTTATCTCCCATTGCCTAATAAAAGTTTTTATTACTTTCCTACGTGTTCTGCTTGAACAAAATGCTCATCCTTTCTCTCAATTTTTCTCTTGTTCATAGTCCCTTATCCTTTGTGTTGTGCTTCAACAAATGTCATACAACTGCGTTATCTCTTTTGGAGCAAACCTTTCCTGACCGATTATGTTTCATTTTCTTAATTGCGAGGACGTAATTCTTTTAAGTTGGGTAGATTATAAATCTCCTAATTTTTTTAGATTTTAGATTTTGTTATTTTTATTATTGGTATTATGAATTTATTGAGATTAATGGAGAATTTTTATTATTTTTAGCTAATTAGAATAAATATAAAATTTATTTATAGATATTTTTGTATATGTAATTAATTACAAAATAATATATCAAATATATTTTTGGGTGTATAACTATTATTACAATATTATAGAATTTTCCTGGAAATTATTTGGGGTTCAAACCTATTTTGTAATGGCTATATATATACATATATGTATGTGGTTATAATAATAATAATTATTATACTAAACCTAAACCCTAAACCCTAAACCCTATACCCTCACCCAAACCCAAAACCCGTAAGCAACATCCGACCCTACAGCTAGAGTACCCGCCCTGACCCCCTCCATTCCTCTCCCAAAACCGACCGCCGGCCGCTCCTTTCCCATTTCGAAACCCCCGACCCCTTCGATTCCCTTTACTCCCTCTATATAGACCAGAGAACAGACCCCCCTCAACATTTCCCCTACTTTCTCACCGCTGACACCGTCGACCGTCGCCGCACGCCGTCGCAAAGACCCGCCCAAATCTCGAGCAGCAGCGAACACGTGAGGTACCATTCTTCCCACCTATGTTTCTTCCTGCACAGTAAACTAAAAAATGAACCGTCGACTCCTATGTGAAGACCACATGACCCCTATGAACCATGTTTAATTAGTTTAGCTTATCGTATCCTGTGTCGATCGTAAATCATGACACAAAACAGGAAATAATAAGCAGTTGGCCAAGAACAGAAACTGTTCCAAGTACGCGTGTTTGAGTCCCGTTATCACCATAACGGCACACGATGTTAAAATTCTACCTGAATAAACTTTTGGATAACATAACCTAGTTTTAATCCCTTTAAACACTTCTTTTAATTCGAATTATGCTGTGATTATTTTATTGCTAAAATCTGTCAAAAACTTGATTTTGTAAAACCAAATTTTCTTGATACGGGATGCATCTCGCTAAATGAGGCAACTTCGTCGTGTGAGAATTTTATCGAAAGTCATGTATCGTCAATACGGACGTGTGGGATTTCGCAGAACTTGATTTGGATGTGCGTGCACACCGGAATCAACGCGTATCCGTCAAAAAGTATCGTATCGGCCTATTCTGATACTTGTCATAACTTCGTGTGTGCTTATCGTTTCACAATAAAACTTGAGTCATCGGATTCGGAGCATTACGATGGTCCTGTGACCCAAGTTTGGTTCGATTTTGAGAACGTTGATGAAATATCGTTTTACGGGTCCTACGGTTCCACTTGACGGGTGATTTCGTGACCGGCTCATCGAAATCTAGTTCAGGACGTTCCATTGAGTTTGTGTCATCATTCTGGACTTATAGATACTAAGTTTGCTAAATTTGGAGAACTTTATCTCTGGCACATTTTTTGGTGCAAAGTGGGCCACATGTGGACCCTGTTTTGACCAGAAACGGTCAATTCTGCCCCCTCTGTCCAAATTGCACTTATGGGTAGTTAATCCTAGATATTTTAAGTATCCTGAGAATAATGGCGATGTTTGTTTCAGCATCCGGAGGCATACCTGAAGATTCCACTTTTACAGAAGCAACTGACGGAGTTCAGAATCCAGGCAAGTGTACCTTGCCAACTTGCAGTAGATCCTGTTATAATATATGCTTGTGTTTCTTCCATATATATATACTTTTGTGATGTACCTATTCAACCTAGGACCGTGAGATATTGCTTAGCGTCCGAACAAGATTTGGGTGTCGACGCCGTACGTGGAGTCGTATAACGTTATTTAAAGAGTTGATTTCACGATCCTATTTTTGAGTGCTTGCTTTACCAAGTACGTCACACCGTAGGACACCTGACACTATTTCATGTGATAGAATATTTCTGGAGTTATTCCTGGTGATTCTGTATAGGATTACAGGATTCGTGATATAAGACTTGCATATATAGAGATATCATTATGACTCGTTGTACTAGCTAGAGGTCATGATCTTGCGTGTTATGGACATGAGATGTTATGGACATGAGACGTATGGTTACATTGGGTGGGGAGAGACACACAGGCTACAGGATGATTATTTATATATATACTATGTTATTAGAGGTTCCTTAGACCTTTTCTCAGATCTTTGGCACATATACTAGAGTCGTGATATTACTTGCTGTTATGGGCTCCCCGACACAGAGCCTTTAGTGGTCTCAGCCTGCGTACTAGTGATACTCTCACTTGTATTTCACATAGCTGGTTACATAGCTTGCCCTGAAGATCTATTTTTATTTACTGTATTTTATTTGGCTTGAGTGTGTCTCATACCTTGCTATGTCCCCTGAGGACCTGGATCCAGATTATGTTCCCAGGTACAGCAGAGGAGGATTACCCTGAGGTATATGGAACATGAGCTGACGCTAGATCAGTACTGGCACCAAAGGACGAGGTTGTGCCAGAAGATTTCTCCTGAGTACTCAATTACTTATTCAGTTATTTATGCTTAGTGATATTTCATATTTGGACTTGGACTCATGGACATATGTATTACTGATATTCTCTTCTATATTTTGTGTCAGGTTATTCCCCGAGACACTACTTATGTGGACTTGATGATGGATTATTTATTTTTATCTATTATCTTGACTGGTCTATCATATTGAATTGTATTTACTTTTTGTGGATGAGACTAGAATTTTACTGTGATAGATAATGTAAACTTATATTTATATTTGTTACAGCTTAAGTACACTCTAACGGGTCCATTAAATTGGGTATGCCCATTGGAATTGTACTGCTGGCCATTGCCACGTGTCTAGTACCTCGGTATTTTGGGACAGGGGCATGACACGCAGCTTCCTATACTGGGGGTAGTGTTCCCTCTGAGTCCAAAGAGGATGCGGTACTACCAACTTTCTGTTACTACCACATCCTAAAAATAGGGGTATTTTTGTCATTTTATATATTATAGGTATTGTGTGTATTTATTTTAAATAAATTGCATGATGTGTGCATAGATATATATTATATTGTATAGTGTTCATTAATATATGAGTTAGTAGACTAGACATAGATGCCCACTAGAAGGAGCCCTGACCGAAATATAGTAATATGGATTTAAATTATAATTTTTGGGATTAATTATTTAGGGTTATAAATAATTACCGTAATTTTATTTAATTGTTGTGCCTTACCGTTGCTTCGATATTTGGAGCGCTACCCTAACTTTTGTCTTCCAACAAATTTTACAACCTTGTCCTAGACATGTCCGCCTTCCATTCTGACATTTCTGTAACTTATAATTATGCTCTCTTATGCTTCATTTTAGCCGCACAATATTCGTCGCAGACGTTATTATTTAATTCTTAATAAATTAAACTTTGTACCCTTGTGCGTTCCAATCGAAATTGGAGACACAATCTCGATCCATTTTGAGCAACCCAAATTAGCGTAATATTCTATTCTGAGTCTACTTCATTCACGACACTTGTGTCCCACTTAATTTTAGTCCCTTGTACTTCTAATTTATTTTAGGACACCAATTGCATTTATTTTTAATTAAATTAAACCATAAACCTAACTTTGTACAATTTTCTAATTGTTGGGCACTTTTATGCAAAAGTGCATTAAGGTATCCACCACGTTGGACACGGCACGTGAAGAAACCTATTTCTCCTTCATATAAATTTTTCCATAATTTTTGGGAGTGTGTAATTCAACATGAAACTCCTGAAACCATGGCCCTCCTAATTTTGAACCAATGTAATCCTAACCCTCCATTTTTAAATCAAACCAAATCCTAGCCCTTGAAATATATCAAAGACAAGCCCTTTTCCCAAGGGTTTGACAAGCCAATTTTTTGGTCAACCCAACACCTTTATATGTGCATATATAAATACTACTTTCTTTACTTTTTCTTTTTTTTTATTTCTATTCCTAAACCTAAGCTTTCAGCCGCACCCATCTCCCCTTCCTCCTTCCCTGCCTGTCCTCGCCGGAATCTCGCCGGAGCTCGCCATTTCTGACTAACTCGTCGCCTCCACACGTACACCCAGCACACCCCTGTCTCTCATTCCTCTCCCCGACTCACCCGCTGCCATCCCCGACTTCGAACCCGCCTGCACGACAACCACCCGCCGCCTGCACGAGCCGCTGTCTACTCGTCGACGACCACCACACATGCCTGAAGCCGACCCCCTGACCACCAGTCAACTCCTCTCCCTCTCTTCTCCGACTTCCTTTCCCCCCTAAACTTCTCCTCCACCTCGGATCTCCTCCTCTCTTCCATGCCTCCTCCTCTTCAATCACCACCATCATTATCATACACCACCACCCTTATCACTCCGGCCAACCACCACAGCTCCGCCCTCAACCACCATGACTCGACTCGCCTGCACTTCCTTCCGCAGTGCTCAATACCACCACCCGTCCTCCATTTCTCCCCGACCTCAGCTTCACCATTAATATCACCACCGTTCACCTCTCCCCGATCTCCTCATCTCCGTCCGGTCACCCTCCCCTCGACTGAACCACCACGCACCACCAGCACCTTCATTATCGTCGTCAACATCGTCATCATCACCTTCACCTTCATCATCATCATCATCACCTTCGTCGTCGTCATCGTCGTCATCAACATCGTCGTCATCGCCGCCCTCGTGAACGTGCACGCCGAGGCCAAGGTGAGGAGTATTTCCTCTTGTAAATTATTGTGTACGCATACGTACGCGTATGCGTATATTGTTCATTTAGTATATGTATTTAGTATATGTATTTAGTATGTGTTTAATATACATATATATATATATATATATATATATATATATATATATATATATATATATATATATATATATATATATATATATATATATATGTAGCATACGTATTCAATGGTATATGTTAGTATGTATGTATTAGTATAGGTATTTAGTATATATTAATATATATATATATATAGTACCTGAATTCAATTAGTGTATATACATACATATATATATGGTATATGCATTTAATTGGTGTACATATATATTATAAGTATTAATGTTATGTACTAGATAATAATATGCATATTATATATGTACACTTGACCCCTAGGTATAGCTGCGGATATTCCGTAGTTATACATGACCCTGTAATCCTGAGTATTGTGAGTTGACTGCCATATGTACACTAACGTACTGGCGAGCCCCGTATCATTTTGACTATCTGTTTTGCACAGCATTTGCATACCCGACACCCGTGCAACTAGACGCATACTTGACCCTAGTTGACCAGTGTCACCCTAGTGTAGCTGTTGAGTTCAGCGCAATTATGTTGTGTATGTGCTAGAATATTGGTTGATGTTGTATTGTGTTATATTATATGTATATAGGACCATTGGATTGTCCTGTGAGACTTCAGAAGCAGGATATTGGTATTGTCAGCTAAGGACCCCAGGCGAGTACATTCTCTGATAGTTTCTTATTTATGATATCCTCTATGTTCATTGTATCTAGTGTAAATATCCATATTTTTTGACACGATGGTTACACAGATTGGTATATTCGGATCTCATCATGAGATATTATTCTTTGTATATGGTGTATCTTGTACAAGTCGTGTTTCATTATTTATCTTGTGCATATACAAACACTGATTCTCGGGGAGACTTGCTACCTTCCTAGAGAATCTCGTGTCATAGCGTTCCATGGTTGGATCTACTATACCAGTCGGGGGTGGAGAGTATTTTAGTGTAGATATGTGATCATACCCTTCATGTAAAAGTCTTGTTCTCATGTTAGTATTGGTCATACACCGCACGTATGACTAGCCAGGCCAGTACTCGTGTACAAGTTCCCAAGCCGATCACATGTTAAAGTCAGTACTCATACATTTAGTCATAGTATTCTTGTTCATTAACATATTGTTCCTTCTCGCATTTATTTACAGTATTTCTAATATTTTCTTTATTGTATATCTCTCGTACATGTATATGCATCTTGTATATTTCCATCTATTTACTGCTACATAGTTTATATCATTGATGTAGAACTGCTGTTAGAGGTGTACTTCGTTCTAATCCTGACTGGATATTTTTTTCCAGATTGTGACATAGAGGACATGTTTCTAGTATACTTGGAGATTGGGATGTTATGGATTGCAGGTTAGATTACTCTATTATTTAGACTTGTCTTGTATTTCATATATTTTCCTTGAGATCTTATCGTGTTCTAGTTTTTATGATTGAGTATTCCGTATTATATTGTGATATATGTGTCTCCTTATGGAGTTGGATATTCATGTGAGAGTGATTAGCAAGTATTGTGACCTAGACAGCGTTCTACCGCTGATGCTGTGGCGTAGGCTGGACGTACCCACGCACTCGTGCCCCTATACCGGGTGCGGGTCATGACATATTTTTAGTGGTGGCCCATGCAGGTCAGGCTTCACAAGTTGTGCGATGTCGTGGTAGTGCAACATCTTAGTTGTACTACTGTGTGCCTGCGATAGAACATAGGACATAGGATACTAGGATGAGAGCGAATACTCAATCACAAATTCCTTGAGAAATTTCTGGGATGACCCTTGAGAATCTCATTATAATTTCTAATTCAAATCCTTTCCCTTATTTTCATCCGTTCTCACTTGTTGATGTTGAATTTGATTCTTGTTGATCAGTTATTAAATTAAAATCTTGGTGTCATTGTTGAGTTTGATTTCTTATCGAGATAAATTTTACAGACTAAAATTTACGGTATCATCTGATGACATATGTTGATGAGGATAGTGAGAAAGGTAAAATGTCTGCTTTGGTTATGGAGCCTAGAATTTATCGCAGCCATATTAGATGGCGTGTCGAAAATGTAGGTACCTGACTTCCAATGTATATATCTTAGTTATGAAATTTAGAATTTCTCGCAGTTATACTAGTCAGCATAGCGAGGATTCTAGACGACATGATTATAGAGTTGCATACCTAAGTTATGGAATCTATCGTTCATCGCAGCTATGCTTACTGGCGTGGCGAGGATTCTGAGTGTCATAATTTCGGACAAACGTATATGATTATCAGGTTGTATCTTAAATTGGTTCTTAAAGTATCATCTCAAAACTTATCCACTTTTGTTATTCTTGGACTTGTTCCATCACTTTTTTTTGTTTTCTAAGAGATACCTTCAGCCCTTAGTCCAGTTCCTTATAGAGCTTCTTTCCATTAGGATTCCTTAGTATTGTGATAATTGGTAACTTGCAATTAGGTCTGTATCTTGTATTAGTGTTGACTGTTAAGAGTGTGGCTTGTGAGTCTATAAGTGTTTCTTGTATGGACATGTGAGCAATAGACATCGATCTAAAGTTAACCCATAGCGTAGTACTTTGTAGGAATATTCTATGATAAGGTGTCATTATTATAGTAGTATTGGTATTATAGGTAGAAGGAGTAAAGAGTATCAGTGATGGTTCCAAGAGTAAGTATCAGAGTCAGCATGCCAGTCCTGGATAGTCATAAATTTATGTAATTGGATGATCTATGTAAACAATTAAGTATCAATGACTTATGTTAAAAATTAATGGAGCATGATATTCAATTTGATGGTTGATTACTTGGGTGTGTCAAGAGTAAAGAAATGTATATGCCTAAAGGGTGTTAATGAGTGTGCCATGGGTTGAGAAATATCAAGATTGGTAATAGAAGATATATAGTGTATCACTGATTAGTATGTAAAAGATTTAAGAGAAAATACGTTTACATCAATTGAGATATGGAACCATATGCCTGCCTTTGAGAGTGAAGTGAAGCATGTATATTATATAAGTTATAAAAAGTGCAAATGATCGTGAGTTCTAGTAAGTGTGATGAAGTGATCTAATGATGAAGCTAGTGTTACCATACCAAGAGAGTTAATGTTTCTATATCAAGGGTTAGTGCTAATAACAGTAAGTACCTCGTGTGATGATAATTAAATTGGTGTATCAGTTAATATGGATAGAAAATCATTAAAAGTAATAGTGCAAGTAATCCGGGCAGTACAAAATTTTAGTACATAGTTGAGGGTTGTAGACAATTGGTGTATTTATGTGTACCTTGAGTATTAGAGACTGTAAGTATTTATATGTATACTTGTGGATTTAAATTTATAAATTGAATAGTGGAAATGAATTTCAACTTTTAAAGAATTTTTGAGGAGTTAAGATTTTATGTTATCACAATTTTTGAGGATTCAAATTCAATTCAATAAACATAGTCAAAGCTATAAAGATTTTGGAAGTGATTAAAATTTTATTTTAATATTGGAATATTTGAATTTTGAGGAAAGTATATACATTTTTATTTTTAAATTGTTCGAGAAGTTAAATTTTGAGGATTCTATTTTGAGGATAGAATTTTATGGTGGGTAAGAAATGTATAACAGTATATGAGTGGATGAAGTGCATGTGTAAGGATCTGTTGGCTTGAGCATATTTGAGATGGTACTGCAAACTGACTTGGGTGTCCATCTAGAGTTGTATTATAGAGATTAGTACTTAGTATGGTATGTTGCACTTTGTGTGCACATGAGTGATAAGAACAACTAGTATAAGCAATTGCAGTAGGTAAGAGAGCTAGCAGTGGGTGTGCTTGTTGTAGAAACATTGGTACCAAAGGGAGTGGTATCAAACTTTGGATGCATCATTTAACCTATGGTTGTGTTAGCAGGTTCTATTCTTTTCTTTTCTTTTGTTCTTTTTTTCCGACTGTTTGATTGATTGGTTGATTGATTCCTTAGTATCGTAGCTTGTATCAATAACTTTCTTGTTAGAATATAGTTAGTAGTACACCCGGACAGAGACTGTAATACCATGACAAAAGAGACCATAACCATGCATGTTTCTCTAGATTGTATGTTGTATGACTATAGGTAGAATTTTCTTAGACTTTGATTGTTGGGAGTTTGACCGTAGTGAAGAGTTAATGAAGAGGTTATGACTAGACAGAGAGAGACAAGGTGCCTTAAATTTTGAGGATAAACATTAATTTAAATAAAGAGTTGAGAACTTAATATGGCAGAATTGACGA
Source organism: Iris macrosiphon (assembly GCA_036927795.1). Classification (NCBI taxonomy): domain Eukaryota; kingdom Viridiplantae; phylum Streptophyta; class Magnoliopsida; order Asparagales; family Iridaceae; genus Iris; species Iris macrosiphon. Next base: position 15,910,505 of record JAYESA010000008.1, read on the forward strand.
TTCGTTAAAACATTGATTTTTATGAAGATTATGGTATGATTGAATGCCATTAACATTTGAGGAATTTAAGAAGATTATCATTATATTTATTTGACTGCAAGATATAAATTCAAGATATAAATTGAGTGTCGTATTTGAAGATTCCATTACATTGTATGAGTATTGTGTGGAAAAATAAATAGAGGAGTAAGATGGTTAATGGATTAGTGTTTGATATTCAAACTTTTCGGATGAGATTTTTTAATATGCATTGATTGGATTTCAATTAGAGGATTGAATATTAAATTTTTGTATTCAGTTTTGGAGAAGATTGTGATAAGAATAAAATTAAATTTTAAACTTAAAAATTTTCAGGAATATGATATTTATAAAATTTGAAGATTTTGTGTAATAACAATATGGATTTACTTCATGATTATACGGCTTGATGAATTTAAAATTTTGATGGTAAAATAAATAAATAAATACAACTTATGAGGATCTTAAATTTTGAGGACGAAATTCTTTTAAGGAGGGTAGACTTGTCACTACCACATCCTGAAAATAGGGGTATTTTTGTCATTTTATATATTATAAGTATTGTGTGTATTTATTTTAAATAAATTGCATGATGTGTGTATAGATATATATTATATTGTATAGTGTTCATTAATATATGAGTTAGTAGACTAGACCTAGATGCCCACTAGAAGGAGCCCTGACCGAAATATAGTAATATGGATTTAAATTGTAATTTTTGGGATTAATTATTTAGGGTTATAAATAATTACCGTAATTTTATTTAATTGTTGCGCCTTACCGTTGCTTCGATATTTGGAGCGCTACCCTAGCTTTTGTCTTCCAACAAATTTCATAACCTTGTCCTAGACATGTCCGCCTTCGATTCTGACCTTTGTGTAACTTATAATTATGCTCTCTTGTACTTCATTTTAGCCGCACAATATTCGTCGCAGACGTTGTTATTTAAGTCTTAATAAATCAAACTTTGTACCCTTGTGCGTTCCAATCGAAATTGGAGACACAATCTCGATCCATTTTGAGCAACCCAAATTAGGGTAATATAATCTGAGTCTACTTCATTCATGACACTTGTATGCCACTTAATTTTAGTCCCTTGTACTTCTAATTTATTTTAGGACACCAATTGCATTTATTTTTAATTAAATTAAACCATAAACCTAACTTTGTACAATTTTTTAATTGTTGGGCACTTTTATGCAAAAGTGCATTAAGGTATCCACCACGTTGAACACGACACGTGAAGAAACCTATTTCTCCTTCATGTAAAATTTTTCATATTTTTGGGAGTGTGTAATTCAACATCAACCTCCTTAAACCATGGCCCTCCTAATTTTGAACCGATGTAATCCTAACCCTCCATTTTTAAATCAAACCAAATCCTAGCCCTTGAAATATATCAAAGACAAGCCCTTTTTCTAAGGGTTTGACAAGCCAATTTTTTGGTCAACCCAACACCTTTACATGTGCATATATAAATACTACTTTCTTTACTTTTTCTTTTTTTTATTTCTATTCCTAAACCTAAGCTTTCAGCCGCACCCATCTCCCCTTCCTCCTTCCCTGCCTGTCCTCGCCGGAATCTCGTCGGAGCTCGCCATCTCCGACTAACTCGTCGCCTCCACACGTACACCCAGCACACCTCCGCCTCTCATTCCTCTCCCCGACTCACCCGCTGCCATCCCCGACTTCGAACCCGCCTGCACGACAACCACCCGCCGCCTGCACGAGCCGTTGTCTACTCGTCGACGACCACCGCACACGCCTGAAGCTGACTCCCTGACCACCAGTCAACTCCTCTCCCTCTCTTCTCCGACTTCCTTTCCCCCCTGGACTTCTCCTCCACCTCGGATCTCCTCCTCTCTTCCCTACCTTCTCCTCTTCAATCACCACCATCATCATCATAATCACCACCACCCTTATCACTCCGGCCAACCACCACAGCTCTGCCCTCAACCACTATGCCTCGACCCGCCTGCACTTCCTTTCGCAGTGCTTGACACCACCACCCGTCCTCCACTTCTCCCCGACCTCAGCTTCACCATTAACATCACCACCGTTCACCTCTCCCCGATCTCCTCCTCTCCCTCTGGTTACCCTCCCCTCGACTGAACCACCACGCACCACCAGCACCTTCATCATCATCGTCAACATCGTCATCATCACCTTCACCTTCATCATCATCATCATCATCATCATCACCTTCGTCGTCGTCATCGTCGTCATCAACATCGTCATCATTGTCGTCATCGCCGCCCTCGTGCACGTGCACGCCGAGGCCAAGGTGAGGAGTATTTCCTCTTGTGAATTGTTGTGTACGCATACGTACGCGTATACGTATATTATTCATTTAGTATATGTATTTAGTATGTGTTTAATATACATATATATATATATATATGTAGCATATGTATTCAATGGTATATGTTAGTATGTATGTATTAGTATAGGTATTTAGTATATGTTAATATGTATAATTGGTATATATATATATATATATATATATATATATATATATATATATATATATATATATATATATATATATATATATATATATATATATATAGTATATGAATTCAATTAGTATATATGTCTAGTATATGTATTCCATTAGTATAGGCTTAACATGTATTTAATTGGTATATATATAATATATATATATATATATATATATATATATATATATATATATATATATATATATATATATATAGTACGTGAATTCAATTAGTGTATATACATACATATATATATGGTATATGTATTTAATTGGTGTACATATATATTATAAGTATTAATTTTATGAACTAGATAATAATATGCATATTATATATGTACACTTGACCCCTAGGTATAGCTGCGGATATTCCGTAGTTACACATGACCCTGTAATCCTGAGTATTGTGAGTTGACTGCCATATGTACACTGACGTACTGGTGAGCCCCGTATCATTTTGACTATCTGTTTTGCACAGCATTTGCAGACGCGACACCCGTGCAACTAGATGCACACTTGACCCTAGTTGACAAGTGTCACCCTAGTGTAGCTGCTGAATTCAGCACAATTATGTTGTGTATGTGCTAGTATATTGGCTGATGCTGTATTGTGTTATATTATATGTATATAGGACCATTGGATCGTCCTGCGAGACTTCAGGAGCAGGACATTAGTATTGTCAGCTAAGGACCCCAGGCGAGTACATTATCTGATAGTTTCTTATTTATGATATCCTCTATGTTCATTGTATCTAGTATAAATATCCATATTTCTTGATACGATGGTTACACAGATTGGTATATCTGGATCTTGTCATGAGATTTTATTCCTTGTATATGGTGTATCTTGTACAAGTCTTATTTCATTATTTATCTTGTGCATGTACAGATACTGATTCTCGGGGAGACTTGTTACCTTCCTAGAGAATCCCATGCCATAGCGTACCATGGTAGGATCTACTATACCAGTCGGGGGTGGGGAGTATTTTAGTGTAGATATGTGATCATACCCTTCATGTATAAGTCTTGTTCTCATGTTAGTGTTGGTCATACACCGCACGTATGACTAGTCAGGCCAGTACTCGTGTACAAGTTCCCAAGTCAATCACATGTTAAAGCTAGTACTCACACACTTAGTCATAGTATTCTTGTTAATTGACTTATTGTTCCTTCCCGTATTTATTTATAGTATTTCCTTTATTGTATATCTCTCGTACATGTATATGCATATTGTATATTTCTATCTATTTACTGCTACATAGTTTATATCATTGATGTAGAACTGCTGCTAGAGGTGTACTTCGTTCCAATTCTGATTGGATATTTTTTCCAGACTGTGACATAGAGGACATGTTTCCAGTATACTTGAAGATTGGGATGTTATGGATTGCATGTTAGATTATTCTGTTGTTTAGACTTGTCTTGTATTTTATATATTTTCCTTAAGATCTTATCGTGTTCTAGTTTCTGTGATTGAGTATTCCGTATTATATTGTGATATCTGTGTCTCCTTATGGAGTTAGATATTCATGTGAGAGTGATTAGCTAGTATTGTGACCTAGACAACGTTCTACCGCCGATGCTGCGGCGTAGGCTGGACGTACCCACACACTCGTGCCCCTATACCAGGTGCGGGTCATGACACTTTCCAAGATGACTATTCACGACAAGATTCTGAGGGAAAAAGTGCAACGTTCACAGTCCCATCCATGTCTCCCCATGTGAGAACATTATACATGACCGAGAACGATCACAAGGGTCCCAATGATCGATAGTGCCTCAAAATCCTTGAGGCCAAGATGTAAACCATGACCGTGAATGTAGGCCTTGACCCAGACAAATGCAGATCAAGGCAAATAATGCCTCAAAACCTGCAAGGGCCTCTGTTAAGCAAACCTAGACCCTGGGACCAACGGGGATTCAAATACAACCGCACCACCCGCTAGCGGCAATCATCTCCTGCTCGAATCATCTGCTCCTTCCACAGTCGATGAAGTCCAAAAAGCAATGAGGGAGGTAAGAGAACTCTGGGCCTTCCTAGACTCAATGGGCAATCGGGACTCATTACGCAAGCTCGGGATCCGATAACCGTATCCCCTCGAGTGGAGAGATGTACCATCCCCGCCCAAGTACAAGCCTTTTAACTTGACTCTATTTGATGGGAAGACATATCTCCATCAATTCATGAGTTACTTCGAGACGGCAACGGTGCTTATGCCTCACAATGATGCCCTCATAACTAAGCTCTTTGTCGGAGCATTGTCTGGAATAGCTTTCGATTGGTTATGCAGCTTCCAGGACAACTGTATTTCGTCGTTTGATGATATCAAAGGTTTTTTTTCTTGCTCAGTTCTACGATGGGGGAAATAACATGATGATGTCCTCTTTAATAGACATCACGCAAAGAAAGAAAGAGTCTGTATGAGAATACATCGAGCAGTACAGGCAAGCGACACTAGAGTTACCCCCCGGTAATCCTGAGTCAACACTGATGAACATATATCGAAGAAATCTTTTTCCCACGGTCAGACTCTGGATGGGCGACTCTCAGTTTAAAGACTGGACGACGTTCATCATAAATATTATCGGTGCTGAGAAAAAAGTAAAGGACGCCCGCCACTTGGGAATATTGATCCCCGTCGCTGATGATAGGGGAAAACGCCCTTACAACAACAACAACATCGACAATAGCATCCGGGGTGGCAAGGAAAAGTAGGCTCTTGTCACCAATATAACCAAGAAGTCCGAGCAAAATCCTGCAGAGGTCCCAAAATCGAAGAAAACTTATTCTTTCAAAAATAATGATGGCATGGCAATATTTGACGTGCTAATAAAGGGTAACAAGCTTCGGCTCCCCGACGTCAAGCGTCCTGTTGAGCAGTCGATGTGAATAATCTGAAGTACTGCCACTACCATTGATACGTCCACAATGCGACACGGGATTGCTATACACTGAAGCGGTACATCCAGCATCTGTTCGAAACCAAGGCCCTCATCTTGGACTTCGATGACAAAACAGTTGCTGCTAACATGGTATCTCTCCAGTTAGGTAACTTCCCGGCAACGAAAGTCCAAGACAGAGTGATCCCGATCCCCAGGACAACAATAGAGGTTGCCAATCTCCCGCCTGCTTGTGAACAAATAACCGGGCTGATACCTCTCACCACATTACGGGGGGAGACCATGTGGGTTCATCCAGATCTTGCTCCAAACTTGATGCAGCAGGCAACACCTTCCGCCACAAAGTCCAAGGGCAAGAAGTCAATGTCCTGCTACATGGTTTCTCTCCCTTTAGAAAATGCTATAGCAGGAACAACAAGGTCAGTCCTGACGTACTAACGAGAATATGACATCCCTAACGATGGTGCGCTCCCAATTGTCGCACCTACAATATCATATCCGTGTCCATCCCAGTCTCCGCTGTCACTACCACATTCCAAAAATAGGGGTATTTTTGTCTTTTTATATACTATTAATATTATGGTATTTATATTAAATGATTTCTTGATACGTGTATTTAAATTAAATAATTGTGTGAGATGTGTAATTAAATATATTATTATATACAGTGTTCATTAATGTTTGAGCTGGTAGACTTGACCTAGAAGCCCACTAGACGAATACCTGACCGAATTATGGAATTATGTATTTAATTGTTTTATTTAGAATTTAATTATTGGATATAGTAATTAATTACCGTAATTTATTTAATTGTTGCGCATTGTCGTTGCTTCGATATTTGGAGCGCTACCCTAGCTTTTGCCTTCCAACAAATTTTACAACCTTGTCTTAGACATGCCCGCCTTCCATTATGACCTCTTTGTAACTCATAATTATGCTCTCTTGTGCTTTATTTTAGCCGCACAATAATCATCGCGGACGTTTATTTAATTTCTAAATAAATTCTAACTTTGTATCGTTGTGCGTTCCAATCGAAATTGGAGGCAATCCTGACCCATTTTTTGTGCAACCCAAATTAGGGTAATATTCTGTTCTGAGTCTTCTTTACTAATGATATTTGTGACCCGACCTAATTTTGGCCCCATGTACTCCTAATTAATTTTAGAACACATCTTGCATTTATTTCTAATTAAATTGAGGATATTATTTTGACTGATTCCGTTAATCCCGATTTAATTCCAGTACCCCACTAATTAAGCCCATACCAAACAGACAACACCCCCTCACCCTACAAAATACCAAATACCAAATCGTCTACCAATTTTTTATTATTTTATGTGTCTGTGCAAATACCCAAATTTAAGGGGGCTAATTTGCAAATATTGCATTAGGTGTCAACACCCCATTGGTTCAACCCAATGGAGAAGCCCTAATTTTGACTAGTCAACCACCCTTATCCTTACATGAAGGATTCCTTCATGACAAATCCTAACCACCCATTTAAAATGGGTGCATCTACACCACTCATTCTCCTCTCACCTCTTCCTATTTAATGTCCCATCACCCACACTCTTTCCAACCTAGACCTAATCCCCAAACCTAGGGAAGCCCCCATTTTTCTCTCACCTCACTTCTCCCTCTTCTCCAACGTAGGAAGAAAATTTCCTTTCCTTTCTTCTTCTCTTCTTCTTCTTCCTTCTTCTTCTCCTTTCTTTTTAAACTTAGAAAGGGGGAAAACCACTCAACCTCCCTCAGTTCAGCCCGGGCATCCCTCGGCCCTCAGCTCCAGCGAGTCCCGCCGACTGCCACACCGTTCCACCCTCCTCCATACTTTACCTCCAGCCGGCCATCCAGTCCTGCCAGCTTCTTCGAGCCCGGCCGCTGCAACTCCCTGCACAGCCGGCCAGCCGAGTCCCGAGCTCCTGACCCGGAGCTCCTTCCTACATCCCCGACTCCGGCTCTTCCCTGCTGTAACTCCCCGACCACCCTCCAGCTTCTCCACCGGCCAGCTCCGGTCCCCTGAGTTCCTCCTCCGACGGCTATAGCTCCTCCCGTCGAGCCATCACCACCGGCATCATCACCATCGACTCCCCCTGCATTCCCTCCTCCTGCTGTACTCTTCATCCTTCCTACGCCGAGTCTTCTCTACCACTGCAACTCCGGCCCGGCCGAGCCCCGACCCCGCTCCCTGCCTAATCCTCACACCACCACCTCCCATCGGCTCTGCCACCACACTCGCCACGAACCACCACCATCATCATCATACTCCACCACCACCACTGTCAGCTGCATCCCGAGCTCCTCCCTCGAGCCACCCTATCACCACCACCAGGCGAGCCACCCCGCAGTCCCACTCCAGCCTCCCACGTCGAGCCAGGACCACCAACCACCGTGAGTCTCCTCTCCCTCTTCCCTCCTTCATATTGTATATACGTATATAAATATAAATACATATTTGTGTGTATATGTGTGTGTGTGTATGTATGTATGTTTCATGTATTTCTCCACTTATATATATATATATGTATTCAATATATATTGTATATACGTATTAAATAATATATATTAATATTTATTTTGGTATATGTATATATTGGTATAATTTCGTATAGTATATGTGTATTAAAAATATATTTTGGTATATGTACGTATTTTGGTGTGTATATATATACGTAGCATATATATAATTATTTGGTATATATGTACTTATATACGTATTGGTATATGTATGTACATATATATATATTGTATTGGTATATATATATATGTACTTGTATACGTATATGTAAACGTATTATTTTGGTATATATATATATATAAACGTATATATATTCAGTATATATATATAAATTCCTCGTATACGTATAAATATTGGTTGAATGTATATTTTTAAAACATATGTATATATGTTATATAATTCTATTATTGGTATACACTTATACACATTTTGTATATAATTTGGTATAACCATATATATGTATTAATTTAATTATTGATAATATGTATAATTAAGGAATATTATAGGCGACCCAAGTGTAAATACGGATACCCCGTAACTACACATGACCTGTGACCCTGTGAAATATTAGTTGACTGCCATGCGTACACTGACGTACTGGCAAGCCCCGTACCATTTTGATCGTCTGTCTTGCCCAGCAATCACAGACGCGACGCCCGTGCAACTTGACGCACTTGACCCTAGTTGACTAAGTGCCATACCTGGCATAGCCCGGAGGCCAGTGTATATTGATTGTGTGTTAGTGTAGCATCTGATACAATGTTATATTTATGATATGTCTATAGGACTGTTGGTTCATCCAGGCGATACTCTGGAACAGGACATTGGTATTACTAGCTAAGGACCCAAGGCAAGTACATTCTCTGATAATTTCTAATTGTTTGATAATTTTTATAATTCCAGTATCTAGAAATATTACATCTGATCCTTGACACTGTGCTACACGGACTAGTATATAGATTGCATCTTTAGTCATGAGATGTTACATTGATTATCGTATTGACATAGTATACGACATTGATATTTAGACCTCATATATGATATATTCGACATTGATCGTATATCGTGACGTGTCATGATTGGATCCACAGTACTAGTTGGGGCGGGGAAGTAGTTAGTGAGAAATATGATCATATCCTTATTATGCAAGTATAGAACAATGTAAGTGTTAATCATGCTCCTCACATATGATTAGCCAGGCCTTATAGCTCACGTACATGTTCCCAAGCCGATCACATTTTGAAACTACTATTTAAAACACTTAGAATAGATTACAGTTCTCTATTTTAGATCATATACTACATCACCCGTATATGATATTGCACCTTGTTCTCTTCATTTCATATATGCACTGACTGTATTATATCGCCTATATTGCCTATCTCTTTACATTACCTGTCTCTTTATTTTGCCATTGCATTTATTCACTGTCTTCTCTCAGTATATAGCATCATCCGTTTATTGCTTATAGTCCTTATCAATTAAATGGAACTGTTATTTGAGATGTACTTTGCTCCTTCCTGACTGGAAACATTTTTTTAGACTATGTCTTAGAGGACCGGTATCCAACACTTTATGGACCATATGGTGAGTAGCTGCAGACTTGGACTTGGTAGTTCAGTTTTGATTCTGGGAGGTCTAGCCGGAATCACTAGTTATCTAGTTAGTTCTTTTAGTAGATCATTTGGTACCGGATTTGTCTCCGGCATTCTTATTTGGGACTTGGATTATATTGTTGAGTTAGACTATTCTATTTTAGACTTGTGTTGCATCTTACTTGTTTCTTCGAGATCTTATCGTGCGGTAGTTGTGATTGAGTATGTTGTTTATATTGTATTGTGTCATCCGTGCCTCCTTATGGAGATTGGATGCTCGTATGAGATTGCTTAGATAGTATCATGACCTTGACAGTGTTCTACCGCCGATGCTGCGGCGTAGGCTGGACGTACCCGCGTACTCGTTCCCAATTCTGGGTGCGGGTCGTGACATCCGCCAGCGGACAAGTCCAAACAGAAGAAAACTCGCTTCGATAAACAGCTGCACAAAGATACAGCTCAGGGGCTGGAGAATCCATACAACTTCAACATCTTGGCATAATTGGCTAATACTCCAGCAAAGTTGTCACTATTCGAGCTTCTCCGACTCACCAAAGACACTATGGTTGCTCTGAGTGAGGCATTATAGAATGCCGACACCTACCTGGCGCAGGTCAAGCCGCTAGCTGAGAATCCTGTCGTATGCCCCCACTGCAATAATGTGATGAAGGCGATACCCAATATCACGTTTTCATAACAAGACATATTACTAAATAATAATGGCACGACCGCCCTCTGTATTACACAGGGTACATTGGCGCCATCAAGGTGGACTATATGCACATTGAACCCAGTTCGTCAATCAGCATCATCCCGTAGAGTCCACTTTAGACCTTGGACATCCCGATGCATCGCTTGTCAGCAACCAATACTGCCATCAGTGGCTTCAACACAGAAAGGGGCTACCCTCTGGGCAAGATTTGCTTGAAATGTCAGATCGGCAATTTAAAAATAGAGGTCACCTGCTACGTCATAGATGTAGACATATCCTACAATATCCTATTGGGATGTCCGTGGATACGCAGTACATGATCGTACTGTCAACTTTGCACCAGTGCTTGAAGTACATGGACGATCATGGCGTCATCAAGATAGAATTTATCAACGTGGATCCATTCAAAGGGGTTGAAGCCTATTACTCTGACTCGATCCTCTAAAAGCAAGTCTACCAAGATTAATGTGGCAATAATGCCGATGATGAGGTCGAGACTGGGAAAACATCGGACGAGCCCTTGAGATTCCATCTTAAAGCACGCACTCCCGACACAGACCCTCCTCTTATGGTAAAAGTGCACAAGAAAGTACCCGAACCTCTGGTTGTTCGCCTTCGTAGACCGAGTCGACCGCTAAAGTAAGATCTATAACCTACTATGACTTTCGAACCTCTAGTTGTAAAGCTGCATAGGAGCCCTCCGAAGTCGTCACTCGCACTGGGGTTATATCTTGGGAATGACGAACTGGAAGAGTACGTGGCCGCGTATGCCAATGTCCTTTTTCCTGACGATGTAATTTATGAGGATAAGATATCTTATTTTATGAATAAAGAGCTATCTTTGAACTACTCGAATGTTGCACATCTCAATACATTATATTCCATTGAGCACGGTCTAGGCTTGCACCTGCATACACAGGTGACTACCACCTATGCAGTGAACCAAATTCTTTCTATTCAAAACTCCTACTTCATAGTTCCAGCAAGGAAGAGGGGAGACAAACTCATTATCTTCGGCAGAGTAGAAAGTCCCCAATCCTTCGCCAGAACTCGACAACGACAAAATTCTACTTTACCGGTACAGCTCTCAAACCAAGCACCTTATCCAGAAGATGGAATATGATCTGAAATCCTCTAGGGGCTTAAACTACAGCAAAGGACGATAGATGCCACTTCGTTTGTACGCTCCTACAGGCAAGTATGAGAATTACTACCATAAGACCAAGCATGGCTTAGGGTTGTCACGCCTCCCACAACCCGTGAAGGCTCGGATGAAGAAGATGAGTTACACTCTCACTCTTCAGAATCTTCTGCTTAGGACTCCAATATGAGTATCGGGAGATGCTCAAACAAATGTTGTCTGCCAACATGGTATCAGCTGACCTTGTGGAAGACGACGAGGATCCACCTGAACTCTTTGAAGTAGAACTGTGGGCCCAACGCCTAGACAAACAATGGGAGATGCGATTCGAGCAACCGGAACCTCCTACCGAGGACAAAGTCTTACAAATTGATCTGGACGAAGAATCCTCCCCTAAACCTATCTTTATCAGCAAAAGTTTGTACGATAAGGATCGAGAATCCCTACTACATCTCGTCAGGGAGTACATCGATGTCTTTTCCTGGAGTTACAAAGATATACAGGGATTGGACCCGCAAATCATGGTCCACAAACTCAACGTCTTGCCAAATGCTAAACTGGTCAAGCAACAACAACGACAGTTTTGGCCGGACATCATGAATGCCATCGAAGCTGAAGTCAACATACTGATAGCTAGTAGCTTCATCTGCGAGGAACAACATCTGGATTGGGTAGCCAACATCGTGCCCGTCGTCAAAAAAATAAAAAGATTCGAATCTGCATTAACTTTCATGATCTGAATACGGCATGCCCTAAGGACGAGTTTTCTCTTCCGGTCACAGACATAATGATTGATTACACTTGTGGCTTCGAGCGCATGCCCTTTATGGACTGATTCTCAGGCTACGATAAAATTAAGAGGTTTCCTGACGATGAGAAGCATACATTATTTCGAACGCTGATAGGAGTGTACTGCTACACAGTCGTGCCCTTCGATCTGAAGAATACAGGTGCTACATACCAGCGAGCTATGAGCACCATCTTTCGTGAATATCTATGCAAGATAGTGCAGTGTTACGTTGATGACATCGCTGTCAAGAGTCGCTCCAAAGATAATAACCTTCGAGTCTTGAAAATTGTGTTAGACCTGATGCGTGCGCACCAGCTAAAGATGTATCCTACCAAATCATTCCTGGGAGTCTCCAGCGGTAAATTTTTGGGTTTTATCATAACTTCGAAGGGTATCCACGTAGACCCCGACAAGACTAAAGCAATCCTTGAAATGCACCCGCCGAAGAACCTCCGAGAACTTTGTGGCCTTCAAGGAAGACTGGGATATATCAGGAGGTTCATATCAAATCTCTCTGGATATTGTTAGCCGTTCACTCAGCTTATAAAGAAGGGAGTCTCCTTTTTTTGGAATGAAGAATGTCAACGCACCTTCGATGATATCAAGGAGTATCTCATGAACCCCCCAATATTGGTGGCCTCTATTGCGGGAAGACCCTTCTTGCTATATGTGCGGGCAATGGATCACTCTCTCGGAGCTCTGCTAGCCCAAAAAACTGATGCATGTCACGAACAAGCTATCTACTACCTCAGCAGAATGATGGCTGGCGCAGAGCACAAATATAACCCCATTGAGAAGGAGTGCCTCGTTCTGGTCTTCGCCATTCAGAAGATCCAATACTATATGACAGGATAAACCATCAATGTGATCTCGCGAGCTAATCCTCTTAGGGTCATTATGATTAAACCCGGAGAGCTCAACTCTCACCTAACCACATGGGCAATACTATTATCCCCGTATGATATGGTGTTTTTCTCATAAAAGGCAATCAAAGGCTAAACATTGGAAGATTTCCTGACGGCTCACCCTGTATCAGAAATATCATGACCTGTACCCGATATAGGGGTACGAGCACGTGGGTACGTCCAGCCTACACCGCAGTATCGACGGTAGAACGTTGTCTAGGTCACAATTACACTAATATAACTCACAACCTGTCAATGATATCAATCTCCATAAGGAGGACAATATACATCTCACAATATCTCATAATATAAACTCAATCACAACAACTATAAGAGTATAAGGCACGATAAAAGATAAGAAGAATGACATAGTCAACACCATGTCTCAAAATATAGATAAACCACAGTCTAGCTGTCTAACATAAAGTCTCCACAAGTCTCAAGTTAAACTTAACATAAGTCTAAACATAAACTGAAATAAACCTCAAATAAGTCTCAGTGCATAAGATAAATACTGTCTAGATAGCTGCAGGTAATGTCTCCTCTAAAAGAATAGTCTCCTCTAAGAGCTCTGGTGTGTAGTCTGCATCTATACCCGGTCCATAATGGGTGGGACAGAAATTCTTAAGATCCTCTGGAAAAAATATCCAGTCAGGATTGGAACAAAGTATAAGCACTAATAGCAGTTCCACATATATTGACAAAATCTATAACACAGTATAAAGAAATACAAAATAGATATGAATACTGGCAATAAGAAATACTGGGATAATAAAGTACTGGAATAAAGGAATACTGGAACACATATGTCATATCAATGGTACAACTAACAATAAACAAGAATACAAGTGTACGCTAGAACAATGAACTAGAATATAAGTAAATGCTAGAACAATAACTAGAACATGTAGAGATGGTAGATCAATATATTAGAGATACATGTCAAGAACATCTAGCTAAGTGTGTGAAACATCATCATATCATGTAATCGGCTTGGTACTGATCAGGCTTGCTATGTATGACTAGCTATGATTCATATAAGGTCAGGCTAACCATCCGAATAGCTATGATGCAAGCAATAGTCAGGCTAATCATATATAACAGGCTATGAGGCATGTAATGGTCAGGCTATACCGACGTGAGGTATGGGTGAGCTATGATGCAAGTAGAGTTGGGTATGATCACATAAGCTACTAATATTTCCCTGTTTTCCCCAGCTAGCACGATGGATTCCAAATCACGACTCCTCGTGACAGGTCTCGATGATGCCAACTCGTGTAAACAACAGTGTCAGAATCATGTACGCTATACAACTAGAATTATAGAGATAATCAACATAATGAAAACTGTCAGAGAATGTACTCGCCTGTGGTCCTTAGCTGGCAATACCAATATCCTGGTTCCAAAGTATCGTCTGAATGATCCAACAGTCCTATAGACATATCATATAATATAATATTGTATCAGACATTACACTAACACACATAATCAAAACACAATGAACTCAGCGACTATGCTAGGGTGTCACATCTGTAGTTGCTGTGCATAACAGACAGTCAATGATATGGTCTTGCCAGTACGTCGGTGTATATATGGCAGTCTGCTAACATGTTACATGGTCACAGGTCAATATAATCTATGGGGTATCCGTGATTTATACTCGGGTCATCTAGTACATAGACATATTATACATATTATTAATCTTAGCATATAACATTGATACTCATAATATATATGTATACCAATTTATTACATATATAATAGATATACGAGTATATACACTAAATAGAATACATATGCAATATATATATATATATATATATATATATATATATATATATATATTAAACATATACTAGGGATACATATACAATACATATACACATGTATATATACTAATTAAATATATATATATATATATATATATATATATATATATATATATGTATACGCTAATATTAATATTAAACATATACTAATACACATACCAATACCAACTACAAATACGCATGCATACAATGAAGAACTACGCATATGTGTGTACGTGTACATGTAAGCGAGATGGGACTCGAACCTGGGTACGTGGGACGAGACGTGCGTATCGAGGTCGTCGCAAAGTGCTCGGTTCATTCGAGTGGGTTGGCAGCGTCTCCAGTCGAGATCCGGTCGAGTGTGGTGCAGTCGGGTATAAAATTGGTTGGAAGACAATGGCTAGTATAGTTCTCTAATTATCGAAACAACGATAATATGCAACAATCAAATAAATCACAATAATTTAAATATAATTAATTATCATGCAATCATTTACACATTAATTATGAAAAGACGAAAATACTCCTAATCTGAAATATGGGGGTGACAAGTCTACCCTCCTTAAAAGAATTTTGTCCTCAAAATTAAAAATAAACTAGCACAAGAACAAACAATCAAATAATGAATTATAACTCAATTCTCGAAGAGATACAGATACTGCTCGCGTATTTTGTCCTCTCTTTCCCAAGTTGACTCGCCTGAAGAGTGATGTCTTCATGCAACACGAACCAAAGGAATAGTTTGGTTCCGCAATACCTTATCTCTACGATCCAAGATTTCAACGTGTTGTTCAGGATAACTGAGCGTCGGTCCAACTTCGATTTTCGAGTGATCTAGTATGTGACTAGGATCTGCTACATACTATCTCAGTTGTGACACGTGGAATATGTCATAAACTCCATCTAGAGCAGGCGGCAAGTCAAGTCTATAGGCCACTGCACCGACCCTTGCAAGAATACTGAAGGGCCCGATGTATCATGGACTAAGCTTTCCGTCTCTACCAAAACGAATCGTGCCTCTTGTCGAAGAAATTAGTAGGAACACCAAATCGCCAACCTAGAACAAACAATCTCAACACGCAATCTAAAATAAAACAATCACAACCAAAAAATAACAAAACTTATACCTGAAACTCTAGGGGTCTACGGTGGCTATCGGCCCAATGCCGCTGTCTGTCCTGCGCCACTCGCAGTCTGTCTCTGATGAGTTTTACCTTTTCTGCTGCATCCATGACCATTTCTGGTCCTAACAAAGCTCTCTCTCCAACATCATCCCAAGATAACGGTGTACGACATCTTCGTCCATATAAAGCCTCAAATGGTGATATCTCAATGCTGGCCTGGTAGCTGTTGTTGTAAGCAAACTCTACTAGGTGTAGATGATCCTCCCAAGAACCTCCGAGATCCAAAACACAAGTGTGTAACATATCTTCAAGAGTCTGAATTGTCCTTTCAGACTGCCCGTCTGTCTGGGGGTGATACACGGTACTGAACTTGAGCTGAGTGCCCAAGCTAGCCTGCAGACTCCTCCAGAAGTGGAAAGTGAAACGACTATCCCGATCTGAGACAATATTCACGGGAACTCCATGTAATCTGACAATTTGTTGCACGTACATCTCTGCTAACTTATCTGTCGATGTACCCACTTTGAAAGGTAAGAAGTGGACTGATTTGGTCAACCTATCTACGATGACCCAAATCGTGTCCTTTCCTCCTGGAGAACGTGGAAGCCCTGAAACAAAGTCCATAGTCACGTGCTCCTACTTCCATTCTAGAATAAGTAAAGGTTGAAGCAATCCTCCTGGCCTCTGTCGATCTGCTTTTATCTGCTGGCATACTAAACATCTGGATACAAAACGTGCTACCTCGTGCTTCAGACCATACCACCATACGTGTTCCCTAAAATCTTGATACATCTTGTTGGCTCCGGGATGCATCAAGTACTAAGAGCGATGTGCCTCCTACAAAATCTCTTCGCGCAGCTCTCCACTTGGCATACACATCCACGTGCCATGCCGTAAAGATCCATCATCCAAAATAGTGAAGTCATCTGTCAATCCTGTCCGAACTTGTGCCCTGATACTTCTCAGAGTCTCATCATCATACTGTGCTGCTCTAATTCTGTCCATCAGTTCTGATTGTATCTGCAATCCCCACATCTAAATCTCAACGCCTGGAACTAGTACTTCAATTCCCAAGCTCTCTAGATCGGCCAATAAGTGTCTATCTGTTGTCAAGTACATAGCCATCGGATACCTGCTCAAGGCATCGGCGACTACGTTGGCCTTTCCTGGGTGGTACTGTAATGAGATGTTAAAGTCTTTTATTAGCTCTAACCACCTTCTCTGTCTCATATTCAGCTCCTTCTGTGTAAATACGTACTTCAAGCTCTTGTGGTCTGTGAAGATCTCCATACGCTCTCCGTACATATAGTATTTCCACAGCTTTAGAGCGAAGATTACTAGTGCTAACTCCAAATTGTGAGTGGGATAGTTCTTCTCATGAGGGCGTAATTGTCTTGAAGCATAGGCAATTACTTTCTCGTGCTTCTGAAGAACGCATCCTAAACCTTTTTCTGAAGCATCACTATAGATAGTGAATCCACTTGTCCCTGATGGCAACGTCAAAACTGGTGCTGTCGTCAATCTCTTCTTCAACTCATCAAATGCGGCTTGACATTCCTCTGTCCAGACGAAATCTACATCTTTCTTGGTCAGCCTAGTCATTGGTTCTGCAATCTTGGAGAAGTCTTGTACGAATCTTCTGTAGTATCCTGCTAGTCCGTGAAAGCTCTTGATTTCAGCTACCATACTGGGGGTAGCCCATGATTCTACTGCTTTGATCTTCCTTGGGTTAACTGAAATTCTGTCACCCGTCACCATATGTCCAAGAAATTCAACCTTGTCAAGGAAGAACTCATACTTTGAAAGCTTTCCGTATAACTCTTCCTTCCTAAGAGTCTCCAAGACCATCCTCAGGTGCTCTTCGTGCTCCTCTGGGGTCTTTGAATACACAAGAATGTCGTCAATGAACACCACTACGAACTTGTTAAGGTACTGATAGAATACCTTGTTCATCAAGTTCATGAATACTGCTGGTGCATTGGTTAAACCAAACGGCATTACCGTAAATTCAAACTAGCCATATCTGGTCCGAAAAGCTGTCTTCGGTATGTCTTCTTTCTTCACCTTTACCTGCTGATAGCCTGACCTCAAGTCTATCTTTGAAAATACCTTTGCTCTGCTCAACTGATCGAAAAGATCATCTATCCTCGGCATCGGGTATTTGTTCTTGATTGTGAGGTTGTTCAAAGCTCTATAATCGATATACATGCATGTTTGATAATAAACGAAAGAAATTGAAACTAGGTTTATATGAAACCCTTTCTTTGGTTTACAAACAAGAAAAAGAAGTACAATTAATCCTATACGAGGATGTTAAGTACAAAAGTTTGATTCTAGAGAAATATTGCTATAGGAGTCTGATCTGCGGTCGATCACTTTGTCCCTTGGACCACACGATGACGAAGAAGTGATGTAGAAGACGAAAAAGAAGCTTCAAAGACTGCAGGAGGGATTGAACTCGTGTTGCCAAAGCTCTCTATATGTGCTCTCTTGACCTTGACCTCTGTTCTCCTCTTCTTCCTCTTTTTTTTGACCCTGGACCTCCGTGGCCGGAGGTCTCTATTTATAGAGTTCAGCTACAGTCGGCGTAAAAACTGAATAGCGGAGAGAGCTACACCTTTTATGCGACGGTTACAATAACTGCTACCCATGTATGAATAATCTTCTGAATCGACGTGTGACGCATGTCCCATTATGAGGTAATGCGTATAACTGCTCGTCGAAGATCACGACATGCAAGCCATGTAGATAACTACCCCTTGCGTAGAGATGGTTGCCATAAAGGCCAAATAACTGTCTCGTAGGCGTAAAGGCTAAAGAGCTGTTCTGTTGGCGTAAAAGCCGAGTAGCTGTCATGTTGGCGTAGAAGCCAAGTAGGCGTAGAAGCCAAGTAGGCATAGAAGCCTAGTAGTTGTCAAGTTGGCATAGAAGCCAAGTAGTTGTCAAGTTGGCATAGAAGCCAAGTAGGCGTAGAAGCCTGATGCTATCAAGTTGGCATAGAAGCCAAGTAGGCGTAGAAGTCTGATGCTTTGCAAATATAGCCTGAGTTAGCGTATTCTGAGGAGATAGCGTACAGCGTACTCCTATAGCTGAAAATAGCCAGTTCGGCGTATTGTGCGGGGATGGTGATGTGGACGTATTAGCCCTAATTATAGCTCACTCATTCTTTGAAAGTAGAACCAAATCTCGTACATTAAATGCAGAGATCTACCCCCATCACGTGCATTAACTGCAGAGACGTGCCTTGAGTTCTGTACGAAGAACATCTTTTGACGTGGTGGTTAGTTTCGTCTCTTCCTGAGCGTAAAAGCTCACCTCTGCCTATGTAAAACAGGCAACGTATCCCTTGGATGCGTAGATAATGTCTTATATCAAGGTTGGTGTCACTAAACGACAGTTTGGGGCTCTGTGCAGAATTATCATAACAGTCGTCCTATCGATCGTTGTGCAGTACTCTTTGTTAGGAGTCAGGTTCACTGCATGATCTGACAGGTTCATTCGAGGAATACGAAGAGTTCCTCGTACAATTTTCCGCTGCATTAAAAGCAAGCAGGTTTTACGCCAAAGTGGCGATGTAGCAACCTTTTTACGCTGAAGCAGTCTGGAAATACTGTATTACGCAGGTTATTTTGGAGCTATATTTTACGCTGAGTAGCGTTGAAGCTTTGTTGTTCGCCAATAGCTCTGAAGTCATGTCTTACGCCACCCAGTGCTGGAGCTCTGTTTTACGCGAGCTTCCTGTCGGTTGAGGGTTTTACGCTATAATTCCCCAGCGTATTTTTTATGCTTCTACAAGACCCCCTTTAAAGTTTTCAAATTCCTCGTAATTTGAAACACTTTGAATGAAGCATGAAACGATCAAGTTTGACTCGTTCCGCGAGGCTGATTTCTCGACAAATATTTAGGAATTTGTTGGGATTTGGTATGATCTCCTCTGCCTATAAAAAGGTGAGTGAGTTAACATATTTTTCCCACACTTCCTTCACCACACAGAGATGGTTGCCGAGCTTCATCAGGTTGACTTGAAGAAGAAGAAGATCATGTTCTTCCAGCATATAAGGAGCCGTAAAAAGAGGCGTCTTCGAGCAAATGGCATCTGCAATGATGGATCATGGAAGGATATCATAGCTTCCTTTGTTCGGGATAATCAGCAATTTTATATGGTGATTCGTCCAGGAGAGAGGAAGGGTCGTATTGGACCACACAGCTTGCAAGCTGTATTCTCTTCCATCATGACGCTGGACGAAGGCAGACAGCTAGGCCCCGTCTTCCAGTATTGAGTTGGATCTGAAACCCCAACACAATTCCTAGGGCATGCCTGCCATGGCGTATGGAGGATGGGCTCTGAATAATTTATACAGGCCCAATTGTGTATCCTTCCGCCATTAATCATTTTCTTGTTCATCGGCCACAGAAGCCGATGAAGTGCCGTAGAAGACGGAAAAAGATCTCCACCAATATGATAACCTGGTAGAACAGATTCTCGGTGTGATCTTAAGTGAGAAACCCTTTGTAGAAAAAGGATTTCCATCATATGTAATCATAATTAATAAAATTATCTTCTTTTACGCATCTGATGATTTGCCATATTTGCTGTGAGGAAGTCTGAATATGTGCAGCTTCAGCACGTCTGAATAATTTTATGCTGACTCTGATAAAAGAATATCTGATCTCGTCTTGTCTTTTACGCGTAACAGAAGACGCGTATAAAGCTGCTTAGCATTTAAGTCGAATATCCGAACTGTCATGCTATTTTGAACGAGGAGTCGCGTAGAATTTCTGAACTGTCACTTCTCTGATGCGAAGAATTCTTGTTCAGACTATCATCTTCAAGAATGATTTCCCAAAAATTCCTTGAAATAGGGTGAGAAATTGCCGTCAAAATAGGCCATTCTTGAACTGTTGAGGAAGGATTCTGACTGGACTTTGGATGAACTTCCAATCGACCGAAGAAAGAAGAGTCATCTTCAATGCTGAACTCTGTATGTTTTGGGTACTTAGAATGTTTTGTGGCCAAGAAGGAGCATTTTCTGCGTAAATCCTTATAATTGGCCATCTGTAGCTTTCGAGCGTAGAATCGTAGATTTGTAGCCTCTGAGCGTAAAAAGCTTCTGAGCGTAAAATCATAGATTTGTAGCCTCTGAGCGTAAAGTCGTAGGTTTGTAGCCTCTCGAGCGTAAAAGCATCCGGGTGTAAAACCATAGACTTATAGCCTCTGAGCGTAAAACCGTAGGTTTGTAGCCTCTCGAGCATAAAAGCTGCTGAGCATAAAAGCATCCGGGCGTAAAACCATAGATTTATAGCCTCTGAGCGTAAAACTGTAGATTTGTAGTCTCTTGAGCGTAAAAAGCTTTTGAGCTTGAAATCATAGATCTGCTCTGCACATAAATTCTGGACCCATTGACTGTCCGTCTTTCCTAAATGATAGGATAACGTGGTCCCAAATCATAACCGAATATTAAATATCGGATTCGGTTAGGGATTCGAAGAGTCATCCAAACTCTATAAATAGTCCAAGGGCTGGAGAGAGAAAACTTTTATCTGCATTCACAAAACCCTTGCTTTCCAAGAACTGTAAGCCCCCTGATTTTCAGGAATTTTTAATTTAGATTTTCCATAATTTTCCGTAATTTTCTGAGATTTTTCTGTAATTAAAACCTAGGCATTTGGTAATTAAATGACTTTTAATTTCTGTTAATTAATATTAAAATATTATAGAAATAATATTTTATGGTGTAAAATGGAAAATCGGACATAGGATAATTTTTTGTGAATTTATTGGACTCCGAAAATATTTTTAAAGCCCTAAAAACTATTAAATAAATAAACTAATTAAACCCTGAAATAAACCGGGTTTATTTGAAATATACCTGAACCAACCCAGACCTGGTTCACTAAACCGAACCCAACCTTATCGGGTCGGGTCGGATCTAAACCGACCCGAAACCCGTAGACCCAAACCCGCACCCTAGCACTAGCGGGTCGGGTCGGATTCATGTTGAACCCGACCCGCGGACCCGGACCCAAACCCGTTAACCGCCGAAACCCTAATCTTATCGGGATTACTGTTCAGGCTTATTTAAGCCTCTCGACTTCCGTGCCCAGCTTTTCTCCAGACTCCTCACCGCCCGCAGCAGCCCCGGTTACCCTTAGTCGTCGCCTCGCCTGAACCCTAGCCTCCTCCCTCGTCTCATCCTCCCTCGTCCTCACCCTGACTCCACCCGCTGATCCCCTCGACAGGCCACCGTTCGTCTCCTTCCTCCGTCGGACCCCTCTGTAATGCCACCCGACTTCGCCTAACCACCACGTTCGCCTGAGAAGTCGGCCAACCCACTGAACCATCCCCATCGAACCACCCCGAGCCCCTCTCCCTTCCTCCCTGAGCCACTGCATCCCGCGCTCGACCGGAGCCGACTCTACGCCGAAGTCGTCCGATGAGCCAGAGCCTGCCTGAGCTGACGCACTAGCCACCCCTGCCTCGTCGACCCCGCTCGAGCTCTCCTCCTCCCCTTCATCTCTTTCCGCAGCCACCACACTCTCCTCCGTCTCCCATCTCCCTTCTTCCTCCGCCTCAGCCACAACCCCACCCGCATCCCTCGACGACGAGCTCCCAACCGACCTCGCCATCTCCAGCAGCAGCCCGAGTCCAGCGCCGCCTTCAGCGCCGAGCGCCTCCACCTGAGCCACCTCGACCCGCCGTGCCGAGCACCCCTCTTCCCGGCCATCTCCGCCCTCCTCCGGCGAAGCCCACAAACCCCAGCATCGAAACCCTAGTACCGTGGACACAGTACCTGTAACACCCCGTTCCGCTCAAGCGGACTGCCGTTTCAATCGGCAATAGTGCAACTGTCCCGACCCGCTTTGCCTCGATCAAGAAGCAAAGGATATCCAGACTTGTCCCTACAGGAATCCGGCTTAGGCTTTCAGAGGCTCGCTTGGCGTATCGCTCTACCGAGGCGAACTATCGCTAAGGTGGGTGGCTACGGTGAACTTGTCTTTGCTTAGCCAGCACACATAAAATCTGGAATGTTCATGCTAGTCGCTAGGTGAATCACCCCCTGCATGCTAATAAATCCAACGCACTTAGCTAAGGGAATAATCCCAACTTGTATTGCTTGCTAGAACATGGAAATAAAATACTGCTTATATATATTCAGACCCTCGCATGCTAAGTCACTAACGGTTTCATCTCTCGGCTTACCTTCGGGTCCGAGCAATCGTGTTTACTTGTGTCCCTTAGAAACGCATGCTTGTCTGCTTATGAATGTCTAACGTTATTATATTGTGCAATGTTTAAGCAATCCTGAATGCATGAATGGAACGTAGATGCAATATAAATGAATCATGCTACTGCTTGTCTTGTACTCACGTAGCCTCTGGGCGATAATCACGTAGCCTACGGGCGCACGTAGCCTACGGGCGATATTCACGTAGCCTCCGGGCGATAGCCGCGTAGCCTACGAGCGCACGTAGCCTACGGGCGATAATCACGTAGCCTTCGGGCGAATGAATGTTATTGTTCGATCACGGACAACTTGTGCACAAGGTATAGTTCCTGCGGGCGGCTGCTGGGGCACTGGCACCGTTCCGGCTCCGGACGAAACTAACGTTTAGTCTCACGTACTAGGACAGGGTGGTATACGGCGCCTAACGTTCTTGCACGTAGCAAACCATCTTCTCACAGACTAGTGTCCATTATGGCATACGCCAGTGATCACCTTGTACTTAACTTGTTGCATGCTTGCTTGTAAACGAAAGATAAACCATTCATCCTCGCTTAGCGGCTATCCGCATGCGAGATACTGTATCGCATGAAACAAATAAACTGAATACCTGAACGATCTTGAAATAAGTACTCGTGTTTGTATATGCTATGCCTCCTGAATGTTTATACATGCCCCTGCTTAAATTAACAATGTTTGCCTTGGACAGGGAAGGATAAATGGTAAGTTGGTAAGTCTCGCAGTTTTTCCTCAAACATCGCACGACGCACTGCCCGACACGTTAGGCTATTCAATATTTGCATAAAACTGATCCTAAGGCAACTAGAAAGACAACTTAATAGTTGTGCACAGAACCTGTATTACGTGTTTGGATTTGTCGAGCGGGCGAGTAGCTTCCCCACCAGTGCATTCAATGTACTGATAATCCACCAGTTTGATATGCAGCGTGCGGGAGAACCTCGTTCGGTGCGGATGCCTCTAACGTGCGTGCTTAGGCGTGAAGATCACTCCGAAGCAACGGTGCATCCGGAACTGAAGCACATATACAAGACATAATGTTGGAGCGTCGCCTGACCATCGCCTGTACAATCATTTCACAATTGTAGCCACTTGGCACGCTTTTACTGTTTCAGAGAGAAAGGCTTGAGCGACTTGTAATCTCGGCTATACGTCGCCTGTAATATATGTTCTTATCAATAAAAGAGCTTGCTTTACTTCAACTTGTGTTTCAATGCTTCAGCTATATTATCGACTCAGTGAACCTGTTACCAAATCGCTATGCGTTCATGACTCCGCTGCACTCGGACAATCTGTGCGACTCTGTGGCTTAGAACTCTTACCGCCAGCCAATGAATCACGGCCTTGCACGGGCGCGGTTCACGCTCGTGCGGCATCACGCCCGGATGGGTCAAAGCGATCGTTCCGCGGGAGCACTGGCGAGGGTGATTCCCGCCTAGCGGGAACGGCCGAAATAGCCTGCGGGAGATCGGGGCGTGACATATTGGTATCAGAGCATGGCTTCTACGCCTTTGGCCTTCAATTCGATATCTCTGCTTCGAAAGCTCGTTTGTGGGTTATGTGCACGCTCTCTCTCAATGCCTCGATGGGATGTTCCAACAATAAGTCTAAATACTTTCAAAATACGTTTTGAATGATATGATTGCTTGTCTGGTTGTATGCTGCGAGTGGCCTTTGAGCCAACCTGTGCGAACCCTTGAGAGTATCGCAGTAGCTTGTCCAATTTTCACTAACCCTAAGTTTGGTTGAATGCATCTATTCGAGGGACGCCTTGAACTAGTGCACCATCCAAGACTTATAAAAAGGTGAAACTCGAGTGCTAAGACTTCGCTATCACTAAGCTGGTTGACATGTTCACGCTAGAAGTGCACTTCCAAAGTGCGCACGTTCCAGTCTAAGAGATATGCTGATTTCGAAGCTTGTGCAAGTGAATATCCAATGAACAAGTGCAACGACTTGTCTAGGATTGCCTCAACCCTAGATTACTACTTGTCCTTAGTAAGTCTCGAGGACGAGACTTTTTCTGAGTTGGGTAGGATGTAACACCCCATTCCGCTCAAACGGACTGCCATTTCAATCGGCAATAGTGCAACTGTCCCGACCCACTTTGCCTCGATCAAGAAGCAAAGGATATCCAGACTTGTCCCTACAGGAATTCGGCTTAGGCTTTCAGAGGCTCGCTTGGCGTATCGCTCTACCGAGGCGAACTATCGCTAAGGTGGGTGGCTACGGTGAACTTGTCTTTGTTTAGCCAGCACACATAAAATCTGGAATGTTCATGCTAGTCGCTAGGTGAATCACCCCCTGCATGCTAATAAATCCAACACACTTAGCTAAGGGAATAATCCCAACTTGTATTGCTTGCTAGAACATGGAAATAAAATACTGCTTATATATGTTCAGACCCTCGCATGCTAAGTCCCTAACGGTTTCATCTCTCGACTTACCTTCGGGTCCGAGCAATCGTGTTTACTTGTGTCCCTTAGAAATGCATGCTTGTCTGCTTATGAATGTCTAACGTTATTATATTGTGCAATGTTTAAGCAATCCTGAGCGCATGAATGGAACGTAGATGCAATATAAATGAATCATGCTACTGCTTGTCTTGTACTCACGTAGCCTCCGGGCGATAATCACGTAGCCTACGGGCGCACGTAGCCTACGGGCGATATTCACGTAGCCTCTGGGCGATAGCCATGTAGCCTACGAGCGCACGTAGCCTACGGGCGATAATCACGTAGCCTTCGGGCGAATGAATGTTATTGCTCGATCACGGACAACTTGTGCACAAGTTATAGTTCCTGCGGGCGGCTGCTAGGGCACTGGCACCGTTCCGACTCCGGACGGAACTAACGTTTAGTCTCATGTACTAGGACAGGGTGGTATGCGGCGCCTAACGTTCTTGCACGTAGCAAACCATCTTCGTCACAGACTAGTGTCCATTATGGCATACGCCAGTGATCACCTTGTACTTAACTTGTTGCATGCTTGCTTGTAAACGAAAGATAAACCATTCATCCTCGCTTAGCGGCTATCCGCGTGCGAGATACTGTATTGCATGAAACAAATAAACTGAACACCTGAACGATCTTGAAATAAGTACTCGTGTTTGCATATGCTATGCCTCCTGAATGTTTATACATGCCCCTGCTTAAATTAACAATGTTTGCCTTCGACAGGGAAGGATAAATGGTAAGTTGGTAAGTCTCGCCGTGTTCCCTCAAACATCGTACGGCGCACTGCCCGACACGTTAGGCTATTCAATATTTGCATGAAACTGATCCTAAGGCAACTAGAAAGACAACTTAATAGTTGTGCACGGAACCTGTATTACGTGTTTGGATTTGTCGAGCGGGCGAGTAGCTTCCCCACCAGTGCATTCAATGTACTGATAATCCACCAGTTTGATATGCAGGGTGCAGGAGAACCTCGTTCGGTACGGATGCCTCTAACGTGCGTGCTTAGGCGTGAAGATCACTCCGAAGCAACGGTACGCCCGGAACTGAAGCACATATACAAGACATAATGTTGGAGCGTCGCCTGACCATCGCCTGTACAATCATTCCACAATTGTAGCCACTTGGCACGCTTTTACTGTTTCAGAGAGAGAGGCTTGAGCGACTTGTAATCTCGGCTATATGCCGCCTGTAATACATGTTCTTATCAATAAAAGAGCTTGCTTTACTTCAACTTGTGTTTCAATGCTTCTGCTATATTGTCGACTCAGTGAACCTGTTACCAAATTGCTATGCGTTCATGACTCCGCTGCACTCGGATAATCTGTGCGACTATGTGGCTTAGAACTCTTACCGCCAGCCAATGAATCACGGCCTTGCACGGGCGCGGTTCACGCTCGTGCGACATTACGCCCGGATGGGTCAAAGCGATCGTTCCGCGGGAGCGCTGGCGAGGGTGATTCCTGCCTAGCGGGAACGGCCGAAATAGCCTGCGGGAGATCGGGGCGTGACAGTACCCGAACACGACTCAGCTCGTGTCGAGACGACACTCGGACACGTGAAATTCAGATTTCACGGAGCCCTGTTCAGGTAGCGTTTCCTCTCTCCTAGTTGCCCTATTTTCTGTCTCGTCAGTTGTGATGCGTAGACTGTATGACCCTCTCGATGCCCGTGCAATCCGCTCGGTGCATCGCGTCCTGTGGTGATCGCGAACCGCGATCCAAAAACAGGAAAACCAACACCCTGTTTCACCCCAGAACTGAGTGTGCCCCGCCAAACAGGACGACTTGGTCGCACGCGGTCTTCACCGAAATATGCGCGCCGTTGATATGGACATATGGGATTTTGCAGAAGTTGATTTGGATGTGCGTGCACACCGGAATCAACGCGTATCCGCCGACAACGTCCCATATCTACCTGTTCTAGAATACGTTGTAACTTTGTGTACACACATCGGATCAAGACGAAACTTGTGTCATCGGACTTGTAGCAATACGCTGGTCCTGTGACCCAAGTTTGGTTCAATTCTGCGAACATTGACAAAATCGCGTATCGTGGGCCCCACAGGCTCCACTTGACGGACGATTTTGTGATCGGCTCATCGGAATCCAATTCTGCAAGTTCCGTTGGGTTTGTAACATCGTTCTGGACTTGTTGACACTAAGTTTGACGAATTTGGAGACCTTTGACCCTGACACGTTTTTTGGTGCAAAGCGGCCCATATGTGGACCCCGCTTTGACCAGGAACTGTCATTTTTGCCCCTGTGTCCAAATTGGACTCAAGGACAGGCGTTTCTAGCTATTTGATATTTTTTGAATCTAATGGTGATGTTTATTTCAGCAAACGGAGTAGTACCTGCAAATCACACTGAGATCAGAGCTACAGTTGGAGCCACAACCCCAGGCAAGTGTACATTGCCAAACCCTGCAGTTTTTCTACTTATTTCCTTGACTTATTTATACATCGTTGTGCAAGTGTACCTTGCCAACTTTGCAGTCTTGTTACATATTTTTCTTGATTTATTTATATTGTTGTGCATGCTTGACCTAGGACCGTGTGACTTACTTAGCGTCCGATTAATAGTCGGGTGCCAACACCTTACGCGGTGTTGTGTATTGTCATCTAGAGATGGACATTCGTGACCTTTTGCATTCTCGTACTTGTCTTATCAAGTACACTATAACCCAGGACACTTGACACTATTTATGAGACAGGATCTTTCTGAGATATTCATGGTGATTCTGTATAGGATACAGGTTTATGACATAGACATTATATTCATGGATACTCTATAACTTACTGCATTAGATATGATCGTGCGTGACATGGCCATGATGCATCGTGGACATGAGACGTGTGATTATATTGGGTGGGGAGAGACACACAGGCTACAAGCTACAGGCTGATTATATATATATACCCCCTATTATTGTGAGGCACAAGACTCTGAAGCCCGAGCTTGGCCCATTACTCATTATTACTGCTACCGGCTCCCCGACACAGAGCTTGTAGTGGCTCAACTTGAGTACTCGTGATGCTCTCACTTGTATTTTATATAGATGGTTACATATTTACCCTATTTATTTTATTATCTGCTGCACTGCATTTATTTTGGCTTGTATTATCTGTACCTTGCTATGTCCCCTGAGGACCTGGATCCGGATTATGTCCCCAGGATTTGCAGACGAGATCTATCCCGAGGTATACGGAACAGCAGCAGGAGCTGATACAGGAGCTGTACCGACACCGAGGACGAGATCGTGTCAGAGGACTTCTCCTGAGTATTGGTTTGAGATACTCATTTATTTCTGTTTCTAGTTATTTTATTTCCAGCCTATTGCATTGATGTATCAGACTTATTCTCGGATTGTTCTCCGAGACACTTCTATTGAGATATGTCAGTTTATTTTATTTGCATTATTCTGGCATTGGATCTGTGATTATCTGTTGTGGATGAGATTAGAATAGACTATGACTTGTATCATTGGACCCTTATTGTTGTACTACAGCTTAAGTATGCCCCGATGGATCCATTAAATTGGGTTTGTCCATCGGTGTGTGCTGTTGGCCATTATCACGCGTCCAGTCCCTCGGTATTTTGGGACTGGGGCGTGACATGGTTTTTGTGGTGGCCCATACATGTCTCGAACCTATTTGTTTGGTTTCAACTTAGGGATCGAACAAGCCTGCAATAAGAATAGGATAAGTTTTTAGGATCTCATCCACTTGCTTGAAATATTCTGGATATCTATATCGAATTTGAATCAATTTCTTAACTTGCATCCTATCTTAATTCCTGTGCGCCTCTTATTGTTTATTTTGGTTGCAGAGTTATAGAGTCACGATTAAATAACGAGATTCCTGTAATATCACCACGGGATGCTTTGGTAACCAACGAAGATGAAGTGACACCAGTTGAAGAAGGTCAATCCGCTCAATAACGTAGTCCAGCAAGTCAGCATACCTCGAGAATCCAGCAAGAGGATGTTCCACCATCGACGCAGTTTGCTCTACCGATGCCTACCGTTCCACAAGGGCAGGCTATGGACGAACAACAAATATTTCGAATGTTCTACGCAATGATGCAAGCTCATCAGAAGGTTCAGGAAGAAGCTTAGCAAAACCAAGCGGAGAAGTTCATCGACAGATTTAGCTCAGAATTACGGAAGTTAATCAGTTCAAATGCAACTACCTTAGACGAGGATGTTCTTACTACAGCACGACCCATGGAGTACAACACAAGGATAGAGTCCAGCCATAAGCGGCCGTATGCATCAGCACCAGACCAAGCACTACAAGAAAGAGTTGCAAAGTGACCACAGATGAATCTACCACCGAGAGCAGCACCCAGAGCCTCATTTCCTCCTACTTGTTACTATTGTGGCAAGGTAGGCCATATTGAGAAGGAGTGCAGACGCAAGTTAGTATTATGCTTGATTTGCGAAACCAATCAATACTTAGCCAAGGATTGTTCTCAGCATCGAGAGAAAGCATTGATGATTCATCAACCAGCCACATCAGCACCAGCCGGAGCACCACAGGAAGAAATTGCAAGGAAGTCTCACATACACCAGCCACCAGAAGCACCTCCTCAAGTACTACCTATCTGTCAGCATTATCGTAAGCGAGGCCATATTGAGAACGAGTGCAGACGAAAAGGGAGATTATGTTTAGCTTGCGGATCCAGTCAGTATTATTAAGGGAATGCCCTGAGCGTCGAGAAAGAGCACCAATGGTAAACCAACAAGCGTTACCAGCACCAAAGCCAGCCTCTCCAGCATTGGAAGCACCGCAAACGAGAGTTGAAGGAGTCAGACCACCAGCCCCAGGAGGGAATCAGCCGAGGCCACCCTTGGCACCACAAGCAGCACTCTTCCAGCAGGCTCAACAGCAGCAGAGGAATCAACTGCAAGGACGTGAACAAACTCCAGCGATGACTTTGGAAGACGCGCAGACTCATGGAGTAGCTAATGCGAGTAAGTGATTCGTAGTTATTCATTTCTAGTATTGTTTTAGCTCGTGCCTGTTGGTTCGTGACCTCAGCCTTAACCTAGTAATATTGAACTTGCTAATAACCTAGAATATTTTTATAATTGATAACCTAATATGTTTTTATAAGTAATGAACTGTAGATTTCTAGATTTCCTTTATTCGAGAAATTGCATAACTTTAATGCTTAGGGAAATAATTTTCCCTTTGTATTATTCTTACACCCTCAACCTTGATTCCCCTTGATCATGCTGTGCTTCGAACAATGTTTCCAACCGTGTCATCTCTGTTGACCGGTTATTCTTTGATTGCGAGGACGCAATCTCTTAAGGGGGGTAGATTGTAAGCCCCCTGATTTTTAGGATTTTTAATTTGGATTTTCCACAAATTTCCGTAATTTCCTGGGATTTTTCTGTAATTAAAACCTAGGCATTTGGTAATTAAATAATTTTTAATTTTTGTTAATTAATATTAAAATATTATAGAAATAATATTTTATGGTATAAAATAGAAAACCGGACATAGGGTAATTTTTTGTGAATTTATTGGACTCCGAAAATATTTTTAAAGCCCTAAAAACTATTAAATAAATAAACCAATTAAACCCTGAAATAAACCGGGTTTATTTAAAATAAACCTGAACCAACCCAGACCCGGTTCACTAAACCGAACCCAACCTTATCGGGTCGGGTCGGATCTAAACCGACCCGAAACCCGCAGACCCAAACCCGCACCTTAGCACTAGCGGGTCGGGCCGGATTCTTGTTGAACCCGACCCGCGGACCCGGACCCAAACCCTTTAACCGCCGAAACCCTAATCTTATCGGGATTACTATTCAGGCTTATTTAAGCCTCTCGACTTCCGTGCCCAGCCGTGCCGCAACCCTAATTATCATCTCCGCCACTGCCGCCTTTCTCCAGACTCCTCACCGCCCGCAGCAGCCCCGGTTACCCTTAGCCGTCGCCTCGCCTGAACCCTAGCCTCCTCCCTCATCTCCTCCTCCCTCGTCCTCACCCTGACTCCACCCGCTGATCCCCTCGATAGGCCATCGTTCGTCTCCTTCCTCCGTCGGACCCCTCTGTAATGCCACCCGACTTCGCCTAACCACCACGTTCGCCTGAGAAGTCGGCCAACCCACTGAACCATCCCCATCGAACCACCCCGAGCCCCTCTCCCTTCCTCCCTGAGCCACTGCATCCCGCGCTCGACCGGAGCCGACTCTACGCCGAAGTCGTCCGACGAGCCAGAGCCCGCCTGAGCTGACGCACTAGCCACCCCTGCCTCGTCGACCCCGCTCGAGCTCTCCTCCTCCCCTTCATCTCTTCCCGCAGCCACCACACTCTCCTCCGTCTCCCCTCTCCCTCCTTCCTCCGCCTCGGCCACAACCCCACCCGCATCCCTCGACGACGAGCTCCCAACCGACCTCGCCATCTCCAACAGCAGCCCGAGTCCAGTGCCGCCTTCAGCGCCGAGCGCCTCCACCTGAGCCACCTCGACCCGCCGTGCCGAGCACCCCTCTTCCCGGCCGTCTCCGCCCTTCTCCGGTGAAGCCCACAAACCCCAGCATCGAAACCCTAGTACCGTGGACACAGTACCCGGACACAACTCAGCTCGTATCGAGATGACACTCGGACACGTGAAATTTAGATTTCACGGAGCCCTGTTCCGGTAGCGTTTCCTCTCTCCTTGTTGCCCCACTTTCTGTCTCGTCAGTTGTGACGCGTAGACTGTGTGACCCTCTCGATGCCCGTGCAACCCGCTTGGTGCTTCGCGTCCTGTGGTGATCGTGAACCGTGATCCAAAAACAGGAAAACCAATGCCCTATTTCATCCCAGAACTGAGTGCGTCCCGCCAAACGGGATGACTTGGTCACACGCGGTCTTCACCGAAATGTGCGCGCCGTTGATACGGACGTGTGGGATTTCACAGAAGTTAATTTGGATATGCGTGCACACCGGAATCAACGCGTATCCGCCGACAACGCCCCGTATCCCCCTGTTCTGGAATACGTCGTAACTTTGTGTACACATGTCGGATCGAGATAAAACTTATGCCATCGGACTTGTAGCAATACGCTGGTCCTGTGACCCAAGTTTGGTTCGATTCTGAGAACATTAACAAAATCGCGTATCGTGGGCCCCACAGGCTCTACTTGACGGGCGATTTTGTAATCGGCTCATCGGAATCCAATTCTGGAAGTTCCGTTGGGTTCGTATCATCTTTATGGACTTGTTGACACTAAGTTTGATGAATTTGGAGACCTTTGACCCTGACACATTTTTTGGTGCAAAGCGGCCCACATGTGGACCCCGCTTTGACCAGGAACTATTATTTTTGTCCCTGTGTCCAAATTGGACTCAAGGACAGGCATTTCTAGCTATTTGATATTTTCTGAATCTGATGGTGATGTTTATTTCAACAACCGGAGTAGTACCTGCAAATCACACTGAGATCAGAGCTACAGTTGGAGCCAGAACCCCAGGCAAGTGTACCTTGCCAAACCCTGTAGTTTTCCTACTTATTTCCTTGACTTATTTATACATCGTTGTGCAAGTGTACCTTGCCAACTTTGCAGTCTTGTTACATATTTTTCTTGATTCATTTATATCGATGTGCATGCTTGACCTAGGACCGTGTGACTTACTTAGCGTCCGATTAATAGTCGGGTGCCAACACCTTACGCGGTGTTGTGTATTGTCATCTAGAGATGGACATTCGTGACCCTTTGTATTCTCATACTTGTCTTATCAAGTACACTATAACCCAGGACACTTGACACTATTCATGAGACAGGATCTTTCTGAGATATTCATGGTGATTCTGTATAGGATACAGGTTTATGACATAGACATTATATTCATGGATACTTTATGACTTGCTGTATTAGATATGATCGTGTGTGACATGGACATGATGCATCGTGGATATGAGACGTGTGGTTACATTGGGTGGGGAGAGACACACAGGCTACAGGTTGATTATATATATAAATCCCCTATTATTATGAGGCACAAGACTCTGAAGCCCGAGCTTGGCCCATTACTCATTATTACTGCTACCGGCTCCCCGACACAGAGCTTGTAGTGGCTCAGCCTGATTACTCATGATGCTCTCACTTGCATTTCACATAGATGGTTACATACTTACCCTATTTATTTTATTATCTGCTGCACTGTATTTATTTTGGCATGTATTATCTGTACCTTGCTATGTCCCCTGAGGACCTGGATCCGGATTATGTCCCCAGGATTTGCAGACGAGATCTATCCCGAGGTATACGGGACAGCAGCAGGAGCTGATACAGGAGCTGTACCGACACTGAGGACGAGATCGTGCCAGAGGACTTCTCCTGAGTATTAGTTTGAGATACTCATTTATTTCTGTTTCTAGTTATTTTATTTCCAGCCTATTGCATTGATGTATCAGACTTATTCTCGGATTGTTCTCCGAGATACTTCTATTGAGATATGTCAGTTTATTTTATTTGTATTATTCTGGCATTGGATCTGTGATTATCTATTGTGGATGAGATTAGAATAGAATGTAACTTGTATCATTGGACCCTTATTATTGTACTACAGCTTAAGTATGCCCCGATGGATCCATTAAATTGGGTTTGTCCATCGGTGTGTGCTGCTGGCCATTATCACGCGTCTAGTCCCTCGGTATTTTGGGACTGGGGCATGACAAAAACCCTTCTTCTTCGTCTCTTACTCGAGAACTTAGGCTCGCCATGGCCCCTAAACAGTCTTCCACTGCTAAGGGAAAGAAGGTCGCTTTCTCTTTCCATTCCACTACTCCAGCACGGGCAACTCCCTTTAGACTGAACGAGCCTCGATCGGAACGCAGCACTCCGCCGTCGAGCTGTGCTCCGGATATTACAGGTAGAGACTTCGGGAGAGAACAAAAATCCTTCGCACACGTTGTACGTGCACGCGCAAGGTCATCTTTCGTACTGAGAGCCTCTTCGAGGAAGATGATATACGGAGATGTTTTATGATTACGCGCACATTCCTAATGTGTCGGCATAAAAAACTCCAAATTTTTGCAGTCTAGCGTAAAAACTCAGACTGTCAAAATTTGGCGTATACTACAAACTTTGAGTCTTACACGCTGGATGAAAATTCCAGCGTACAAACTCAAATTTTGGCAGTCTGGCGTAAAAGCACAGACTATTAAGTTTTGACGTATGCTGCCAACCTTGAATTTTATGCCTCGAAAATAGCTTTTGGCGTAAAAGCTCAAGTTTTTATAGTCTTGGCGTAAAAGCACAGACTGGTAATCTTTGGAGCAAACTACAAGAGTGTAATATCTAGTGTAGAAACTGACTTGTTCTCTTGTATTTTGTAGTGGACTTGCAGATCTCTCCATTGGCTGAAGTTATGGGCTCTGCTGCCGGGATATTGAGCTCAAACTACTTGGAGGACTTGTCCCATGTGACATTCCCTATTTCTGGAGCCAACTACCCTGAATAAAGGGGAATTCTGATATCGTCCCAAGGAGAGCGCATGCTGCTGAGTATGATCAGTGGGGAGCCCCTGACATACATAGACGGGAAGGAGTATAAGAAACTTGGTTTCTTATTTGGGGATGTTATTGACAAGCAATCCCAGACCAAGCCCAAGAAGGAGAATTGGGTGTTTACTGCTGAGGGCACGGTGATGTATCTGCCCAGTATGCCTAAGGATTACCCCATCTCGGCCTTCTTTCATGCCACTCATCCTAGGAAGATGGTGTGGGTGCTGACTTCCGATCTTCACGACCGTCCGGGGAAGATCTCATATAACAAAGAATACTACGGGGGGGCCTATATGAGTCGTCCCTTGGGCCCTGTTATTCCCTTCAGGGGATTACTGCCGGGTAGTGTCCCGAGCGAGGATACGTTGCTGATCCAGCCGGTTCAGATATCGACCTTCTGCAATGACTTTATGGGGCAGGGAGGAATGTACCCCAGGGTCAACCCTCAGACTAGCGGATGGCTTAGCCCGAAAAATCTTCGATGGGCCAGTTTAACTGCTTGGGCCCTGAAGTACTTCCAGACAGAGTTGGAGAGTATAGGCTTGTTCGTGGCTGTGAGCGCCACAAGTATTGGGCTGCTTGTCAACCCCAACCTGTTCCTAGCCTTGATGGAGCGATACAACTCGCTCACCGGGACTTTTGCCACTCCGCTGGGGGAGTTAGGCTTAGCCCTTCACGAGATGGCAAAGATTTCAAAGCTGCCAATGGGGGATACTCCTTATGAGGAGTACGTCCCTACAAACAGGGAGTTGAGGGATACAAACCCTCGGGCTGTGGCCGTATATCAGGAGCTGATGTGCCACTACCTTGCCTGCACCACTTTCTACAAGGAGCCTTCTGATTTGGCTCACATCAACAAGTGGGCCACCTATCTTTTCTTCTACCAGGCCAGAAATGTCAAGCCAGATAAGGTGGTAGATAGCCAAGATAGGCCCTTGAACCTCCTGAGCATGCTAAATGCTAACACTGTCGATGACCTTATTGAAGACGTCGGGGCTTCAGATCATATTTTTGACGAGAATATATGGGGTTATGCTGCAGGCACAAAAGCCTTCAGTTATATGAGGCATTGTCGGAAGCCTTTGTCAAAGGAAGCTCAATTGGCTGACTTTCTCTCCGTCTGGCTACGCCGCTGGGTAGTGTCGGGTATCGCGTCTGCAGATCGCATCCATCGCAATACCTTGTAGCCTGCAGTACGTTTAGTGTTCGGAGCAAGACTGGGCCTGCTTCCTGCTATAGTATGTAGAATACAGGCAGGCCTGAGAGACCTTACTGATGGACTGCTCGCTGATGAGAAGCAGCGTGAAAGCTTTCCCAGGGTGAAATTACCATTCCTATACTTGATGGGATGGTTAATTCTTCATAATGCCCGGGTGATGTCTCCCGGTTCCGCCAGCAATTCAGGAAATAATTTCTTGCTGAATTACAAGAATTTCTCTTGGAACGTGGCGACCGTCACAGATTGCCGGCGAGCGTTAAACGTAGCCCACAGCTGGAAGATCTTCTGTATCATTTTCCCTGTACACATCAATCAACAGGGAAGGAAACTCAAGGATGAAGGTCATGGGAGGACCATTCTTTCTCCTGAAGCATTCTATTGGTTGGTCTGTATTAGATCTTCCCATTTGTTGTACAGAAGTGATGATCATTGCTTCTTGGAGTCCTATCTGCCCAGTCGGTTTGCCAGGCAGTTTGGGTATGACCAATTGCATATGAGAAATGCCATTACCAGCTTCAAGTCCAAAGGTGGACTTATTGATGGAGCCAGAGGGTAGCGGTACTTCATCGCGGGCTGCACCGATGTAACTTTTGCGGTGCCCGCAACTTCTCTTTCCATGGAGCTACGCATGCTTCACTCGTACGCACAGTTCTATGCGTCCATCAATACCTTTTATCGTAATTTTGATATACGTGGAAGTTTTAGGATACCCTCCCATAGGTCTATTACCAGGGAGGATGTTTCGTCTGTTTCCTCGGATGAGAATAAGGACATCGCTGGGGCAGACGAATTCTTGACGATAATACCGAGAGGTGTACTAGCTCCGACTGCAGAGCCTCTCGTTATCCCCCATAAAAGGAAGGCTTCTGCTCCGAAAGAACCTTATCCCCGCAAGAAGAGGATTGCCAGAGGTCCGAAAAGGGCTTCTACCAGGGAGGCTTCTAGGAGTGAGCCTGTCGTCTCCCCTGTTGGGGATGATTCTTTGATTAGAGGTCCTTCGCCTTTTAGAGAAGGAACCTCCACAGTTCCGGCTGGCAGTACCGGAGATTCTTTGCTCGAGATCGCTGCTACTACTACTTCCGGTAGTGTACGAGATCGCCTTCGAGGTCGAGCATAATAAGATTTCATATACCTTTATCCAGACCAGTAACGGAAGTAACCCCTGCCGCGTCTGTAAGTATATCCAGCGAGATTCCACCCGAAGAGCCTCGAGTGGATCTTGGTGAAGACTTGGAAGAATACCCGCCAGTGTTAGTTAGTGCACCCCCTTCTCCAGGCATGACAGCT